>OY997262.1:451678548-452878548 GCA_963921465.1 Triticum timopheevii
ACGCGCTATCTCAAAGTGAAATTCCAACCAGCACTATTGTGCTTCACATTGACCCTTTTTCTACTAGTCTATCACCATGAGACCGGTAAAATATAAAACCTATCAAGGGTAAACCTTTGCCTTGCACGAAGTCCACTTGAGCTAGATGATGACGATCTTGACTCCCTCAAGTTGGACCCACCTTTCTTGATTGCATTGGCTCGATGAAGACTAGTTGATTGCTCCCCCATACTCCACTATGGGTGAGACACTCTTCCGCTCATCGTCACAAGTCCATTGTCACCACAATGGACGGCAAGCTTCAAGCACTTGATCTCTTCGTGATGCATCACTTGAACTTGCACACCGCAACCTAACCCCACAAAGAACTCTCACGAAGACTATGGGTTAGCACACAAAGCATAATGGACAATGCTTACTGAGGGAGTCCTGGACTAGGGGGTGTCCGGATAGCCGGACTATCATCATCGGCCGGACTCCAAGACTATGAAGATACAAGATTGAAGACTTCGTCCCATGTCCGGATGGGACTTTCCTTGGCGTGGAAGGCAAGCTTGGCAATACAGATATGTAGATCTCCTACCATTGTAACCAACTCTGTGTAACCCTAGCCCTCTCCGACGTCTATATAAAACCGGAGGGTTTTAGTCCGTAGGACGAACAACCATTACAACAATCATACCATAGGCTAGCTTCTAGGGTTGAGCCTCCTTGATCTCGTGGTAGATCCACTCTTGTACTACCCATCTCATCAATATCAATTAAGCAGGAGTAGGGTTTTACCTCCATCGAGAGGGCCCGAACCTGGGTAAAAAACATTGTGTCCCTTGTCTCCTGTTACCATCCGCCTAGACGCACAGTTCGGGGACCCCCCTACCCGAGATCCACCGGTTTTGACACCGACACTTACCATACCATGGGATCACTTGATCCCTCGGTACATCTTGTGCGCTTTGTGTGTTGAATCTTTCCAACTCTCTTCATTTGGATGATGTCTTCACGGTAGACATGAATGATCACACAATCTTCTTCTTCAATACATTCTTGCAATAAGCTCAACACTGACATGACCAATCTTTGGATAATTCCTTAATAGCACCTTGGTCAACTCATAAACTCCTTGAAACCAACACATGGACTTCAAGAAAAGCCTATGGACAAAACCTTCAAATATAATTCAAGGCAACCATTAGTCCATAGAGATTGTCATCAATTACCAAAACCAAACATGGGGGCACCGCATGTTCTTTCAATCTCCCCCATTTTGGTAATTGACGACAATCACTTTCAAGAGAGTGTATATAAGGAATTATGCTTCACTATGCAATGCAACAACCAATAGTGCATGCGTATGAGATGCAAATGCTAAGGAACAAAACCAAAGCAAGAGGAGATAACTCTCTAAACTTCTCCATAAAACTCTCTGAAACTTCTGCCCCATTGGCATCGATTGCCAAAATGGGCGAAAAGCTAAGAAGACCCAATATAAATTGTGGTCCTCCATAAATTGTGTATTTCTTCACAAGAGAGTGGAATGCAATACACGTATCCAACGATAAATACTTGGAGGAAGACAAACTATAGAGGCCCAAAGATTGCAAAAGAATGGTATGCCACAAAGACATAACAGAGAGAGACACAAGCAATCAAGCAATCAAAAGATACCAATTGAAGCAAGCAATCAACGGATATCAATTGAACCAACTAGACCAAATATCCTATGAGCCACATGAATAAATGATATTATGATATGAGTCGAGGAGTGTTCTAAAGAAACTAGAGAAGCTCCCCATGATTTGTGCACATCAAGAATTTTTGTATTCGGATACAAAGTACACAAATTAGGATCATAGCTCCCCCAAAATCAATAGAAACTTACAACAAGTGCAAGTGAGCATATAGGAAACTAAGCCTAGTACTTGCAACAAACACATGGTTGAGCAACAAGTAAAAGAGGTAACTTGAGAAAGGGATCAACCAAAAAGATGTGTGTGAGTCAAGGCAATGCACTTGAGCAGACTAATGTACGGATGAGCATTACACATCAATATAGTCTTGAAAGAATGAGATACACGGTGCAAGGCATGTCATTCCACACACAACCAACTAGCAAATGGGTTCACAAGCTTACTAAAAAGATAACAACAAAGCTTACGACAACCCATGGTGAAGATAGAAGATGAAAGCCTCATCAAGACGAGGGATACCAATTAAGATGGCAAAAGCCTCATAAAGACAAGCATGAGGAAAATAATCTTCACCACAGAAGAGTGCATCAACATGCAACGAGATAAGACACGTACTCAAGGCAAAAGCTTTCACGGAGCCACAAGAGAAATAACATAAGAAGGGACAAAGTGGACGTGAAAGAGAAGATATCATCTAGAGATGTAATTTCTCTCAAGTGTATAAGGTTCTATGTAGACGAAATCATGATGATATATGTCTACAAAGAAGGATGTACACTCGACATAGTTACAACACGAAGGAACAAGATATCCACAAGGAAGTCATAAATATACCAATAAGATATTTGCTTGAAAGCATAGCACTTGGCTAGATATGGTCTTATTGTATATAAATGAAGTCCAAACACACATCCATCAAAGGCATCACAACTAGCAACAAGAGATCATCGTTGGGATGCTTTGAGAAAGGAAACAAGTATCACAAGAAAGAATGAATACATGCCATGATACAACCTACACAAGGTTGATGCAAGAAATGTGTGCATGAAGTAGATGATGATACTTGTTACCGAGATACCATTGGAAGGATGTAGTAGATACCAATTGAAATTAGATGGTAGTTCATTGATCATCCTAGCTTGACTCCAATAAGCACATGGTGGAAACACCTTCCTTGTGAGTGAGCTGAGCATCCAATGCACCTCCAAATGTTCCTAGAAGAACAATACAAACTAAACGGTACCCAATCTCATTGGGACCACATAGTTAGAAACACCAATACATAGGACAAATTCCACAGAAATATGTGCATATAGATATGAAAATAAATATCATGCACATCTCATCCAATTTGAGACTTGGTGGAGTTTCCCCTATATATTGGGTCAAAGAAAGAAAACATGCCAAATAAAATACATGAAGTAAACATGCATGCTCAAAACTTTCAAGAACCAAAACCAAATGAAAATGAAATGCCAAGTGAAAAAGGATACCAAATAGATAAATCATCACTTAGAAGATATCATTAAAGATACATCAAGGAATGAGATATCCATTGATACACACTAAATTAAAGATGTCAAACTCCCAAAGAGAGGATGGTTCCAAACAAACCAAGCTCTCAACAAAGTTTCATGATGGCACAAAGTACCACAAAGAAATGGCTCGCCTTCCGCCAAAACAAACTTGATAAGGATCACAAAAAGAGTGTTCTAAAGAAAATAGGATAGCTCCCCCACGAGTTGTGCATTATATAGGATTTGCATTTGAATACAAAATGCACAAGGTGGGATCACCACTTTCACTATATCTAGAAAACACTAGACAAGAACAAGAAATAAACAAGATCCACAAGTGGTAGGGAAGACAATGGGAGTTGACACAAACTTGGCAAGAGATAAGGCAAATAAAAAGCAAACGCCAACGTGAAGATGATCAATAATTTCTACCACACATAAGTGAGTACCAATTGTCAAAAGACAAGAAGTATTTGGAAATAATTCCCGTTGGTAGATAGCAATGATATCCAACATCATCTTCACACCAAACACATGCAAATTGCAACTTGTAGAGCTAACATGCCACCTAGGAACAAGATAATTTACAATATCCATTCACGGTGACAATATCTCAAATGTACACATTTTCTAGGCTTGTAATATGCACATAGCATATTACTCCACCATAGTGTGATACCAATAAGAACTTAACAAGAGGCAATGAAAAGGATCCAACAAGAGATAATTAATGGACTATTTAGAATTTGAATTTCTCATGAGAAGACATACCACATAGCGACTCAATAATCTTGTAATATCAATACTAAGTGGTATTCCCCATGTACCCACCTTTATAGGATTGCGAAGTGCACAAAGCACATCACTCCCCCATAATGGGTATTCCATTAATCTCTCACACGAGCCAACTAAGATACAACCAAGATGCACTAAGGCTCAACGAACGACACACAAGTACATGATGTGCAAGCCAACATACACAAACGCAATTTGGGGACACATCATATACAAACACATGCAAGGAAAAAAACCAAAACATGCAAGGGGGCAAGTAACTTTGAATGTAAGCAATTTTAAGTACAAGTTACCGCAAGGAGGCACATTGGATATAAGATATAAACTTGACGATTCAATTGACTTGGCTTGAGACAATAAGAGTGATGAAGTCCCCTTAATTCTTCATAATGTAGCCAAGTCTCCAATGCCATCCAACAACACCTATTGATCAAGTTTGAGCTAGTTTATCCCCAACCAAGTTGGGTCCTAAGAGGTTAGTCACAATAGGCTTGGCTACCCAAATGGTTCTTTGCTTCAAACCACTTTGAGTACCAACAAACTTGGCAAACACATTGCCAACCTTATCCTTCCCAAGAGAATAGACATCATCAATAACAATTGGGTTGGATAAGTTACCACTAGTGCATGAAGAAGCGAGGTGACCTTTCTCACGACATAAGTAGCAACTTCTACTCTTCATTTTCTTCTCACTTGATTTCTCAACAAGAGAGGCATTAACTTGAGTCTTCTTGGGAAGTGGCCTTTCTTCAACTTGAGGTTGAGCATGAGATTGAAATTATGGCCTCTTCCCTTGTTGCTTGTCACCAATGGGCTTCTTCTTCAATGGGCAAGATCTAACATGATGCCCTTCTACTTTGCACTTGAAGCAAACAATCTTGGCTGAATTCTTGACTTATTCTTGGCCCTTCTTTTTGTTCATCTTGGACTTATTCTTCTTATTGGAGTTGAATCCAAGTCCACCTTTGTCATTGGTGGATTTTTGCACACTCAAGATATTGTTGAGTGTGAATTTCCCTTCATGACTCTTTTCCAAGTCTTTCTTCAAAGAAGTGACTTGGTCCTTGAGCTCTTTGATTTCCTCTACATGGTTAGTCTCAACACAAGTAATAGAGGAAGTATAAGCTTCATCATTAGAGAAACAAGGCAAGGAAAGCAATTCATCACAAGATGTACCAATGTTATGCATAGACGAATTACGAGGACTAGAACACGACAATATAGCATTTTGACTAAAAGTAGTGCTAATGTCCACATGAGGCTCACTAGATGTTACCTTAGCAATCATAGCCTCATGAGCTATTTTTAGCACATTATGGGATACAAGAAGATCATCATGAGAGCTATAAAGCTTTTCATGACTTTCTTCCAATTTCCCATACTTGCTAGATAGCAACTCAAATTGAGCCCGTAGCTCAACATTCTCCTTCAAAACGGATGCTTCACAACTAATAGAGTTAGTAGCACAAGCATCATTATTTACAACAATAGGAGAGGACAACTTGGCAAGCTCTTTGAAATAAGAAGCTTCAAGTTGAGCATGAGACTCGGTGAGTTTGATGAGCTCACCCTTGATGACCCTTGAGCCATTTTCGAGGTGCTCAAAATCCTCAAGGAGTCTAGCATGAGAAACTTCAAGCTTAGCATTTTTAGTTTTGAAATAATTGGCTACCTCAAGAGCACTATCATGAGATTCCCTCACTCTAGATAGTTCTAGAGCAAAAGTCTCCTCAAGAGATTCAGAGGTGGTTTGTTCATGTTCAAGAGCTTGAGATAGCTCTGCGATCTCATTTGCGTAATCACACCCATGAGCTTCCATTTTCTCAATGGTGACCTCATGCTCCTCGAGATGAAATTCCAACTCCTCAATATATTTCTTGCCCTCAATGGCAATGGACATAATTTCCATGAAGTTAGAACGAGCAATTTTATTTTTATGAAGAGCTTTAAAAACCATTTCCCCCTTAATTTTTAAGGAGGCAACATTATCATTCTCTTCATCATTATCCTCATCATCATTAGCATCAACATCATCATCAAGAGACATATTGGGGTTCAAAGTAGGAGATACCTTTGACGCCTTAGCCATAAGGCAAAAACCTATAGATGATGATGTAGGATCCCTTGAGGCACCATTAAACACCACATCTTGTTCCATGGAGTGTTGGATTTCCTCTACATTGTTGGCAAGCATATCATCATGAGATTTGAACAAGCAATTTCTACATAATATGCAAGGACTATCAACACAAGCATGTGAAACATTTGGAGTCCTCGAAGTGTTAAAGCCCAAAGAGGGAGCATTGCCATACGATAGTGATGAAGGATCATCCACAATCACTAGTAGAAAAAAGGGTCAAACGTGAAGCACATTAGTGACGGTTTGATTTTGGCCCGGTACTAATGGTACCATTAGTGCCGGTTCGAACGGATTTGCATTAATGCCGGTTCGTGTTGAACCTTTAGTACCGGTTCGTGGCACGAACCGGTACTAAAGGGGTGGTGGCAGGCTGGCGTCAGACCGGGGCCCCACGATCACCTTTAGTACCGGTTCGTGGCACGAACCGGTACTAAAGGTCTAACCTTTAGTACCGGTTCGTGCCATGAACCGGTACTAAAGGGGTCTGACCTATAGTACCGGTTTGTGACACAAACCGGCACTAAAAGTGTAGGGAAAATGTAAAACGGCTATAACTTTTGCATATGATGTCGGAAAAAAATGTATAATATATCAAAAAATTCAGCACGAAAATCCGCATCCGATGGAGACAGCCTACGGCCTATTTGGAATTATTTAGAATCCTCAAATTCCAAAAGGAAAAAAGATATGGTCAAATAATTTCAGTTTTTTTAAATTTTTTTGGTTAAATCTGGTCAAACTACTTTTTCAAGAAGTATTAATGTTACTACATAATTATTCAAGAATGTTAGTGTTACTAAACAATTATTTCAATTTTTTGAATTTTGGTCAAATTTGGTCAAACTATGGTCAAACTGTGGTCAAACTATGGTCAAACTTATTCAAGAAACATTAGCGTTACTAAATAAATACTGTTTTTTAGAATAATAGTTTCAAACTCAAACGGTGAAATGTGTGACTTCATGCTCAAGCTAAACTCCTGAGGGTTAATAGGATTAACATCTTACTATTGTCAGGAAAACAACAAGTGCAGACTCAGAAACGAAGGAGAATAGAACCCGAAAGTTAAGCGTGCTCGGGCTAGAGTAGTGAGAGGGATGGGTGACCGGTCGGGAAGTTAGATGATTTGGAATGAGTGATCCACACTTCAACAGTTAAGAGAGGGGATTAGAGACTAAATCATCATATAATTCAGAAAAATTAAAAATCGAAAAAAAATCAAAAAAAATTTCCAAAATTTTCAAAAAAAAATTTCAAAAATAAAAACCTTTAGTACCGGTTCGTAACACCAACCGGTACTAAAGGTCCCCCATACCGGGGCGCGAGCTCACGCCACGTGGTGGCACTTTAGAGCCGGTTCGTGCCGAACCGGTACTAAAGGGGGGGGCCTTTAGTGACCACCCTTTAGTGCCGGTTATGGAACCGGCACTAAAGGCCCTTACGAACCGGCGCTAAAGCTCTGTTTTCTACTAGTGAATAAGCATACTATCATCATTGCAATGACCAACACTACTCACCATATCATTACCTTGTCGCAAACCACATGTAGGTGAAGTAGAAGAAGTTGAGAAGACTATACGACCGGAGGTGGAGGGAGAACAATCATCCCCACAAATATTGGACACACCATATTTATCTTGAAGCTTTGTCCACAACTCATGAGCATCCCGGAACGGCATGAGTTCAAATATAACTACATTGCTCAAAACATCAAAGAGCACATTAGAAGCTTGAGAATTGAGATAAGAGTTTTTCTCATCCTCTAAAGATAATCTTTGGGGATCCTTTGGAGGAGAAAAACCCATATCTACAATTCGCTCTAAATTTGGGTCCATGACCCTAAAGAAATTAAGCATGCGAATTACCCAAACATCAAAATTTGTGCCATCGAAACTAAGAGTGTTAGAGAATCCTAATCCCCTAGTCGACATCTTTACTCTCTAGGCGGTTAAGCCCAACAAAGAGAGACGAGGCTCTGATACCAATTGAAAGATCGAGGATGTCACCTAGAGGGGGGGGGGGTGAATATGCGCTTTAAAATAATTACGGTTTAGGCTTGAACAAATGCGGAATAACCTAGCGGTTAATTTGTCAAGCACAAAATCTACAACAACTAGGTTCACCTATGTGCACCAACAAATTATGCTAAGGAAGATAAGCAACTATGTGATGGCAAGATATATGACGAAGAACAATATGGCTATCACAAGTAAAGTGCATAAGTAAAGGGCTCGGGTAAGAGATAACCGAGGCACACGGAGACGACGATGTATCCCGAAGTTCACACCCTTGCGGATGCTAATCTCCGTTTGGAGCGGTGTGGAGGCACAATGCTCCCCAAGAAGCCACTAGGGCCACCGTAATCTTCTCACGCCCTCGCACAATGCAAGATGCCGTGAATCCACTAAGGGACCCTTGAGGGCGGTTGTCGGTGTCAAAACCGGCGGATCTCAGGTAGGGGGTCCCGAACTGTGCGTCTAGGTGGATGGTAACAGGAGACAAGGGGCACGATGTTTTTACCCAGGTTCGGGCCCTCTCGATGGAGGTAAAACCCTACTCCTTGATTAATATTGATGATATGGGTAGTACAAGAGTGGATCTACCACGAGATCAAGGAGGCTAAACCCTAGAAGCTAGCCTATGGTATGATTGTTGTTCTACGGACAAAAAACCCTCCGGTTTATATAGACACCGGAGAGGGCTAGGGTTACACAGAGTCGGTTACAATGGTAGGAGATCTACATATCCGTATTGCCAAGCTTTCCTTCCACGCCAAGGAAAGTCCCATCCGGACACGGGACGAAGTCTTCAATCTTGTATCTTCATAGTCTTGGAGTCTGGCCGATGATGATAGTCCGGCTATCCGGACACCCCCTAGTCCAGGACTCCCTCAGTAGCCCCTGAACCAGGCTTCAATGACGAAGAGTCCGGCGCGCATATTGTCTTCGGCATTGCAAGGTGGGTTCCTCCTCCGAATAATTCATAGAAGATTGTGAACACCAGGATAGTGTTCGGCTCTGTAAAATAAATTCCACATACCACCGTAGAGAGAATAATATTTACACAAGTTCAATCTGCTGACATATTTTGCGGCGTGACGTCACACCACTACCAAGCCTTTACTTGAATCATTTTTATTATACCACCTCAGCGCGTTTAGTGAAGCGGTTTCCTTGGCATGTCTTGTCGAAGCAGAGATCGTGTTCCCCTTATTCCGGGATTCCCATCAATACGGACGTGGGTAACCCAACCGCGCCATTGATTGTGGCGCTTGGGAGATAAGCGAGTTTTACCAGGCCGGTGGGGACGCATAGTCTTCGTCCGTCCATATATAAGGGGATAAGGATCCACCTCTTTTACCTACGCCTTCTTCCTCCTTTGCTTATCCATCTCCGCGCACTCGAGCTCCAGCGCCCAAGTCCGCACATCTCAACTCAACCCTCTCCAGCCATGTCCGGATCGGGAGGTAAGAGGATGGCCTCCTCCGTTACGGAGGGGCACATCGAGAAGCTGCGTGGCGCCGGATACCTGTCTAGCGACATCGCGCACCGGCTGCCCGACGAGGGGAAGCTCATCCCCACCCCCAGGCCCTATGAGAGGGTCGTATTTCTTCCCCACTTCCTCCGCGGACTGGGCTTCCCACTTCACCCCTTCGTCCGGGGGCTCATGTACTATTACGGCCTGGACTTCCACGATCTGGTGCCAAACTTCATCCTCAATATCTCGGTGTTTATCGTCGCGTGCGAGGCCTTCCTCTGCATCCAGCCCCACTTAGGCTTGTGGCTAAAGACCTTCAATGTCAAGACGAAGGTGGTGAAGGTCAGCCAAGCGGAGTGCGGAGGCGCCATGGTGGGCAAAATGCCCAACGTCACTTGGCTTGAGGGTGCCTTCATGGAATCCATCAAAGGGTGGCAATCGGGGTGGTTCTACATCACCGAGCCGCGTGACTCTAAATGGGCAGCGGCCCCTGAATTCAGATCTGGAATCCCCATGCAGCTCACCTCCTGGAAAGAGAAGGGCTTGCTATGGGGTAGTTCGGAGGAGCTGACCGGACTCCAGTCCTGTCTCCAGACCCTGGTGAACAAGAAGCTTAAGATTGTCAATGTGATCCAGGTCATGCTCGTCCGCCGGATTCTCCCCTGCCAGCAATGGGTCTTCAATTTATGGGAGTTTGATCCGGCACAGCACCGGACCTTGAGCGGGCTCTTCGACACGACGTACGAAGCCGCCTGGAGGGTGATGTTCAAGGGCGGAGAAGCCCACGCATCCGCAACCGAAGATCGCGGGTTCAGCATGCAGCGCCCGGCCGGCGAGGTAAGCTATGTTATCCTTTATGGGACACTCATTTCTTTCATAGTTTGAGTCTATGTGGGATCTAAACTCCCCATGCCTTTAACAGGACTGGCAGAAGACGTCCGGATAGGTTAACTGTCCGGCTCCCCTTCTAGAAGACCCAGCGGACACCCGTTTGACGGGGCTGCTGGTCCCGGCACTTTACGTGGTGCCGGAGAAGAAGGCCAAGAAGAAGGCCACGGGAACCTGAAGGAGTTCCCGGCGTCAGGTGGTATCGGACTCATCGTCCGATGACTCCGAGGCAGACTCCTCTCCTGAGGATGAGGAGGAGAAGAAAGAAGCCTCTCCCCCAGCGGGGGGAGAGAAGAAGAGGAAGGCCTCCGCAGCGAGGGAGGCCGAAGGGTCCAAGAAGAGAAGGACCCTTCCCCCGGACTGTTCCGCCAACGTTGGCGACGACAACGAGGAGTGGCCTCCAAGGGCCAAGCCCCTGGCAAGATCGTAAGTATCCGGACTCCTAGATAGTTTATAATTTTTGATTTTTCCACACGGTGTCTTTCTAATGCCGCACACAACCTATAGTCCGGCCAAGGACGATCTTCCCGCTTCGTCCAGCGGGTCCTTAGACACGTCGGATATGGATTCCCTTCCGACTGCCTCAACTCCCCGTGACGCTGACGACGCCGAGGTGGGATCCCGAGAAGGGACCCGCCAGGAGGAGGAGGCCCCGGAGGTGCCGCAAGGCAACCTCCCGGACTATGCACCAAACTCCGCACCGGAACCTGCAGTGGTTCCGGAGTCCGGCGAACGGCCCCTTCTTAAGAAGGGCAAGACTGTGACACCGGCGGCCTCTGTCCAACCAGAGGCGCCGGATAACTTGCTGGAGGAGCTCAACGGCGCTTCCATCGAATAAGAACACCGCACTATCATGAGTGCGGTGATTCAGAAGGTTCAGCTCGCCAAGGGCGGGTTGACCGAAGCTTGCAGCAGCCTTCTAACAGGCTTTGAGGTGAGAATTTTAGGATATGTAATATAATACCGCATAGACAGTAGCCCCTGATGCTCGGTTCGGTGTTCGAATAGAAAAGCCGGACTGAGGATCTAAAAAGATATACACAGGAGTTCTAAAAAATATGTCAATATGGGATTGCAGGCTGCGCTGCTGACCTCTGCCGCACTGACTGCGGAGGTCGATGCTTTGAAGCAGAACCTCGAGCGGTCCGAGAGCGAGCTCGGCCATGCCAAGAAGCAGCTCGAGGACAGGGAAGGTGAGTAACACCGTATTAAATTTGTACCTTACAGAAAAGGATTTGGTTGCAAGAGAAATAACAAGGATAACATGGGAACTACAGGGGCCACGAACGAGGTGGCGACCCCGAAGGAGGTGGTGTCTGCGGCCGAACGCAATGCGGCCACAGAGCAGCCGAGCGGGAGAACCAGGAGGCGCGGGTGGCGGAGGTGCAGCAAGAGCTCCAGGCTCTCATGGAAAAACATGAGAGTTTGGAGCGCGACTCAAAGACTCGAGAGTCCGAGCTTGCATCGGCTCTTGAGAGCGCCAAAGCCGCTAAGGCCGAAGCCCACAAGGCCCTCCAGGAGATATGAGGATTTGAAGAAAATAGTAGCGGGTAAGGCATTTTTCATGCAAAGCAAGCATGTGAATGTGAATTACCTATTACTTACCCGAATTCGGAGCTCTCCAGGAGCATTCGTGGATCTGCCCCGCAACGTGTCATATGCTGCTGCTTTCTACCGGGCCGAGGAGGGGAGCTCGACGGAGAAGGTCTTCTGGTCTCAGTGTGCTGAGGCCAGACATCCGGTGCCCCTTAGCGACCAGCTGAAGCAGCTGGTCGATCTCCACAAGGTAGCCGAACAGGCCATGAAGGGCCTCATAGTTCGGCTGTGGCCCAAGAAGGCCATGCCTGGGAGCTACTTCGGCCTGGTGCGGCGGCTGGTGGATGCGTGTCCCTGGGTTGAGGTCGTCAAGCACTCCGCCTGCATTGAAGGTGCCCGTCGGGCCCTTGCCCGTGCAAAAGTGCACTGGGGCACACTACTAGGGAAAAGCCTATACACATAATCTTATCAGCAGCGCGCTCCAAAATAATTCGCTGCTGCTAATTAGCAGTAGCGCGTATAGATGAAACTCGCTGCTGAGACAAATATAGCAGTAGCGCGTCACCCGAAAGACGCGCTACTGCTATAATTCCTATGAGGCCGCCGCGAGGCTAGTTATAGCAGCAACGCGTTACCGTGATGCGTGCTACTGCTACGTGGCATAGTAGCAGCGCATTTCTCTGATAAGCGCTACTGCTAAGTTTCGTACAAAAATTTAGTCCCACCTCGCTCCGTGAAGAGAGTTTCTACCACCTTAAATATGTTACTTCTCACACTTTGACAAGCACTTGATCTTCATTGAACTCTATGTGTAGAATTTGTGGCTGCAATATGAGTCTTCACCTGTTCCTAAACCAGTGAGGACTCATATTGTCAAATCAGATTGTACACAAAAAGATCGTTGATGGTCAATGTGTTTTTGATATATTGAACAAAGTTTATTTTTGCATGCTGACACATAGTAGTAGCGCTTTACTGTGAAAAGCGCTGCTGCTAGATAGCTTAGCAGTAGCGTGTTTTCCTGAAGAGCGCTACTGCTAAGCCATCCATCTCCCTCATCTCCTCCCTTCGGATCCACTCACACACAGCCACTCAAAATCCTCTCCGATCCATCTGCGCCGCGCGCCCCTGTCGCCCCTCCTCTGTCTGCGCCGCACACCGTCACCTCCTCCTCCTTGCTAGACTCGGTACCGGCCTCCTCCTCCGTCCTCCCTCTCCACTCGCCGCTGGCCGGCCCCTCCTCGCTCCGCCTTCCTCCTCCGTCCTCCCTCAACTGGCCGCGCCGGCCGGCCCCCTCCTCGCTCCGCCTTCCTCCTCCGTCCTCCCTCAACTGGCCGCGCCGGCCGGCCCCTCCTCGCTCCACCTTCCTCCTCCATCCTACTCTCTTCTCCCTCCTCGAGTCGCCCTCCTTCTCCCTCCTGCTCATATGCAACATTTTGATTTAGTTGATATAATTTAGTTGACTTAGTAGGCTAGTTGATTTAGTTGACTTAGAACATTTTGATTTAGTTGATTTAGTAGGCTAGTTGATTTAGTTGACTTAGAACATTTTGATTTAGTTGATTTAGTAGGCTAATTCATTTAGTTAATTTAGTTGACTTAGAACATTTTGATTTAGTTGATTTAGTAGGCTAGTTGATTTAGTTGACTTAGAACATTTTGATTTAGTTGATTTAGTAGGCTAATTCATTTAGTTAATTTAGTTGACTTAGAACATTTGGATTTAGTTGATTTAGTAGGCTAGTTGATTTAGTTGACTTAGAACATTTTGATTTAGTTGATTTAGTAGGCTAGTTGATTTAGTTGACTTAGAACATTTTGATTTAGTTGATTTAGTAGGCTAGTTGATTTAGTTGACTTAGAACATTTTGATTTAGTTGATTTAGTAGGCTAGTTGATTTAGTTGACTTAGGAACATTTTGATTTAGTTGATTTAGTAGGCTAGTTGATTTAGTTGACTTAGGAACATTTTGATTTAGTTGATTTCGTAATCCTTTGCTCATATTGCTTTAGGAAGAATGGCGCCACCACCACCACCACTATGTCAACTGTGCAAGTCAAGATGCGCCAGCAGCCTTGCAACTAGCAAGCTATTCTGCATCTACTTCCAACCGAGTTTTCGTCATGCGGCGGTAAGAAATTAGATGAAATGTAATAACTATTTTATTTTTAGTGTTGGCATTACTGCATTGTGTCATTTTGCTTATTTTACACAGATCGTCCCATGCAATGTGAGGTTGAAATTCAACAAGCTAACAGGAGACACTGTGACATTTGAGGCTCCTGGGGGGCTGTACACTATGGAGGTCGAGAAATGACGCAATATGTCGCAGATTGGAGGAGATGGATGGGCCCGTTTCGTCGCTCGCATGCATCTTACTGGTGGTGAGTTGATCAGCTTCAACTTCCGAGCAGAAAGACCCAAGCTAGCTGTCATTTATCTCAACCTGGTGGAAGATGATGAAGATGACGAAGATGATGAAGATGATGAAGATAATGAGGACCCACTCGATGAAGATGATGAGGACCCACTTCATGAAGCCATTGTAGCTGAAAGAACAACGCTGAGTGAGGAGGAGGTGTCCAACCTGTGGGACATAATTCCGCCATGTGCTGACTTTGTCGGGGTGCCATTCGTGACCCTCTTGACAAATTCCATGGTTGATCGACATGATATGGTATGTTATACTTACAAATGCAAATTAATAGTGTGAATTACTTAGTGTACAGTCCAATGATATGGTATGTTGTGTGGAATCTAATCGATGATATATATGTTTTAGTGTAGAGTTCGATCACATGCTTATTAATTGATATGTTTTTCTTATTCAGAAATTGGCAAAGAGCATATCTGTGAGTTATGGTATCGAGCCTGATGAAGAAGGCTCAGCTGGACTACGCCTTACTGCAAGGGGCTCCGTCACAACCTGTACTTACCGCGTGGACACGGATGGTCGCACACACTTAAACTCGGTTGGGTGGAAGAAATTCCTCGATGGCAAGAATCTTCATGTTGGACAGGCCATCCTAATTACTATCAGGAACACCAACCGCCCAGGATTGAGGATGATGATTGTCTTCGATATCATCTAGAACTACATATGTGTGTGTGGCTATATCATCTAGAACTACATATGTGTGTGTGGCTATATCATCTAGAACTACATATGTGTGTGTGGCTATATCATCTAGAACTACATATGATGATCGTCGTCGATATCATCTAGAACAACATATGATGATGGCCGTTGATATGACCTTGTACTGCTTGAGGATGCATGTTGGCTATGCATGAAATTCTTATCTAGTACTCCCTTCGTTCCAAATTACTCATCGTGGTTTGAACTAAAACCACGACGAGTAATTTGGAACGAATGGAGTACTACCGTACCTAGTAATGGTTTATGAATTTGACATCTACTAGCAGTACCTAGTATCTAGTATCTGAAAGGAGAACTGAAAGGGAATGGGGCAGTGGGTAAATGGTGAAAGATATAGCAGTAGCGAGGGATGGCGAAATTGCTATAGCTAGTTAATAGTAGTGCGTTCACAAAAAGCGCTGCTGATATCGTCAACAGTAGTAGCACGGGTTGGGGCCGCACTACTACTATGAGTTAGCTGTAGCGCCTTATTAGTAGCGCGGCCACCCGCGCTGCTGCTAGCCTAAAAACCCGCGCTGCTGGTAGCCTTTTCCCTAGTAGTGGTAGGATGGACGCTGAGAAGCTTCTGACGGACGCGCCGCCGGCAGGCAAAGAGTATCATATGCCCGAAATGTATTATAAGAGTGTCCTGAAGGGTGCCCGCATGATTGCGGGTGAGTGCTCCAAAGATGTAATATTTGAGTAGACTCGCATTTTGTTATCCTGTGCGCTGAAAACTTTGTTTATATGCGCTAAGCAACGCTTGTTAATTTAAAATATTACCTTCAGTGCGGCCGTTTATCAAATCTGAGAGATGGCAAGTCGTCGGCTTCGGCCCCCATGCCACTAGTGCTGGGGTGTTCGGGATAAACTTGAGCGCTCTTGTTCCCATGTTTGGGTCCATCTGGGGAGGCGCTCAACACAACGAACGAGGCAACCGGACTTATAATGCTTGAACACTCTCACTTAGCCGTAGAATTCTATAATTTTAAATTTCGGCGAAGCCCCTAGTGTTCGGAAGACCGAGTTCGGGGTGCTTTCCACGCCTGGGCCGGACGAAGCCGGTTCCTCGCTCTAAGCGGCATAAGTCTTTAGGGACTCGAAAAAACATCTCGAACAGCGACCGGCTCTTGCCTCATCATGACGGTCAGTTTTAGCTTTCTCCACTGAGGTGCTCGCCCAGCTCAACTGGGGCACAATCGCAGTGGTTCTCCCAGCGCTACCTTAGCCGATATAACGGAACGTAAGGTACCAAAACATGGGAGCCGGGCAAACCCAACTGTTGACCCAAGACATGATTCGGAGCCGATGCATATATTGCTATAAGTTTGGGGCGCTGCACTTGTGAAAGTGTTCGGACTTATCGCACCATAATGTGGGGAACTTAAGCCCCTGGTGTATTTAGCCGTACCGAAGTGTACGGATGCAACATGTCATAAATGAACATATATAAGAAAGAAATGCAATTATAAGCAAAAAGCGATGCATTGTTTATTCCAGAGATACTGCCATGAATGCAGAACGATACAAATAGTGCGGTAAGCAAGGGATTGGACTATTAAACATGTCCCCCTCCAGGGGTAGGCTGCGGAATGGTGTATTAAACAGATTTAATGCTCGTAATGGAGACCACCTGAGTGTTCATTGTAGCCTTTCTCCTTCCCTGGCTGTTGCATCGTGAGTTTGGCAGGTCTACTGCCGGACAGGGCCTCTGGTGAACCGAGACCTGTGGGTAAGAAAAAAGAAAAAAAGAAAAAGAGCAACACACTTGGGAGTCCCTGGTGTGGTTGAGCCGCACTCTGGGCCTATCGTGGTCGTGCCCCTTCCCCTATGCCCATGGTATCTCCAGAGCGTAATGATGTACGTGGAGGACTAGTCTTGCAATTATGCAAGGGCTGGGGTTGGGGCCGCATTGCTACGCGTGCTCGGAACGTGCCAGGTGGTCTTGTTGTAGGTTACTCTGGGCGCGTTTGGCCATGTCCGGTCGCTTAATGGCCGGACTCGAAAATTGCCTTAACAGGCTGCTCTGTACTTCTGCCGTGAGAGCCGCTATGTGTTCGTCCGTTCGGAGGGAGCGTTCAGTGTTTCCGTTGACCATGATGACTCCTCGAGGCCCTGGCATCTTGAGCTTGAGGTATGCGTAGTGCGGCACCGCTTTGAACTTTGCAAACGCGGTTCGTCCGAGCAGAGCATGATAGCCGCTGCAGAACGGGACTATATCGAATATTAACTCCTCGCTTTGGAAGTTATCCGGGGATCCGAAGACCACTTCCAGTGTAACCAAGCCTGTACAATTGGCCTCTAAACCTGGTATGACGCCTTTGAAGGTCGTCTTTGTGGGTTTAATCCTTGAGGGGTCTATGCCCATCTTGCGCACAGTATCGACGATTGGGTCTAAAACCAATGCAGCGAATCCACCATGGCGGATACTGGTGGGGTGGTCCCTTCGATCAAAAGTGATCGGGCAGGAGGACCATGGGTTGAACTTTGGGGTGACTGGCTCCATCGCGTATACTTCCCTGAGTGCACGCTTCCGCTCCCTCTTGGGTATGTGAGTTGCGTATATCATGTTCACCGTCCGCACTTGTGGGGGGAAACCTTTCTGTCCTCTATTATTCGGCGACTGGGTCTCTTCCTCGTCATCACTATGCAGCCCCTTGTCATTGTTTTCGGCAATTAACTTGCCTGCCTGCTTAAATACCCAACAATCCCAGCTGGTGTGATTAGCTGGCTTTTCGGGGGTGCCGTGTATCTGGCAAGAGCGGTTGAGTATTCGGTCCAAATTGGACGGGCCCGGAGTAGTTCTTTTGAATGGCTTTTTCTGCTGACCGGGTTTAGAGCCTCTGAATCCGGCGTTGACTGCCGTATCTTCAGTGTTATCGCCGTTAACGCGGCGTTTGTTTTTGTTTCGACGCGACATGCCATTGCGGTCCTTGGTATCCGGACTGCCAGAATTTTTGCTCAGGTTGTTACTGCGGGCTAGCCAGCTGTCCTCTCCCGCGTAGAAGCGGGTCATAAGTGATGTGAGGGCTGCCATGGATTTCGGCTTTTCCTGTCCTAGGTGCCGGTCCAGCCACTCGTCGCGGATGTTATGTTTGAAGGCTGCGAGGGCCTCTGCATCCGGACAATCGACGATTTGATTTTTCTTTGTTAAGAACCGTGTCCAGAACTGTCTGGCCGATTCGTCTGGCTGCTGAATTATGTGGCTTAGGTCATCAGCGTCTGGTGGTCGCACATATGTGCCCTGGAGGTTGTCAAGGAATGCGGCTTCCAGGTCTTCCCAACACCCAATTGATTCTGCTGGCAAGTTGTTAAGCCAATGCCGAGCTGGTCCTTTAAGCTTGAGTGGGAGATATTTGATGGCGTGAAGATCGTCACCGCGGGCCATGTGGATATGAAGGAGATAGTCTTCGATCCAAACCGCGGGGTCTGTTGTGCCATCGTATGATTCAATGTTCACGGGTTTAAACCCTTCAGGGATTTGATGCTCCATTACTTCATCTGTGAATCATAGTGGGTGTGCGGCGCCTCTGTATTGGGCTATATCACGACGTAGCTCAAACGAGCTTTGTCTACTGTGTTCAGCCCGGCCGGACTTACTGTGTCCGGCGCGATGGTTGTCATCGCATGCCGTGGGGCTCCCACGCGATCGATAGATCGATCTTGATTGTCTTGCCTTATCCTCCAATATATCTCGGAAGTCCGGAGCGTTCCCCTGTGGCCTTGTGCTTTTCGAGCGATGCTGGGGTATAGTTCTGATGGAGGGCCTAAAGGCCTCTCTGTCGTGGCCACGAGGTGGTCGGTCAGCCGTATTGTGCTCTGGTGATGCAGGTTTATATGCCTCCTCCTCTAATCGGGGGAGCAACTTGCGTTTGGGGTAACTTTTGGAGGGGCGTTCGAGTTCATGCTCTTGGGCCGCATGGACTTCAGTCCATCTGTCGGCTAGCAGGTCTTGATCAGCTCTAAGCTGTTGCTGCTTTTTCTTTAGGCTGTTCGCCATGGCCATAAGCCTGCGTTTGAAACGCTCTTTTTCGACGGGATCCTCGAGCACGATGAATTCGTTGTCGTCGAGGCTTGCCTCGTCTCCGGAGGGACGCATGCAATTATCATCCTCGACCTCTTCGTCTGCCGCTCTCTCATGAGGGCTGGCTTCTCCGTCCTCCTGTGCTGAATCTTGCTGGGGGGGGGGGGTTGTCTTCGGCACTCTCTGGGGTGTTATTATCCCCGGTGCCAGAATCTCCATTCTTGTTGTGGCGCGATTTAGAGCGGCGCCGCTGATGCCGGCGCTTGGGCTGTTTCTTGGAGGAATCTGCCTCCGCTGCTTCTTCGCCATTCCCATCCTTTGGGATGTCCACCATGTATATGTCATATGACGAGGTGGTCTTCCAGTGCCCCATAGGCGCTGGTTCTTGGTCGTCTCCGGTATCGTCGTCCATACCGTCGATGTCTTCGGAGTCGTAGTCTAGCATGTCGGTTAGATCGTCGATAGTGGCTACAAAGTGGGTGGTGGGTGGGCTTTGAATTTTTTCGTCGTCCGCATCCCAACCATCCTGACCGCAATTCGGCCAGGGCTCTCCTGATAGCGAGAGATACTTTAGCGAATTCAGGATGTCGCCGAAAGGCGAGTGTTGAAAGATGTCCGCGGCGGTGAACTCCATGACCGGCGCCCAATCGGATTCGATTGGAGGGGGCGCAGGAGGTTCGGAGTCCGGCGAGGAGTCCGGCACCTCGGAGTCACGGGCGTCGCAAGGGACAAGGTCAGTATTCGGGTCCATCGCCGTAGAGGTTGCAGCCCCTGAGGCGGTGTCTAGCCACCCATCCTCGATCTACGTGGTCGGCTCTGAATTAAGGATCAGAGCGGACTCATGTGCGGCTTCCAGGGCACTGTCCGGCAGCAGAGCTAAATCATGCCCATCGAGACAGTGCGGCGCGCTCGGCTGTGGCTCGAATCCATCGAAGATCAAGTCTCCGCGGATGTGAGCCGTGAAGTTTAAGCTTCCAAATCTGACCTGATGGCCAGGGGCGTAGCTTTCGATCTGCTCCAGATGGCCAAGCGAATTGGCCCGCAGTGCAAAGCCGCCGAACACGAAGATCTGTCCGGGGAGAAAAGTCTCACCCTGGACTGCGTCGTTGTTGATGATCGAAGGAGCCATCAAGCCTATCAGTGATGACACAGAGGAACTCTCAATAAAAGCACCAATGTCGGTGTCAAAACCGGCGGATCTCGGGTAGGGGGTCCCGAACTGTGCGTCTAGGCGGATGGTAACAGGAGACAAGGGGCACGATGTTTTTACCCAGGTTCGGGCCCTCTCGATGGAGGTAAAACGCTAGTCCTGCTTGATTAATATTGATGATATGGGTAGTACAAGAGTGGATCTAGCACGAGATCAAGGAGGCTAAACCCTAGAAGCTAGCCTATGGTATGATTGTTGTTCTACGGACTAAAAACCCTCCGGTTTATATAGACACCGGAGAGGGCTAGGGTTACACAGAGTCGGTTACAATGGTAGGAGATCTACATATCCGTATTGCCAAGCTTGCCTTCCACGCCAAGGAAAGTCCCATCCGGACATGGGACGAAGTCTTCAATCTTGTATCTTCATAGTCTTGGAGTCCGGCCAATGATGATAGTTTGGCTATCCGGACACGCCCTAGTCCAGGACCCCTTGATCTCGTGGACGAACAACAATCATACCATAGGCTAGCTTCTAGGGTTTAGCATCCTTGATCTCGTGGTAGATCTACTCTTGTACTACCCATATCATCAATATCAATCAAGCAGGAGTAGGGTTTTACCTCCATCGAGGGGGCGCGAACCTGGGTAAAAACATCGTGTCCCTTGTCTCCTGTTACCATCTGCCTAGACGCACAGTTCGGGACCCCCTACCCGAGATCCGCCGGTTTGGACACCACTAGTAGAAAAAGGGTCAAACGTGCAGCACATTAGTGCCGGTTTGTATTAGAGCCGGCACTAATGTATATTAGTGCCGGTTCCAACGGCTAGCCGGGCCGCTCTCATTAGTACCGGTTTGTGGATAACCTTTAGCACCGGTTCATGCCACGAACCGGTACTAATGAGGGTGGTGGCAGGATGTTGTCAGTCTGGGCCCCCTCCAGCACCTTTAGTACCGGTTCGTGCCACGAACCGGTACTATAGGTCCTCCTGCATATAAACCCTTCGTCCAGCTTGCTCTGATCTTCCCCCTTTCCCCTCTCCTCTCCTCTCTGTTCTTCCTCTTCCCCTCGAGCTCATCACACATTTTGCCCAAAATTTGTCAAGATTTGAAGGCCCCCGTCCATTCAAGTGATCACAAAGGTTAGCAACTTTGTCCTTTCATCTCTCATTGCTAGATTAGCTCTTGCAATGCTTTATATAGTTACTAATTTGTGAGTTTAGTAATTTGGGAGGAAATATATATATGTGCTAGTATTTGATTTATATGCAATTTGAGGTCAAAAATAACACTTAGTTTGCATATGTAGGTGTGGTTTACTTAGTGCCTTCTAAATCTCCGTCGTAACCACCGTCGATCGCCCGCACCGTCCCGTCGCCGGCACCACCTTGTGGTGAGCCTCTTGTTCATGAAATTTTATATAAAAATTGATGTTTGTGTGATTTGGATATATAGTTAATTGTTTAATAATTATCTTACCCGTACGTTGTTTGTTATACATAGTGCCATGGTTTTGATATCCGTCCCCGTCGGCCCTCGTCCTTGTTATGATTCGGATGTGGTATATTCTCTTTTAAAACTATTTGTTGCATTTTGTGTTTATGACAAATTATGCCCATCAAGTTAACATAGATATTTTTATCTAGGAGGTATGTGAACCGGAAATTCCAACCGACCCTATTGTTGAGAGGTTAAATTTAGTTGAAAGAGAAAACGAGTACTTGAAAGAAAAATTGAAAAGAATTGAGGGGGAGAAGATGGAATTGGAGTTGCATGTTGCCGATGTCGTCGATGATCACAAGATCAAGATGGAGAAAATGCGCTTGAAGAGTAGTAAGATTAGAAAATATGCCATCGATAGTGAGGCTTGGTATCATTATGCTGTTGGATCAATTGTTACCTTAGTTGCGATCTTGATCGCATTTGTTGTTGCATTTAAATGCTTTAGCTAGAGAGTTATTTGTTTGTTGCATTTAAGTGTTGTATGAACTTTATGTATGAACTTGTATTAATTTGGTCTATTCGGTGTTGTGTAATGAAGATGAGCTGGCAATGGATGTACGATGACCGATGCTCTCCCCAGTTCGTTGAGGGCGTGCATACTTTTCTGCTTGCGACTGAGGCAAACAAGCGGGCGGATGGTTTTATGCCTTGTCCATGTGCTGGCTATAAGAATGGTCGCAATTACTCTACGTCAAGAACCATTCACGTCCACCTGTTTGAGTCCGGTTTCATGCCCCACTATAATGTTTGGACCAAGCACGGAGAAAGAGGGGTTATGATGGAAGACAATGAAGAAGAAGAGGACGACGACAGCTATCCTGGCCATGGGTTCCCTGAATACGATGATACAACAATGGGGTAAGAAGCTGAGCCGGTAATGCAGGAAGAAGCTGAGCCGGCAATGCAGGAAGAAGCTGAAGAAGAGGCATCAGATGAGCCCGTTGATGATCTAGGTCGGGCCATTGCCGATGCAAAGAGAAACTGCGCAAGTGATTTGGAGAAGAAGAAGTTGCAGCGCATGTTAGAGGATCACAAAAAATTGTTGTACCCGAATTGCGTAGGTGACAAGAAAAAGCTGGGCACTACACTATAATTGCTGCAATGGAAGGCAGAGAATGGTGTATCTGACAAGGGATTTGGAAAGTTGCTGGTAATGATAAAGGATATGCTTCCAAAGGACAACAAATTGCCCGAGAGTACGTACGAAGCAAAGAAGGCTATCTGCCCTCTAGGGTTAGAGGTGCAGAAGATACATGCATGCCCTAATGATTGCATCCTCTACCGCGGTGAGTACGAGGATTTGAACGCTTGCCCGGTATGTGGTGCATTGCGCTATAAGATCAGCCGCGATGAGCCTGGTGATGTCGAGGGCGAGCGCCCCAGGAAGAAGATTCCTGCCATGGTGATGTGGTATTCTCCTATAATACCACGGTTGAAACGTTTGTTCCAAAACAAAGAGCATGCCAAGGCGATGCGATGGCACAGAGAAGACCGTAAGAAAGACGAAAAGTTGAGAGTACCCGCTGACGGGTCGCAGTGGAGAAAAATCGAAAGAAAGTATGGGAAGGAGTTTGCAGATGACGCAAGGAGCGTATGGTTTGGTCTAAGCGCAGATGGCATTAATCCTTTTGGGGAGCAGAGCAGCAACCATAGCACCTGGCTTGTGACTCTATGTTTGTATAACCTTCCTCCTTGGTTGTGCATGAAGCGGAAGTTCATTATGATGCTAGTGCTCATCCAAGGCCCTAAGCAACCCGGCAACGACATTGATGTGTACCTAAGGCCATTAGTTGAAGAACTCTTACAACTATGGAATGGAACAGGTGTACGTGCATGGGATGAGCACATGGGGGAAGAATTTGACCTAAAGGCGTTGCTGTTCGTGACCATCAATGATTGGCCTGCTCTCAGTAACCTTTCAGAACAGACAAACAAGGGATACCGCGGATGCACGCACTGTTTGGATGATACCGACAGTATATATTTGAATAGTTGTAAGAAGAATGTGTACCTGGGACATCGTCGATTTCTTCCGAGCAGGCATCCCGTAAGAAAGAAAGGCAAGCATTTCAAAGGTGAGGCGGATCACCGGACGAAGCCTTGCCACCGTACTGGTGCTGATGTACATGATATGGTCAAGGATTTGAAGGTGATATTTGGAAAGGGTCCTGGCGGACAACCTGTTCCGAAGGACGCGGACGGACGCGCACCCATGTGGAAGAAGAAATCTATATTTTGGGACCTGCCATATTGGAAAGACCTAGAGGTCCACTCCGCAATCGACGTGATGCACGTGACGAAGAATCTTTGCATGACCCTGCTTGGCTTCTTGGGCGTGTATGGGAAGACAAAACATACACCTGAGGCACGGGAGGACCAGCAACGTATGCACGGAGAAGAAGGCATACATCAGGGTCATGCA
Source organism: Triticum timopheevii (assembly GCA_963921465.1). Classification (NCBI taxonomy): domain Eukaryota; kingdom Viridiplantae; phylum Streptophyta; class Magnoliopsida; order Poales; family Poaceae; genus Triticum; species Triticum timopheevii. The sequence continues at coordinate 451,702,829 of OY997262.1, forward strand.
AGCTACGCTCTTACCAAAGAAGAGAAGGAAATCTTCTTTGAATGCCTGCTCAGTATTAAGTTACCGTCTGGCTTCTCGTCGAATATAAAGGGAATAATAAACATGGCAGAGAAAAAGTTCCAGAACCTAAAGTCTCATGACTGCCACGTGATTATGACGCAACTGCTTCCGGTTGCGTTGAGGGGGCTTCTACCGGAAAACGTTCGATTAGCCATTGTGAAGCTATGTGCATTTCTCAATGCAATCTCTCAGAAGGTAATCGATCCAGAAATCATACCAAGGTTACAGAATGATTTGGTGCAATGTCTTGTCAGTTTCGAGTTGGTGTTCCCACCATCCTTCTTCAACATCATGACGCACGTCCTAGTTCACCTATGCGAAGAGATTAACGTTTTGGGTCCTGTATTTCTACACAATATGTTCCCCTTTGAGAGGTTCATGGGAGTCTTAAAGAAATATGTTCATAACCGTGCTAGGCCAGAAGGAAGCATCTCCAAGGGCCATCAAAATGAGGAGGTCATTGAGTTTTGTATTGACTTTATTCCTGACCTTAAGCCGATTGGTGTTCCTGAATCGCGGCATAAGGGCAGACTGGATGGAAAAGGCACGCTAGGAGGGGAACAAATAATATGTATGGACGGACATTCTCTCACTGAAGCACACTACACAGTTCTACAGAATTCCGCCTTGGTGGCTCCGTATATGGATGAACACAAGAATTTGCTACGCTCCAAACACCCGGAGCGGTCTGATGACTGGATTACACGTGAACAAACCAGGAGTTTCGCCAACTGGTTGTAGACACGTATCATGCATGACACCTCTATTGAAGATGACCTGTACTTGCTGTCCCAGTTACCATCTTCAAATATAATGACTTTCAAAGGGTACGAGATAAATGGTAATACATTTTACACGATCGCCCAAGATAAGAAGAGCACCAACCAAAACAGTGGTGTCCGCTTTGATGCAGAAACCAAGACGGGAAAGGAAACATATTATGGTTATATACAGGACATATGGGAACTTGACTATCGACGTGGTTTAAAGGTCCCTTTGTTTCGGTGCAAATGGGTCAATATGACACGAGGCGGGGTAACAGAAGACCCGCAGTACGGAATGACAACAGTGGATCTCAACAATCTTGCATATGCAGACGAACCATTCGTGCTAGCCAATGATGTGGCACAGGTTTTCTATGTGAAGGACATGTCTACCAAGCCAAGAAAAAGAAAAGATAAGGAAGCGAATGCATCGTACGATGAGCCAAAGCGGCACATAGTTCTTTCTGGGAAGACAAACATCGTGGGAGTTGATGACAAGACAGACAAGTCAGAAGATTATGAAAAGTTTGATGAAATTGCTCCATTCACAGTGAATATTGACCCGAGCATCCCGTTAAATGATGAAGATTTTATATGGTTACGGTGCAAAGGGACACACGCGAAGAAAAAGTTTCACACCCAAAGATCTGGGATGTGATCGGCTTCACTATCATCACTTTCTTCTGTGTGTCACACCCAGGAGGGAATGTTTGTAATAGTTAGGGTAGTTATGTGTTTTGGCATTTGAAACGCGAAGAAATTTTATGTGCAAACAAATTCTTTTCATGCATTTACTGATTTTTTTCCCCTGAAATTGAAAAGCAATTCAAATGAACTCAGAAGAGGTTGAAAGTTGGCATGGTATCATAATTTCATACAAATAGCATGTGCAAGAAAGTAGAGAGGGTTACGGCAAAAACTGGATACACTTCGTGTACAAAATGGACAATCTCTTTCGAAGTATCAGGGTTTCCGACGAAAACTGAACTGTTACAAAGGCATTTCATTTTTTAAATAACCTAAGCATTACTAAATTGAATATAATGATAAAACACACTAATATTAAACATAAGAAAAAAGAATCACTGAAAAAACTTTTTTCAAAGTTAAGTTATTCACAAACTAGTGATTCACACAAATTTCAAATAATTCAAAATTTAAACTATTCAAATTTGAAATCTACCGGCACTAACAGAAAGTTTGTAATTTTTTGTACCTAAAGCAAAAATATTCACAAAGAAACTCTAAATACAGCAAAAAAAACAACTCACAAATAAATAAAACAAAAAAATAAAGCAAAAAAAATTAAGAAAAAAAAGCCCGCCTACTGGGCCAAAGCGGCCTGCATACGACTAGCGACACAACCTTTCATTGTGGCTAGGATGCAGGCCCGCGAAGGCCCAGTAGGCCCACAAGGCGAGGAGTACAGGTAGGCCCAGTAGGCCTGATTAGGAGAGGAGCTCGAGAGAGCTACCGCACTGGGGCTTATAAACCAGTGTGGTAGCCCCTCGACTAGCGAGGTGGGACTAAACTTCCGCACCGCACCTGCGCCAGCGCACCACCTTTAGTACCGGGTGGTGGCACAAACCGGTACTAAAGGGGGGACCTTTAGTACCGGTTTGTGCCACCACCCGGTACTAAAGGGGGTTGCTTCCCGCCTCTTGGCCTAGCCAAAACAGACCTTTAGTACCGGTTGGTGGCTCCAACCGGTACTAAAGGTGCCTTCTATATATACAACTGCTACGAAAATTTTAGTTTCCCTTTGTTTTCGTTCCTCTGTTTTCGTTCCTCTGTTCCGTCGTCTTCGTCGCCGTCACCGCCGCCCTCGATCGTCTCCGACGTTGCCGCTCGTCTCCGTCGCCGCCCCCGTCCCCGTCGCCGCCCCGGGCCCTGTTGGGGAACGTAGCAGAAATTCAAAATTTTCCTACGTGTCACCAAGATCTATCTATGGAGTCATCTAGCAACGAGGAAGGAGTGGATCTACATACCCTTGTAGATCGCGCGCGGAAGCGTTCAAGAGAACGGGGTTGATGGAGTCGTACCCGTCGTGATCCAAATCACCGATGATCCTAGCGCCGATTGGACGGCACCTCCGCGTTCAACACACGTACGGAGCAGCGACGTCTCCTTCTTCTTGATCCAGCAAGGGGGGAGGAGAGGTTGATGGAGATCCAACAGCACGACGGCGTGGTGGAAGTAGCGGGATTCCAACAGGGCTTCGCCAAGCGCTGCGGGAGGAGGAAGATGTGTCGTGGGAGGGAGAGGGAGGCGCCAGGCTTTAGGTATGTTAGCTCCTCCTTTCCCCCACTATATATAGGGCCAAGGGAGAGGGGGAGGCACAGCCCTTGCCCCTTCCTCCAAGGAAGGGTGCGGCCAAGGGGGGGAGGAGTCCATCCTCCCCAAGGCACCTCGGAGGTGCCTTCCCCTTTTAGGACTCTCCCCTTTTCCTCTTCTCTTGGCGCATGGGCCTCTTGGGGCTGGAGCCCTTGGCCCATATAGGCCAAGGCGCACCCCCTACAGCCCATGTGGCCCCCCAGGGCAGGTGGCCCCACCCGGTGGACCCCCCGGGACCCTTCCGGTGGTCCCGGTACAATACCGATGACCTCGAAACTTGTCCCGATGGCCGAAATAGCACTTCCTATATATAATTCTTTACCTACGGACCATTCCGGAACTCCTCGTGACGTCCGGGATCTCATCCGGGACTCCGAACAACTTTCGGGTTACCGCATACTAATATCTCTATAACCCTAGCGTCACCGAACCTTAAGTGTGTAGACCCTACGGGTTCGGGAGACATGCAGACATGACCGAGATGACTCTCCGATCAATAACCAACAACAGGATCTGGATACCCATGTTGGCTCCCACATGTTCCACGATGATCTCATCGGATGAACCACGATGTCAAGGACTTAATCAATCCCGTATACAATTCCCTTTGTCTAGCGGTATGGTACTTGCCCGAGATTCGATCGTCGGTATACCGATACCTTGTTCAATATCGTTACTGGCAAGTCTCTTTACTCGTTCCGTAACACATCATCCCGTGATCAACCCCTTGGTCACATTGTGCACATTATGATGATGTCCTACTGAGTGGGCCCAGAGATACCTCTCCGTTTACACGGAGTGACAAATCCCAATCTCGATTCGTGCCAACCCAACAGACACTTTCAGAGATACCCGTAGTGTACCTTTATAGCCACCCAGTTACGTTGTGACATTTGGCACACCCAAAGCACTCCTACGGTATCCGGGAGTTGCACAATCTCATGGTCTAAGGAAATGATACTTGACATTAGAAAAGCTTTATCATACGAACTACATGATCTTGTGCTAGGCTTAGGATTGGGTCTTGTCCATCACATCATTCTCCTAATGATGTGATCCCGTTATCAACGACATCCAATGTCCATGGTCAGGAAACCGTAACCATCTATTGATCAACGAGCTAGTCAACTAGAGGCTTACTAGGGACATGGTGTTGTCTATGTATCCACACATGTATCTGAGTTTCCTATCAATACAATTCTAGCATGGATAATAAACGATTATCATGAACAAGGAAATATAATAATAATCAATTTATTATTGCCTCTAGGGCATATTTCCAACTGTCTCCCACTTGCACTATAGTCAATAATCCAGTTCACATGATATGTGATTAACACTCAAGGTCACATCCCCATGTGACTAACACCCAAAGAGTTTACTAGAGTCAATAATCTAGTTCACATTTACCATGTGATTAACACTTGATGAGTTCTGGGTTTGATCATGTTATGCTTGTGAGAGAGGTTATAGTCAACGAGTCTGAACTTTTTAGATCCGTGTGTGCTTTACAAATCTCTATGTCATCTCCTAGATGTAGCTACCACGTTCTATTTGGAGCTATTCCAAATAACTGTTCTACTTGGAGCTATTCTAAATTGTTGCTCCATTATACGTATCCGGTATCTCTACTCAGAGCTATCCGGATAGGTGTTAAGCTTGCATCGACGTAACCCTTTACGACGAACTCTTTTACCACCTCCATAATCGAGAAAATTCCTTAGTCCACTAGTTTCTAAGGATAACTTTGACCGCTGTCCTGTGATCCATTCTTGGATCACTCTTGTACCCCTTGACTGACTCATGGCAAGGCACACTTCAGGTGCGGTACACAGCACAACATACTGTAGAGCCTATGTCTTAAGCATAGGGGACGACCTTCGTCCTTTCTCTCTATTCTGCCGTGGTCGAGCTTTAAGTCTTAACTTCATACCTTACCACTCAGGCAAGAACTCCTTCTTTGACTGATCCATCTTGAACACCTTCAAGATCATGTCAAGGTATGTGCTCATTTGAAAGTACTATTAATCGTTTTGATCTATCCTCATAGATCTTGATGCTCAATGTTCAAGTAGCTTAATCCAGGCTTTCCATTGAAAAACACTTTCCAAATAACCCTATATGCTTTCCAGAAATCCTACGTCATTTCCGATCAACAATATGTTAACAACATATACTCATCGGAAATTCTATAGTGCTCCCACTCACTTCTTTGGAAATACAAGTTTCTCATAAACTTTGTATAAACCCAAAATCTTTGATCATCTCGTCAAAGCGTAGATTCCAACTCCGAGATGCTTACTCCAGTCCTTAGAAGGATTACTGGAGCTTTGCATACTTATTAGCATCTTTCAGGATTGACAAAACCTTCCGGTTGTATCACATACAACCTTTCCTCAAGAAAATCGTCGAGGAAACAATGTTTTGACATCCTATCTGCAAGATTTCATAAATAATGCAGTAATCGCTAAAATAATTCCAACAGACTCTTAGCATCGCTACGAGTGAGAAAGTCTCATCGTAGTCAACTCCTTGAACTTGTCGGGAAACATCTTAACGACAAGTCGAGCTTTCTTAATGGTGACATTTACCATCATTGTCCGTCTTCCTTTTAAAATCCATATGTACCTAACAGCCTTACGACCATCAAGTAGTTCTTCCAAAGTTTACACTTTGTTTTCATATATGGATCCTTTCTCGGATTATATGGCTTTGAGCCATTCGTCAGAATCCGAGCCCACCATCGCTTCTCCATAGCTCGTAGGTTCATTGTTGTCTAGCAACATGACTTCCAAGACAGGATTACGTACCACTCTGAAGTAGTACGCATCCTTGTCATCCCACGAGGTCTGGTAGTGACTTGATCCGAAGTTTCATGATCAATATCATAAGCTTCCACTTCAATTGGTGTAGGTGCCACAGGAACAACTTCCTGTGCCCTGCCACACACTAGTTGAAGAGACGGTTCAATAACCTCATCAAGTCTCCACCATCCTCCCACTCAATTCTTTCGAGAGAAACGTTTCCTCGAGAAAGGACCCGATTCTAGAAACAATCCCATATTGCTTTCAGATCTGAGACAGGAGGTATACCCAACTGTTTTGGGTGTCCTATGAAGATGCATTTATCCGCTTTGGGTTCGAGCTTATCAGCCTGAAACTTTTTCACATAAGCGTCGCATCCCCAAACTTTTAAGAAATGACAACTTAGGTTTCTCTAAACCATAGTTCATACAGTGTCATCTCATCAGAATTACGTGGTGCCCTATTTAAAGTGAATGTGGTTGTCTCTAATGCCTAACCCATAAACTATCATGGTAATTCGATAAGAGACATCATGGTATGCATCATATCCAATAGGGTGCAGTTATGATGTTCGGACACACCATCACACTATGGTGTTCCAGGCTGTATTAGTTGTGAAACAATTTCCACAATGTCTTAATTCTGTGCCAAACTCGTAATTCAGATATTCATCTCTATGATCATATCATAGATATTGTATCCTCTTGTCACGACGATCTTTCAACTTCACCCTGAAATTACTTGAACCTTTCAATAATTTAGACTCGTGATTTATCAAGTAAATGTACTCAACATCTACTCAAATCATCTGTGAAGCAAGAACATAACGATATCCACTACACGCCTCGGCACTCATTGGATTGCACACATCAAAATGTATTTCTTCCAACAAGTTGCTTTCTAGTTCCATTTTACTGAAACCGAGGATTTCAGTCATCTTGCCCATGTGGTATGATTTGCATGTCTCAAGTGATTCAAGATCAAGTGAGTTCAAACGGTCCATTTGCATGGAGTTTCTTCATGCATAATCACCAATAGACATGGTTCGCATGTCTCAAACATTTCAAAAACGAGTGAGCCCAAAGATCCATCAACATGGAGCTTCTTCATGCGTTTTATACCGATATGACTTACGTGGCAGTGCCACAAGTAGGTGGTACTATCATTACTATCTTATGGCATGAACATGTGTATCACCACGATCGAGATTCAATGAACCATTCATTTTAGGTGCAAGACCATTGAAGGTATTATTCAAATAAACAGAGTAACTGTTATTCTCCTTAAATGAATAACCGTATTGCGATAGACATAATCCAATCATGTCTATTCTCAACGCAAACACCAATCTCGATGGTAGAGGGAGCGTGCGATGCTTGATCATATCAACATTGGAAACATTTCCAACACATATCTTCAGCTCACCTTTAGCTAGTCTCCGTTTATTCTGTAGCTTATATTTCGAGTTACTAATACTTAGCAACCAAACCGGTATCTAATACCCTGGTGCTACTAGGAGTACTAGTAAAGTACACATTAACATAATACATCCAATATACTTCTATCGACCTTGCCAGCCTTCTTATCTACCAAGTATCTAGGGTAATTCTGCTCCAGTGGCTGTTCCCCTTATTACAGAAGCACTTAGTCTCGGGTTTGGGTTCAACCTTGGGTTTCTTCACTAGAGCAGCAGCTGATTTGCCGTTTCATGAAGTATCCCTTCTTGCCCTTGCCCTTCTTGAAACTAGTGGTTTCACAAACCATCAACAATTGATGCTCCTTCTTGATTTCTACTTTCGCGGTGTCAAACATCGCGAGTATCTCAAGGATCATCATATATGTCCCTGATATATTATAGTTCATCACGAAGCTCTAGCAGCTTGGTGGTAATGACTTTGGAGAAAACATCACTATCTTATCTGGAAGATCAACTCCCACTTGATTCAAATGATTGTTGTACTCAGACAATCTGAGCACAAGCTCAACAATTGAGCTTTTCTCCCTTAGTTTGTAGGCTAAGAAAATCGTCAGAGGTCTTATACCTCTTGACGTGGGCACGAACCTGAAATCCCAATATCAGTCCTTGGAACATCTCATATATTACGGTGTTTCAAAAACATCTTTGGTGCCTCAACTCTAAACCGTTTAACTGAACTATCACGTAGTTATCAAAATGTGTATGTCAGATGTTCGCAACATCCACAGACAACGTTCGAGGTTCAGCACACTGAGCGGTGCATTAAGGACATCAGCCTTCTATGAAGCAATGAGGACAATCCTCAGTTTACGGACCTAGTCCGCATAATTGCTACTATCAACTTTCAACTAATTTTTCTCTAGGAACATAACTAAACAGTAGAACTAAAGCGCGAGCTACGACATAATTTGCAAAAACCTTTTGACTATGTTCAGGATAATTAAGTTCATCTTATGAACTCCCACTTAGATAGACATCCCTCTAGTCATCTAAGTGATTACATGATCCGAGTCAACTAGGCCGTGTCTGATCTGTGCGTGAGACGGACTAGTCATCGTCGGTGAACATCTTCATGTTGATCGTATAATCTATACGACTCATGCTCGACCTTTCGGTCTTCTGTGTTTCGAGGCCATGTCTGTACATGCTAGGCTCGTCAAGTTAACCCTAAGTGTTTTGCATGTGTAAAACTGTCTTACACCTGTTGTATGTGAACGTAAGGATCTATCACACCCGATTAACACGTGGTGCTTCGAAACGACGAACTGTAGCAACGGTGCACAGTTAGGGGAGAACACTTCTTGAAATTTTAATGAGGGATCATCTTATTTACTACCGTCGTTCTAAGCAAATAAGATGTATAAACATGATAAACATCACATGCAATCAAATAATAGTGACATGATATGGCCAATATCATATAGCTCCTTTGATCTCCATCTTGGGGCTCCATGATCATCTATTACAAGAACATGATCAATCTCATACATCACATATATCATTCGTCACATCCTTTTGGCCATATCACATCACAAGGCATACCCTGCAAAAACAAGTTAGACGTCCTCTAATTGTTGTTTGCAAGTTTTACGTGGCTGCTATGGGTTTCTAGCAAGAACGTTTCTTACCTACGCAAAACCACAACGTGATATGCCAATTGCTATTTACCCTTCATAAGGACCCTTTTCATCGAATCCGATCCGACTAAAGTAGGAGAGACAGACACCCGCTAGCCACCTTATGCATCTAGTGCATGTCAGTCGGTGGAACCAGTCTCACGTAAGAGTACGTGTAAGGTCGGTCCGGGCCGCTTCATCCCACGATGCCGACGAATCAAGATAAGACTAGTAATGGCAAGCATATTGAACAAAATCAACGCCCACAACTACTTTGTGTTCTACTCGTGCATAGAAACTACGCATAGACCTAGCTCATGATGCGGGGAACGTAGCAAAAATTCAAAATTTTCCTACGTGTCACCAAGATCTATCTATGGATTCATCTAGCAACGAGGAAGGAGTGGATCTACATACCCTTGTAGATCGCGCGCGGAAGCGTTCAAGAGAACGGGGTTGATGGAGTCGTACTCGTCGTGATCCAAATCACCGATGATCCTAGCGCCGAACGGACGGCACCTCCGCGTTCAACACACGTACGGAGCAGCGACGTATCCTTCTTCTTGATCCAGCAAGGGGGGAGGAGAGGTTGATGGAGATCCAACAGCACGACGGCGTGGTGGAAGTAGCGGGATTCCAACAGGGCTTCGCCAAGCGCTGCGGGAGGAGGAAGATGTGTCGTGGGAGGGAGAGGGAGGCGCCAGGCCTTAGGTATGTTAGCTCCTCCTTTTCCCCACTATATATAGGGCCAAGGGAGAGGGGGAGGCGCAGCCCTTGCCCCTTCCTCCAAGGAATGGTGCGGCCAAGGGGGGGGGGGAGGAGTCCATCCTCCCCAAGGCACCTCGGAGGTGCCTTCCCCTTTTAGGACTCTCCCCTTTTCCTCTTCTCTTGGCGCATGGGCCTCTTGGGGCTGGTGCCCTTGGCCCATATAGGCCAAGGAGCACCCCCTACAGCCCATGTGCCCCCCCGGGGCAGGTGGCCCCACCCGGTGGACCCCCCGGGACCCTTCCGGTGGTCCCGGTACAATACCGGTGACCCCGAAACTTGTCCCGATGGCCGAAATAGCACTTCCTATATATAATTATTTACCTCCGGACCATTCCGGAACTCCTCGTGACATCCGGGATCTCATCCGGGACTCCGAACAACTTTCGGGTTACCGCATACTAATATCTCTATAACCCTAGCGTCACCGAACCTTAAGTGTGTAGACCCTACGGGTTCGGGAGACATGCAGACATGACCGAGATGACTCTCCGGTCAATAACCAACAGCGGGATCTAGATACCCATGTTGGCTCCCACATGTTCCACGATGATCTCATCGGATGAACCACGATGTCAAGGACTTAATCAATCCCGTATACAATTCCCTTTGTCTAGCGGTATGGTACTTGCCCGAGATTCGATCGTCGGTATACCGATACCTTGTTCAATCTCGTTACCGGCAAGTCTCTTTACTCATTCCGTAACGCATCATCCCGTGATCAACCCCTTGGTCACATTGTGCACATTATGATGATGTCCTACCGAGTGGGCCCAGAGATACCTCTCCGTTTACACGGAGTGACAAATCCCAATCTCGATTCGTACCAACCCAACAGACACTTTCAGAGATACCCGTAGTGTACCTTTATAGCCACCCAGTTACGTTGTGACGTTTGGCACACCCAAAGCACTCCTATGGTATCCGGGAGTTGCACAATCTCATGGTCTAAGGAAATGATACCTGACATTAGAAAAGCTTTAGCATACGAACTACATGATCTTGTGCTAGGCTTAGGATTGGGTCTTGTCCATCACATCATTCTCCTAATGATGTGATCCCATTATCAACGACATCCAATGTCCATGGTCAGGAAACCGTAACCATCTATTGATCAACGATCTAGTCAACTAGAGGCTTACTAGGGACATGGTGTTGTCTATGTATCCACACATGTATCTGAGTTTCTTATCAATACAATTCTAGCATGGATAATAAACGATTATCATGAACAAGGAAATATAATAATAATCAATTTATTATTGCCTCTAGGGCATATTTCCAACAGGCCCGTCCCCGTCGCGCCGTCCCCATCGCGCCGTCCCTGCCGTCGCCGCCCCAGCCGTCGCCTCGCCGTCGCCTCTCCTCGCCGTCGCCTCGCCTCACCGTTGCCTCGCCGTCGCCTCACCGTCGCCGTCGCCCGCTGTGAGTCCTCCAGCCCCGAGCCCGTACACAGACACACACACAAGCATGTTTAATTAGTTTAGATAATTAGTCTTTAATTAGTTTAGATTATTTAGATTATTATTTTGTATGTTTAATTAGTTTAGATAATTAGTGTTTAATTAGTTTATATTATTTAGATTATTATTTTTTCACTATTATATATGTATGAATGCATGTTAGATGGATATAATTAGTGCTTAATCAGTTAGAAATTAGTGTTATATAGAAATGTTAGAAATTAGTGTTATATAGAAATGTTAGAAATGTTAGAAATTTTAGTGTTATTTAGATTATTTAGATTAGCATAATTAGTGTCATATAGAAATGTTAGAAATTTTAGTTATCAAAATCCAATCATTAAAAAATGTTACTTTTTGCGGGTATATAGCTAGTATTTGTTCTCGACGATGCCCGGCCCGCATCCTCGCCGTCGACCCGTCCGCGACGACGTCCAGCCGACCCATGTCCGGGACTGGGCTCCGTCGGGCTGGCACTGGGAGGTGCTGCTTGGAGGGGCGCGCCGCTTGATGAGGAACCCGGCCGCGGGTCCCGTCGTCGACCCTGATCTCGTTTGGTGGCGTTCGCGTGGGCCAGTTTCCGTGCGGAGGGACCCGGCCCCGCCGGAGGTGGTACGTCGCCGTGTCAGGGAGGAGGACGAGCACGTCCATCGCTATATGGTTGCGTTAGAGGGCGGCAGGTTCTCCAATACGTGGCAGTATCTTCGGGGATCTCACTTCAGCTATGATCCTGTGAGGGTTCCTTCTCTTTGGGTGTCCACCGCCCGCACCGGAGGAACCTCGAGTGTCCTAGATTCTTCTGTAGTATTAGATGTTTATTAGCTAATAGCCAGTGATGTACTATTCAATATTATATATTATTCGAGACGATGTATTCGAGATTATATCTATTATTCTAGACGATGTATTCGAGATTATATCTATTATTCGAGACGATGTAATTTGAATACTAAATTGTTTTATATTTCTTTTGGATTAGTTAAACAAAAGCTATGGCAGACAACACCGACAGAGAGGGAGAACAGACCATGTTCGATATGATATGCGGGCCAGATGATAATCAGAATGAAGAAGATTATGACGGCTCCGAATTTCTAAACAACACCGGAGAGGGTGATATGATATTCGATCGCAACGACGAAATTGATGAAGTCATGAACTATGATTATGACGATGACGAAGAACATGTCGATCCTGAAACAACAAACACCGGCGAGGTATATATATTTATATAAGCAGGCATCTGGTGATCATCACATGTTTTAAATGACTTGAAGATATATTAACGAATCGATCTTTGTTCTTTCAGCCATCCGGATCGAGCAAATCTTCAGGCAAAATGACGAAACGAGGCCCGAAGAAAAAGTTGAAGCCGGGCGTAAAGTACAATATTGAGGCATGCGGCCCTACTGGCAAACCATTAGCGCCTAAGAAGATTGCGGGCAAGTTCGTTCGTCAGTGCGGAGTTCTTGTGAAGGACCAACTCCCAATCAAACTTCAAGAATGGAGAGCGCCGACAAAGCCACATCCAAATGTTACTTTTGTCGACAAGAATCAAAAAGATCTGCTTTGGGATACTCTCATGGAACATTTCACCCTACCAGATCATTTCACAGAAGCAGATGTGCCGAAAGTCAAAGAGGCTGCTCTTAGGATGATGGCGATTGCATTCAAGGACTACAAGAATCATGAATGGAACAAGTACGTCAAGGGAGGAAGGAAGACTCCAGTATTCAAGGGAACACTGGAGAACCAACGTAATCATTGGGACGATTTTGTGAAATTCAAGGATTCGGAATTAGCTAAGGAACGGTCGAGAATAAACAAGAAGAATGCCGAAAAAAAGGATAAGTTCCATAAGCTGGGGCCAGGTGGCTATGCGGTGGCAATGCCAAAGTGGGATAAGTCTAAGAAAGAGATGGAGGATGCAGGTGTCACTCCGGCTACTAAGAGCTCCCCCCCCAGGGTCAGGACTTGGTTCTATGTGCATGGGGGGGGGAGTTGGACCTGGAGACAGGCAATGTTTCGACGAGGGCAAGTCTGAAGGGAGCCGACGATGCGATACTTGTTGCAATAGAAGAGGCACGAACGGGGGTGTTCCAGCCCAACAGAGAGAACGACGAGCTTACGCGTGCCCTGGGAAATCCTGAACACCCGGGAAGAACATGAGGCAAGGGCGCTATGCCGTGGTATGAGGGGTTTTCAGACTGGAACAACGACTACAGAACCCGTGTGAGAAAGAAGATTGCGGAGGAGAAGAAGAGGAAGATGGAGGAGGAGCAGAGGAAGCGGGACTATGAACGCCTTCAAGGCCTAGAAGCAAGTCAAGCGGAATTGGCAGTCAAATTCTAGCGGCAGTAGGAGCAGATCGACTCACTTACCCATCAAAGGGGTTCTCAGCAGCTGCAGCAGTTAGCGGATGATCCAGCATTGGATAGCACCGGCCCATCCATGCCGAGAAGCAGCGTGGGTTCCGTCCCGAACGACGCAATGCTGGGTAGATACCCTGTGGATGACATCACGGAGAACACTAACTGCGAGCTACACGTCAAAATGAAGAACATATCCATGAAGGTGGCGGACGGCTGTGCTTTCACAAATCCCCCCGAGGCAACCTTCCATTGCAACCCGATTCCAGCGGGCTATGCTCGTGTCTTGGTTGATGAGGTGGTGGACCCACCATATTCAGGGCTACAGCTTGACATTGCTGGAGGTGACGGCGAGCACTTTCTCTAAGAGGCCAAACATCGTATCATCCTATGGAAAAAGGATTGCATCATCTTTCGAAGGCCACCGGCACCGCGTCAGCCGAGTCCTCGTCGAAGTCCGCCACCGAGTCAGCAGACTCCCGCTCCTGCAAGTCCACCAAGTCCGGCAAAGTGTCAGGCCACTCCTCCTCCTCCAAGTCCGGCAAAGTGTTAGGACAATCCTCCTCCTCCAAGTCCGCCACAGCGTCAGACGTCCACTCCTCCTCCAAGTCCGGCACAACCTCAGGCCACTCCTCCTCGTCCAACTCAGCCCCGTCAGCCGTCTCCGCCGCCTCAGCAATCACAGAAGAGACACCCCACAGCTATGGTGCGTGGCGGTACGAGTCGAGGTAGTACAGAAAGTGCAGGCGGAGGCAAGCGATATAAATATGGTCCAAGCCTCAAGCCTCTTCCACAGAGGTCTTATGACAGGTCCGAGGAGGAAATCACAGCCATATCGAAGGCCGAGGTGGAAGCCCATTTTGCATCGAAACTGCCACCGCCGCCAAGGGAGAAAGTGCCTGAGGAAACGATTGATCACTTCATTCGTATGGCTCAACCACCAGCTCCCAAGCCTGTTGACACAGACTATGAGCACCACATCAGGAAGTTAAATCGAGCACGTCTACAAAGGGAGGCGAGCACGTCTACATCGGGATCGAGCAAACAAGAAGCAGCTGCCAAAAAATGCGGGAAAACCATTCCCCAGCTGGGAGAACAGGAGGCGCAATCGATCCCCTCGCTTGTTGTGCCAACAACAGGTGACAGTACGCGCGCCCAATATTATTGTGGGCAAACAGCGCACGTTCCCGAGGTGGGCAATGTGGTAATAATGGAGGAGCATATAATGCAGGCTGAAGTTCTCAACATCACTGTTGGACAACTCCTCGAGATCGAGCCCATGCCTTTGCTTAGAGAGGATGAAGTAAAACGTAAATATGTTCGGGGCCAACCTTTGGTCGCGCCAGACAAGGTCAAGAACCTCCCAACGAGAATGTATGAATTGCATCAATGGTACATGAACATTACCAAGATTTCACATCGATTGTCCCTCATGGTGAATGTCAAGCAGGACCATTACTACCATGAGAAAGCTGTGTCCGTTGAGTATACTGAACTGTTTCAGTTATACAATCAAGACGCACTCGACAAATCTATCGTTAGTTGCTATTGTCTATAAGTGATTTCTTTCTATAATTTAAGTCTCAAGCTAGCTGTAGTGATCCTTTTGATCAATCATTACCTGTAATTATCCTCACTATATTCTTTTCTGTGGTATTATGCAGGATGAAGATATATGAAATGAGAAAAGGTGGACGCTTTGGCATTGGGTTCATTGACCCAAACACCGTTAATGAATACACATGGAAGATAAATCAACGTTATGCAAAGGAAGTAGAGGACAGCATGCTAGAGTTCTTGAAGCGCCTCAAATACAATGAAGATATACTACTTCCTTACAACTTCCAGTGAGTCACACTGTCTTGTACTACAAATTCTCTGTTTTTGCCTACTAGCTAGGTACATGTTTTTGCTTACATATGCCTGCTTAATTAAGACATGCAAACGTGTGTGCATGCAGATTTCACTGGGTCTTGTGTATCATTAAAGTTGATGCCGGAACAGTTGAAGTACTGGACTCACTAATCTCAGAAAAAACTAACTATAACACCTTGTATGGGATAGTCAACAGGTAATTTCAATCATTATTAACTATATATCTCGGCCTATTTAGTTCATCATTTCATGATATGAACTATTTAATAACCCCTTTATTCATTTTCTTTGTCGGCGGGCAGGGCTTGGGCAAGATTCATCAGCGTCACGGAAGGTGAATGAAAACAAAAGCTTAAATGGATTCGACCCAAGGTAAGTAATTAAGTCATACTAGCTAGCTAGCTAGCTGCCATCTCTTTAATTATCATGCTTGATTAATTATTATTATCTGATCAAATTCCATTCTTGTAAAGGCCCTGAAGCAGGCGCAGGCGACTGATCTGTGTGCATTCTGCGTTTGCGAGAACATTCGCATGATGGCGTCCGAAAGGAGCAGATCTCAAAGACAGGAATGGGTACGCTTGTCAGAACACTATTCACAATTTTTACACCATTATCGGTATCTAGTCACACAACTAATACACATTCATATTGATCTCCTTCTTAACAGTTCAAAGAGGTGCGGGAGAAGCTCATAGAAACGGAGCGCGTAGAAGCACTTCAAGAGGAAATAGCGGGATTTTTGCTCGACCAGGTCATAAATCCGAATGGAGAATTCTATTACCCGCTACCGCCCCCATGAAAACCACTTACAATTGTCATCGTGCTCCGAAGGCACCAATTAGGCTAATGCCATTGGCTCCGAAGGCAACATTCATATGTAGGAGAAATTGTGTATAGCTATACATGTGTGTATGTGTGAATTAATTAATATGGTGGTTTGTGAGACATTGATGATATATATATATATATATATATATATATATATATGCATGATTGGTTCTACTAGAAATTCTATATATATATATATATATATATATATATATATATATATATATGCATAACGTGTACAATGTGTAGTATCGTAAAATACCAGGAAACGAAAAAGAATTAAAATGGAAACACAAAATTAAATGAAAAAGAAATCATAAAACTAAAAACCCCCCAAACCTTATAGTACCGGTTGGTATTACCAACCGGTACTAAAGGGCTCCAGGCCCCCGGAGCTGGCTCGTGCCACGTGGTTGCCCTTTAGCACCGGTTCGTGTTGAACCGGTACTAAAGGGGGGGGGGCTTTAGTGACCACAATTTAGTGCCGATTATGTAACCGGCACTACAGGGCCTTACGAACCGGTGCTAATGCCCAGTTCTGCACTAGTGCACCGACATTGGTGCTTTCATTGAGAGTTCCTCTGTGTCGTCGCTCATAGGCCCGATGGCTCCTTCGATCATCAACAACAACGCGGTCCAGGGTGAGACTTTCCTCCCCGGACAGATCTTCGTGTTCGGCGGCTTTGCACTGCGGGTCAATTCGCTTGGCCATTTGGAGCAGATCGAAAGCTACGCCCCTGGACATCAGGTCAGATTTGGAAGTTTGAACTATATGTCCAACATCCGCGGAGACTTGATCTTCGACGTATTCGAGCCACAGCCGAGTGCGCTGCACTGTCACGATGGGCATGATTTATCTCTGCTGCCGGACGGTGCCCCGGAGGCCGCACAAGAGTCTGCTCCGACCCTTAACTCGGAGCCGACTGCGCCGATCGAGGATGGGTGGCTAGACACCGCCTTGGGGGCTGCTACCTCTACGTTGATGGAGCCGAATACCGACCCTGTCCCTTGCAAAGCTCGTGACTCCGGGGTGCCGGACTCCTCGCCGGACCCCGAACCTCCCGCGCCCCTACCAATCGAATCCGAGTGGGCGTCGATCATGGAGTTCACCGCTGCGGACATCTTTCAGCACTCGCCTTTCGGCAACATCCTGAATTCGCTAAAGTATCTCTCGTTATCAGGAGAGCCCAGGCCGGACCACGGTGAGGACGGTTGGGATGTGGACGACGAAGAAATTCAAAGCCCACCCACCACCCACTTTGTAGCCAATGTCGACGACCTAACCGACATGCTAGACTTCGACTCCAAAGACATCAACGGTATGGACGATGATGCCGGAGACGACCAAGAACCAGCGCCTACGGGGCACTGGAAAGCCACCTCGTCATACGACATATACATGATGGACATCCCAAAGGAAGGGGATGGCGATGGAACAGCGGAGGAATACCCCTCCAAGAAACAGCCTAAGTGTCGGCGTCGGCGGCGCCGCTCTAAACCCCGCCACAGCAAGAATGGAGATTCCGGCACCGGAGACAATAACACCCCAGACAGTGCCAAAGACAACCCCCTCCAGCAAGATTCAGCGCAGGAGGATGAAGAAGCCAACCCTCATGAGAGGGCGGCAGACAAGGAGGTAGAGGACGATAATTACATGCCTCCCTCCGGAGACGAGGCAAGCCTCGACGACGACGAATTCGTCGTGCCTGAGGATCCCGTCGAACAGGAGTGTTTTAAACGCAGGCTTATGGCCACGGCAAGCAGCCTCAAGAAAAAGCAGCAACAGCTTAGAGCAGACCAAGATTTGCTAGCCGACAGATGGACTGAAGTCCTTGCGGCCGAAGAGTACGAACTCGAACGCCCCTCCAAAAGCTGCCCCAAACGCAAGTTGCTGCCCCGATTAGAGGAGGAAGCATATAAACCTACATCACCAGTGCACAATACGGCCGAACGGCCACCTTGTGGACGCGACAGAGAGGCCTCTAGTCCCTCCACTAAAGCCGTACCCCGGCATCGCTCGAAAAGTACAAAGCCACGGGGGAATGTGCCGGACTTGCGAGACATATTAGAGGATAAGGAAAGACAATCAAGATCGATCTACGGATCGCTCTGGCGCCCCACGATACGCGACGACAACCATCGCGCCGAATACAGCAATTCCGGTCGAGCCGAACACAGTAGACAAAGCTCACTTGAGCTACGTCATGATATAGCCCAATATAGAGGTGCCGCACACCCACTATGCTTCACAGATGAAGTAATGGATCATCAAATCCCCGAAGGGTTCAAACCCGTGAACATGGAATCTTACGATGGCACAACAGACCCCGCGGTTTGGATTGAAGACTATCTTCTTCATATCCACATGGCCCGCGGTGTTGATCTTCACGCCATCAAATACCTCCGACTCAAGCTTAAAGGACCAGCTCGGCATTGGCTTAACAGCTTGCCAGTAGAATCAATTGGGTGTTGGGAGGACCTGGAAGCCGCATTCCTTGATAACTTCCAGGGCACATATGTGCGACCACCAGATGCTGATGACCTAAGCCACATAATTCAGCAGCCAGACAAATCGGCCAGACAATTCTGGACACGGTTCTTAACCAAGAAAAATCAAATCGTCGACTGTCTGGATGCGGAGGCCCTCGCAGCCTTCAGACATAACATCCGCGACGAGTGGCTTGCCCGGCACCTAGGACAGGAAAAGCCGAAATCCATGGCAGCCCTCACATCACTCATGACCCGCTTCTGCGCAGGAGAGGACAGCTGGCTAGCCCGCAGTAACAACCTCAACAAAAATTATGGCAGTCCGGATACCAAGGACCGCAATGGCAGGTCGCGTCGCAACAAGCACAAATGCCGCATTAACGACGATAATACTGAGGATACGGCAGTCAACGCCGGCTTCAGAGGCTCCAAACCCGGTCAGCGGAAAAAGGCCATTCAAAACAACTACTCCAGGTCTGTTCAATTTGGACCGAATACTCGACCGCTCGTGCCAGATACACGGCACCCCCGAAAAGCCAGCTAATCACACCAACAGGGATTGTTGGGTATTCAAGCAGGCAGGCAAGTTAATCGCCGAAAACAATGACAAGGGGCTGCATAGCGATGACGAGGAAGAGACCCGGCCGCCGAACAATAGAGGACAGAAGGGTTTCCCCCCACAAGTGCTGACGGTGAACATGATATACGCAACCCACATACCCAAAAGGGAGCGGAAGCGTGCACTCAGGGACGTATACGCGATGGAGCCAGTCGCCCCAAAGTTCAATCCATGGTCCTCCTGCCCAATCACGTTCGATCGAAGGGACCACCCCACCAGCATCGTCCATGGCAGATTCGCCGCATTGGTTCTAAACCCAATCGTCGACGGGTTTCACCTCACTAGAGTCCTGATGGACGGCGGCAGCAGCCTGAACCTGCTTTATCAGGATACAGTGCGCAAGATGGGCATCGACCCCTCAAGGATTAAACCCACAAAGACGACCTTCAAAGGCATCATACCAGGTGTAGAGGCCAATTGTACAGGCTCAGTTACACTGGAAGTGGTCTTCGGAACCCCGGATAACTTCCGAAGCAAGGAGTTAATCTTCGACATAGTTCCGTTCCGCAGCGGCTATCATGCACTGCTCGAACGAACCGCATTTGCAAAGTTCAA
This sequence comes from Triticum timopheevii, assembly GCA_963921465.1. Taxonomy (NCBI): domain Eukaryota; kingdom Viridiplantae; phylum Streptophyta; class Magnoliopsida; order Poales; family Poaceae; genus Triticum; species Triticum timopheevii. Next base: position 451,722,848 of record OY997262.1, read on the forward strand.
TGTGGTGCCGCACTACGCATACCTCAAGCTCAAGATGCCAGGCCCCCGAGGAGTCATCACGGTCCACGGAAACACTGAACGCTTTCTCTGAATGGAGTAGCATACAGCGGCTCTCGCGGTAGAAGTGTAGAGCAGCCTCTTAAGGCAATTCTCGAGTCCGGCCGTTAAGTGACCGGACACCACCAAGCGCGCCCAGAGTAACCTACAGCAAGACCACCTGGCACGTTCCGAGCACGCGTAGCAATGCGGCCCCAACCCCAGCCCTTGCAAAATTGCAAAACCAGTACTCCGCGTACATCACTACGCTCTGGAAATACCATGGGCAAAGGAGGAGGGGCACGACCACGGCAGGCCCAGAGTGCGGCTCAACCACACCAGGGGCTCCCAAATAGGTCATCATCTTCCTTTTTTCTTTTTCTATTTCCTCAGGACTCCGTTTACCAGAGGCCTTGTCCGGCAGTAGACCCACCGGACTCACGATACAACAGCCAGGGAAGAAGAAAGGTCACGACAAACATCCAGGTGGTCTCCATTACGAGCATTATACCTATTTTATACACCATTCCGCAGCCTACCCCTGGAGGGGGACATGTTAAATAGTCCCACCCCTTGCTCATCGCACTATTTGTATCGTTCTGCATTCATGGCAGTATTTTTTGAATAAACAATGCATCGCTTTTTGCCTATAATTGCATTCCTTTCTTATACATGCGTTCATTTATGACATGTTGCATCCATACACTTTGGTACGGCTAAATACACCAGGGGCTTAAGTTCCCCATATTATGGTGTGATAAGTCCGAACACTTTCACAAGTGCGGCACCCCGAACTTATAGCATTATATGCATCGGCTCTGAATCATGTCTTGGGTCAATAGTTGGGTTTGCCCGGCTCCCATGTTTTGGTACCTTACGTTCCGTTATATCAGCTAAGGTAGCGCTGGGAGAACCACTGCGATTGTGCCCCAGTTGAGTTGGGCGAGCACCTCAGTGGAGAAAGCTAAAATTGACCGTCATGATGAGGCGAGAGCCGATCGCTGTTCGAGAGGGTTTTTTCGAGTCCCTAAAGACTTATGCCGCTTAGAGCGAGGAACCGGCTTTGTCCGGCCCAGGCATGGATAGCGCCCCGAATTCGGTCTTCCGAACACTAGGGGCTTCGCCAAAATTTAAAATTATAGAATTCTATGGCTAAGTGAGAGTGTTCAAGCATTATAAGTCCGGCTGCCTCGTTCGTTGTGTTGAGCGCCTCCCTAGATGGACCCAAAAATGGGAACAAGAGCGCTCAAGTTTATCCCGAACACCCCAGCACTCGTGGCATGGGGGCTGAAGCAGACGACTTGCAACCTCTCAGATTTGATAAACAGACGCACAGAAGGTAATATTTTAAATCAACAAGCGTTGCTTAGCGCATATGAAAAAAGTTTTCAGCACACAGGATAACAAAATGCGAGTCTAATAAAAAATTACATCTTTGGATCACTCACCTGCAATAATGCGGGCACCCTTCAGGACACCCTTATAATACATCTCGGGCGTGCGATACTCCTTGCCCGGCGGTGGCGCGTCCGTCACAAGCTTCCCAGCGTCCATCCTGCCCCAGTGCACTTTAGCATGGGCAAGCGCCCGACGGGCACCTTCAATGCAGGCGGAGTGCTTGATGACTTCAACCCATGGACAAGCATCCACCAGCCGCCGCACCAGGCCGAAGTAGCTCCCAGGCATGGCCTCTTTGGGCCACAGCCGAACTATGAGGCCCTTCATGGCTTGTTCGGCCACCTTGTGGAGCTCGATCAGCTGCGTCAGCTGGTCGCTAAGGGGCACCGGATGTCCGGCCTCAGCATACTGAGACCAGAACACCTTCTCCTCGAGCTCCCCTCCTCGGCTCTGTAGAAAGCGGCAGCATCGGACACGCTACGGGGCAGATCTGCGAACGCTCCTGGAGAACTCCGAATTCGGGTAAGTAACAGGTAATTCACTTTTACATGCTTGCTTTGCATGAAGAATGCCTTACCCGCCGCTATTTTCTTCAATGCCTCGACTTCCTGGAGGGCCTTGTGGGCTTCGGCCTTAGCAGCTTTGGCACTCTCAAGAACCGACGCAAGCTCGGACTCTCGAGTCTTCGAGTCACGCTCCAAACTCTTGTGTTTTTCCACGAGAGCCTGGAGCTCTTGCCGTACCTCCGCCACCCGCGCCTCCTGCTTCTCTCGCTCGGCGCGTTCCGCGGCCGCATCGCATTCGGCCGCGGACACCGCCTCCTTCAGGGTCGCCACCTCGTTCGTAGCCCCTGGAGTACCCACGGTATCCTTGTCATTTCTCTTGCAACCCAATCCTTTTCTGTAAGGTACAACTTTAATAAGGTATTACTCACCTTCCTTGTCCTCGAGCTGCTTCTTAGCACGGCCGAGAACGCTCTCGGACTGCTCGAGGCTCTGCTTCAAGGCATTGACCTCCGCAGTCAGTGCGGCAGAGGTCAGCTGCGCAGCCTGCATTCCCATATTGACATATTTTTATTAAAGACTCCTGCGTATATCTTTTTAGATCCTCAGTCCGACTTTTCTTTCCGAACACCGAACCGAGCATCAGGGCTACTGTCTATGCGGTACTACTTTACATATCTTAAAATTCTTACCTCAAAGCCTGTTAGAAGGCTGCTGCAGGCTTCGGTCAGCCCACTTTTGGCGAGCTGAACCTTCTGAATCACCGCACTCATGATAGTGCGGTGTTCCTCGTTGATGGAAGCGCCGTTGAGCGCCTCCAGCAAGTTATCCGGCGCCTCCGGTTGGACGGAGGCCGCCGGCGTCACAGTCTTGCCCTTCTTACGAAGGGGCCGCCCGCCGGACTTCGGAACCACTCCAGGTTCCGGTGCGGAGTCCGGTCCAAAGTCCGGGAGGTTGCCCTGCGGCACCTCCGGGGCCTCCTCCTCCTGGTGGGTCCCTTTCAGGGATCCCACCTCGGCGTCGTCGGCGTCACGGGGGGAGGAGGCGGTCGGAAGTGAAGTACTATTCACATCCGACGTACCCAAGAACCCGCTCGACGAAGCGGGAAGATCGTCCTTGGGTAGACTACAGGGTTGTATGCGGCGTTAGAAAGACACCATGCGACAAAAAGAAAAATTATGAGTTATTTAGGAGTCCGGATACTTATGATCTCGCCAGGGGCTTGGCCCTTGAAGGCCACTCCTCGTCACCGTCGCCGGCGTTGGTGGAACAGTCCGGGGGAAGGGTCCTTCCCTTCTTGGACCCTTCGGCCTTCCCCGTTGGGGAGGCCTTCCTCTTCTTCTCTGCCCCTGCTGGGGGAGAGGCCTCTTTCTTCTCCTCCTCGTCCTCGTGCGAGGAGTCCGCCCCGGAGTCATCGGACGATGAATCCGATAACACCTGACGCCGGGAACTCCTACGGGTTCCCGTGGCCTTCTTCTTGGCCTTCTTCTCCGTCACCACGTAAGGTGCCGGGACCAGCAGCCCTGTCAAACGGGCATCCGCTGGGTCTTCTGGAAGGGGAGCCGGATAGTTAACCTGTCCGGACGTCTCCTGCCAGGCCTGTTAAAGGTATTGGGAGTTTAGATCCCGCATAGAGTCAAACTATGAAAAACAAGTGTCCCATAAAGGATAACAAGGCTTACCTCGCCAGCCGGACGCTGCGAGCTGAATCCGCGATCTTTGGTAGCGGATGCGGGGGCCTCGGCGCCCTTGAATAGCACCTTCCAGGCCTCTTCGTATGTAGTGTCGAAGAGCCCGCTCAAGGTCTGGTGCTGTGCCGGATCGAACTCCCACAAGTTGAAGTCCCGCTGTTGCCAGGGGAGAATCCGGCGGATGAGCATGACCTGGATTACATTGACAAGCTTGAGCTTCTTGTTCACCAGGGTTTGGAGACAGGATTGGAGTCCGGTCAGCTCTTTTGAATCGCTCCACAGCAGGCCCTTCTCTTTCCAGGAAGTGAGCCACATGGGGATGCCAGATCTGAATTCGGGGGCCGCTGCCCATTCAGGGTCACGCGGCTCAGTGATGTAGAGCCACCCCGATTGCCACCCTTTGATGGTTTCCACGAAGGCGCCCTCGAGCCAACTGACGTTGGGCATCTTGCCCACCATGGCGCCTCCGCACTCCGCTTGGCTGCCCTTCACAACCTTCGGCTTGACATTAAAGGTCTTTAGCCATAAGCCGAAGTGGGGCTGGATGCAGAGGAAGGCCTCGCACACGACGATAAACGCCGAGATGTTGAGGATGAAATTCGGGGCCAGATCATGGAAATCCATGCCATAGTAGAACATGAGCCCCCGGACAAAGGGGTGGAGTGGGAAGCCCAGTCCGCGGAGGAAATGGGGAAGGAATACCACCCTCTCATGGGGCCCGGGGGTGGGGATGAGCTGCCCCTCGTCGGGGAGCCGGTGCGCGATATCGCTGGACAAATATCCGGCGTTGCGCAGCTTCTTGATGTGCCCCTCCGTAACAGAGGAGGCCATCCACTTGCCTCCCGCTCCGGACATGGTTGGAGAAGGTTGAGGTGAGATGTGCGGACTTGGGCGCTGGAGCTCGAGTGTGCGGAGATGGATAAGCAAAAGAGGAAGAAGGCGTAGGTAAAAAGGTGGATCCTTATCCCCTTATATATGGACGGACGAAACTATGTGTCCCCGCCAGCCTGGTAATACTCGCTTATCTCCCAAGCGCCGCAATCAATGGCGTGGTTGGGTTACCCACATCCGTATTGATGAGAATCCCGGAATAAGGGGACACGATCTCTGCTTCGACAAGACGTGCCAAGGAAACCGCTTCGCTAAACGCGCTGAGGTGGTATGACAAAAACGATTCGAGTGAAGGCTTGGCCGTGGTGTGATGTCACGCCACGAAATACATCAGCGGATTGAACTTGTGTAAATATTATTCTCTCTACGGTGGTATGTGGAATTTATTTTGCAGAGCCGGACACTATCCTGGTGTTCATAATCTTCTATGAATTATTCGGAGGAGGAACCCGCCTTGCAATGCCGAAGACAATATGCACGCCGGACTCGTCGTCATTGAAGCCTGGTTCATGGGCTACTGAGGGAGTCCTGGACTAGGGGGTGTCCGGATAGCCGAACTATCATCATTGGCCGGACTCCAAGACTATGAAGATACAAGATTGAAGACTACGTCCCTTGTCTGGATGGGACTTTCCTTGGCGTGGAAGGCAAGCTTGGCAATACGGATATGTAGATCTCCTACCATTGTAACCGACTCTGTGTAACCCTAGCCCTCTCCGGTGTCTATATAAACCGGAGGGTTTTAGTCCATAGGACGAACAACAATCATACCATAGGCTAGCTTCTAGGGTTTAGCCTCCTTGATCTCGTGGTAGATCTACTCTTGTACTACCCATATCATCAATATCAATCAAGCAGGAGTAGGGTTTTACCTCCATCGAGAGGGCCCGAACCTGGGTAAAAACATCGTGTCCCTTGTCTCCTGTTACCATCCGCCTAGACGCACAGTTCGGGACCCCCTACCCGAGATCCGCCGGTTTTGACATTGACAGCGGTCACCGAACCCGTACAAATGGCGACCCTTGGGGGCGGTCACCGAACCTGTACACTTTGGCAACCCTTGGGGGCGGTCACCGGAACCCGTCAAATTGCTCGGGGCGATCTCCACAACCTAATTGGAGACCCCGACGCTTGCCCGGAGCTTTACACCACAATGATTGAGCTTCGAACACCAACCGTCTAGGGCGCCAAGGCACCCAAGAGGAACAAGCTCTAGGGTGCCCAAACACCCAAGAGTAATAAGCTTCTCAAACTTCACTTCCACGTATCACCGTGGAGAACTCAAACCGATGCACCAAATGCAATGGCAAGGGCACACGGAGTGCCCAAGTCCTTCTCTCCCAAATCCCTCCAAAGCAACTAATGCTAGGGAGGAAACTGAGAGGAAGAACAAAAGAAGAACACGAAGAACTCCAAGATCTAGATCCAAGGGGTTCCCCTCACTTAGAGGTGGAAGTGATTGGTGGAAACGTGGATCTAGATCTCCTCTCTCTTTTCCCTCAAAAACTAGCAAGAGTCCATGGAGGGATTGAGAGTTAGCAAGCTCGGAGAAGGTCAACAATGGGGGAAGAACACGAGCTCAAAGGATAAGGTTCATTGGGGAAGAAGACCCCCTTTCATAGGACCTCCCGAATCCAACCGTTATGTGCTCAGGTCGTGCACAAGCGGTACTACCGCTTGGAGGAGCGGTACTACCGCCTAGCACGGTCAAAATAGCCCTACAAGAGAGAAAACACAAGTTTTTGGTCCCGAGCGGAAGTAGCCACGGAAGTAGCCGCGGTAGTACTGCTCCAAGCGGTAGTACCGCTCCCAAGAGCGGTAGTAAAAAATTACTTCCGCTCCTGTCCGCGGTAGTACCGCTGCAGCCTTTTCAGAACACCAAAACTGACACAACTTCAGCAAACGGACTCCGAATTCGACGAAACTAAGTTTGTTGGAAAGCTAGCGACAAGGGCTAACACAATATTGATACAAATACCAATAATAATCAAATGAGAAAAGGCCCAAAAGAAAATGGTGAGAACCCTTCCTCGGATAAGACCGGTAAAACCTCCAACACCGAAAACATCATAGAAGACGCATGCAAACTCCGTTTTCGATGAACTAAAGCTTGTCATCAAGATGACCATAAGCTCTAAGACTCACAAAGAGAACCAAACAAGAACCAAGAAACATGATGCAAGGATGCAATGGTTTGAGCTCTCGACGAATGATACGATCAAGCTACTCACTTGAGAGCCCCCCTTGATAGTACGGCTATCGATCTTATAACCCGGTCTCCAAACTATCACCATGAGACCGGTAAAATATAAAACCTATCAAGGGCAAACCTTTGCCTTGCACGAAGTCCACTTGAGCTAGATGATGACGATCTTGACTCCCTCAAGTTGGACCACCTTTCTTGATTGCATTGGCTCAATGAAGACTAGTTGATTGCTCCCCCATACTCCACTATGGGTGAGCCACTCTTCCGCTCATCTTCACAAGTCCATTGTCACCACAATGGACGGCAAGCTTCAAGCACTTGATCTCTTCGTGATGCATCACTTGAACTTGCACACCGCAACCTAACCCCACAAAGAACTCTCATGAAGACCATGGGTTAGCACATAAAGCATAATGGACAATGCTTACCATACCATGGGATCACTATATCCCTCGGTACATCTTGTGTGCTTTGTGTGTTGAATCTTTCCAACTCTCTTCATTTGGATGATGTCTTGACGGTAGACATGAATGATCACACAATCTTCTTCTTCAAGACATGCTTGCAATAAGCTCAACACTCACATGACCAATCTTTGGATAATTCCTTAATAGCACGTTGGTCAACTCATAAACTCCTTGAAACCAACACATGGACTTCAAGAAAAGCCTATGGACAAAACCTTCAAATATAATTCAAGGCAACCACTAGTCCATAGAGATTGTCATTAATTACCAAAACCAAACATGGGGGCACCGCATGTTCTTTCAACATCTCTTTTCTTACGTTTCCGGATACACCTCCCCCTGTGCCTAGTATTCCTATTCCTCATCCTGCTGTTGCAGATCCGACGCCGTCCTCTCCTAGGGATTCTTCTCCTTCCTCATCGCATGACTCTCCACCTTCATCACCAATACCTTCCCCTTCTCCACCTTCATCACTGATAACTTCCACTTCTCCACCTTCATCACAAATACATTCCCCATCTCCACCTCCAGTGATTCCACCTCTTCCCTCATTTCCTTTTCATTATACTCGTTGTCCACGTGTTGTGGATAAATCCACTGACGTGCCATATACTTCTGGTGCGTCCTCCTGCTCATCACGGCTGACTTATGGTCTTCGGGCTCGTCCTCGCCCTCCCCCTGACCGCAATTCTCCTAGTCGATATGGTCTTTCGGCTGTACTTGAGCCTACCTCTTATCGTGATGCTGTTGTTCATCATGAATGGTAGTTTGCGATGGCTGAGGAGCTTGCTACTCTTGAGTGCACCGGCACATGGGATCTTGTTTCTCTTCCTCCACGTGTTTGTCCCATCACTTGTAAGTGGGTCTACAAGGATAAGACTCGGTCTGATGGTTCTCTTAAGCGTTACAAAGCCTGTCTTGTGTCTCGTGGCTTTCAGCAGGAGCATGGTCGTGATTAAGATGAGACGTTTGCTCCTGTGGCCCATATGACCACTATCCGCACACTTCTCGATGTGGCCTCTATTCACCGTTGGTCTGTTTCTCAGCTTGATGTTAAGAATGCCTTTCTTAATGGTGAGTTGCGGGAGGAGGCTTATATGTATCCACCACCCGGGTATTCTATTCCTAATGGTAAGTTATGCTGTCTTCATCGCTCTCTTTATGGCCTTAAGCAAGCCCCTCACGCTTGGTTTGAACGTTTTGCCTCTATGATGACGGCCGCAGGTTTTTTTCAGCGAGTGCTCATGATCCGGCGCTATTTGTCCACCTTTCACCTTGTGGTCGGACTCTTCTTCTTCTATATGTTGACGACATGATCATCACTGGCGACGACCCTGAGTACATTGCCTTTGTCATGGCCCGTCTCAGTGAGCAGTTTCTTATGTCCGATCTTGGTCCTCTTTGTTACTTTCTTGGGATTGAGGTTTCGTCCACCTCTTATGGATTTTTTATTTCCCAAGAAAAATATATCCAGGATCTTCTTACTGTGCGGCTCTTAGTGATGAGCGCACTGTTGAGAATCCTATGGAGCTCAATGTTCACCTTCGCACTTCTGGTGGTGAGCCCTTGTCTGATCTGACACGTTATCGTCATCTTGTTGGGAGTCTTGTCTATCTCGCTGTCACTCGTCCGGATATCTCCTATCCTGTCCATATCTTGAGTCAGTTTGTTTCTTCTCCCACTTCGGAACACTATAGTCACCTTCTTTGTGTTCTACGATATCTTCATGGCACGATCTCTCACCGTCTCTTCTTTCCCCGCTCCATCTCGTTACAGCTCAAGGCCTATTCGGATGCTACGTGGGCTAGTGATCCTATGGATCGCCGTTTACTTTCTGATTACCGTGTTTTTCTTGGTGGTTCTCTCATTGCATGGAAGACGAAGAAACAGATTACAGTTTCCCGTTCGAGTGCAGAGGCTGAGTTGCGAGCTATGGACCTTCTGATGGCAGAGGTAACTTGGGTACGATGGTTACTCGAGGATTTTGGTGTTTCTATTACTACACCTACCACCCTCTTGTCAGACAGTACAAGTGCAATCAGTATTGTGCGGGATCCCGTGAAGCATGAGCTTACCAAGCATATTGGTGTTGACGCTTCTTATGTGCGCGCTGCTATGCACGATCATATTGTTGCTCTTCAGTATGTGTCTTCTGAATTACAGCTAGCAGACTTCTTCACGAAGGCCCAGACTAGAGCGCAACAAGGATTTCACCTTTTCAAACTCAGTGTTGTGGATCCACCATGAGTTTGAGGGGGGGGGGGGGGTGTTAGAGTTATATTAGTGATATCTTTTGGCCTTTTGCATTCTAGTCTCTTGGCATGCTCCTGTAGCCTTTTGGCATTCTCATGTATTTGTATATATATTGGTTTTGGCCTCCTAATAATACAAGTCGCATCATAACATTAATAACCTCTTGATTTGAGAAGAGAACACTATTCACCAAAATGTAAGTAAACCAGTTGTACATTAAAACAGTACAAGTATAAATGTATAATAGAGTAGGCTTGCACAAGTATGGAAAGACATGAAATCCTGCAAGTAAATGGTCAACGCGGCAGCATAATTTCACATGCTACCAGAAAGTCATTGAGCACATTCAGTAGAGTAATACTGTATGCCTGAAGGTTAAGTAGATAAATAAAGCATAAGAGCATATATAAACTCCTCAAACAAGATGCATAATAACTAAAGCTCCAGGTAATGAACCTTACTGATCAGTCTATGAGGCATTAAAAATAGCGAAATAGCGGATTCAGTACGAAACAATGTAGCTGCATCGGAAGAATAAGTTGACAGTTTATTATAGTTTTTTTCTGTGAAGTGCCAATTGCATAGTACCAAATATTTGACATAATACATGCACGGAATTTGTAATATTATCATGCTTAGCACATTTTCAGTTGTCAATGATCGTTTATGAGTATTTATCAATGATCGTTTATCCCCTAACCAATGTTAGATCCTAGAACAGAAAAGATAGCCTATGTTCATGAACAACAATATAGAATTATTCAATGCAGCAGATTATTTACCGTAAAACTGCTATTGCGATCATCTTCAAGCGCAACTGCAGTAGTGGATCCTATGGTTTGACCAATACTCTCCGTCGGTTCCATCATGGATTGCATGGTGCAAAGGAAATATGCAAACATTTATGCAGAATATCAGTTGGTAACACTGGTGGAAAACATGCAAAAAAAATTGAAGCTTGACTATCTTGATAATTGCATATGTGCAAATCACTGGCCAACAACAATCGGTAGATCTTATAGGAGAAAAATGAAATAGCACAAAAATTATACTACCAATGAGAGGATGACTGAGAGTAATTCATTGGCAAAGAAAGACCTCCGCAGAGTAATTCATGGTAGGCTCCTACTTAGCAAGGGCTACATTGTGGGAAAACATTCACAAGACAATCTTGTATGTTCTAAAATTATTTTTTTGGACGAACACTGGAACAGAGGATGAATAACCAAGCAGAGTCCGGCTCCTCCTCTGCGTGGCAGTTCCCGACGAAAGGGACGCGGGCAAACATGGAGTAGAAATCTGGGCTGGTCTTAGGACCACCAATGGAGGTAGCACCACAATAGGAGGACGCGGGTCAAGCTCCGACCGCTGCGAGCGGCACAGCTTCCGCCGGCGACTGAGCATGTGCTATGAAAATCGGCCGCGGTGGAACAGGGGATCGACGTCGTATACGGTGACCGTGGGACAAGCGCCCTGATAGCTGTCGTCGGGGGGACTCGCCCCATGGTATCCGGCGGCGGAGAGACTTTCTAACCCCTAGAACTACTTTTAGGTTTTTGTTCTGCCATCGAATCGAAGGGGCGGACAGAATGGAGGCGGGTGGATCTGTCCCTGAATTACAAAATGACCCATGGAGTACTTTGCAAATTTGCCAATGGGAAGTAAGGTTGTGTCATCCTGTCCCTCCGTTCGAAATCCAACGCACCATACAGTACCGTATCACGGTATCATATTATGAACCGTAGCACCAGATATGGACTCCACAGCGCATCTAAGAACTCTAGCCTATTCCCTCACAAATCTTCAAAGTCTACCCACACCCGCCGTGCTCCACTCTTTAACCTCATCCATGATCTGAGCTGCCGTGTCCCCCTCTGCTGTGCGGTTCTGCCCAAGACGCGCGCATTGCGTTGTGTCCATAGTGACCAGGCAATGGCAATCACCAGTGCGTCGAAGCCCTTCTTTCTAAGGAAAAGAAAAACTCATCAGGGCCACCCAGAGAGATGATGATAGACCGCCAAACTGCAGTAGTGTGCAAGGGAAAAACTTTGGCCATATATAACCTGTCCCGGTTTTCCATCGAGCACGGAAGACCGGTATCGCGCGTCACAGGTGCAACTTGTAGCGGTTAGAGATGTCTGGCTAGTGGAACATGTCTATTTTGTTGCATCGATTGGTCAGAAAATGGATGCCTATTTCGTTGATGTATATACTACTGTATTTTGCATCGATTGGTCCCTATCGTGCCAAATCTGCAACCCTCTTGCATCAATGTATGTTGGCTTTCCTTTGAGAAACACACGCTGGATGCACAGTTGCTTCCTCCAGGAATCAAGCCGCTTGTGAGCTTCTGATTGATAGTGTTTGGCATGGACTAGTTTAGCCGTGCGTGCCCGCAAACTCCGGTGAATTTTCCAACAGGAATCTGTGATGTCAAAGCTAGCCAGGTGGCAACTAGTTCCACCCCCATGGGACATTTTTTTTTTCGAAACAGAGGCAAAAGGATTGCCTCATCGATTAATTAAGAAGAAGAGAATTGCCCAGTTAATTCAGGAAAACCGGGCGAAAACCGATACAAACACTACAAAAGTGACACTCCAGAAGCGACTCACTCTCATGACCACGTAGACGGTCCACCAAATGCTCCCAACACACTACAACCACAACCACTTTTACGACTCAAAAGACCAAAGCCACGTGGACAACAGGAAACACTGAGCACTACCCATCATGAAATTGCACCTGCCTTCCCTTTAGCATCATCAACCAAAGAAACCTTGAACTGCTCACTTGACAGAGGCGAAACTTGTCCTTCAATCGAGGCCGCCGACATGTCCACCTTCGTATGCTCCACTGATAGACTCAGGCATAGCTCCCTAAGCTCAGGCATGATCTGCAGCACCGGATTCACAAGCACGGCGATAGACTCGCCCTCAGTGGAAGACACCATAGGAGGCGAGGTAGGCACCGACGATGAATGGACTCCAACACGAGGGGAGAAAGAGCCATACAACTCCTCACCCCTGTCTTCCGCGGAGCAAACACCGGCCGCACAAGGAGAATGTGACGTCAGAGTGGTCTGCAACAGAGCCGGCACAAGGGATAGTCTACCCAGAGCAACCTCCGCTCGCTCCAGAAAGCTCTCAACCCGTGCCACACAACCTTGCAACAGTGCAGTCTGATCAGCCAGTGCGGACTGCAACATCAGCTCGGACGGGGTTGCCGAGCCAGCAGCAACAGAGACAACAGATGCCCAAGACCCACGGTGAAGCGCCTTGGAAGGGGGTGCGGATCTCATCGAACCCACATGAAGCAGGAGCAACACGATGCACGGTGCCGAGGCGGGACACATGCGGCACATCAAGGCATGATAATGAGCTCAGAGGACGCCAGGGGTTGCGACATTCACGCGCACGATGACCATTCTCCAAACAACGGGAGCACCGCAACGGATCTCTGCAAACAACCGCACGATGCCCATAAGCAAGGCATCTACAACATCTACCATGGAGCCAAGCAGGGATGGGACGAGGAGCCATCATCGATAATGGCGACGAAGTCGAACGACGCAGGCCGCGCCGCGTTAGCACCTCCTGCCAACCCTCACTTGTGTCCGTGTCATGGCCCATGCAAATCCCTCCGGAGTCGAGGGCTTTGGTGACCGTCAACGGCGTCTGGGGGGCCAACTCCTCTTCTTCATCTTCGTCATCGTTGTCAGCAGCGGAGGCCCACAACACAGCTCGCGGTTCATTGGTCAGCCCGTTGCTCATGCCAGCAACGATGCCTTTTGCATTGACGGGCAGCGTCAAGGCCATCTCCTCTCCACAGCCCTCAGTGTCTTCATTGGCCTGGGCCACAGGGGCCAGCAACAGGGCTCGGGGTCGCGGTGCACTGGTTAGCTCGCACCCCATGGCAACAACGGTGCTCTTTGCATTGGCGGGCAGCGACAGAGCCAGATCCTCTTCACAGCGCTCGTCCTCTCCATTCGCTGGGGCAGCAGGGGCTGGCAGCAGCACACTTGAGACGGCACCGACCAGAAGGACAGGGGCGGCATGAGTCCGGACAGAAGCAGATGTTGACGCAGGATTGAGACGGGGCGTGCACGAAGCCTTCACACCCCCATCCTCCCTCCTGAATCTGCAAGCTGGCGGCAGCGGCAGCGGCCGCGGTCGAGGGAGAACGCCAGCAGCCGGGATGGTGCTTGCATCCCAAGTGCACGACCCTGCTCCTGCCATGGTCTCCACGACGCTATCAGCCCGGGATGGCGATGCAGACGGCGGAAGGACGACGGCTGCAACAGCCGGAGACGCCGCCGGAGCGGCGGCCACCGTGGAGGCCTCCTCGAGCGGCATCACAGGGCGAACCGGGGCGCAGGGCGGCGCTGAGGAACGTGGGAGAGCGCGCCTCGGGGCACCCGGATCCGGTCACAGCGGCCGCAACGGAGCACGGAGGCCGGAGATCCGTGCGTCGGCGGCGCGCGCTCAGCCGCCACTTGCACGGACGCGACAGCACCATCCTTCCCATCCGCTTGACGTCGGGCTGAGCCTCGCAGGGAGAAGAGAGAGGGCAAGCAGGGGATTCTGGATCTGGCCTCGGCAGCTGCAGGGGTAGCCGGAGAAGGGAGATCGAGTCGCCGGCGCTGGGGGCGCTCACCCGACGCGGGTGCGGTCGCGGGCCCATGTATGCATGAATACTCCGTACAATATACTCTCTCTATTCCTAAATATTTGTCTTTCTAGATATTTCAACAAGTGACTACATACAAAATAAAATGAGTAAATCTATTCTCTAAAATATGTTTATATACATTCGTATGTGGTAGTCTATTTAAAATATCTAGAAAGACAAATATTTAGGAACGGAGGGAGTATATTCTGGACTGGAGTGCCTCCATCTGCGCGGAGAGACCACTGCATTTATCAGCAATGGCAACGATCAGGTTCACCACCGTCTTCATCGCCGCCGCCGGACCGTCGCCAGTTCTAGGTAATTCAGCAAGCTCATCATCCGTAGAAATGTTAGTCGCGTCTCATGTCAGTGTTAGAGTGACCATGTGGTGAAGGTGTTCATCGTAGTATTTATTTGGTTTGCTTAGTTGGTTTTGAGTTGTCATAAAGCTTGAGGCTGCGGCAGCGTGTGCGTATGCCGTTGCATGACGGAGCTGTAGAAGAAAAGAAAAAGGCAAGTGTGTGCGTGACACAAAAAAGTTGTGTCCACTGCATCCTGTGTGTACTAGTGTGTGTCTTCTTGGGAGGGGATTTTCTAACGTACACATATGTGATACGTATTATCAATTGTTATACTATGGCATTATGTGACTGATGTACATCATATTATCTTCTCTATATGACGTGTGGGACAGCTAGCCCAACATCAAAGTGACTACCGGGTACTCCCTCCGTTCCAAAATAGATGACTCCGTTACAAAATAGATGACTCAACTTTGTACTAAATTATGTTTTATGGTCAGAAGGTAGTATGACATGTTTCATTATTTTTACCATTACATGGTTTCACTACTTTTTCATTCCGGATTTCAATACTATTTTCATTCAGCTTTCATTTCTATAAGTTTCATATCATTTTGTAAAATTATCTTTCATGGTTGGGCTTGGTACAAAGTGTTCTCTTCACATATTTTTCGTATGATATTGTTTCCATATCATCGCAATTTCACATGTTTTTCATCATTTATTCATACATTCCCTTTTGCATGTTTCCCATTATTGTTTCATTCCACAATTCATCCATGTTTCATCTCGGATTTGATATAAGTTTTATTATGGTTTATTACATTATCTTTTGCATATTTTTATTATTGGTCACTCGTATCATGTCACATTTCATATAAATTTCATTATGGTATCAAATATGAATTCAAACTTCTTTAGAACATGTTCAAGTTTGATCTTGTTTTAAATATTTAAATGTCATGGACACGAATCTGCAAATGGATTCTAAATTGGAACATTGGTTCAAAAGCTAAAATTCTCACAAATTTTAGAATCAATATAAAAGTATAGGTGGATGGACCGTGGGATTAAAGAGTAAAATAGTCCGATTGCAATAAATGTCTGCTCCTATAAAGTGGGTGGTCCCACTAAAACAGTAGAAAATAGTCGAATTCGGTAGAGTACTCATATGCATTATGCGTACTTGCACACATGGCATGCATGCAGAACATTGGTAGTAACCGGTGCCGCTAGAAATTCATTTCGAGTTTCTTCTTCCCTTCCATGAGAAACTCCAACATCATCTGCAACACGTTAAATTAATTTCTACTCCCGGCATTCACAAATATAAGATGTTTTGAATATTTTAAAATGAACTATACATATGGACTGAAATGTATGAACAAACGCACTAAAACATTTCTATATACATCTGATTTACAAAAAAAATCGAGCATCTTATATATGTGAATGGAAGGAGTACTATTAACCAACAATGTCACATTGCATGCAGGGCTACCCTGCCTAAGAGTGGCCAAGGCTGCGAGGCTGGGTTGCAAGTGCAGCTACTCCAAGGACCTCCAGAAAAAGGCGTCTTCGGCTCTGGCTCTAGCGGTAGTCAAGGGTGCGCTGCTGCTTGCTGAGATGAGTGCCATGATGATGGCGGCGGGCCCGATGCTGGCCCCGACGCTGGTCCTACTGCTGGTGGACGAGTAGATGTGGACCGTGGGTGCTGAGGTGAGCAACAACCTGCTGGGGTGGATCCTTGTGGTTACCTTCGGCCTCGTCTTGTCCTACATTGTCTACTCATCCATCCTCAACGACGATGACGACCAGTCTGGCACTGACGGCATCACAATCTAATTAGTGAAACTGTTACATAATTATCATCAATCTATCAAGCATGGATGAGTATCAAGTTACTTATTCCAGCCTGGAAAATCAGCTAGTTGTATTCCATGTCAATGTTAAATAACTACAGTTTTAATGGGTGTGTATTTGTAATGCGGATGTTGCCGCCGGTATGAAGCAAATTCAGTTGTATTAACCTACTTGTTGAATCTCTGTGCATTGTCACATGCCTTATAAAAATTATAGAATGTACTATATGGAGATATAGTGCTACCATTAATGTAACAAAAGAATTACACAATAAAACCAGATGTTACCGACACAATTAACATTAGGATTAGTAGAGTATCAGACCCAGTGATCAAGACTCTACCACTAGCAAAGCATGACAAACACCAGATAGCCATGTGTGTTAAAAAACACGCAACTAGATTATTGACTCTAGTGCAAGTGGGAAACTGTTGTAAATATTTATATTATTATATTTCTATATTCATAATTATAGACTTTATATTCTGTGCTATAACTACTATCATCCTGGAATATGCGATCAAGTGGAAAACTCATACGCACGTGTGGAATGATAAACAGTCAAATAAAAGGTTCCTAATCGTGCCTCTAGTACTAGCTCAGGTGTTGTTGGTGATCATATTTTTCGGATCTTAGGATATCATTAAGTGTGACGATAGTTCTAAAACAACATTGAGATTATGACTTTGGAAGAACGATCATACTGAATCGACCCAATCTTATCTGTTATGAATTGAGTTAATATCATTTGTATTCAATTATAAGAACACAAAGTGTTAACATGTGAATTTTCTCCTTAGACCATGAGAGTATCATAAACACTTCCTAGCATACGGTGGGCTTTGGGGTTACTCAAATGTCACCTGTAACACGATGATCATAACAAGAACTTATAGGTGACTACGTGAGAAAGTTTACAAGGGACTAGATAGCTCGAGAGTGGGATTTGTTGCTCCGACGATGGAGGGATATTCTCAGGGACCTATCGGTGTGATGGCATCCATCATCGTCTGGCCAGACACAGGTGAGTACGTCATCGGGATGCCGGAACACTATAACGAGAAAGAAAAACAAAACCGGTAATGAGGATTTCGGCATAGTGAGCATTTGTTGACTCAGGAGGATACCGATGCATCCCGGGTTTATGAGGTATCACGGAGCAAAGGGAACATCACATGATAACCATAGGTTCACTTGAATATCATTCATGTGCTCATAGGGATCGATATGGACGTCCATGATCTCGCTATCGGTCATTGAACGAAGGAGTTTCATTCGCGTCTATGAGTTACCAAACATGTGTGGTCACAAGCTTAAGACAATCACGATCTTCTGAGTATTAGTAGGAAGGGAGTGATGAGAATATATTTATGGATTTGTTTCATTAATATTTGAAACAGTTCTGAGAGGATCCGGAAGCATTTCGGGGTCACCAAAAGGGTTTCTGAGAATATCGGGTATTATCGATAAATAATATATAGGTGGAAAATCTTTTCTGGGGATGTTAAAATATATATAATGATCTGAAAGTACTTAGAATAATTTTATATTTAATTTAATATCAATGGGTCTTAAAAGGCCAACAGGTGGAAGGCAACTTGGGCCACAAAGGGCCCAAGTGGGAGAGGCGCCCCTTCCCTAATTAGGGTGGAGAAGGAGTTAGACTCCCCCCCCCCCCCTCCCCGGCCCACGCACCAAGGGGATCTCCTCCCCCGTGGTGGCAGCCCTCCCTCTCCGCTTTAAGCTATATATACTTGAGGTTTGGTGCTCTTTTAAATACAGAAATTTTGGAGACTGCTCTGGTTCTTCTAGTTCTAGTTCTAATTAGTCCTAGTTGACTAGTTAGAGCTGGACTAATCCTCTAATCCTCATAATTAGAAGCCCCATGTGGTTCTAATCTCCTCCCTCTAATTCTCTGACGACAATTAGCACTGGTCGGCGAAGCGCTGCCAGATCGTGGAGGCTGCATGCTTGGAACCAAGTAGAGAGGTTGTTCTTTCGGTCTTCGGTTCGAGGGACTATTCATGGGCGGTTCGTGGGATAATTCATCGACGGTTCAAGGGACTCCAAGTACCGACACGTTTTTCTTCCGCCGCAACTCAATGACGGTAAAAATCATGACCACAACCCGTTATGCAACTTCATATTGATCTTGGGTTGCGTAGGCGTGATTTTTTTTTCTACTAGGTTTCCAACATATTCAGTGTACTGTCGTCCTGCTCGTCACTGTTTGATTTAGAAGTCTAAGGGTTAGGATTGATGCTCTAGCTCTAATTTAAACTGGTACACTATATAGTAGTATAGATGCCTAGTTTTTTTATACACGTTGTACCTTTTTGCATACATCTAGAGTAATTTTTTTGGAATACGTAGTAGAACACTTTCTAGAAACATGATTAACATTCTTTTTGTCAAATATCTGTTTTTGATGCGTACTTTTTTTATACATTGTACATTTTTGTACATCTAATCTTTTGTACACATTAAACACTTTTTAAATACATTATTAATATATTTTTTCAAATATATGTTTTGATGTCTACTTTTTTTCTACACACTGTACTTTTTTGTGTACATATGAAATATTTTTTACACATGTTTAAATTTATGAAATACCTGATAAACATTTTTTTCCAAATATTCGTTTTTGAGGGCTAATTTCCATAAACATTGTAATTTTTTTGTCTTCATCTAAAACATTTTTTTACATAGTTAACATTTTTCAAATAGATGGCTAATAATTTAAAAAAAATATGATTTTGATACCTAATTTTTTTCATACAGGTTGTAAAATTTCTGTATAGATTAGGAACATTTTTTTACACATATTTAACAATTTTGAAATACAAGATTGAAAATTTTCAAATAGATGTTTTTAAACATTTTATTACATGTTTAAAGAAATATTTCAAACCAGAGAATAACCCCTCCCACTTATGCGGGAATTGGTTCATAAAAATTTAAGTTGATAACATGATAATCAAACTTTTTAATACATATGACTTATTATATTTCATTATGTATCATTACAAAAAAAATATTTATTGACATAAGTAGAATAATTAAATGAAAAATATTTCATGCTTGGTTGAAGCTTGTGGTGGGTCTTTCCCATGCATGATTACATATTTAGGTGGAACTTATCTCATTCCTAATTTTACAATGAAGTGGCATGCTTACATGTTGAGGTAAATAAGTGAGTGATGTTGACTCTCTTAGGTATATAGGATATGTAAAATAGTTGTCACCTTTTTTTTCAATTTACACTAACAATTTGTGTATATTGTGTTTACATTTTTTCCCAATTCATGATTTATTTAAAACTTAATAATTTTTTTAAATATATGTATTTAGAATATTTTCAAAATTATATTCAAATGCGAAAAAAGAAGGAACGAGGAACCTTCTTCAATGTGTTTGTATCTCTCCTTTCCTCCTCCACAAGAAACTACTCTCAGGCAACTAGGGTCACCGCGGGTCCGCCTCGCCTCCCATGGCCTTTGGTCCTTGGAGGTGTGGAGGACCTCGTCCCCACGCCGGCGGGACCGCGCGAGGGATCCAACTCCATTCTTGTTTTGTTCGGCGTCTCAATTAGGTCTGCATGCATGGCAGTGGCGATGCCCCCTAGTAGGAATAATGTCTTCTACGTCTGGTCTGTATCTTGATGGTGTGTCTAGCATCGTCGCTGGGCGAGTGGTGGTGTGTTTCCATCAAATCTCACGGGATTGATCCTTCTAATCTAAGCTCCTCTCCATCCTGGTGTGCTGGTCCTTCGGGACCTTAGCACGAGGACTTTCCGACTGTCTACTACAACGACGTTTGTCTGGCTTCCGCGGCGAAGGGGAAATGATGTCAGCGCGCCTTTAGCTCGCTCCAATGCTTGTAGTCATTGTTAGGTGGTCCACAGACATGATGTAGTTTTTGTTAGTTCTAGCATTCTATGTTTTGCCATTACAAATGATGAATAGACTGAAAGTTTCTATCATAAAAGAAGTGAGAGAAAAAAGGAACCAATAAGCAAAACCAGAATTAAAAGAAATGAACGAACGAACAGAAAATCAAGTTGCTACTGGGCCCGCCCAGTCGTGCGTCCTTGACGCGAGGCTGCGCTAGGTCTGCATTAAGCGAGGCATAGCCGCGCCCCTCCCGACTTCTTGAAAATGAAGAAGAAGAAGAAAACCGCGACCGTTGTCGCCGACCGCCCCCCTCGCCATCGCCAATAGGCAATAGGAGACCGGCCGTCGCCTCCTGCATCTGCATGCATGCACGCATGCGTGTGTGGCTTTCTAGTCTCTACGACTATACATGGATTCGACCGTGGGTTGCCGCTAGTAAGTAAAGCTGGCATGCCCCGCTTGGCGGTTGGGTTAGCCCAAGGCCGGCAGCATGGATCGACACGGCGGACGGCGCCATGATCCAGCGATCAATACGGACGTACGCGACGCTCCATGATCATGCGCCATACGTGTTGCGCTGTTCAGGCGGACAGCGAGCAGCTAGTACGGGCCTCCGTTCGATAAGGAGGGGGCAATGACGACGGCGCGCTTTTAGCTCGCTTCTGTGCTGGTAGTCGTCACTAAATGGTCCATGGATAAGCATTTTATGTACTGCCATTATAGATGATGAATAAATTGAAATCTTCTATCACAAAATAAAAGAGAGAAAAAGAACCGAGAAGCAAAATCAGAATTGAAAGAAACGAATGAACGAACAGAATGTCAAGTTGCTAGTGGGCCGACATAGTGTGTCCTTGATGGTAGGCTACGTAAGTTCACGTTAAGGCCTTATATAGTGCAAGGCAGTGGCAGAGGCGGGCGTGGCCAGCCAGGGCCCGGGCCCTCCCCAACATCCTCATTTTCTTTCTATTATCCATATGAACAGTGACATATTTTAACTGTTGCCTGCAGCCGGCCCACCCCAACATCCGATTATATGCATTCCTACCTCCGCCACTGATGCAAGGTGCTTACAGCAGGTGCTTAGAGAAATAAACCAGATTTTTCTTAAGCATCGGTTCTTATTTGTACAGGGTAAACGCTTAATTAGACATCTCTCCTGTAGAAATAGGCACGGGTGATTCAAAAAATTCGGTTTATTTTTCTAAGCACCTCCTAAAGCATCTAGTATTGTACAAAGCCTATGCAAGGCATAGCCACTCCCCACGCAATCCTCAAAAGGAAAAAAAAAACCTTGCACGATCATAAAAGGGGCACACTACGTGTCGGCCGGCGGATCATTTTTTAAAGATCCGCCGCCTCAACAATCGTTAATCTGGTGCCAACCAACGACTCAACCTCGATTTTACAATTGCAACAATGATTGTGTTGCAGAAACTTTTGCAACAAAATTCATGTTGCAGAAAGTTTTGCAACTAAGGTCTAGTTGCATAATTTTTTGCAACAGAGATCTTATTGCAATTTTTCTTTTCAAACCTTTTTCCTTTTACAGATTTTTTTTCAACATAGACCCTATTGCAGAACCTCATTGCAACATGACACTTGTTGCAAAGCACCTCTGATGAGTCCCTCGGTGACGGTTCATGGCAGCGAACACATGAGACTAGCCACAATGGGTAGTAAACATAGACTAGTAACATGGGCATGTTACTAGTCTATATTACTACCTCTATAGTGGGGAGTAACATATGTGTGGTAACATGCAACACTTCATTTATTAAGCTATAGACATATCTTGCCTTGATATGTGCGATGTTACTCAGGCTAGTCATAGTGGGAAGTAACTTAGACTAGTAACATGCATATGTTACTAGTCTATGTTACTACATTCATAGTGGGAAGTAACATATAGTTGGTATCATGCAAGCCAACATTTATTAAGATGTAGACTCATTTTGCCTTGGTATATGTTATGTTACAGTAACATATTATGTTACTCCAACCATCTCTCCCCTCATTAACTACATGCCATGTAAGCAAAATTTTCTTGGAATGTGTTATATTACTTGCTAAGTTACTCCCACTATGATCAGCCTCATACTACTAGTAACTAGCTATGTTTACTACTTTTCTCTGTTTCTTCATTTATTGCTTGCCACGTCATCTACTTTATCTAAATATGTGTGATGTTACTATCTATGTTACTCCCACTATGGATAGTCTCATTCTAGGAAATAAGATTAAGTGTGGGACCAGGAAGGCACGTGGCAAGTGGAGCAAGCGGCGGACACGGCCGAGCGATCCGCCGGCTGATTTTAGCGTTTCCCTTCATAAAAAGAAAAACAAAACCGCGCCCCTCGTCGCTGACCGCCCCCCTCGTCTGAGCTAGCCATATCCAATAGGCAATAGGAGAACTGGCCGGCCGTCCGTCGCCCCTCCTGCATCGGCATGCATGAACGCATATGCGTGTGTGGCCTTTCTAGTCTCTACGACTCTACCTATATATATATTCGATCCCGGGTTGCAGCTAGCACGTAAAACTGGCATGCGCCGCTTGGCGGTTAGCCCAGGCGGCAGGCCGGCAGCATGGATCGACATGGCGGACGGCGCCATGATCCGGCGATCGATACGGACGTACGCGGCGCTCCATGCTCATGCGCCCTACGTGTTGCGCTGTTCAGGCGGACAGCGAGCAGCTAGTACGCGCTGCTGCTTGGGGCCTCCGTTTTTTGTTCGACTCCAGTATTTGGTGTATCCAATAATGCGCGCCCGCGCGCGGTGGCCGGACGGGCGCGTGTCTCGCGCCCCCCGGTGCGGCCGCCGCCGTCGGACTCGATCGTGTCGCCGCCGCCATCTTTCCCCCTGCCACCGGAGCGACTAGCCAGCTAGCGAGCTAAGCATGCATGCAGCTCGGTGTGGCGTCGTCGCAGGCTGGCGCATCGTCACGTCGACAACGCATGGCACGGGGGCGACTGAAGCACGAGGTGTCGAGATGCATGCCTGAGCTGGTTACTCCCATGATCAGACCGGTGGCCACCGCCCACCGGTATGCGTACGCACGTCCGTTCCCAGAGTTTTCTATTCTACACACACTTGGCCGTCCGCCCGGCCTTCGGCTTTCAGCACCATCGCGCGCGCGCGCCATGCGGTGAGCATGGTTAATAATGTAGCCGGCTGTTGGCTGCCACCTCACTTAAAACCTTCATAAAAATACTCATATAGTAATAGGTTGGCTCTTTATTCATATAATAGTAGGCTATAAGATTGACTTTAAGCATTTAATATTTACATGAGCAATGTATATGATTACAAAAAGGGTTTCCCCGCTTTGTATTAAATACAAAGCAACCCCCGATAAAACCAATAATAGGAGCTGGGGCGGAAGCAGCACAAACATGCCAAAAAAATGAAAGAGAAAAAAGAAAAGAAATAAATACCGATAACGGCGGATCGACAGAAACGACGAAGCCTCGTGACCGTTGCGTCCACCGGAGATCGTCCACCAAGCTCCGAGACTCCGAAGTGTCGGCACCAATCAACATCTCCAAGAAGGGACGCAACGATGACGACGCTGCTGCCAAGGGTTTCCCCCGGTACGCGGCGAGGAGAGAGGAAGGGTAGCCCCGACGCCCTCCAGGAAGGTCCGGCGGCACGCTCAGGCGCCACCGCGTCGGTGTCGGCCAAACCAACAGGGATTTCTCCCGATCCAGCCTCTACCTCAGGCACTTCGAAGCTCGCCTCCAAACGGACCACCACCCTGCGCCAACACGGACACGAAGCTTTCCACGCTGTCTCACCACGGCATTGCGAAGATGGTCTGCACAACGAAGAAGAGGAGCCGGAACTAGGGCAGTAGCACCGTCGGCATACGGGAGGGCCCCACCTCCACCGTCCACGACGATAGCCGACCGGACGCGAAAGCAGGAGCCTACCGGGCCCGTGGCCCCACCGACCCGTCCAGGCCCTCAAAGGCCCGGACAGCTCCCGCCTCCGCGCAGCAGCTGGCACGGAGTCGGCTTCGCTGTCGCAGACCAAGCCACTCCCCGCGGTGGCCGGACGGGCGCGTGTCTCCCGCCCCCCCCCCCCCCCCCCCCCCCCCCCGCGGGTGCGGCCGCCGCCGTCTGACTCGATCGTGTCGCCGCCGCCATCCCCCCTCTGCCACCGGAGCGACTGGCCCAGCTAGCGAGCTATGCATGCATGCATGCAGCTCGGCTTGCCGTTGCAAGCTGGCGCATCGTCACGTCGACAACACATGGCACGGGGCCAACTGAGCCCACGAGGTGTCGAGATGCATGCCTGAGCGGGTTAGTCCCATGATCTGACCGGTGTGCGTACGTACGTCCGTTCCCAGATTTTTCCATTCCACACACACTTGGCCGCCCGCCCGCCCGGCCTTTCAGCACCATCACGCACGCGCCATGGGTCACGCCGTCTCGCGGCTTGTCCAGGACCCTTCAATTCCGGAGCATTGGGTGAATATCTGGTGCTCTCATGACTTTTATGCTACCATGCTTTAAACTCAAATCTCAAGTTTCAAAATAATAATGATAAAAAACAGGCATGTATGTTCACAAGATAAATGTCTACAAGCCATAAAAATTTCTACTCCAAACACGAAATACATAAAAAGATAGAAAAAAGACAATTCCAACATGAATAGTCAGTACAGAAAAAAAACATATGTAGCCGAGTGTTTCTACGTACGCTGAATGTATTTGTCGGGTACTCGACTTATACACCTCTAACCCAAGCACCCTGAATAAAGCACACATCATAACGCAGATCCTCGGCATATCAAGGCCCAAGCCGAGTACAACTAAAGCTAATCCTAAAAAAAAAAAGGGCTTACATGAAGCACTCGGCATATCCAAGACAAAATGGACATTATTTCGCGTGGCAATCCTTCGCGCTTGAAGTCTTCGTGACAGTAAGCCGTGTACCCATTAATTGCATCCTCGGCTTATATTTCCTTTTCTCTTACTTGAAAATGCCAATCCTTTCACCTTCTTGTAAGGGCATCTTCAACACCAACCCGTAAATTTCTTCCAATCCATGGACACGGATGTCGGAGGACGCCATCCAACTCTGCCCGCATACATTTCAAGTCGGGTTTCGACTTGGCGGACGAAATTCATGCAAACCGGCTGATATTCATGAAAGTTCGGAAAGAAAATAGCATAAATCATTCATACATAGCATGCAAATAAATCTAGTGTCTCAAATTCGATGTCCAACAAGTTTTCAAACGGATCATGTCGTCGCACACATAATGCCCTTCAGCTTCATTCAACAGTGTGTACGTAAATGACCGTCCCTCTGTCTTGTGGTACATCACGGTAGACCACACGGGATACACAATGTGTAAAGCAACATTGACTAAATGAATGATTCAATAACCAAGTTAAGGAAGAAGAAGCAAAACTTACAATCTCCTCTCTGCCGCGTGCAATGGCCACCTTGCCTCCAACTCAACAACTACATGATAAAACTTGGTAACGATGGTCTGGATAGTATATCATCGATATGATAACGACCTCACATTGTGATCATGGATGATGTGCATGTCACAATGTGCTTTCTTGTGTGAAACGATTGATGCACTTGCTACCAGAATGTCCCCTCTCTGCTCCTGCCTATGGAATCTGCAGATACGGCCAACCACACATCACACAACAACTCATCCTCCATGGTCGACTACCCCACCATCCTTACTCCGAAAAACGGCATGACGTCCAAAAATGCGAGCACATGGCACATGTGATCTAATAGGAGTATACACACACAACACGGCTTGAAAAATCTCTGAAGCCACTGACTCCGTGAACGCGTTCCCAGGGACCAACATCGACCACATGCTCGTTCTTAGTGTCAAGTTTCTTGAATTCAAACTGTTTATCAGGATAAGAAAAATTGATTCACCGTAGTCTTCACCATGAAAAACTTTGTTCCAAAGAAATCAAAATCATAAATCAGATCTAATATTTTAGTTTTTGAAAATTTGCTACATCTTGAATTCCTACAATCTGAAATTTATCACACGGACAATTGCCCAAAATATAATAATTAAATTTACTGACAATATATATCTACACGAAGTGTGGATAATTCGAGGATGAGAAAGTATTTGTTTACATCTCATGGTATTTTTTTTAATTTATTTTACTGCAATCACTTTGCACTATGTGGAGGCAATGTGGTGAACACAATGAAATGAAGAAATATCTTCTTATCCCACCGAATGAAGATTTCCAGAGAGACTGAAATAAATCCTGGAAAATGCGAGCACATGTGACATGTCTATGAGGTAAACCTACTTTCGCTGATTCCACCACAAGGAAACTAAACATCTGAGCTCAGTTGGCTACCCCCTTTTTCCATCTAGCTATGCTCAGTTGGCTACTTGTTTTTTCTATATATGAGTGTATGGTTCGTGTTAGTTAGATTTCATGGGTGTAGTGTATACTTGCTGGATGAAAAAAGATAACCTTTTCCATGCAATTTAACAGCTCCTTCGATCAGTTCCAACTTCTTAAATTGCCATTTATAAACATGTTTGCCAAAGAAGAAAAAGGTGTGGACGTAATTCAAAATATCTCCAGCTTTTATCGGAAATTCTCATATATCTTTTGTTGATGCCATCTTGTGCGAGAAAAATGGTTCTTTCTCACTACATTTTGACGTTATCACACTAGTACAGTTTTAGAAGATGATGCCTGAACTGCGAGAATGAATCTAATGATCATCACGGGGATGGACACATTACCGCTAGAATCATTATTTCAACTAATTGGCAACCCTCTTACATGCTAGTCTACTATTTACTTGCTAAACTTAAATTACTGCATAATGTAATCTTGTGTAAAATTGTAAATTTGCATGTTAGAGAAGCTCCTTACATTATATTTTATCTAAGTACTCGGCCAACAAAAAAGTAAAATTGATTGTTCACCAAATTTAATTTCACAATGAAGTTTCTATTGAAAGCTTGTGCTACATATTATTTATGCCAATAACAATCAACTCAAAATATATTTTTGAATTGGTGATTGATCGTGCATTTACTTACCTCCTTCTCCATGTCCTCGAACATTTTGTATTACTTTTGGGTGGTTATAAGGTTTTGATTGATCTCTATCTGCACTACTTAGGTCTTGTTTTTCTACGAAGAGAGAAGACGTGGAATAACTTTTGGAATAAAATCCTAGAGCATTTTTTTTTGTTTACTTGAGTTACTATGAGTTGGGTTCATTTGATGGACATATTGAAGATTAATATAATTTTACCTTGTATTACCAAATGTTTGCATTTAACTCTCACTTTATATCATTTTCATTATGTCATATGCTTAACATTTAATTTGTCGATGGGAATCTGGACATTTCGAATCTTAGTCGTTACTCATGAGCTTCTATACCCTCTTTATTAGTATGAACTGAAACTTTGCATATACTAAGATAAATATGTAAAATGTTATGAAAGATCATTACTACTAAGATATGTCTAGGAATTCGGATCACGCTTTGGCTAGTAAGAATTATACCCATGTAAAAGTAACCTTCAATTCACAATATGATAAATGTCACTCTATCTCACACACCAAAAAATATCATTCTCTTACATGAAGTGATGTGCTAAAGCATACATTTGAAAATCCTACAGGATTAAAAGTGGATTTAAGGGAAAATGGTATGAAAACTCTGAAATCACGGGAGCTGGTCAAAGAGCCTTAGATGGTCATATCACACACATCTTAGAGTGCTTTAAATTTGCCACTCCTTATTTAACTTAAAGGAAAACAATATTAAGTATCATCGATGGCCACTCCTTAGAAATAGTTGCAGAGAGCAAATTATTTTTACATATCATGATTTTATTGGAGATTTCTGCAATTGTACTTATCATTGTGCACAATCTGTGAAAGCGCATAACTCCGATGCACCCTCATCTATGGTGGCTATAGGACACCCTTTCAAGACAACAATTGGAAGGATGACACTGTGACACGACTTCAACCTTGGAGAACCGAGCCAGACAAGCATATTCAAGTTCATAACCTGGTCATAATACCTAACTCTAATCCCCGAGCATATTGAAGTTCCAAAAGAACCATGTTGACTGAACTAAACATGACAAATACATTTTATGTGTCATGTTAAGAGCATAAATCTTGACAATATAATATTGCCTTCTCTTATTCATTGCTTCTTACCATCCATCATGGTGATGATCCGAAGAACATTGTTTCGTAACACTTGTAGTCCTACATGTCTTGCCATGCAATATGTTTCCTTCCACTGCTATGTGTCCTTTCCTCAACTAATTATGCAGGCTGTGTGCCCCTATTCATGCAGCCTATTAGATTGAGTTGCATTTGGTAGTCAATTCCATCAAAAAAGAAGAGCGAGAGTTCTCAAGGGACTACCACTCGCCGTGGCCGGTCTGGAACACCGAGTCGTCACTAGTTGCGGCCTGCCGGTCCCACGCCACAGCCTCCTCCTTGCTTAAGTTGAAAAATACCTCCTCCTCGTCGACGCTGACGTACTCCTTGTTGAGTAACTTAACTTGACGCGCTCCAGCATGCCGAACCGAGCGACATGCGAACGAAGGTACTTCTCATCCTGGCCATGGTTTGGGAACACCTCGGCCACTCCTAGTGGCGACCGGAAGTTGAAGAACTTGTAGAGCAGGTGTGGCATCTGCGGCCTCATGGAGGCTGGCATGCATGTGTGCTCTTGCCCACATGTTGTCGATGGTGTCGTAGGACTCATAAACATATAGGTGAGCCAGTTCCATAATTCCAATAACTGAAGTAACTCCTGAAAATAGAAGTTTCAAGTAATGCTCATAGGCTCATAGCATCAGACGTACATTACCAAGGAGCTTCAAATGGGAAGAAAACACGTGCCTTATTTGCATTGCTGAGAGAGAAAGATAGCAAATGAGAGAAATTAAAGGATATGGAAGAGAACCTTGCTCCAGTCTGTCACCCTCTCGGCCTTGCCGACATATGTGCACATCTTCTCTGGCGACAATCCGCAACAGTGCTTCTCTGCTTCTGACAATAATATACACGCAATTGTCATATGTAACCAGACAGAGTAAGAGTGCGGGCTTTTGACAGGCGACCTCTATGGAGGTGGTTATTTTCTAAAAATTTGATAATCACAATTTGGAGTTTTAAAAAAAATCTGAATATTTTTTTACACATTCATATGGATGTATTCTACATGTGTATAAAGTCTGGCGATGAAATACATTATGGTGAGAGCTACACAAAACAAAATTCCTGCATTTCTAATTGTGAACACTGTTCCCACAATAAAAAGTGAGCACTGTTTGTACTGTTCATCCGTTTCAAATCGTGATTTTGTCTTTTTTGTGTAGCTATCACCATAATGTATATCATCTTCAAAAAATTGCACACATGTAGAATATATCCATATGAACATGTATGGTTTTTTCAGAATACTTCAAAATATGACTTTTGACTTTTTTAGAATAACCACCTCCATGGAGGTTGCCCACCATTGGCATTTTGCGGACAGAGTAATATTTACCTAAAAAATTACTTGCCTATGCGAGAAAAATAACTTGGGCTACAAACCAGAAGAAATTCGAACCTAACTTTCTTGTCACCTGGAAACAAATCAAGAACAAAATAAGGATATTTATTACTTTGGTGGAATTAGGCCCATCCACTAGTTGCTGCACCTACACCAAGCCTTCATTTCAATGCTTATATTGCTCTTTTCTCACACGGGCTCAACTATACCGCTCCTCGTAGGAACTAAGCTAACAAGCATGTGCCAAGGGACATCATCTGGACGGAGAGGGCGACAACGCCAATGGGTCATAACTCATAACGACATGGAGAGGAAACGTTGCAATTGTTGCCGGATGAAGAGATGGCTGAGATAGAATTGATGGAAATGCGGAGGAGAAGGCTTGAGCAAGAGCATCACAATAGTTGCACATGAAAAAATACAATGAAAAGTAGAGGCGGTGGAGGGAGATCTCTTCTTTTCCCTACACACCAGGGAAAGATGAGTGACTTCCACCAATAAAGTCAGAGGATTCGTGTGTGTGTGTTAGGCTCGGATCAAGTGTAAATGGGCAAGAAAACGAATTTAATTCATAAGAGATTTTTTTTATCCAATAATCTCCTTGAGCCGAATCCATGCCCCAACTTACTTTGTTCTGCTTGAGAGTTTTTCATTGGGGGAGAGAGAGAGAGAGAGAGAGAGAGAGAGAGAGAGTGGAGAACAAGACTAGTAAGAGGAGCTAACCATGGAGTATAGGAGTAGATAGAGGTTGTTTTAGTTTTACAGAAGAGATAGACATTTCTTTATTTGAAAGGAACAAAACGTGGAGTAGTAGGATCTAGTCTTTGATGGATTCTAACTTTGTTTCCACAATTGATCAAAATTTAAGGGGAGAATTATATGGGTGGATCTATGGTTCTACACCATAATAACTCGGTCGTCCAGATTAACGGCTCATAGTTTCTGATTAACCTAAGAATTTTTTTAAAAATGTCTTCAATTAATATAGGTATAGACAGATAGATAGATAGATAGATAGATAGATAGACAGATTGTGATAATGATTCTGGCAACAATAGTGCTTGCGGTCTCTAAGCGCCTGAAGAAGAGTGTGGCATCACCAAAGACAGACATTTAGGCCTCGGTTGATATCTGGAACAGACAAAATGTTAGGATCCCTCCTTGCCTATATGGGCTTGCCCCGTCTAGCTCATGGGCCTGGCCTGCTTGAGAACCACCAGACTACAAATAGGCAAGAGGAGGCGACGAAGGAGGGCATCCAGTGGATCAACGAACCCGGCGGCGGCGGCTTCCTTTCCTTCTTCTTTCTCTCGCTCTCCATTCCTGTACTCTAGCCAGAGCTTGTAATTCGCACTTGTGTCTCGAATTCGCCTGTGCAAGTAATAGATCGAGAGAGTATCTACCAGTACCCTAATATCTGGTATTCAGAGCCAGCCACCACCCTTCCACCCCCAAATTTCTGCCTCCATTTTTTTTCACCGCCACCATTCAAGAGAAAGCCATGGATCCTTCCATCCAGGAGTATCTCGAGCGGCTCGACGCCAGGCTCGATGCCTACACCAACGCCATCAGGTCTCTCGCCGAGAAAGTGGGCGTCCATGTCGTCATTGGGGCCACCAGTACGCCCGCCATCGTCCACAATCCATCACCGCCGACCACTTCGTTGGAGAGCACGACCGACGCGTCGGCGCCCGTCCCCGATGTCTCCTGCTCCACCACCAAGGCCCAGGAGATCCCCAAGGTCGCCCATGATGCAGCCCCGGTCTGCATCACTATGGTGCCTATCACCTGTTTGACGGAGTGCTCGACCCAGGTCGACAGCATCGACAATGTCGACGAGGTCCATGATGTCGTCACCACCGTCGACCTCGAGCCCATGATCGACCCCATCCACCAAGCAGTCGAGCAGCTCGTCCCGGAGCAGGCAACGACCTCTAGTGTCGAGGTCGTTTCTCCTGTGACGACTACCACCAATGTCCACCCCAAGGCTGGCGTGCAGAAGCTCGATGCCCTCTCTATCGACACCTCCACCCAATTGATGAGCAAGGCAGACCACGGCGTCACCCTCATCATCTCTAGCGACCCTGTTTTGCCGGTGCTCGCCATGTGTTCGACAGACGGTCTAGTCCAGGACGGCAAATGGGTGAAGCCTGTTCATCTTGTGGACAAGAGCAAAACCTCATGCCTACCATCGTTACAGCACAGAATCGGGCAGCAACCATGGCCGTCACCAGTGCGAGTGAGGACCGGACACAACGGACACCTATTCAGGCCTAGCCCGTGGCCGTCTTTCAAGTTTCGTTCAGATGCAAGTTATCAGGAGGAGCCCTGTTCAGGTATATGTCGTCAATCACATGAAGTTGTATGGTTTAGTTCTTAACTTGTTTTGAGGATATTCAGAGATGTGGTTTTCCATCAAGTTTCTTGTTGTGAGGTGATTGCCGTGGAAGAGTATATCAGTTGTTTGTCAGTTGCACAGTTACAGTCTAGGAGTCCACCGGATCAGGCACCACCTAAAACTAAAGCATTGAATGAATTGGCATTTCTCAATGAGGATATGTCTGCAAGCATAAGTGTTGATGCATGGTTAAACTTGAGATTCCTTGGAACAAACCGTAGGCCCATTGATACTGCACCACACGCTGATCGTTGGATTTATTTGGATTTCAGCAACATAGGTTGTCAGGGCCGGCTGTCCTATACATGCTCTATAGTGCAACTGATGGCAGTAGCTGAATATTTTGCCCATTGGGATATCATTTATGATTTTGCTAATGGATTAGAAATCTGTAGAGTGCATACAAAGGCGCTACAGATTGTGGACGAATTAGGTAGCACCTTTCAGATGGAATTATGCCATGCTGGTGATCTTGAGTGCAACCTCCCTCGACACTGCATAAGGATACCCCCTGTTCAGATTTTCTGTTTGTCGTCTTTGCAACAGAACACTGATGACTCATGTTTCGCTAAGCAACTATTACATGAAGGTAAGCAGTGGTTTCTGGAACTCGGTACATGTTCTATTAATACTGCCCTTGCAATGTAGCATTGCTATCTTCCTACTATGTCTGCACATCTAGTCTGCTTTATGCACCCCTCTTATAAATTATGTGCTCAAAAGGCACCATTGGTGTTCAAGTTCAGTGACAAAATTGTTCGACTGAAGCTACCAAGTTACATGAATGAACGCATTCCAGGTGTCCAGCCAACATGTTACCTTGAAGGAGGCTCTACTCGAGTATATTTGAAACTGCACGAAGTTTGTGCTGCTGTTGTTTACATGTTCGAGGGTAGTACTATTCAGATCTGGGAGTTGTTTCTCTGTTTCGAGCTTCCACTGGACCAGGCAACACCCAATACTAAACAGATGGAGTTTGACTACAAGGACTTGCAGTTTGGTCCATGCTATGTACCGCAGCAAAGTGAAGATTTTCAGTTTTATCTGGATCGAACAAAATTTCTGGGTTGCATTTTTATTTCTGATAAATTGCAGGGAATTGTTCATATTTGTTCATATTATGCATATGTCAGTGCACTGGATGTTTTTGAGTCAAGAAGAATTTAAAGGCAGTGGTTGTGCTTCAATCAATTTTCACACTAACAATGCATGGGAACGGTGCTCCAATCTCCTTGGGAATTGCATAAGGATACTTCCAGCGCATCTCTCATGCTCGTGGTTTTTGAAACGTGGAAACAATGATTCAGATTTCAATGGTCATGACAAGCTCCTTCACAGCAAGCAGCGATTGGGTGCTCTAAGTACAATACTTCCAAGTAGTGTCTATATTCAGTTTGTGCAATTTTGGCCATTATTGTCTTTTGCTCCAGCTGGTATCATGATGCAATGGCAGTGGGACAAGCATCAATCGCGGCACAAAAATTCACAACATATTTTTATGTTGTCTCGTGCCCTTTCGGAACCAATATTATGTGAGGTTAATCATGGCTGGTATTTCAGCACTCTCAAACTATTTGCGATTCAGGCTGTACAATTTGCAACACAGATTCATTATTCAGATTCCAGTCTATTTGGTAGTGTATCATTTGTTGGAAATATGCCCTAGAGGCAATAATAAATTAGTTATTATTATATTTCCTTG
Source organism: Triticum timopheevii (assembly GCA_963921465.1). NCBI lineage: Eukaryota > Viridiplantae > Streptophyta > Magnoliopsida > Poales > Poaceae > Triticum > Triticum timopheevii. Next base: position 451,756,685 of record OY997262.1, read on the forward strand.
TTCATGATAATCGTTTATTGTCCATGCTAGAATTGTATTGATAGGAAACTCAGATACATGTGTGGATACATAGCCAACACCATGTCCCTAGTGAGCCTCTAGTTGACTAGCTCGTTGTGATCAACAGATAGTCATGGTTTCCTGGCTATGGACATTGGATGTCGTTGATAACGGGATCACATCATTAGGAGAATGATGTGATGGACAAAACCCAATCCTAAGCCTAGCACAAAGATCGTGTAGTTCGTATGCTAAAGCTTTTCTAATGTCAAGTATCTTTTCATTAGACCATGAGATTGTGCAACTCCCGGATACCGTAGGAATGCTTTGGGTGTACCAAACGTCACAACGTAACTGGGTGGCTATAAAGGTGCATTACAGGTATCTCCGAAAGTATCTTTTGGGTTGGCACGAATCGAGACTGGGATTTGTCACTCCGTGTAAACGGAGAGGTATCTCTGGGCCCACTCGGTAGGACATCATCATAATGTGCACAATGTGACCAAGGGGTTGATCACGGGATTAGGTGTTGCGGAACGAGTAAAGAGACTTGCCGGTAACGAGATTGAACAAGGTATCGGTATACCGACGATCGAATCTCGGGCAAGTACAATACCGCTAGACAAAGGGAATTGCATACGGGATTGATTAAGTCCTTGACATCGTGGTTCATCCGATGAGATCATCGTGGAACATGTGGGAGCCAACATGGGTATCCAGATCCCGATTTTGGTTATTGACCGGAGAACGTCTCGGTCATGTCTGCATGTCTCCCGAACCCGTAGGTGAAGGAAATATGCCCTAGAGGCAATAATAAAGTTATTATTTATTTCCTTATAATCATGATAAATGTTTATTATTCATGCTAGAATTGTATTTACCGGAAACATAATACATGTGTGAATACATAGACAAACAAAGTGTCACTAGTATGCCTCTACTTGACTAGCTCGTTAATCAAAGATGGTTATGTTTCCTAACCATGGACAAAGAGTTGTTATTTGATTAACGAGGTCACATCATTATTTGAATGATCTGATTGACATGACCCATTCCATTAGCTTAGCACCCGATCGTTTGGTATGTTGCTAATGCTTTCTTCATGACTTATACATGTTCCTATGACTATGAGATTATGCAACTCCCGTTTACCGGAGGAACACTTTGGGTGCTACCAAACGTCACAACGTAACTGGGTGATTATAAAGGAGCATTACAGGTGTCTCCAAAGGCAGATGTTGGGTTGGCGTATTTCGAGATTAGGATTTGTCACTCCAATTGTCGGAGAGGTATCTCTGGGCCCTCTCGGTAATACACATCACATAAGCCTTGCAAGCATTACAACTAATATGTTAGTTGTGAGATGATGTATTACGGAACGAGTAAAGAGACTTACCGGTAACGAGATTGAACTAGATATTGGATATCGACGATCGAATCTCGGGCAAGTAACATACCGATGACAAAGGGAACAACGTATGTCGTTATGCGGTCTGACCGATAAAGATCTTCGTAGAATATGTAGGAGCCAATATGGGCATCCAGGTCCCGCTATTGGTTATTGACCGGAGACGTGTCTCGGTCATGTCTACATTGTTCTCGAACCCGTAGGGTCCGCACGCTTAAGGTTACGATGACAGTTACATTATGAGTTTATGCATTTTGATGAACCGAAGGTTGTTCGGAGTCCCGGATGTGATCACGGACATGACGAGGAGTCTCGAAATGGTCGAGATGTAAAGATTGATATATTGGAAGCCTATGTTTGGACATCGGAAGTGTTCCGGGTAAAATCAGGATTTTACCGGGTTACCGGGAGGTTACCGGAACCCCCCGGGAGCCATATGGGCCTTCATGGGCCTTGGTGGAAAAGAGAAAGGGGCTGCCCTAGATGGGCTGCGCGCCTCCCCCTTCCCCTAGTCCTATTAGGACTAGGAGAGGTGGCCATCCCCCTCCTCCTCTTTTCCCCCTCCGGGGAATCCTAATTGGAATAGGATTGGAGGGGAGTCCTACTCCCGGAAGGAGTAGGACTCCTCCTGCGCCTCCCTCCTTGGCCGGCCAGCCTCCCCTCCTCTCCTCCTTTATATACGAAGGCAGGGGCACCTCTAAACACACAAGTTGATCCACGTGATCTATTCCTTAGCCGTGTGCGGTGCCCCCTGCCACCATATACCTCGATAATACTGTAGCGGAGTTTAGGCAAAGCCCTGCTGCTGTAGTTCATCAAGATCGTCACCACGCCGTCGTGCTGACAGAACTCTTCCCCGACACTTTGCTGGATCGGAGTCCGGGGATCGTCATCGAGCTGAACGTGTGCTCGAACTCGGAGGTGCCGTAGTTTCGGTGCTTGATCGGTTGGATCGTGAAGATGTACGACTACTTCCTCTACGTCGTGTCATCGCTTCCGCAGTCGGTCTGCATTGGGTACGTAGACAACACTCTCCTCTCGTTGCTATGCATCACATGATCTTGCGTGTGCGTAGGAATATTTTTGAAATTACTACGAAACCCAACAGTGGCATCCGAGCCTAGGTTATTTATGTTGATGTTATATGCACGAGTAGAACACAAGTGAGTTGTGGACGATACAAGTCATACTGCCTACCAGCATGTCATACTTTGGTTCGGCGGTATTGTTGGACGAGACGACCCGGACAAACCTTACGCGTACGCTTACGCGAGACCGGTTCCCTCGACGTGCTTTGCACATAGATGGCTTGCGGGCGACTGTCTCCCCAACTTTAGTTGAACTGAGTATGGCTACGCCCGGTCCTTGAGAAGGTTAAAACGGAGTCTATTTGACAAACTATCGTTGTGGTTTTGATGCGTAGGTGAGATTGGTTCTTACTTAAGCCCGTAGCAGCCACGTAAAACATGCAACAACAAAGTAGAGGACGTCTAACTTGTTTTTGCAGGGCATGTTGTGATGTGATATGGTCAAGGCATGATGCTGAATTTTATTGTATGAGATGATCATGTTTTGTAACCGAGTTATCGGCAACTGGCAGGAGCCATATGGTTGTCGCTTTATTGTATGCAATGCAATCGCGATGTAATGCTTTACTTTATTACTAAACGGTAGTGATAGTCGTGGAAGCATAAGATTGGCGAGACGACAACGATGCTACGATGGAGATCAAGGTGTCGCGCCGGTGACGATAGTGATCATGACGGTGCTTCGGAGATGGAGATCACAAGCACAAGATGATGATGGCCATATCATATCACTTATATTGATTGCATGTGATGTTTATCCTTTTATGCATCTTATCTTGCTTTGATTGACGGTAGCATTATAAGATGATCTCTCACTAAATTATCAAGAAGTGTTCTCCCTGAGTATGCACCGTTGCCAAAGTTCGTCGTGCCCAGACACCACGTGATGATTGGGTGTGATAAGCTCTACGTCCATCTACAACGGGTGCAAGCCAGTTTTGCACACGCAGAATACTCAGGTTAAACTTGACGAGCCTAGCATATGCAGATATGGCCTCGGAACACGGAGACCGAAAGGTCGAGCGTGAATCATATAGTAGATATGATCAACATAACGATGTTCACCATTGAAAACTACTCCATTTCACGTGATGATCGGTCATGGTTTAGTTGATTTGGATCACGTAATCACTTAGAGGATTAGAGGGATGTCTATCTAAGTGGGAGTTCTTAAATAATATGATTAATTGAACTTAAATTTATCATGAACTTAGTACCTGATAGTATCTTGCTTGTTTATGTTGATTGTAGATAGATGGCTCGTGCTGTTGTTCTGTTGAATTTTAATGCGTTCCTTGAGAAAGCAAAGTTGAAAGATGATGGTAGCAATTACACGGACTGGGTCCGTAACTTGAGGATTATCCTCATTGCTGCTCAGAAGAATTACGTCCTGGAAGCACCGCTGGGTGCCAGGCCTGCTGCTGGAGCAACACCAGATGTTATGAACGTCTGGCAGAGCAAAGCTGATGACTACTTGATAGTTCAGTGTGCCATGCTTTACGGCTTAGAATCGGGACTTCAACGACGTTTTGAACGTCATGGAGCATATGAGATGTTCCAGGAGTTGAAGTTAATATTTCAAGCAAATGCCCGAATTGAGAGATATGAAGTCTCCAATAAGTTCTATAGCTGCAAGATGGAGGAGAACAGTTATGTCAGTGAGCATATACTCAAAATCTCTGGGTATAATAATCACTTGATTCAATTGGGAGTTAATCTTCCGGATGATTGCGTCATTGACAGAATTCTCCAATCACTGCCACCAAGCTACAAGAGCTTCGTGATGAACTATAATATGCAAGGGATGAACAAGACTATTCCCGAGCTCTTCGCAATGCTGAAAGCTGCGGAGGTAGAAATCAAAAAGGAGCATCAAGTGTTGATGGTTAACAAGACCACTAGTTTCAAGAAAAAGGGCAAAGGGAAGAAGAAGGGGAACTTCAAGAAGAACGGCAAGCAAGTTGCTGCTCAAGAGAAGAAACCCAAGTCTGGACCTAAGCCTGAAACTGAGTGCTTCTACTGCAAGCAGACTGGTCACTGGAAGCGGAATTGCCCCAAGTATTTGGCGGATAAGAAGGATGGCAAGGTGAACAAAGGTATATGTGATATACATGTTATTGATGTGTACCTTACTAGAGCTCGCAGTAGCACCTGGGTATTTGATACTGGTTCTGTTGCTAATATTTGCAACTCGAAACAGGGACTACGGAATAAGCGGGCACTGGCAAAGGACGAGGTGACGATGCGCGTGGGAAATGGTTCCAAAGTTGATGTGATCGCGGTCGGCACGCTACCTCTACATCTACCTTCGGGATTAATATTAGACCTAAATAATTGTTATTTGGTGCCAGCGTTGAGCATGAACATTATATCTGGATCTTGTTTAATGCGAGACGGTTATTCATTTAAATCAGAGAATAATGGTTGTTCTATTTATATGAGTAATATCTTTTATGGTCATGCACCCTTGAAGAGTGGTCTATTCTTATTGAATCTCGATAGTAGTAATACACATATTCATAATGTTGAAGCCAAAAGATGCAGAGTTGATAATGAAAGTGCAACTTATTTGTGGCACTGTCGTTTAGGTCATATCGGCATAAAGCGCATGAAGAAACTCCATACTGATGGACTTTGGGAACCACTTGATTATGAATCACTTGGTACTTGCGAACCATGCCTCATGGGCAAGATGACTAAAACACCGTTCTCCGGTACTATGGAGAGAGCAACAGATTTGTTGGAAATCATACATACCGATGTATGTGGCCCGATGAATATTGAGGCTCGTGGCGGATATCGTTATTTTCTCACCTTCACAGATGATTTAAGCAGATATGGGTATATCTACTTAATGAAACATTTGAAAAGTTCAAAGAATTTCAGAGTGAAGTTGAAAATCATCATAACAAGAAAATAAAGTTTCTACGATCTGATCGTGGAGGAGAATATTTGAGTTACGAGTTTGGTGTACATTTGAAAAACTGTGGAATAGTTTCGCAACTCACGCCACCCGGAACACCACAGCGTAATGGTGTGTCCGAACGTCGTAATCGTACTTTATTAGATATGGTGCGATCTATGATGTCTCTTACTGATTTACCACTATCATTTTGGGGATATGCTTTAGAGACGGCCGCATTCACGTTAAATAGGGCACCATCAAAATCCGTTGAGACGATGCCTTATGAACTGTGGTTTGGCAAGAAACCAAAGTTGTCGTTTCTTAAAGTTTGGGGCTGTGATGCTTATGTGAAAAAGCTTCAACCTGATAAGCTCGAACCCAAATCGGAGAAATGTGTCTTCATAGGATACCCAAAGGAGACTATTGGGTACACCTTCTATCACAAATCCGAAGGCAAGACATTCGTTGCTAAGAATGGATCCTTTCTAGAGAAAGAGTTTCTCTCGAAAGAAGTGAGTGGGAGGAAAGTAGAACTTGATGAGGTAACTGTACCTGCTCCCTTGCTGGAAAGTAGTTCATCACAGAAAACTGTTTCAGTGACACCTACACCAGTTAGTGAGGAAGCCAATGGTAATGATCATGAAACTTCAGATCAAGATACTGCTGAACCTCGTAGATCAACCAGAGTAAGATCCGCACCAGAGTGGTACGTTAATCCTATTCTGGAAGTCATGATACTAGATCATGATGAACCTACGAACTATGAAGAAGCGATGGTGAGCCCAGATTCCGCAAAGTGGCTTGAAGCCATGAAATCTGAGATGGGATCCATGTATGAGAACAAAGTATGGACTTTGGTTGACTTGCCCGATGATCGGCAAGCAATTGAGAATAAATGGATCTTTAAGAAGAAGACCGACGCTGATGGTAATGTTACTGTCTACAAAGCTCGACTTGTCGCAAAAGGTTTTCGGCAAGTTCAAGGGATTGACTACGATGAGACCTTCTCACCCGTAGCGATGCTTAAGTCCGTCCGAATCATGTTAGCAATTGCCGCATTTTATGATTATGAAATTTGGCAGATGGATGTCAAAACTGCATTCCTGAATGGATTTCTGGAAGAAGAGTTTTATATGATGCAACCGGAAGGTTTTGTCGATTCAAAAGGAGCTAACAAAGTGTGCAAGCTCCAGCGATCTATTTATGGACTGGTGCAAGCCTCTCGGAGTTGGAATAAACGTTTTGATAGTGTGATCAAAGCATTTGGTTTTATACAGACTTTTGGAGAAGCCTGTATTTACAAGAAAGTGAGTGGGAGCTCTGTAGCATTTCTGATATTATATGTGGATGACATATTGCTGATTGGAAATGATATAGAATTTCTGGATAGCATAAAGGGATACTTGAATAAAAGTTTTTCAATGAAAGACCTCGGTGAAGCTGCTTACATATTAGGCATTAAGATCTATAGAGATAGATCAAGACGCTTGATTGGACTTTCACAAAGCACATACCTTGACAAGATTTTGAAGAAATTCAAAATGGATCAAGCAAAGAAAGGATTCTTGCCTGTATTACAAGGTGTGAAGTTGAGTAAGACTCAATGCCCGACCACTGCAGAAGATAGAGAGAATATGAAAGATGTTCCCTATGCATCAGCCATAGGCTCTATCATGTATGCAATGCTGTGTACCAGACCTGATGTGTGCCTTGCTATAAGTTTAGCAGGGAGGTACCAAAGTAATCCAGGAGTGGATCACTGGACAGCGGTCAAGAACATCCTGAAATACCTGAAAAGGACTAAGGATATGTTTCTCGTATATGGAGGTGACAAAGAGCTCACCGTAAAAGGTTACGTTGATGCAAGCTTTGACACTGATCCGGACGATTCTAAATCGCAAACCGGATACGTGTTTACATTAAACGGTGGAGCTGTCAGTTGGTGCAGTTCTAAACAAAGCGTCGTAGCGGGATCTACATGTGAAGCGGAGTAGATAGCTGCTTCGGAAGCAGCGAACGAAGGAGTCTGGATGAAGGAGTTCATATCCGATCTAGGGGTCATACCTAATGCATCGGGTCCAATGAAAATCTTTTGTGACAATACTGGTGCAATTGCCTTGGCAAAGGAATCCAGATTTCACAAAAGGACCAAACACATCAAGAGACGCTTCAACTCCATCCGGGATCTAGTCCAGGTGGGAGACATAGAGATTTGCAAGATACATACGGATCTGAATGTTGCAGACCCGTTGACTAAGCCTCTTCCACGAGCAAAACATGATCAGCACCAAAGCTCCATGGGTGTTAGATTCATTACAGTGTAATCTAGATTATTGACTCTAGTGCAAGTGGGAGACTAAAGGAAATATGCCCTAGAGGCAATAATAAAGTTATTATTTATTTCCTTATAATCATGATAAATGTTTATTATTCATGCTAGAATTGTATTTACCGGAAACATAATACATGTGTGAATACATAGACAAACAAAGTGTCACTAGTATGCCTCTACTTGACTAGCTCGTTAATCAAAGATGGTTATGTTTCCTAACCATGGACAAAGAGTTGTTATTTGATTAACGAGGTCACATCATTAGTTGAATGATCTGATTGACATGACCCATTCCATTAGCTTAGCACCCGATCGTTTGGTATGTTGCTAATGCTTTCTTCATGACTTATACATGTTCCTATGACTATGAGATTATGCAACTCCCGTTTACCGGAGGAACACTTTGGGTGCTACCAAACGTCACAACGTAACTGGGTGATTATAAAGGAGCATTACAGGTGTCTCCAAAGGCAGATGTTGGGTTGGCGTATTTCGAGATTAGGATTTGTCACTCCGATTGTCGGAGAGGTATCTCTGGGCCCTCTCGGTAATACACATCACATAAGCCTTGCAAGCATTACAACTAATATGTTAGTTGTGAGATGATGTGTTACGGAACGAGTAAAGAGACTTACCGGTAACAAGATTGAACTAGATATTGGATATCGACGATCGAATCTCGGGCAAGTAACATACCGATGACAAAGGGAACAACGTATGTCGTTATGTGGTCTGACCGATAAAGATCTTCGTAGAATATGTAGGAGCCAATATGGGCATCCAGGTCCCGCTATTGGTTATTGACCGGAGACGTGTCTCGGTCATGTCTACATTGTTCTCGAACCCGTAGGGTCCGCACGCTTAAGGTTACGATGACAGTTACATTATGAGTTTATGCATTTTGATGAACCGAAGGTTGTTCGGAGTCCCGGATGTGATCACGGACATGACGAGGAGTCTCGAAATGGTCGAGACGTAAAGATTGATATATTGGAAGCCTATGTTTGGACATCGGAAGTGTTCCGGGTAAAATCGGGATTTTACCGGGTTACCGGGAGGTTACCGGAACCCCCCGGGAGCCATATGGGCCTTCATGGGCCTTGGTGGAAAAGAGAAAGGGGCTGCCCTAGATGGGCTGCGCGCCTCCCCCTTCCCCTAGTCCTATTAGGACTAGGAGAGGTGGCCGGCCCCCTCCTCCTCTTTTCCCCCTCCGGGGAATCCTAATTGGAATAGGATTGGAGGGGAGTCCTACTCCCGGAAGGAGTAGGACTCCTCCTGCGCCTCCCTCCTTGGCCGGCCAGCCTCCCCTCCTCTCATCCTTTATATACGGAGGCAGGGGCACCTCTAAACACACAAGTTGATCCACGTGATCTATTCCTTAGCCGTGTGCGGTGCCCCCTGCCACCATATACCTCGATAATACTGTAGCGGAGTTTAGGCAAAGCCCTGCTGCTGTAGTTCATCAAGATCATCACCACACCGTCGTGCTGACGGAACTCTTCCCCGACACTTTGCTGGATCGGAGTCCGGGGATCGTCATCGAGCTGAACGTGTGCTCGAACTCGTAGGTGCCATAGTTTCGGTGCTTGATCGGTTGGATCGTGAAGACGTACGACTACTTCCTCTACGTCGTGTCATCGCTTCCGCAGTCGGTCTGCGTTGGGTACGTAGACAACACTCTCCTCTCATTGCTATGCATCACATGATCTTGCGTGTGCGTAGGAATATTTTTGAAATTACTACGAAACCCAACAGTAGGGTCTACACACTTAAGGTTCGATGACGCTAGGGTTATAAAGGAAGTTTGTATGTGGTTACCGAATGTTGTTCGGAGTCCCGGATGAGATCCCGGACATCACGAGGAGTTCCGGAATGGTCCGTAGGTAAAGATTTATATATGGGAAGTCCTGTTTTGGTCACCGGAAGAGTTTCGGGGTTTATCGGTAACGTACCGGGACCACCGGGAGGGTCCCGGGGGTCCACCAAGTGGGGCCACCAATCCCGGAGGCTTGCATGGGCCAAGAGTGGTGAGGGACCAGCCCCTTAGTGGGCTGGTGCGCCTCCCACAAGGGCCCATGGCGCCTAAGAGGTGGGAAGGGGGCAAACCCTAAAGGGGATGGGCCTTAGGGCCCATCTAGCTGCGCCTCCCTCCCCTCTCCCCTCTTGGCCGCCACCCCCTTTGCCATCTAGGGCTGCCGCCCCCCCTAGGGGTGGGAACCCTAGAGGGGGCGCACCCTCCTCCCTCTCCCCTATATATAGTGAGGCATAGGGCTGCCCATTATACACGATTCGATCTCTCGTTGGTGCAGCCCTGCGTCTCTTCTTCCTCCTCTTCTGTGGTGCTTGGCAAAGCCCTGCAGGATAGCCACGCTCCTCCACCACCACCACGCCGTTGTGCTGCTGATGGATGGAGTCTTCCTCAACCTCTCCCTCTCTCCTTGCTGGATCAAGGCGTGGGAGACGCCACCGGGCTGTACGTGTGTTGAACGCGGAGGTGCCGTCCGTTCGGCACTAGGATCTCCGGTGATTTGGATCACGACGAGTACGACTCCATCAACCCCGTTGACTTGAACGCTTCCGCTTAGCGATCTACAAGGGTATGTAGATGCACTCTCCTTTCCCTCGTTGCTGGTCTCTCCATAGATAGATCTTGGTGATACGTAGGAAATTTTTTGAATTTCTGCTACGTTCCCCAACAGTGGCATCATGAGCTAGGTCTATTGCGTAGATTCTTTGCACGAGTAGAACACAAAGTAGTTGTGGGCGTTGATTTTGTTCAATATGCTTAGCGTTACTAGTCCAATCTTGTTTCGACGGTATTGTGGGATGAAGCGGCCCAGACCGACCTTACACGTACTCTTACGTGAGACAGGTTCCACCGATTGACATGCACTTGGTGCATAAGGTGGCTAGCGGGTGCCAGTCTCTCCCACTTTAGTCGGAACGGATTCGATGAAAAGGGTCCTTATGAAGGGTAAATAGCAATTGACATATCACGTTGTGGTTTTGCGTAGGTAAGAAACGTTCTTGCTAGAAACCCATAGCAGCCACGTAAAACATGCAAACAACAATTAGAGGACGTCTAACTTGTTTTTGCAGGGTATGCTATGTGATGTGATATGGCCAAGAAGAATGTGATGAATGATATGTGATGTATGAGATTGATCATGTTCTTGTAATAGGAATCACGACTTGCATGTCGATGAGTATGACAATCGGCAGGAGCCATAGGAGTTGTCTTAATTTATTGTATGACCTGCGTGTCATTGAACAACGCCATGTAATTACTTTACTTTATTGCTAACCGGTAGCCATAGTAGTAGAAGTAATAAGTTGGCGAGACGACTTCATGGAGACACGATGATGGAGATCATGATGATGGAGACCATGGTGTCATGCCGGTGACGATGATGATCATGGAGCCCCGAAGATGGAGATCAAAAGGAGCAAAATGATATTGGCCATATCATGTCACTATTTGATTGCATGTGATGTTTATCATGTTTATGCATCTTGTTTACTTAGGACGACGGTAGTAAATAAGATGATCCCTTACAACAATTTCAAGAAGTGTTCTCCCCTAACTGTGCACCGTTGCTACAGTTCGTCGCTTCTAAGCACCACGTGATGATCGGGTGTGATGGATTCTTACGTTCACATACAACGGGTGTAAGACAGATTTACACACGCGAAAACACTTAGGGTTAACTTGACGAGCCTAGCATGTACAGACATGGCCTCGGAACACGGAGACCGAAAGGTCGAGCATGAGTCGTATAGTAGATACGATCAACATGAAGATGTTCACCGATGATGACTAGTCCGTCTCACGTGATGATCGAACACGGCCTGGTTGACTCGGATCATGTAATCACTTAGATGACCAGAGGGATGTCTATCTGAGTGGAAGTTCATAAGATGAACTTAATTATCCTGAACATAGTCAAAAGATCTTTGCAAATTATGTCGTAAGCTCGCGCTTTAGTTCCACTTTTTAGATATGTTCCTAGAGAAAATATAGTTGAAAGTTGATAGTAGCGATTATGCAGACAGTAGAAAGCTTATGTCCTTAATGCACCGCTCAGTGTGCTGAACCACAAACGTCGTTTGTGGATGTTGCGAACATCGGACATACATGTTTTGATAACTACGTGATAGTTCAGATAAACGGTTTAGAGTTGAGGCACCAAAGATGTTTTTCGAGACGTCACGGAACATATGAGATGTTTCGAGGGCTGAAATTGGGATTTCAGACTCGTGCCCACGTCAAGAGGTATAAGACCTCCGACGATTTTCTTAACCTGCAAACTAACGGAGAAAAGCTCAATCGTTGAGCTTGTGCTCAGATTGTCTGAGTGCAACAATCACTTGAATCGAGTGGGAGTTGATCTTCCAGATGGATAGTGATGTTTCTCCAAAGTCATTGCCACCAAGCTGCTAGAGCTTCGTGATGAACTATAACATATCAGGGATAGATATGATGATCCTTGAGGTATTCATGATGTTTGACACCGCGAAAGTAGAAATCAAGAAGGAGCATCAATTGTTGATGGTTGGTGAAACCACTAGTTTCAAGAAGGGCAAGGGCAAGAAGGGACACTTCATGAAACAGCAAATCAGCTGCTGCTCTAATGAAGAAACCCAAGGTTGAACCCAAACCCGAGACTAAGTGCTTCTGTAATAAGGGGAACAGCCACTGGAGCAGAATTACCCTAGATACTTGGTAGATGAGAAGGCTGGCAAGGTCGATAGAAGTATATTGGATATACATTATGTTAATGTGTACTTTACTAGTATTCCTAGTAGCACCAGGGTATTAGATACCGGTTCGGTTGCTAAGTGTTAGTAACTCGAAATAAAAGCTACGGAATAAACGGAGACTAGCTAAAGGTGAGCTGACGATATGTGTTGGAAGTTTTTCCAAGCTTGATGTGATCAAGCATCGCATGCTCCCTCTACCAACGAGATTGGTGTTAAACCTAAAGAATTGTTATTTGGTGTTTGCGTTGAGCATAGACATGATTGGATTATGTCTATCGCAATACGGTTATTCATTTAAGGAGAATAATGGTTACTCTGTTTATTTGAATAATACCTTCAATGGTCTTGCACCTAAATGAATGGTTTATTGAATCTCGATCGTAGTGATACACTTTTTCATGCCAAAAGGATATAAGATAGTAATGATAGTACCACTTACTTGTGGCACTGCCATGTAAGTCATATTGGTGTAAAACGCATGAAGAAGCTCCATGTTGATGGATCTTTGGACTCACTCGTTTTTGAAAGGTTTGAGACATGCGAACCATGTCTATTGGTGTATATGCATGAAGAAACTCCATGCTGATGGATCGTTTGGACTCACTTGATTTTGAATCACTTGAGATATGCAAATCATACCACATGGGCAAGATGACTGAAAAGCCTCGGTTTCAGTAAAATGGAACAAGATAGCAACTTGTTGGAAGCAACACATTTTTGATGTGTGCAGTCCAATGAGTGCTGAGGCATGCAGTGAATATCGTTATGTTCTTACTTCGTAGATGATTCGAGTAGATGTAGAGTATATTTACTTGATGAAACACAAGTCTGAATTATTGAATGGTTCAAGTAATTTCAGAGTGAAGTAGAAGATCATTGTGACAAGAGGATAAAATGTCTATGATATGATCATAGAGATGAGTATCTGAGTTCGAGCTTTGGCACACAATTAAGACATTGTGGAAATTGTTTCACAATAAAATCCACCTGGAACACCATAGTGTGATGGTGTGTCCGAACATCATTGTTGCACCCTATTGGATATGGTGCGTACCATGATGTCTCTTATCGAATTACCACTATCGTTCATGGGTTAGGCATTAGAGACAACCGCACTCACTTTAATGGGGCACCACGTAATTCCGTTGAGATGACACCGTATGAATTATGGTTTAGAGAAACCTAAGTTGTCGTTTCTTAAAAGTTTGGGACTGCGAAGCTTATGTGAAAAAGTTTCAGGTTGATAAGCTCGAACCCAAAGCGGATAAAATGCATCTTCATAGGACACCCAAAACAGTTGGGTATACCTCCTAATTCAGATCCGAAAGCAATAGGGATTGTTTCTTGAATCGGATCCTTTCTCGAGGAAAGGTTTCTCTTGAAAGAATTGAGTGGGAGGATGGTGGAGACTTGATGAGGTTATTGAAACCGTCACTTCAACAAGTGTGTAGCAGGGCACAGGAAGTTGTTCCTGTGGCACCTATACCAATTGAAGTGGAAGCTTATGATAGTGATCATGAAGCTTCGGATCAAGTCACTACCGAACCTCGTAGGACGACAAGGACGCGTACTGCTTCGGAGTGGTACGGTAATCCTGTCTTGAAGGTCATGTTGCTAGACAACAATGAACCTACGAGCTATGGGGAAGTGATGGTGGGCCCAAATTCCGACAAATGGTTAGAAGCCATGAAATCCGAGATAGGATCCATGTATCAGAACAAAGCATGGACTTTGGTGGACTTGCCCAATGATCAGCAAGCCATTGAGATAAATGGATCCTTTAAGAAGAAGACGGACGTGGATGGTAATGTCACCATCTATGAAGCTCGACTTGTGGCGAAGAGTTTTTCACAAGTTCAAGGAGTTGACTACGATGAGATTTTCTCATCCGTAGCGATGCTTAAGTCCGTCAGAATCATGTTAGCATTAGCTGCATTTATGAAATCTGGCAGATGGATGTCAAGACGAGTTTCCTTACCAGTTTTCGTAAGGAAAGGTTCTATGTGATACAATCAAAAAGGTTTTTGTCGATCCTAAGGATGCTAAAAGGTATGCTAGCTCCAGCGATCCTTCCATGGACTGGAGTAAGCATCTCGGAGTTGGAATGTACACTTTGATAAGATGATCAAAGATTTTGGGTTTATACAAAGTTTATGAGAAACTTGTATTTCCAAAGAAGTGAGTGGGAGCACTGTAGAATTTCTGATAAGTATATGTTGTTGACATATTGTTGATCAGAAATGACGTAGAATTTCTGGAAAGCATATAGGGTTATTTGAAAGGTGTTTTTCAATAGAAAACCTGGATTAAACTACTTGAACATTGAGCATCAAGATCTATAAGGATAGATCAAAATGCTTAATAATACTTTCAAATGAGCACATTCCTTGACATGATCTTGAAGGTGTTCAAGATGGATCAGTCAAAGAAGGAGTTCTTGCCTGAGTTGTGAGGTATGAAGTTAAGACTTAAAAGCTCGACCACGGCAGAATAGAGAGAAAGGACGAAGGTCGTCCCCTATGCTTAAGACGTAGGCTCTACAGTATGCTATGCTGTGTACCGCACCTGAAGTGTGCCTTTCCATGAGTCAGTCAAGGGGTACAAGAGTGATCCAAGAGTGGATCACAGGACAGCGGTCAAAGTTATCCTTAGTAACTAGTGGACTAAGGAATTTTCTCGATTATGGAGGTGGTAAAAGAGTTCGTCGTAAAGGGTTACGTCGATGCAAGCTTAACACCTATCCGGATAGCTCTGAGTAGAGATACCGGATACGTATGATGGAGCAACAATTTAGAATAGCTCCAAGTGGAACAGTTATTTGGAATAGCTCCAAATAGAGCGTGGTAGCTGCATCTAGGAGATGACATAGAGATTAGTAAAGCACACACGGATCTGAAAGGTTCAGACCCGTTGACTATAACCTCTCTCACAAGCATAACATGATCAAACCCAGAACTCATCGAGTGTTAATCACATGGTAAATGTGAACAAGATTATTGACTCTAGTAAACTATTTGGGTGTTAGTCACATGGGGATGTGACCTTGAGTGTTAATCACATATCGATGTGAACTAGATTATTGACTCTAGTGCAAGTGGGAAACTGTTGGAAATATGCCCTAGAGGCAATAATAAATTAGTTATTATTATATTTCCTTGTTCATGATAATCGTTTATTGTCCATGCTAGAATTGTATTGATAGGAAACTCAGATACATGTGTGGATACATAGCCAACACCATGTCCCTAGTGAGCCTCTAGTTGACTAGCTCGTTGTGATCAACAGATAGTCATGGTTTCCTGGCTATGGACATTGGATGTCGTTGATAACGGGATCACATCATTAGGAGAATGATGTGATGGACAAGACCCAATCCTAAGCCTAGCACAAAGATCGTGTAGTTCGTATGCTAAAGCTTTTCTAATGTCAAGTATCTTTTCTTTAGACCATGAGATTGTGCAACTCCCGGATACCGTAGGAATGCTTTGGGTGTACCAAACGTCACAACGTAACTGGGTGGCTATAAAGGTGCATTACAGGTATCTCCGAAAGTATCTTTTGGGTTGGCACGAATCGAGACTGGGATTTGTCACTCCGTGTAAACGGAGAGGTATCTCTGGGCCCACTCGGTAGGACATCATCATAATGTGCACAATGTGACCAAGGGGTTGATCACGGGATGATGTGTTGCGGAACGAGTAAAGAGACTTGCCGGTAACGAGATTGGACAAGGTATCGGTATACCGACGATCGAATCTCGGGCAAGTACAATACCGCTAGACAAAGGGAATTGCATACGGGATTGATTAAGTCCTTGACATCGTGGTTCATCCGATGAGATCATCGTGGAACATGTGGGAGCCAACATGGGTATCCAGATCCCGCTGTTGGTTATTGACCGGAGAACGTCTCGGTCATGTCTGCATGTCTCCCGAACCCGTAGGGTCTACACACTTAAGGTTCGATGACGCTAGGGTTATAAAGGAAGTTTGTATGTGGTTACCGAATGTTGTTCGGAGTCCCGGATGAGATCTCGGACGTCACGAGGAGTTCCGGAATGGTCCGGAGGTAAAGATTTATATATGGGAAGTCCTGTTTTGGTCACCGGAAGAGTTTGGGGGTTTATCGGTAACGTACCGGGACCACCGGGAGGGTCCCGGGGGTCCACCAAGTGGGGCCACCAACCCCGGAGGCTTGCATGGGCCAAGAGTGGTGAGGGACCAGCCCCTTAGTGGGCTGGTGCGCCTCCCACAAGGGCCCATGGCGCCTAAGAGGTGGGAAAGGGGCAAACCCTAAAGGGGATGGGCCTTAGGGCCCATCTAGCTGCGCCTCCCTCCCCTCTCCCCTCTTGGCCGCCACCCCCTTTCCCATCTAGGGCTGCCGCCCCCCCTAGGTGTGGGAACCCTAGAGGGGGCGCACCCTCCTCCCTCTCCCCTATATATAGTGAGGCATAGGGCTGCCCATTACACACGATTCGATCTCTCGTTGGTGCAGCCCTGCGTCTCTTCTTCCTCCTCTTCTGTGGTGCTTGGCGAAGCCCTGCAGGATAGCCACGCTCCTCCACCACCACCACGCCGTTGTGCTGCTGATGGATGGAGTCTTCCTCAACCTCTCCCTCTCTCCTTGCTGGATCAAGGCGTGGGAGACGTCACCGGGCTGTACGTGTGTTGAACGCGGAGGTGCCGTCCGTTCGGCACTAGGATCTCCGGTGATTTGGATAACGACGAGTACGACTCCATCAACCCCGTTCACTTGAACGCTTCCGCTTAGCAATCTACAAGGGTATGTAGATGCACTCTCCTTCCCCTCGTTGCTGGTCTCTCCATAGATTGATCTTGGTGATACGTAGGAAAATTTTTGAATTTCTGCTACGTTCCCCAACATCATTCTCCTTTGGGAATAAACAAATGTTTTGCTGGACTCCAGATATGTCAGCTAGTGGCGACCACCTTGAGCAATTGTGGGATCCCGGAGGCCTTGCAAGCTATATATGCAGTACATGTGCATTGACTTCCCTCATGCATTACTTGTTTCCAGTCTGGCTTGCATATGCGACTCATATATACATCTAGCTCGAAATGGAGAAGCCAATGGCCAGCGGCAAACTAAATCAGGGGATGACCATCCATTTCTTGCCTGGAACATTGGGGGTTGAATGCAAACTTGACAAGCTGATAGCACTACAGGGATTCTTGCTTCCATTATATTGCCAGTCATGCAAGTTAACGAGGAGCGGAAAAATTTGTGTGTGGGACACACCTCATGGTCTAGGAAGCTTCACAGTTGTCCAGGAAGGCTATGGGACTTCAGCTTCCAATCGAGGCACTTTTCAAGAGGGAGGGGCGACGGAGCTCATGCTGGGCATGTTTGCTGCATCTACTACACTTACTATGGCGATCAAGACCCTGGTGGCCATAACAACTACCTCGACACCTCCCGTCGGCAAGGCTCCGTTGGCCACCACTACTACCTCTACGGCGTTGAAGTCTACATCAACTACAAGTACCACCATGACTACGACCATGGCAAGCAACATCGAGTGCAATGGGACCCGGGTGGTTCTGGGCGGCGGCGGCGGCTTGGGGTCAAGCCGCATCTCAAGGAGGGGGGGATGTTAGGATCCCTCCTTGCCTATATGGGCTTGCCCCGTCTAGCTCATGGGCTTGGCATGCTTGAGAACCACCAGACTACAAATAGGCAAGAGGAGGCGACGAAGGAGGGCATCCAGTGGATCAACGAACCCGGCGGCGGCGGCTTCCTTTCCTTCTTCTTTCTCTCGCTCTCCATTCCTGTACTCTAGCCAGAGCTTGTAATTCGCACTTGTGTCTCGAATTCGCCTGTGCAAGTAATAGATCGAGAGAGTATCTACCAGTACCCTAACATCTGGTATTCAGAGCCAGCCACCACCCTTCCACCCCCAAATTTCTGCCTCCATTTTTTTTCACCGCCACCATTCGAGAGAAAGCCATGGATCCTTCCATCCAGGAGTATCTCGAGCGGCTCGACGCCAGGCTCGACGCCTACACCAACGCCATCAGGTCTCTCACCGAGAAAGTGGGCGTCCATGTCGTCATTGGGGCCACCAGTACGCCCGCCATCGTCCACAATCCATCACCGCCGACCACTTCGCCGGAGAGCACGACCGACGCGTCGGCGCCCGTCCCCGACGTCTCCTGCTCCACCACCAAGGCCCATGAGATCCCCAAGGTCGCCCATGATGCAGCCCCGGTCTGCATCACGATGGTGCCTATCACCTGTTTGACGGAGTGCTCGACCCAGGTCGACAACATCGACAACGTCGACGAGGTCCATGATGTCGTCACCACCGTCGACCTCGAGCCCATGATCGACCCCATCCACCAAGCAGTCGAGCAGCTCGCCCCGGAGCAGGCAACGGCCTCTAGTGTCGAGGTCGTTTCTCCTGTGACGACCACCACCGACGTCCACCCCAAGGCTGGCGTGCAGAAGCTCGATGCCCTCTCTGTCGACACCTCCACCGAATTGATGAGCAAGGCATACCACAGTGTCGCCCTCATCATCTCTAGCGACCCTGTTTTGCCGGTGCTCGCCATGTGTTCGACAGACGGTCTAGTCCAGGACGGCGAATGGGTGAAGCCTGTTCATCTTGTGGACAAGAGCAAAACCTCATGCCTACCATCGTTACAACACAGAATCGGGCAGCAACCATGGCCGTCACCAATGCGAGTGAGGACCGGACACAGCGGACACCTGTTCAGGCCTAGCCCGTGGCCGTCTTTCAAGTTTCGTTCAGATGCAAGTTATCAGGAGGAGCCCTGTTCAGGTATATGTCGTCAATCACATGAAGTTGTATGGTTTAGTTCTGAACTTGTTTTAAGGATATTCAGAGATGTGGTTTTCCATCAAGTTTCTTGTTGTGAGGTGATTGCCGTGTAAGAGTATATCAGTTGTTTGTCAGTTGCACAGTTGCAGTCTAGGAGTCCACCGGATCAGGCACCACCTAAAACTAAAGCATTGAATGAATTGGCATTTCTCAATGTGGATATGTCTGCAAGCATAAGTGTTGATGCATGGTTAAACTTGAGATTCCTTGGAACAAACCGTACGCCCATTGATACTACACCACACGCTGATCGTTGGATTTATTTGGATTTCAGAAACATAGGTTGTCAGGGCCGGCTGTCCTATACATGCTCTATAGTGCAACTGATGGCAGTAGCTGAATATTTTGCCCATTGGGATATCATTTATGATTTTGCTAATGGATTAGAAATCTGTAGAGTGCATACAAAGGCGCTACAGATTGTGGACGAATTAGGTAGCACCTTTCAGATGGAATTATGCCATGCTGGTGATCTTGAGTGCAACCTCCCTCGACACTGCATAAGGATACCCCCTGTTCAGATTTTCTGTTTGTCGTCTTTGCAACAGAACACTGATGATTCATGTTTCTCTAAGCAACTATTACATGAAGGTAAGCAGTGGTTTCTAGAACTCGGTACATGTTCTATTAATACTGCCCTTGCAATGCAGCATTGCTATCTTCCTACTATGTCTGCACATCTAGTCTGCTTTATGCACCCCTCTTATAAATTATGTGCTCAAAAGGCACCATTGGTGTTCAAGTTCAGTGACAAAATTGTTCGACTGAAGCTACCAAGTTACATGAATGAAGGCATTCCAGGTGTCCAGCCAACATGCTACCTTGAAGGAGGCTCTGCTCGAGTATATTTGAAACTGCACGAAGTTTGTGCTGCTGTTGTTTACATGTTCGAGGGTAGTACTATTTAGATCTGGGAGTTGTTTCTCTGTTTCGAGCGTCCACTGGACCAGGCAACACCCAATACTAAACAGATGCAGTTTGACTACAAGGACTTGCAGTTTGGTCCATGCTATGTACCGCAGCAAAGTGAAGATTTTCAGTTTTATCTGGATCGAACAAAATTTCTGGGTTGCATTTTTATTTATGATAAATTGCAGGGAATTGTTCATATTATGCATATGTCAGTGCACTGGATGTTTTTGAGTCAAGAAGAATTTAAAGGCAGTGGCTGTGCTTCAATCAATTTTCACACTAACAATGCATGGGAACGGTGCTCCAATCTCCTAGGGAATTGCATAAGGATACTTCCAGTGCATCTCTCGTGCTCGTGGTTTTTGAAACGGGAAAAAAATGATTCAGATTTCAATGGTCATGACATGCTCCTTCACAGCAAGCAGCGCTTGGGTGCTCTAAGTACAACACTTCCAAGTAGTGTCTATATTCAGTTTGTGCAATTTTGGCCATTATTGTCTTTTGCTCCAGCTGGTATCATGATGCAATGGCAGTGGGACAAGCATCAATCGCGGGACAAAAATTCACAACATATTTTTATGTTGTCTCGTGCCCTTCGGAACCAATATTATGTGAGGTTAATCATGGCTGGTATTTCAGCACTCTCAAACTATTTGCGATTCAGGCTGTACAATTTGCAACACAGATTCATTATTCAGATTCCAGTCTATTTGGTAGTGTATCATTCTCCTTTGGGCATAAACAAATGTTTTGCTGGACTCCAGATATGTCAGCTAGTGGCGACCACCTTGAGCAATTGTGGGATCCCGGAGGCCTTGCAAGCTATATTTGCAGTACATGTGCATTGACTTCCCTCATGCATTACTTGTTTCCAGTCTGGCTTGCATATGCGACTCATATATACATCCAGCTCGAAATGGAGAAGCCAATGGCCAGCGGCAAACTAAATCAGGGAATGACCATCCATTTCTTGCCTGGAACATTGGGGGTTGAATGCAGACTTGACAAGCTGATAGCACTACAGGGGTTCTTGCTTCCATTATATTGCCAGTCATGCAAGTTAATGAGGAGCGGAAAAATTTGTGTGTGGGACACACCTCATGGTCTAGGAAGCTTCACAGTTGTCCAGGAAGGCTATGGGACTTCAGCTTCCAATCGAGGCACTTTTCAAGGAGGGAGGGGCGACGGAGCTCATGCTGGGCATGTTTGCTGCATCTACTACACTTACTACGGCGATCAAGACCCTGGTGGCCATAACAACTACCTCGACACCTCCCGTCGGCAAGGCTCCGTTGGCCACCACTACTACCTCTACGGCGTTGAAGTCTACATCAACTACAGCTACCACCATGACTACGACCATGGCAAGCAACATCGAGTGCAATGGGACCCGGGTGGTTCTGGGCGGCGGCGGCGGCGGCTTGGGGTCAAGCCGCATCTCAAGGAGGGGGATGTTAGGATCCCTCCTTGCCTATATGGGCTTGCCCCGTCTAGCTCATGGGCCTGGCCTGCTTGAGAACCACCAGACTACAAATAGGCAAGAGGAGGCGACGAAGGAGGGCATCCAGTGAATCAACGAACCCGGCGGCGGCGGCTTCCTTTCCTTCTTCTTTCTCTCGCTCTCCATTCCTGTACTCTAGCCAGAGCTTGTAATTCGCACTTGTGTCTCGAATTCGCCTGTGCAAGTAATAGATCGAGAGAGTATCTACCAGTACCCTAACACAAAAACGTCGTCCCTGTCATCTTTAATGCTATTTTACTTGCATTTTTTTTTTGCGATGTGCATCAACAGAGCCGTTCCCAATGCTCGTTCCGTTAGTTGTTATATTGAGACGAAAATTCGGCGCCGGTGCATCACCAGAGCCGAGCCCAAGCTCCCACTGGCTGATAGGAGTATATAATTTTGAAGACGAATCCCGCATTGCGTCGATGATTCGGGCAATTTTGGGCTGCGATGACGGTCGTTCCGTTAGTTGATATTATTGAGACGAAAATTCGCCTGGTCGATCGCCCCTGTTCCACACGGACATGGTACTAGTATGGATGACACTCTTGCTGCATCATTTTGGTTCTTTAGTTGGTTACTGCTGCAGCGCTCACGTAGTCATGTCGCCTATATATACGAGGCCGTCATCACCTGGTTGTGCAAACGTAGAACAGAACCAAGCGCCTCTCTCACGTCCTTCTCTGTTCTGTTCCCGCTCTCTTTTGTTGGTACACACCGGGAACTGCTCTGCCAGATCGTCTGTGGACCATGGTGGCGATCACGGTGCCCATCTCCATGGACTCGATCCCGCTGGTGAAATGCGCTAATGCGGCGGCGGCGACGGCGGAGGTGCCGAGCGTCGACCTGTCGGCCACGGGCGCAGCGGCGGCCGTGGCGGACGCGTGCCGCGGCGTGGGCTTCTTCAGGGCGACCAACCACGGCGTGCCGGCGGCCCTCACGGACGCGCTGGAGGCCCGCGCCGCATCCTTCTTTGCGCAGCCGCACAAGGACAAGCTGGCCGCGTCCACGGGGCCCTTGGGCTACGGCAGCAAGAGCATCGGCTGCAACGGCGACGTGGGCTGGCTCGAGTACATCCTACTCTCCGTCGGCTCTGGCTCTGTCGCCGTCTCTTCCCTGCCACCTTCACTCCGGTAAGTAAACCCATCAACACATGACGCACAACCATCCTTGATTCTTCCAAACAGGGCCGGCCCTGGGGCATGGACGACGGGGCGACGGCCCAGGGCCCAGGCGAGGGGGGGGGGGGGGGGGCACATGATGGAGTATATACATATACTATAGCCCAGCAAAAAGCAAGTAAAAAGTTACAAAAGAATTAAAAAAAGAAATAGGATGGGCTAGGCGGCCCGGATATAGCTAGCTAGCGCTCGTTGATGGATACGCGAAGGCGAAGCGGCGCCGTGACTCACGCTCGTTTCAACGTTTCCTTCGTAGGTTCGTCGCCCTTGCCCGCCCGTCGGCCTTCTCGCTCGCTCGGCGCCTTGCCGCGTCGCCCTCGCCTTGCTGGCTCGCCATCGCCGCCACACAGCAGTCCGGCAGGCAGGCGGCAGCCCGGCCATCCGGCATCCGGCACCGCGACAATACGACAATACCTATACAAGTACGCATCCGACTGGAAGTCAAGAAGTACGCATCCATGTTCTTGTTCATCCCCAAACCTTGATTTGACAATCTCAGTAGTTTATTTATTCTTTATTTACTATGTACGTATTCTAATCCAATCTATCAATTTTTTGTCATTCTATGTAACATGTCTAGGGTTCCAATCATCCGATCTATAAATTCCTTCACATCAAGAAATGACCGAAGAAACTTTTTTTGAAGCACTGAAGTATTATTGTTGTCGATGGAGTCAGTCTAATTTCGTTCTTATTTGAGGTAATCATGTCATGTTAGTTTCATTTTGCGATCTTTTTAGTACCATTGTTTTTTATGGAATTGGTTCGAATTTGGTTATTATTGTTCTCGATGGAGTCATTTGAATTATTATAGTCATATTTTAAACTAAAGATGTGTGATTGAAAGTTACTTTTAATAAGTTATATATATAACACACGCATACATATATATTGTCTTAAAACTTAGGACATAGGGGCCCATGTCGTCGAGTTCGCCTAGGGCCTCCCGAAACACAGGGCCGGCCCTGCTTCCAAATGACTCTCGGTTCAAGAATGACCTCTGGCTACACAAACGTGTCATGTCCATGGATGCAGGGTGGCGCTGGAGGAGTACACGGACGCGGTGCGGGAGGTGGGAGCGCGGGTGCTGGAGATGATGGCGGAGGATCTGGGCGTCGCGGTTGAGCACCGCGGCGTGCTGCGGCGGATGGTGGCGGCGGGCGCCGACGGAGAGGCTGACGAGATGGTGCGCGTGAAGTACTACCCGGCTTGCCCCCTGGCGGCGGGGCAGCGCGGAGTGACGGGGTTCGGGGAGCATACGGACCCGCAGATCATCTCCGTGCTCCGGTCAAACCGCACCGCGGGGCTCCAGATCATGCTGCCGGACGGCTGCTGGGTCCCCGTGGCCCCCGACCCTGATTCCTTCTTCGTCAACGTCGGGGACTCCCTCCAGGTAGGTGCTACCACGCCGCCTATTCCATCCCTGCATGCAGATGTGTGCACCAAACCAAGCAAAGTGTGCGTGCATGGTTCAAAAATGCTACGTGCATGGTTTGGCCTCGCGCTTTATTTAGCTGGCGGCCGTTGGTGTCCCGTCTCCCGTGCATTTTCCACCGACCCACTTCCGTTCTTGTCAACAAAACGTACAGCACATGCTCCCTCCGTTTACAAAATATATAAGGTGTTCTGAATATTTTGATATAAACTACATATAGACTGTATATTGATGAACAAACGCACTAAAATGTGTCCATAACTCTTTATATATTCCCCGCAGAAAAACTCTTTATATATCCAAATCAGAAAAAGGTACTCTCTCATTTCCGGCTTATAGAGCTTAAATATGAAATCTCATCAACCAAGGCACATGGTGAGTGAACAAATGTATCTCGTACCCACCAGATGAGTAGTAGCATTACATGCATTGTTGAGTTCCTTTTTATTTCTTGCATGCAAAGATTTAATGCGCCTCAGAATCTCAAAAGGAGATGGAGATGAGCCCTTTAAATCAGAAAAATAAAAAAAAAATGAGATAACCCTTGTAAACCAGAAAGAAGGGAGTATGACATATTATAATAGTTATTTTTCGAAACGGGCATATTATAATAGTGAATGCAGGAAGTACTACATTTCTCTACACGGACGCACTTTGACGTGAGACATTTTAGAAGCAGGTGCTGACGAACGAGCGGTTCCGGAGTGTGAAGCATCGCGTTTTGGCGCCGGCAGAGGGGAAGCACCCGCGGCTGTCAGTGATCTACTTCGGCGGGCCGGCGGGGGCGCAGCGCATTGCTCCGTTGCCCGAGCTGATGCGTGAAGGGGAGCAGAGCCTGTACCGGGAGTTCACCTGGGCTGAGTACAAGAAGGCCGCCTACAAGTCCCACCTTGGTGACCACCGCCTCAGCCCCTTTAAGCTTGCCATCGCCAAGGAACCCAACAACCCCGAGAACCACTGCAGCAGCAGCGCCGCCGCCGTCCAGGTCCAACCGCCGGCGCCGGCTCCCCCTCAGCTGGCGGTAGTTAACTAGCCAGTAGCTTCCGTCTTGTTTAATTAATTAATGTAATATATATATATATATATATATATATATATATATATATATATATAGTAACGCTAAACTAAGCGTGAGTGTAGAATAGCTTATTCTACACCCCAGTAATGGTACATACAAAATATAGTAACGCACTATGTAAAATATAGTAATTTTTGTAAAAATGTAGTAAATTCCAAACTTCGGTGATAAAAATTTTATTTTCCGAATTACTACATTTCGTACACCGTTTTACTAGATTTTGTATATAGCGTTACTAGGGGGTGTAGAATAAGCTATTCTACACTCACGCTTAGAATAGCGTTACCCTATATATATATATATATATATATATATATATATATATATACTGCTCTCTCCTTTTAAGAATGTACAATAAGATGCATCAAACATATATATGTAATGGATCCATCCAATATACTAATGTGGTAACTAAAGGCAGTAGTTGCTACATGCTACATCCAGTATATAATTTGGCAAGAACTTAACGGTTGCACTTTCAGAGTGAAATTAGCGATATCAACTGGAATCATAGATGCTGTCGCAAAGGTCACAGAGCCGTGGCGTCTTGCTGGAGCTAAATGCTTTGAGAGCGGAGAGCCCTTTCGAGGATCCACCATGAGAGATAGACCTTAGTTGGCCTGCAGAGCCAGTGGCCATGTTTTCTTGGGTAATCTTTGATCCTCGAATCCACCCCATCATTGTTTTTTCTCCCATTGCTTCCTGCTCAATATCAGTCAAAGACGGCAATTTGCTGAATCCTTCAAGAAAAATAAATCATCCAATCTGTCCTGCTGGGAGAGAATACTAATCTTTGCAACTTCCACTAGTAGATACGGAAATACCACCGTTTGGTTGTTGCTCAGTTTTGGCCGGCAGGCAACGGCTCGCCGCATGCCTCTGCCCGGTGTACCGTGAATAGCTTGGCACCCTGATTAGTTACGAAGCAATGATAATTGTGTGTTGGTGTATGCATTTTTTTTAGAGGATGTGTGTGCATGCCTTTTTGCTTTGAGAGGATGTTGGTGTATGCCTTGTGCGTACACACAAACTGAATGCAAAGTGCATTGCGAGGCGGGACATGCTTGTGTTGATGGGACCTCAGACGGGTAGGACCAGAGGAAGGAAGACAGGGTCGGGAAAGCAATCAGCACCAGCCTTTCTTTTTCCTGACTGTGCTAACTACCGACCGTTGGTACATGAAGATAGATCGAAACACTCATATATTAGGCAGCGGCTTTCCATTGTCTCTCTCCCAAGAAAAGACGACTAGGGTTTCTGTCTTCTATCAGCGGCGTCGGCGATCTTTCATGTCTTCTGTGGCCTTAGGGCCATGGATGCGCGGTGAATTCCGGCCCTTGTCGGCGGGAGCGCTCCGTTTTAATGTGTTTCTTCTAGTTTTATTACAATTTGTGTCCTGCTCAAGAAGACGAGACGGCGGCGGCTTTTTGAAGATGAAATAAGGTTCTTCCAGTCTAGGCCCCGAAACGATGGTGTGTCTAGGATTGTCGGAGGATGTGTGGAGGTGTGTCCCTGTGGATCTCGCGGAATTCAATTGGTGTTTGTCTTTGGTGGATCCGCTCGGATCTAGTCTTTGTTTGTCTTTGTTCATGTATCTTCAGGTTGGATCCTTCTGATCTAAACTTCTCTTCATCAGCGGCGGTTGCTGTTCTGGTGCATTGCTCCTATGGGGCCTTAGCACGACGACTTCCCAACTGTCTACTACAACAAGTTGTGCCTGACTCCGACAAGGAAGGGACAATGATGGCGGTACGCCTTCGGCTCACTTCAGTGCTTGTAGTCATCTCTAGATAGTCTATGAATATGTATGTAATTTTTATTATTTCTGATGTTCGTTGTACTACCATGATTGAAAATGAATAGATCGAGAATTTGCCGGAAAAAAAAACAATCAAAACGACTCCTTTAGTATGCATGTTTTTTTCTTTTGGCCCCATTGCCGTACAATCCTCCTTCCTTTTAGCACATATATGCATGCAGGCAGAAAAGATAAAAATAATGATATCAGCATACATTCCCTTTAATCTTAAAAATTCAAAATGTTTGTAGGAGACCTTCAAAACTAGATCTCATGTTGGTATATTCTGATAACGTTTTTTCAGGTAAAATGTTATCAGGCATGTGCTATGTAAATTATCATATCTGTGGTACATAAGTTATCATGTCATTTACATAAAAATTACCAAGGCATAAAAATGGTTTATCCTTCTCCCCACACGCACGCATGTATTAGAGGACAAAAAAATTAATCTCATTCTATATTATCCTATTTAAAAGCTCAAAATATTTTGTAGTTGAAACAAATTTGATCGGAAAATAGCTTTCATATAAAAATCCGATGCGATGAAAACTTCAAAACTAGGTCCCATGTTGGTATTTGCTACTTCTTGA
Source organism: Triticum timopheevii (assembly GCA_963921465.1). Taxonomy (NCBI): domain Eukaryota; kingdom Viridiplantae; phylum Streptophyta; class Magnoliopsida; order Poales; family Poaceae; genus Triticum; species Triticum timopheevii. Next base: position 451,784,542 of record OY997262.1, read on the forward strand.
GCTTGCGTTGGTTTTCTTTTGAAGAGAAAAGTGTGATGCAGCAAAGTAGAGATAAGTATTTTCCTTAGTTAGAGAACCAACGTATCAATCCAGCAGGAGACAACACAAAAATCACCAATACCTACACAAACAATCAATCAACTTGCATCCAACGTGATAAAGGGATTGTCAATCCCTTCACGGTCAATTGCAAAAGTGAGATCTGATAGAGATAGATAGACAAAAGGTAAAATATTTTTGGGTCTTTTGGTTTATAGATCGGAAAATAAAAGATTGCAAAATAGTAGATCGAAAACTTATATGATGGAAAATATTAAATCGAAAACTTATATGATGGAAAATAGACCCGGGTGCCATATGTTTCACTAGAAACTTCTCTCAAGATAGCTAATAATACGGTGGGTGATCAAATTACTATCGAGCAATTGTAGAAAAGCGCAAAGTTATGACGATATCTAAGACAATGATTATGAAATATAGGCATCACGTCCGTATCAAGTAGACCGGCTCATGCCTGCATCTAGTACTATTACTTCACACATCGACTGACTCCTGCCTGCATCTAGAGTACTAAGTTCATGAATAACAGAGTAACGCATTAAGTAAGATGACATGATATAAAGGAATAAACTCAAGCAATATGATGTAAACCCCATCTTTTTATCCTCTATGGCAACAATACAATATGTACCTTGCTGCCCCTCAGTCACTTGGAAAGGACACCGCAAGATAGAAGCCAAAGCTAAGCATTTCTCCCATTGCAAGAAAAACCAATCTAGTTGGCCAAACTAAACCGATAGTTCGAAGAGAATAACAAAGATATCAAATCATGCATATAAGAATTTAGAGAAGATTCAAATAATGTTCATAGATAAGCTGATCATAAATCCACAATTCATCGGATCTCGACAAACACACCACAAAAGAAGATTACATCAGATAGATCTCCAAGAATATCGAGGAGAACATGGTATAGAGAATCAAATAGAGAGAAGAAAACCATCTAGCTACTAGTTATGAACCCGTAGTTCTGAGGTAAGCTACTCACGCTTCATCGGCAGGGCAATAAAGTTGATGTAGAAGCCCTCCGTGATTGAATCCCTCTCCAATAGGATGCCGAAAAAGGCCCCTAGATGGGATCTCACGGGTACACAAAGTTGCGACAGTGGAAAAGTGTTTTAGTGGATACTTCTGGTGGTTTAGGATGAATATATAGGACGAAGAAGTAGGTCGGTGGAGTCACGGGGGGCCCACATGGCACGGGGGCGTGTAACCCCCCTGGGGCACCCTTCCCCTTTGTGGTCGCCTCGTGGCTCTTTCGTCTTTATCTCCAAGTCTCTTGGGTGTCTTCTGGTTCAAGAAAAATCATCGCGAAGGTTTTATTCCGTTTGGTATTCCCTCTCTACGAAGCTCAAAAACAAGGAAAAAACAAAAAATAGCACTGGGCTCTATGGTAATAGGTTAGTCCCAAAAATAATATAAAATAGCATATTAATGCATATAAAACATGCAAAACAGATAATATAATAGCATGGAACAATCAACAATTATAGATACGTTGGAGACGTATCAATACGTTCCGATGAGTTTTTGCAGTCAAAAAGTTACAAGACATGGGCTAAGTTATTTACCAGCTCTACTGTGCATATATTACCATGCTATTTACACATGAGTTATTAGTGTATTTTTATAACAATTTTCTTGGATTGAAAAGTTACCTTGCCTGGGCTAAGTAAGTTATCAACTCTGCTTATGTGTATATTACCATGCTAGTACACATGAGTCACCGGGGATGTTTTTCAACAAATTTTCTCCGAGTCAAAAATAGTTACCACGTCTGGGCTAAGTAAGTCGTTATATTTGTTGTGCGTATATTACCATGCTTGTACACATGAGTTACCGGGGTGTTTTCAACAACTTTTTCTTAGAGTTACCACATTTGGGCTAAGTAAGTTATCATCTCTACTGTGCGTATGTTACCATTGCTAGTACATATGAGTTACCAAGGGGGGTCAACAATTTTTTCCCTGGTCAAAAACTTATCACGCTTCGGCTAACTAAGTTATCATCTCTGTTGTGCGTATATTATCACGCTTCGGCTAACTAAGTTGTCATCTCTGTTGTGCATATGTTATCATGCTATTTACATTTAAGTTATTTAGGTTGCTTCAATAACCCTCCCCCCCCCCTCCTCCCCCCCCCCCCCCCCACCATGCTCATGGACCATCTTTCGTGGGCCGGCCCATGAGCATGTGTGCACATCACGTACTGCCCGTCGAGGTGAGCCCCTTGAGTCTGCATGGCATTCTATGTTATGTACACATAAGTTGCCAGAGCCATTTTTTTTCTTGGATCGAAGTTATCATGGTGATTGTCCGTAAAACTATCAATTTTGCGATTCATAAATTATCATGTTATTTACGTATAAGTTATCATGGTATGTTTCAAAACAATTTTTCTTTTCGAGTCATAGTTATCGCAGTGTTTATATGGAAATTATGAGGACCGCGGTGCATAAAAATACTGCGATATTTACATAGAAGTTATTGGGGCATAATTTTTAATAACTTGTTTTTCCTCAGGTGAGTTACCAACAAAAGTATTTATCTGTATGCCTAATTCCACAACTTATAATGTCGTGCGAAAATATGTACTATAGAAGGCTAACAGAACCAACTTTTCTTTTGTTGCCATGGGGTTTAAAAGGTCACATATGTATTTTTCATTAATCGGACATCAAAAGGTATTAGCTGCATTGCTTATTGGCATCATAGAAAAGCCAACAGAAAAAAACAGCAGGCGGGAGTGATTGGAGCGGAAAGAAAAGATAAGGCAGTTACCTATCTATTCGGGGAGAAAATTGCGGGAGGTTTCGTGCGCATGCGGATTGTGTGGCTAGCAAGTCATTCGAATCTATTACCATATCCCAGTGGTTCGGAGTTAGAAAACTGATTTTCTTTTTGTTGGATATAAGGCCAACTCCAACCGGCCGACACAGATAGACGCCCCTTTCTCTAGTTTTCATCTGTTTTGATCGGCCAGGCAGACACGATTGTCCGCTTGCGTCTGTGTGCATATAGGTGCGACCAACCGTCCCGACGCATTTCAAATTGTGGCCATATTTAAACATTAAACTTAAACAAAAAAAGAGACAGCAATAATTTAAACTTGAACTTATATTTTACATTAAGTCAAAAAGACCCGACTATAAGCTAAAATAAAATGAAAAGCTGAAACTAAACCCTGGATCGGTTGTTGCCGCCGTCCTGGCCGTCTTCAGTCCATGTCGACGCCACCATCCTTGTCGTCTTTGCCATCCTCGACGAGGTTGACGAAGGGCGGTGGCTGCCATAGGTAGGCGGCTGGTGCACGCGGCTGCTGATGAACAACTAACCGTGCATGTGGTTGCTCATGCACCGGGGGCGGTGACCATGGTTGAACGCCCAGCCAAGAAGGTAGGATAGACACAGACTTCGACGTGGAGGGCTTCGTCGACGTCCATCTCCAGGACTGCCCCTCCCAAGTCCTCTTGCTCCGAGACGGTTACATAGCCTGTGTCTGACAAAGACAGCTGCACATCCAGGCCATCCCACTGGTTGCGCTCGTACTCGAGCTTCGAGTCCCTGAGCACCTTCTTGATTAGCATGTCCTCCTCATCGGAGTCGAGTGCTGGTGCCGGTGGAGGCAGCGATGTCAAACGTCGTCGGCCCCGTGCACGTCCCCACGTACGGGGTGAGTTGGGAGCACGTGCACGGGGCGGGCTGACAACACGACCGCCAAAGAAAGTTTGCCATCGCACGTACGTCATGCTTGTCCCGCAACGACACATATCCCTGAGAGGCGAATCGATGGCATACCTTACGTTGCGGAGAAGGTTTGGAGGCAGCATCGCACGCCGGCGGTTGATCTTCAAGAGACAGGCATGACCTTGCCCCATTACCGCTGGCAAACCTCCACCTTGATGTACGGCATGCGTTGCGGCGGATGGCGAGATGAAGAAACCGACGGCGGTCCTCGGCCCGACGACCAGAGGACAACCCCACTTCATGTTCGTGCTTCCCCGATGAGCCAGGGATCCACTTTCATTGCTGGCTGGCGAAGGGGCAGTGTCCGACAAAGTGCAGGCCACCTGGGCTAGAGCATGTCGGGTGCATGGGCGGCAAGGGAATAGTGTGAAAGCGGTTTGGAAGTTGACTGGCTAATCATCGTGCACGGGCTACCCAGTAAAAAGGACCTTGGCGGGGGGGGGGGGGGGGGGGGGGGTGGCTGACATGAGGCCACGTTGACGCGTTCGGATTTAACAGGACTGGTGGGAAGTAGTTGAATGTCTGACTCTTACACCTGAGGGCGGACATCGAGAGGAGGCGCACGCGTCAACGCAAATCCAGCCAAATTTGCGTCGAAAATGCATCCAAGAGGACACGAAGAGGACATATTTAGCGCCCGAGGGCATTCGTTAGACCGATATATTTTTCCGTCTCGACACGAACTATGTTGAACAAGTATTTGAAAAATAATGAACAATTACTTGAAAAAATACCGATCATGTATATAAAAATATTAATCAAGCATTCGAAATAAAAATGTTGGACAAATATTTGAAAACATGTTGATCATGTATATAAAAAGGTTAATCAAGCATTTGAAGAAAATGTTGAACAAGTATTTGAAAATGTTAATCAAGCATTTGAAAAATGTTAATTCTGTATATGAAAAATGTTGACCATGTATTAAAAATGATGAATTTTTTTGATCACGTATATAAAAATTTAATCGACCATTTGAAAAAAAATGTTGAACAAGTATTTTTAATTGTTAACTAAGTATTTAAAAAATATTAAATGTGTACAGAAAGAATGTTGACCATGTATTATAGAAATGATAAATCTTTTTGATCATGTATATAAAAATGTTAATGAAGCATTTGAAAAAAATGTAGAACAAGTATTTGAAAAGTGTTAATCAAGCATTTGGAAATGTTAAATGTGTATAAAAAATGTTGACCATGTATTCAGAAATGAATATTTGATAATCACGTTTTTAAAAATGTTAATAAAGCAGTTGAAAAAAATGTTGAATATGTATTTTAAAAATATTAATCAAGAAATTGGAAAATTTTAAATATGTACAGAAAAAATGTTGACCATGTATTGAAAAATGTTAAATTTGTATTGTAAGAATGTTAAATATGTATTAGAAAAATGTTGTTGGCATATACAAAAAATGTAGAATGAAATGAAAAGAAACAAAGAGAACAAAAAATAAAACCCAAAAAGAAACAAAATAAATCAAAGAAATAACAAAAAACAAAGAAACAAATGCAGTAAAATAGAAAAAATGGAGAAGAAAAAAGAAAAGAGAGAGAAAAAAAGAAAACAACAAAAACAAGAAAGAAAAAAACCAATGAGATGAGAGAAAAAGCGGAGAAAAAAACTGGATAAAAATGAGGAAGAAACAATGGAAAAAACAGGCTTGTTTCGACTTAAGAACTACCTCCCTACGTGTACATCACAAACGGGAGTCTGCCCCAGTGGCTCATCGCCCTTCCTCTAGGGCAGGGTTCAAATCGTGCGCGCCCCCATTGCTTGTCTCCTTTTTCCTTTGTTAATTGCACGCAAGTGGGCCAGCCCAAGAACTGTAGTTGCTTCAGTGAGTGAAACTTTTCATCTCGCTTAATGCGATAAATAGTTGCCGCGGAAAACACTTGAGGCACGTTGAATAGGGTACGTAGGCCCTGCTATCAAGTTTTGATTTTTTTTTTCGGCGGCGGCTGTGGGAGTCCACTTGGTCCAGCCAAGCAGCCCGTCTCCACGGCCTAGCTGCTGCAGCTTTCGGTCCGATTGGCTAGTGAGCTACAGATAGTCAAATCCCATCAATGAGCACCATTCTTCTATTGCCGACGTTTTTCTCCTAATACGTGAGAGCAACTAACTAACGAGCGCTCCTTCGGGAGCCTCGCAACGATCAGCGCCACTTGGCGCGCTCGCAGTCATTCGCCACGTGTCGCGCTCTGGGCGCTCCCTCCGGATTTTGCTTTTTTTATTTTTACGCACGCGTTTTCGGCTTTTTAAACGGTTTTTTTCTGGGTTTTTTATGTTTTGGTTTTCTACAAGTCTTTCCTAGCTCTTCGATCACAAAAATAAATTTGAAAAAAATAATTTTTTTTGCGCCAAAATATTCATTTTTTTCGCGAGTCACGATTTTGTTTTCACGAAAGGCACGGTTGTGCTTTCGCGAGAGGCACGGGCGTGCCTCTTGGAAACGAAAAAAACGCGTTTTTTGTTTTTTTTCTTTCGCGAGAGGCACGGTTTTGCTTTCGTGAGAGGCATGGTTGTGCTTTCGCGAGAGGCACGGGCGTGCCTCTTTCGGAAAGGAAAAAAAACGCGTTTTCTTTTTTTTTTCTTTCGCGAGAGGCACGGTTTTGCTTCCGCGAGAGGCATGGTTGTGCTTTCGCGAGAGGCACGGGCTTGCCTCTTTCAGAAAGGGAAAAAAACGCGTTTTCCGGTTTTTTTTCTTTCGCGAGAGGCACGGTTTTGCTTCCGCCAGAGGCACGGTTGTGCTTTCGCGAGAGGCACGGGCGTGCCTCTTTCGAAAAAGGAAAAAAACGCATTTTCTGTATTTTTTTCTTTCGCGAGAGTCACGGTTTTGCTTTCACGAGAGGCACGGTTTTGCTTTCGCGAGCATGCCTCTCAGAAACGAAAAAACCGTGTTTTCTGCCTTTTTTTCTTTCGCGAGAGTCACGGTTTTGCTTCTGCGAGAGGCACGGTGGTGCTTTCGCGAGAGTCACGGACGTGCCTCTCGAAAACGAAAAAAAACGTGTTTTCTGTATTTTTTTTCTTTCGCGAGAGTCACGGTTTTGCTTCCGCGAGAGACACAGTTGTGCTTTCGCGAGAGTCACGGCCGTGCCTCTTCAGAAACGAAAAAAAAACGAGTTTTCTTTTTTTTTTCTTTGCGAGAGTTACGGTTTTGCTTCCGCGAGAGGCACGATTGTGCTTTAGCGAGAGTCACGGCCGTGCCTCCTCGGAAACGAAAAAAACGTGTTTTCTTTTTCTTCCTTTCTTTGGCAGAGCGAGCATTTCTCGAGATCACACCGGTCGGAAAGTAACATGGCAGACTTTAGGAGAGTGCTAGCGGACTGCAACCTTCATGACATAGGCTTCAAGTGCACACCCTGGACATATGACAATAAGCAGAGGATTTTCAATGTAAAAGCTCGCCTCGACAGAGGGGTGGCTAGCCCAGAGTGGTGCAGACTGTTTAGCAATGCTACAGTGGAACATATTGTGTCTTCGAGATCTGACCATGTACCTCTATTCCTCCGTTTCGGTTCCAGGAGAGAGTGGCGCCCAGTCAACAATAGTTTCAGATATGAACATATGTGGGAAAGAGCTGATAACCTGCCAGAAGTAGTGGTAATGCATGGTCTGGTGGAGGGCCAGGTCATTCTCTGGAAAAAATCACTAAGAAACTACGAAGTATGCAGGGGGTGCTTAGCAAATGGGCGCAAAAGGAGTTCTGCTCTGTACAAAACAGAATAAAGTCGCTAAGAGATGCTCTCAAGGGTTTCCGTATGTTGCATCAAACTCCGGAAATCGAAGAGAAGATGAGGCGAACAGAATCTGAATTAGATGAATGGCTCTACAGGGAGGAGATGATGTGGAGACAACGGTCTCGGATAACCTGGTTAAGAAAAGGGGATAGGAACACGGAATTCTTCCACCGCAAAGCAACCTGGCGCAGGAAGAAAAATAAAATAACAAAAGTGAAACGTGAAGATGGAAGTTGGGCAGAGAATACAGAGGAAATACATGTGGAGATAAATAATTTCTTCCAAGGCTTATATACGCGAGATGACAAGGTTATACCACAGGAGTTAATTGACCTTTTCCCCAAGAAGGTGGATGACAAAATGAATGAAACACTAGTCAAAACAGTCACGGATGAGGAGATAGGTGATGCCCTTTTCAAATTGGACCACTCAAGGCCCCAGGGCCCGATGGTTTCCCGGCTCGCTTCTTTCAGCGGAATTGGCAAACCATGAAGGAGGACGTAATAAATGGAGTAAAAAAGTTTATTGAGGATGGAGTGATGGCAGCAGGTGTGAACGATACTACAATTGTGCTCATTCCTAAAGGAAACAATCCTATTAGTATCAAGGATTACCGCCCCATAAGCCTCTACAATGTTATATACAAGGTAATCTCGAAGGTGCTAGTAAATCGCTTACGCCCTCTACTTGATGATCTCATTTCTGAAACTCAAAGTTCCTTCATCCCGGGGAGACTGATCACTGACAATGCGATCATCGCTTTTGAGTGCTTCCATAAAATCCACCACATCAAGAACTGGAGAGATACCCATTGTGCTTACAAATTGGACTTGGCCAAAGCCTATGACAGGGTTGATTGGAATTTTCTTGAGGGTGCTCTTATACAACTGGGCTTTGATCGGAAGTGTATTAGATGGGTGATGATATGCGTGAGGTCAGTCACTTTTTCGGTTAAATGCAATGTGTGCTGCTGGATGCATTTGTGCCCTCGAGAGGCCTGAGGCAGGGGGATCCGTTGAGTCCTTACCTCTTCTTATACTAGATCATCGCTGGCGCGCGTTGCTGGGCCCGTCCATTTCTGAAGTATAATGTTAGGAAATTCGTAAATATATGATGAAATGAAATATGATTGTTAAATACGAAATAAGTTGCTTGGATTTACGGACGCCAAATTGAATAATTTTTATTAGCAAAACAGGGCACTAGTACTTGTGTTTAGCAATGTAATGTGTGTACTCAGTTTAAGATTAGTCACTAAAATTTGATTCTAACCGGTTAGGAGTTTTAGCTACAACATAAAAATACAGCTCTTCCTGCCAAAAAAATACAGGTCTACAAACGATGTACAATAAGCCTTAAAAATCTCCCTATGAACTGAAATCACACCCATCAACTTATTTGACCATCGTTTTCTCTTTTTTTTAGCCTAGCTCATTGTTCTTTCCCATCATATGCCACACTTGGATCCTGATTTCACACCTTATTGGTAGTTTTATCCATTCATCATTTGGTAAACCTTGGTCCTTGTTGATGAACTGATTTGTTCTGTTTCAGAATAGATACTCCCTCCAATCCATATTAATTCTCGCAGCTTTAGTATAACTTTATAGTAATACGATCGCATGGAGTAGTAAATATTTTAAGAAGGGATGGTAAATGGGTGAAAATAAAATGTTTTTATTTATTCTATACCCGAAAATTATATGTACTAAGGTTGCGAGAAGTAATATGACTGGATGGAGTAGTGAATATTTTAAGAAGGGGTGGTAAATTGGTGATAATAAATATTTCTATCTATTCTATACCAGACAATTATATTAAGCAACAGACCATTGCAAACCACTATACCGCGTAACCAAAAAAAAAATCTGGTTCTAAAGGTCGATTAGCAATAAGTGCTTTTCATCAGACCTGGAGAAGTATACACAACAGAAAAGAAAAAACAACTCCATGCTTTGAAATTTGAACAAATACGTTGATTTTTTTTTCAGGTTTTGTACATTCACATCAAAGAACAAATGTATGTCATCAAAGGGACCATCACATTACTACACTCCATATGGGAAAGGTCACTATTACCCGTTTTCAGAAGGTCTTCACTCTTTAGGAGAAAACCTTCACTGCATAATCTCAATTATATCATTATGGGTCTTGTTTATTATCATGTACTTTGCATAATCTGTCCAAGTAAATGTTGCATTCTGGTGACCTTTTGTAAGATTAGCACAAATAGTTATTGATAATGTTATTTCACAAAAATGAAGAGACATAATTAAGTTTATAGTCTGAATATTGACCAATAAGAAGGTGAGACGACAAAAGATATTCATCTTACTTTATAACTTGAAACACCACAAAGGGAAACATCCGACAAGTTTGTAAGCCACCTAAAAATGCGTGTTGATTGCACCCATAAAAAGAACTTCATGTCAGCATTTACATGTTTTACTTTAGCATATTAGTGTAGAAAGTTTTTTCTAAACTGTAAAAACATAATCCACTATGCATCATCTGTTGCAAGAGTATGTCGGCAGTCCAACAACATTATGCTATTACTTGGTCATATATGTTATAAGTGAAGGGTGCACAACTTTATAGTCGAAGCTAGTCCTCTTGGAACCCACGTGACCAAACCAAAATGCAGGGTAGTAATACACTTGCCTTGAGCATTCGATATCAATTTGTATCATCATCTAGCTGTATGGCCTAACTCGGAGCGAAGTTGAACTACACAATGACCAGGCATATCACTTGTGGCTCCCACTCTCAGTTTTGAATCCAGTAGCATCTTGCATCTAAACTAATTGAACTCATAAATTTCCATAAGTTATAATTTTGAGATTGATATATATTCTGGCTAACTACACACTGATATTATGGCATCTACTTTTTTCTTGTGAAAAGTAGCAGTTTAGAGGAAAATAAGCATCACCATGAAATTCCTTGGATCCATAAAGTTATAAAGGCATACATCCAAAGAAGAGCCTCCTAGTCATCTCCATCTAGATATAATGGTTCATGGTCTCGGACTTGTTGCTCGACTCAATCGCGCTCTTCTCCACAGCCGCTTTTAATTTTGTTGCTGACCTCACATTGTACGCTGGGCTGCTGTTTTTCCTTCTGGTTCATTTCTTCCCTACCCAGATATAAAGAACCTCAACTTGTATTGAACTGAAGAGCTAAACTGAAAGTGGTATAGGGAAAGGTGTAACCTGGAAGTTAGGAGAAGAATATTCAGATGTGAAACAGTCCCCTGTGTCCAATGTAAATCCCCTATAAATTCTGAAACAACCAGAGAACAATGATAAGAAATTGGGCATAATACTCTTTGTATCGATGATAGGACAACAAAGAGAGATTTAATTCTTGAAGCCTTGCAAACCGTTTACCTTGTGTTCCTCTAGAATCTGAACCATAGGCAGCAACTGATCACCTTGTCATCCCAAGTTCCATCTATTATAGAATTGCAGTAGTTACAGGCAATCAGGAACGGCACGAGGATGCCTATGACATGGATAGATCAGCACAAGATGGAGGTTGAAATAAAGATGGGGACCTACAGCGAGATAGAGGAGTGCTCCTCCTTTCCTCCAACTATAGTTCACATGATGAATAGCTAACCCTTCAGAATCAGCATTAACCAAAAAGTATGTAGCCATCATTGATGGCTACCATTGCCGCTCCCGTCTATTTATACAAAAAACTATAGAATTTTTCATAAATATTTGACCACATTAAACTTATTAGATTTGCATAATCATAACCATATGTTAGTTTGTACGCAAGAGAAATGTCATATATATTCGGTGAGAGCAAGGTTAGCAGATACAAATTGGTTTGGTATGACAACATACACAACAATGTATGTAGTAAATACAAGTAAACAGTATTGTCGAGACAAATAAATAATAAATATCACCAAAAATAAACATGTATTGAGATATAAGATGTCTTTGTGATTCTGTATAAAGAAATTGAATAGGTAACAGATCCTAGACAAGCCCATCCTTCAGAGCCGACAGAGAAGGAAAAATGTATACACATTAATCTTAGAAGCTTCATTCTCTTCTGTAACCATTGCACAATAAAAAGGAAATCAAGTCCTATAAGATCGCTAAACCTACTGAAATTTTATTTCTGTATTAATATCAGGTTTATCTGAATCAAACTTTGTGGAAGGTGAGATGGGATGGAAAAATGCATTCCATAACACATACTGTAGTTCTTCCTCGCAGGTGTACGGGAAGGCATGGCGCCGTGTCGGCGCCGTTATAGGACGGAAGGGCGGCGACCATCTTTGACAACAGTTACGCCAGGGAACTGGCTTACCGCCGGGTGAGCTGTCGTCTCGGGGGCCACCGCTTGTCATGAGAGACGTCACACTTCTCCTCCTGGTCTTCACGTTCTCCTCCCTTCGTCCTCCAGAGAGGAGGCACAGCGGCGGCGCACGAGAGAAGGATCGAGGGGAGCCAGATGTGACTCGCCTTCCCTTCTTCCTCCAGTTATCCTCTCATCTTGCTCTCACCTTAGGCCGACATAGAACAGCGGGACAAGGAGGCGACATGGGGAGGCAGCAGCATTGAGGCAGAGGATGAAGGGAGCGATCGAGGCAGAGGATGAAGGGATTCGCCGGCGGCGGCGCTGTCGCCTGTCGGTAGGGCTGTTTCGTCCAGGTCGATTGGATTGGACGAAGGGATAATGGGCTTTGGGAGGTAGAGGGCCCAATTAACCACAAACGACGGTTTTGGCTTCCAGAATAGCAACCCTTAGGACAGCTGGCCTAGTTCGTGATTAGGAGTCGATCCGACGGCCAGAAACGCTCAGATCGCAAGAACGGACGGCTTAAAACGCAAATCGCTGTGAGAGCTCGGTTTTGGTGCGGTTATACTGTCCTTAATGTGGCTGATGGATTGGCTACCTTACTAAACAGAGAAGTAGAAAAAGGTACTATCTCCCCACTAAAAATCGCTCAAGGCAGTCCGGGTATATCAAATCTCCTCTTCGCGGATGACAGTTTGCTATTCTTCAAAGCCACTGTCGATCAAGCAAGAAAAGTGAAGGAGCTCTTAGACCTTTTTCAGAAATGCTCGGGTCAACTGTTGAGCCAAAGTAAGTGTTCCCTACTCTTTAGTGAGGCATGTCTAGACAATGTAAGGAAAGATATTATGAGCACCCTAGGAGTGGAAACTTCAACTTTTGAGGGTAAGTATTTGGGGCTGCCAACACCGGAGGGAAGAATGAAAGATGAGAACTTCCAACCGATCTTGGACAAATTTGGGAAGAGATGTAATAACTGGAATGAAAGATTCATGTCCCAAGCGGCAAAAGAAGTCCATATTAAATCAATTGTACAATCTTTGCCAGTATATGTCATGGGGGTTTTCAAGCTCAACCAAAGCTTTTGTGATAAGTATGAAAAATTAATCAGAGACTTCTGGTGGGGAGACAAGGATGAACATAGAAAAGTTCATTGGATGTCATGGGAGAATATGACAAAACCTAAGAGGGATGGAGGCATAGGCTTCCGAGATATGCATTATTTCAATCAAGCGCTGCTAGCCAGGCAGGGATGGAGGCTGCTGCAATTTCCGAACAGCTTGTGTGCCCGGGTCCTAAAATCTAAATACTACCCCAATGGTGAATTACTGAATACTTTATTCTCCTCAGATGCTTCCCCCGCGTGGCGAGGTATTGAATTTGGACTCGAGCTTCTGAAAAAGGGTCTCATCTGGAGAGTGGGCAGCAGAAGGAAAATCCAAATTGAGAGAGACCAATGGATTCCACGAGACGAAGGCCTAAAAACAACGTGTTTCATAAGCCGCTCTAGACAGAGATGGGTCAACCAGCTAATGCTTTCAGACACAAAGGAATGGAACATTGACCTCATAAGGAGAATTTTTCATGCTTTTGATGCAGAGAAATCTGCAAAATCCGAATCCCCGCTGCTGAAGTAGAGGATTGTGTGGCTTGGCACTATGAAAAGTCTGGCATCTTTACTGTCAAGAGCGCCTACAAACTTGCCGTCACACTAAGAAGAAATGGAAGGGAGGCTCCCTCTAGCTCGTCGAGTGAACCTGGGAACAGAAGCATTTGGGATGTCATATGGAAAGCAAACATTCCATAGAAAAAAAATGGGTGGAGAGTGGCGACCCAAGCTTTGGAAACAAAACATAACACCTTCAGAAGGACCATTGTGAAGGAAGATACATGTGATTCATGTGGAATGGAAAGTGAAGATGAGTTCCATGTGGTTGTTTCATGCACAAGAAGCAGGGTGTTGAGAGCTGCCATGAGGGTTAAATGGGACGTCCCCAAGGAAGTTGAGTTCAGACGAACGGGAGAGGATTGGCTTCAAAACCTCCTTCTGACACAATCAGCTAGCATCAGAAATAGGATCTTGATGATACTGTGGAAAGCCTGGAGTCTCAGGAACAACACCATCCATGGGGATGGGAAGGATACTGTCACGGGAGCAGTGCATCAACTCCTCAGTCTGGGCGAAGATTTGCTAGCGGCCGAGCAGGCTGTTAACATGCCTGATAGCAAGCCAGCAATCACACTTTTTGATCAGAGCACAACCAAGCCTGTACCCCTGAAAAATAATCGCTGGATAGCACCTGCAACTGGGTATGTAAAAATCAACTATGATGCGGCCTTTCTTAAAAAATCAGGGGACACTTGGGGAGGAGCAGTAGCTCGAATCATCGGGGTTTTGTCCACTTGTCTGTCGGATGACGGCTGAGCCAGTGCAACTCGGTAGAAGAGGCAGAGGCAGCTGCTGTACTGATGGGAATGTCTGAACTATCAAACGTTTATGGGGGACCTATAATCCTGGAGGTGGATTGCACTGCAGTGGCCCGGAACTTGATCTCGGAGGACCCCTACAAGTCGTCTAGCTATGTAGTCATAGCTGACATAAAGAATACCTTAAATGCCTACCAAAGGTTTGAGGTCAGGGTGATCAATAGAGCTCAGAACGAGCTGGCTCACCAGATTGCAGCCACAACAAGGGCATCAGGTGACCACAAAGTGGTGGCTGGAGTGCATGATTCAGTGAGGCAACAGATGGTTAAGGAGTATATTACTACCATTGCTTAGTGTATGCATGGTTCTAAAAAAAGAGTCACGTTTTTGCTTCCGCGAGAGGCACGGTTATGATTTCGTCAAAGGCACGGGCGTGCCTCTTTCGGAAAGAGAAAAAACTTGTGCTCCCGGTTTGATTTTTTCATCTATTTTTTTCATGAAAAAAAAGTTCATCAAAACCTATAAACATGGGATCTAGTTTTTAAGATCTCAACGCGAGGAATCCAAAGACGAAAGTGGATCGAGATTTGGACGCACGGTTTAAGAGATAAAACGTGTTGAATAAACGGATCCAAGAAAAAAAGGGAAAACTCCTAGGTTGCGACAAGTGGCGCACATGCAGCGCACCACTTGTCGCAACCTGGGGAAGTTGGGGTGATCTTCGCAACGAGTACTCCTTAACTAGTGATTTCGCATCCTTCACGCTTGAAGTCTTCGTGACAGCAGGCTATGTAAGCCGTGTACCCATTAATTGCATCCTCGGCTTACATATATTTCTCTTTTTTCTTATTTGAAAATGCCAATCCTTTCACCTTCTTGTAAGGGCATCTTCAACACCGACCCGTAAATTCCCCCCCCCCCCCCCTATCCGTCCGCGGATAGTAGGGACCAATCCACGGACTCGGATGTCAAATGATGCCATCCAACTCCGCCCGCTTACATTTCAAGACGGGTTTCCACTTGGCGGACGAAATTCATGCAAACCGGCAGATACTCATGAAAGTTCGGAAATAAAATAGCATAAATCATTCATACATAGCATGCAAATAAATCTAGTGTCTCAAATTCGATGTCAAACAAGTTTTTCAACGGATCAAGTCGTCACACACATAATGCCCCTTCAGCTTCATTCAACAGTGTGTGTACATAAATGACCGTCCCTCTGTCTTGTGGTGTTGGGGAACGTTGCAGAAAATTAAAATTTTTCCTACGGTTTCACCAAGATCCATCTATGAGTTCATCTAAGCAACGAGTCATGGGAGAGTGATTGCATCTACATACCACTTGTAGATCGCGTGCGGAAGCTTGCAAGGTGATGATGAAGTCGTACTCGACGTGATTCAGATCACCGATGTCCAAGTGCTGAACGGACAGCACCTCCGCGTTCAACACACGTACAGGACAGGAGACGTCTCCTCCTTCTTGATCTAGCAAGGGGGAAGGAGAGGTTGAGGAAGATCGCTCCAACGGCAGCACGACGGCGTGGTGGTGTTGGTGCAGCAGTACTCCGGCAGGGCTTCGCAAGCGTGTAACGGAGGAGGAGAGGTGTTGGGGAGGGGAGGGGCTGCACCTTAGAGTTGTGTACAGAAGCCCTCCCCCCACCCCTCTATTTATAGGGGAAGGGGCAAGGGGGGCCGACCCCTCTAGATGGGATCTAGAGGGGGGGCGGCGGCCAGGGAGGGGAGGCTTGCCCCCCAAGCAAGGGGGGCGCCCCCCTTAGGGTTTCCCCCCCAACCCTAGGCGCATGGGCCCAAGGTGGGGGGCGCGCCCAGCCCTCCAGGGGCTGGCTCCCTCTCCTTTGCGGCCCATGTGGCCCTCCGGGAGGGGTGGCCCCTCCCGGTGGACCCCCGGAACCCCTCCGGTGGTCCCGGTACATTACCGATAGACCCCCGAAACTTTCCGGCGTCCGTATGACAACTTCCCATATATAAAACTTCACCTCCGGACCATTCCGGAACTCCTCGTGACGTCCGGGATCTCATCCGGGACTCCAAACAACATTCGGTAGTCACATACTAGTCTTCCTAATAACCCTAGCGTCACCGAACCTTAAGTGTGTAGACCCTACGGGTTCGGGAGACATGCAGACATGACCGAGACCACTCTCCGGTCAATAACCAACAGCGGGATCTGGATACCTATGTTGGCTCCCACATGCTCCTCGATGATTTCATCGGTTGAACCACGATGCCGAGGATTCGATCAAACCCTGTATACAATTCCCTTTGTCAATCGGTACGTTACTTGCCCGAGACTCGATCGTCGGTATCCCAATACCTTGTTCAGTCTCGTTACTGGCAAGTCACTTTACTCGTACCGTAATGCATGATCCCGTGGACAACACCTTGGTCACCTTGAGCTCATTATGATGATGCATTACCAAGTGGGCCCAGAGATACCTCTCCGTCATACGGAGTGACAAATCCCAGTCTCGATCCGTGTCAACCCAACAGACACTTTCGGAGATACCTGTAGTGCACCTTTATAGTCACCCAGTTACGTTGTGACATTTGGTACACCCAAAGCACTCTTACGGTATCCGGGAGTTACACGATCGCATGGTCTAAGGAAGAGATACTTGACATTGGCAAAGCTCTAGCAAACGAACTACACGATCTTTGTGCTATGCTTAGGATTGGGTCTTGTCCATCACATCATTCTCCTAATGATGTGATCCCGTTATCAACGACATCCAATGTCCATAGCCAGGAAACCATGACTATCTATTGATCACAACGAGCTAGTCAACTAGAGGCTTACTAGGGACATATTGTGGTCTATGTATTCACACGTGTATTACGATTTCCGGATAATACAATTATAGCATGAATAAAGAAAATTATCATGAACAAAGTAATATAATAATAATGCTTTTATTATTGCCTCTAGGGCATATTTCCAACATTGATCTACAAGACATATTTGCAAAGGTTTTAGACTAAGTTCATGATAATTAAGTTCTAATCAAATTATGAACTCCCACTCAGATTAGACATCCTTCTAGTCATCTAAGTGTTACACAATCCGAGTCGACTAGCCCGTGTCCGATCATCACGTGAGACGGACTAGTCATCGTCGGTGAACATCTTCATGTTGATCGTATCTTCCATACGACTCGTGTTCGACCTTTTGGTCTCTGTGTTCCGAGGCCATGTCTGCACATGCTAGGCTCGTCAAGTTAACCCTAAGTGTTTTTGCTGTGTAAAACTATCTTACACCCGTTGTATGTGAACGTAAGAATCCATCACACCCGATCATCACGTGGTGCTTAGAAGCGACGAACTGTAGCAACGGTGCACAGTTAGGGGAGAACACTTCTTGAAATTTTTGTAAGGGATCATCTTATTTACTACCGTCGTCCTAAGTAAACAAGATGCATAATCATAATAAACATCACATGCAATTATATAGTTGTGACATGATATGGCCAATATCATATAGCTCCATTGATCTCCATCTTCGGGGCTCCATGATCATTTTGTCACCGGCTTGACACCATGATCTCCATCATCATGATCTCCATCATCGTGTCTTCATGAAGTTGTCACGCCAACGACTACTTCTACTTCTATGGCTAACGCGTTTAGCAATAAAATAAAGTAGTTTACATGGCGTTCTTCAATGACACGCAGGTCATACAAAAAATAAAGACAACTCCTATGGCTCCTGTGAAGGAAATATGCCCTAGAGGCAATAATAAAGTTATTATTTATTTCCTTATAATCATGATAAATATTTATTATTCATGCTAGAATTGTATTTACCGGAAACATAATACATGTGTGAATACATAGACAAACATAGTGTCACTAGTATGCCTCTACTTGACTAGCTCGTTAATCAAAGATGGTTATGTTTCCTAACCATGGATAAAGAGTTGTTATTTGATTAACGAGGTCACATCATTAGCTGAATGATCTGATTGACATGACCCATTCCATTAGCTTAGCACCCGATCGTTTGGTATGTTGCTAATGCTTTCTTCATGACTTATACATGTTCCTATGACTATGAGATTATGCAACTCCCGTTTACCGGAGGAACACTTTGGGTGCTACCAAACGTCACAACGTAACTGGGTGATTATAAAGGAGAATTACAGGTGTCTCCAAAGGCAGATGTTGGGTTGGCGTATTTCGAGATTAGGATTTGTCACTCCGATTGTCGGAGAGGTATCTCTGGGCCCTCTCGGTAATACACATCACATAAGCCTTGCAAGCATTACAACTAATATGTTAGTTGTGAGATGATGTATTACGGAATGAGTAAAGAGACTTACCGTTAACGAGATTGAACTAGATATTGGATATCGACGAATAAAGGGAACAACGTATGTCGTTATGCGGTCTGACCGATAAAGATCTTCGTAGAATATGTAGGAGCCAATATGGGCATCCAGGTCCCGCTATTGGTTATTGACCGGAGACGTGTCTCGGTCATGTCTACATTGTTCTCGAACCCGCAGGGTCCGCAGCGCTTAAGGTTACGATGACAGTTACATTATGAGTTTATGCATTTTGATGAACCGAAGGTTGTTCGGAGTCCCGGATGTGATCACGGACATGACGAGGAGTCTCGAAATGGTCGAGACGTAAATATTGATATATTGGAAGCCTATGTTTGGACATCGGAAGTGTTCCGGGTGAAATCGGGATTTTACCGGGTTACCGGGAGGTTACTGGAACCCCCCGGGAGCCATATGGGCCTTCATGGGCCTTGGTGGAAAAGAGAAAGGGGCTGCCCTAGATGGGCTGCGCGCCTCCCCCTTCCCCTAGTCCTATTAGGACTAGGAGAGGTGGCCGGCCCCTTCCTCCTCTTTTCCCCCTCCGGGAAATCCTAATTGGAATAGGATTGGAGGGGAGTCCTACTCCCGGAAGGAGTAGGACTCCTCCTGCGCCTCCCTCCTTGGCCGGCCAGCCTCCCCTCCTCTCCTCCTTTATATACGGAGGCAGGGGCACCTCTAAACACACAAGTTGATCCACGTGATCTATTCCTTAGCCGTGTGCGGTGCCCCCTGCCACCATATACCTCGATAATACTGTAGCGGAGTTTAGGCGAAGCCCTGCTGCTGTAGTTCATCAAGATCGTCACCACGCCGTCGTGCTGACGGAACTCTTCCCCGACACTTTGCTGGATCGGAGTCCGGGGATCGTCATCGAGCTGAACGTGTGCTCGAACTCGGAGGTGCCGTAGTTTCGGTGCTTGATCGGTTGGATCGTGAAGACGTACGACTACTTCCTCTACGTCGTGTCATCGCTTCCGCAGTCGGTCTGCGTTGGGTACGTAGACAACACTCACCTCTCGTTGCTATGCATCACATGATCTTGCGTGTGCGTAGGTAATTTTTTGAAATTACTACGAAACCCAACATCCAGCCGGTTGTCATACTCAGCGACATGCAAGTCATGAATCCTATTACAAGAACATGATCTTATACATCACAATTCATCATTCATCACAACTTCTGGCCATATCACATCACATGATCAATCGCTGCAAAAACAAGTTAGATGTCCTCTAATTGTTGTTGCATCTTTTACGTGGCTGCAATTGGGTTCTAGCAAGAACGTTTTCTTACCTATGAATAACCACAACGTGATTTTGTCAACTTCTATTTACCCTTCATAAGGGCCCTTTTCATCGAATCCGCTCCAACTAAAGTGGGAGAGACAGACACCCGCCAGCCACCTTATGCAACTAGTGCATGTCAATCGGTGGAACCGGTCTCACGTAAGCGTACGTGTAAGGTTGGTCCGGGCCGCTTCATCCCACAATACCGCTGAAGCAAGAAAAGACTAGTAGAGGCAAGCAAGTTGACAAGATCCACGCCCACAACAAAATTGTGTTCTACTCGTGCAAAGAGAACTATGCATAGACCTAGCTCATGATGCCACTGTTGGGGAACGTTGCAGAAAATTAAAATTTTTCCTACGGTTTCACCAAGATCCATCTATGAGTTCGTCTAAGCAACGAGTCATGGGAGAGTGATTGCATCTACATACCACTTGTAGATCGCGTGCGGAAGCTTGCAAGGTGATGATGAAGTCGTACTCGACGTGATTCAGATCACCGATGTCCAAGTGCTGAACGGACAACACCTCCGCGTTCAACACACGTACGGGACGGGAGACGTCTCCTTGTTCTTGATCCAGCAAGGGGGAAGGAGAGGTTGAGGAAGATCGCTCCAACGGCAGCACGACGGCGTGGTGGTGTTGGTGCAGCAGTACTCCGGCAGGGCTTCGCAAGCGTGTAACGGAGGAGGAGAGGTGTTGGGGAGGGGAGGGGCTGCGCCTTGGAGTTGTGTACAGCAGCCCTCCCCCACCCCTCTATTTATAGGGGAAGGGGCAAGGGGGGCCGACCCCTCTAGATGGGATCTAGAGGGGGGGCGGCTGCCAGGGAGGGGAGGCTTGCCCCCCAAGCAAGGGGGGCGCCCCCCTTAGGGTTTCCCCCCCAACCCTAGGCGCATGGGCCCAAGGTGGGGGGCGCGTCCAGCCCTCCAGGGGCTGGCTCCCTCTCCTTTGCGGCCCATGTGGCCCTCCGGGAGGGGTGGTCCCTCCCGGTGGACCCCCGGAACCCCTCCGGTGGTCCCGGTACATTACCGATAAACCCCCGAAACTTTCCGGCGTCCGTATGACAACTTCCCATATATAAAACTTCACCTCCGGACCATTCCGGAACTCCTCGTGACGTCCGGATCTCATCCGGGACTCTGAACAACATTCGGTAGTCACATACTAGTCTTCCTAATAACCCTAGCGTCACCGAACCTTAAGTGTGTAGACCCTACGGGTTCGGGAGACATGCAGACATGACCGAGACCACTCTCCGGTCAATAACCAACAGCGGGATCTGGATACCCATGTTGGCTCCCACATGCTCCTCGATGATTTCATCGGTTGAACCACGATGTCGAGGATTCGGTCAAACCCTGTATACAATTCCCTTTGTCAATCGGTACGTTACTTGCCCGAGACTCGATCGTCGATATCCCAATACCTTGTTCAGTCTCGTTACCGGCAAGTCACTTTACTCGTACCGTAATGCATGATCCCGTGGCCAACACCTTTGTCACCTTGAGCTCATTATGATGATGCATTACCGAGTGGGCCCAGAGATACCTCTCCGTCATACGGAGTGACAAATCCCAGTCTCGACCCGTGTCAACCCAACAGACACTTTCGGAGATACCTGTAGTGCACCTTTATAGTCACCCAGTTACGTTGTGACGTTTGGTACACCCAAAGCACTCTTACGGTATCCGGGAGTTACACGATCTCATGGTCTAAGGAAGAGATACTTGACATTGGCAAAGCTCTAGCAAACGAACTACACGATCTTTGTGCTATGCTTACGATTGGGTCTTGTCCATCACATCATTCTCCTAATGATGTGATCCCGTTATCAACGACATCCAATGTCCATAGTCAGGAAAACATGACTATCTATTGATCACAACGAGCTAGTCAACTAGAGGCTCACTAGGGACATATTGTGGTCTATGTATTCACACGTGTATTACGATTTCCGGATAATACAGTTATAGCATGAATAAAAAGACAATTATCATGAACAATGAGTTATAATAATACTTTTATTATTGCCTCTAGGGCATATTTCCAACATGTGGTACATCACGGCAACCCGCATGGGCTACACAATGTGTAAAGCAACATTGACTAAATGAATGATTCAATCAACAAGTTGAGAAAAGAAGAAGCAAAACTTACGATCTCCTCTCTGCCGCGTGCAATGGCCACCTTGCCTCCAGCGCGACAACTACATGACAAAACTTGGTAACAATGGTTTGGATGGTGTATCATCGATATGATAACGACCTCACATTGTGATCATGGATGATGTGCATGTCACAATGTGCTTTCGTGTGTGAAACGATTGATGCACTTGCTGCCAGAATGTCCCCTCTTTGCTCCTGCCTATGGAATCTGCAGATACAACCAACCACACATCGCACAACAACTCATCTTTCATGGTCGACTACCCACTAGTAGAAAAAAGGTCAAACGTGAAGCACATTAGTGCCAGTTTGATTTTGGCTCAGTACTAATGGTACCATTAGTGCCAGTTCGAACGGATTTGCATTAATGCCGGTTCGTGTTGAACCTTTAGTACCGGTTCGTGGCACGAACCGGTACTAAAGGGGTGGTGGCAGGCTGGCGTCAGGCCGGGGCCCCACAATCACCTTTAGTACCGGTTCGTGGCACGAACCGGTACTAAAGGTCTAACCTTTAGTATCGGTTCGTGCCATGAACCGGTACTAAAGGGGTCTGACCTATAGTACTGGTTTGTGACACAAACCGGCACTAAAAGTGTAGGGAAAATGTAAAAACGGCTATAACTTTTGCATACGATGTCGGAAAAAAATGTATAATATATCAAAAAATTCAGCACGAAAATCCGCATCCGATGGAGACAGCCTACGGCCTATTTGGAATTATTTAGAATCCTCAAATTCCAAAAGGAAAAAAGATATGGTTAAATAATTTCAGTTTTTTTAAAAAAAATTTGTTAAATCTGGTCAAACTACTTATTCAAGAAGTATTAATGTTACTACATAATTATTCAAGAATATTAGTGTTACTAAATAATTATTTCAATTTTTTGAATTTTGGTCAAATCTGGTCAAACTATGGTCAAACTGTGGTCAAACTATGGTCAAACTTATTCAAGAAATATTAGCGTTACTAAATAATTACTGTTTTTTAGAATAATAGTTTCAAACTCAAACGGTGAAATGTGTGACTTCATGCTCAAGCTAAACTCCTGAGGGTTAATAGGATTAACATCTTACTATTGTCAGGAAAACAACAAGTGTAGACTCGGAAACGAAGGAGAATAGAACCCGAAAGTTAAGCGTGCTCGGGCTACAGTAGTGAGAGGGATGGGTGACCGGTCGGGAAGTTAGATGATTTGGAATGAGTGATTCACACTTGAGCAGTTAAGAGAGGGGATTAGAGACTAAATCATCAAATAATTCAGAAAAATTAAAAATTGAAAAAAAAAATCAATTTTTTTCCAAAATTTTCAAAAAAAGAATTCAATAAAAAACCTTTAGTACCGGTTGGTAACACCAACCGGTACTAAAGGTCCCCCATACCGGGGCGCGAGCTCACGCCACGTGGTGGAACTTTAGCGCCGGTTCGTGCCGAACCGGTACTAAAGGGGGGGGGGGCTTTAGTGCCCACCCTTTAGTGCTGGTTATGGCACCAGCACTAAAGCCCTTACGAACCGGCACTAAAGCTCCGTTTTCTACTAGTGACCCCACCATCCTTACTCCGAAAAATGGCATGACATCCCAAATGCGAGCACATGGCACATGTGATCTGATAGGAGTATACATACACAACACGTCTTGAAAAATCTCTGAAGCCACCGGCTCCGTGAACGCGTTCCCAAGGACCAACATCGACCACATGCTCGTTCTTAGTGTCACATTTCTTGAATTCAAACTGTTTATCAGGATCAGAAAAATTGATTCACGGCAGTCTTCACCATGCAAAAGAAAAATCAACTTTGTTCCAAAGAAATCAAAATCAAAAATCAGATCTGGTATTTTAGTTTTTGAAAATTTGCTACATCTTGAATTCCTACAATCTAAAATTTATCACACGGACAATTGCCCAAAAAATAATAATCAAATTTACTGACAATATCTACATGAAGTGTGGATAATTCGAGGAGGGGAAAGTATTTGTTTACATCTCATGGTATTCTTTTAATTTATTTTACTACAATCACTTTGCACTATGTGGAGGCAATGTGGTGAACACAATGAAATGAACAAATCTCTTCTTATCCCACTGAATGAATATTTCTAGAGAGACTGAAATAAATCCTGAAAAATGTGAGCACATTTGCCATGTCTAGGAGCTAAACCTACTTTCGTTGATTCCACCACAAGGAAACTAAACATCTAAGCTCAGTTGGCTACCCCCTTTTTCTATCTGAGCTATGCTCAGTTGGCTACTTGTTTTTTCTATATATGAGTGTATGGTTCGTGTTAGTTAGAGTTCATGGGTGTAATGTATAATTGCTGGATGAAAAAGATAACCTTTTCCTTGCAATTTAACAGCTCCTTCGATCAGTTCCGTCTTCTTAAATTGCCATTTATAAACATGTTTGCCAAAGAAGAAAAAGGGCTGGACGTAATTCACAGTATCTCTAGCTTTTATTGGAAATTCTCATCTATCTTTTGTTGATGCCATCTTGTGCGAGAAAAATGGTTCTTTCTCACTACATTTTGACGTTATCACACTAATACAGTTTTAGAAGATGATACCTGAATTGCGAGAATGATTCTGATGATCATCACCGGGATGGACACATTACCGCTAGAATCATTATTTCAACTAATCGACAACCCTCATACATGCTAGTCTACAATTTACTTGCTAAATTTAAATTACTGCATAATGTATTATTTTGTAAAATTGTAAATTTGCATGTTAGAGAAGCTCCTTACATTATATTTTATCTAAGTACTCAGCCAATAAAAAAGTAAAATTGATTGTTCGCCAAATTTAATTTCACAATGAAGTTTCTATTGAAAGCTTGTGCTATCATATTATTTATGCCAATAACAGTCAACTCAAAATATATTTTTGAATTGGCGATTGATCATGCATTTACTTACCTCCTCCTCCATGTCCTCGAACATTTTGTATTACTCTTGGGTGGTTATAAGGTTTTGATTGATCTCTATCTGCACTACTTAGGTCTTGTTTTTCTATGAAGAGAGAATATGTGGAATAACTTTTGGAATAAAATCCTAGAGCATTTTTTTGTTTACTTGAGTTACTATGAGTTGGGTTCATTTGATGTACATATTGAAGATTAATATAATTTTACCTTGCATTACCAAATGTTTGCATTTAACTCTCACTTTATATCATTTTCATTACGTAATATGCTTAACATTTAGTTTGTCAACGGAAAATCTGGACATTTCGAATCTTAGTCCTTACTCATGAGCTTCTATACCCTCTTTATTTGTATGAACTGAAATTTTGCATATACTAAGATAAATATGGAAAATGTTATGAAAGATCATTACTACTAAGATATGCCTAGGAATTCGGATCATGCTTTGGCTAGTAAGAATTATACCCATGTAAAAGTAACCTTCAATTCACAATATGATAAATGTCACTCTATCTCACACACCAAAAAATATCATTTTCTTACATGAAGTGATGTGCTAAAGCATACATTTGAAAATCCTACAGGATTAAAAGTAGATTTAGGGGAAAATGGTATGAAAACTCTGAAATCACGGGAGCTGATCAAAGAGCCTCAGATGGTCATATCACACACAACTTAGAGTGCTTGAAATTTGCCACTCCTTATTTAACTTAAAGGAAAACAATATTAAGTATCCTCGATGGCCACTCCTTAGAAATAGTTGAGGGCAAATTATTTTTACATATGATGATTTTGTTGGAGATTTCTGCCATTGTACTTATCATTGTGCACAATCTGTGAAAGCGCATAATCCGATGCACCCTCATCTATGGTGGCTATAGGACACCCTTTCAAGACAACAATTGGAAGGATGACACTGTGACACAACTTCAACCTTGCAGAACCGAGCCAGACAAGCATATTCAAGTTCATAACCTGATCATAATACCTAACTCTAATCCCCGAGCATATTGAAGTTCCAATAGAACCATGTTGGCTGAACTAAACACGACCGATACATTTTATGTGTCATGTTAAGAGCATAAATCTTGACAATATAATATTGCCTTCTCTTATTCATTACTTCTTTACCATCCATCATGGTGATGATCTGAAGCACTTTGTTTCGTAACACTTATAGTCCTACATGTCTTGCCATGCTATGTGTCCTTTCCTCAACTAATTATGCAGGCTGTGTTCCCCTATTCATGCAGCCTATTAGATTGAGTTGCATTTGGTAGTCAATTCCATCGAAAAAGAACAGCGAGAGTTTTCAAGGGACAACCACTCGCCGTGGCCGGTCTGGAACACCGAGTCGTCACTCGTTGCGGCCTGCCGGTCCCACGCCACAGCCTCTTCCTCGCTTAAAGTTGAAAAATACCTCCTCCTCGTCAACGCTGACGTATACTCCTTGCTGAGTAACTTAACTTGACGCGCTCCAGCATGCCGAACCGAGCGACATGCGAACGAAGGTACTTCTCATCCTGGCCTTGGTTTGGGAGCATCTCGGCCACTCCTAGTGGCGACTGGAAGTTGAAGAACTTGTAGAGCAGGTGTGGCATCTGCGGCCTCATGGAGGCTGGCGTGCATGTCTTGCCCACATGGTGTTTTTTTTTTTTTTTTTTTTTTTGCGGGGATGCCCACATGTTGTCGATGGTGTCGTAGGACTCATAAACGTATAGGTGAGGCAGTTCCATAATTCCAATAACTGAAGTAACTCCTGAAAATAGAAGTTTCAAGTAATGCTCATAGGCTCATAGCATCAGACGTACATTACCAAAGAGCTTCAAAAGGGAAGAAAACACGTGCCTTATTTGCATTACCGAGAGAGAAAGATAGCAAGCGAGAGAAATTAAAGGATATGGAAGAGAACCTTGCTCCAGTCTGTCACCCTCTCGGCCTTGCCGACATATGTGCACGTCTTCTCTGGCGACAACCCGCAACGGTGCTTCTCTGCTTCTGACAATAATATACAAGCAATTGTCATATGTAGGCAGACAGAGTAAGAGTGCGGGCTTTGGACGGGCGACCTCTATGGAGGTGGTTATTTTCAAAAAAAAAAATCAATAATCACATTTTGGAGTTTCAAAAAAATTCTTAAAAATAAATTCTACATATTCATATGGATGTGTTCTACATGTGTATAAAGTCCGGCGATGAGATACATTATGTGAGAGCTACACAAAAAAAATCCCTGCATTTCTAGTTGTGAACACTGTTCCCTCAAAAAAAAAAGTGAGCACTGTTTGTACTGTTCATCCGTTTCAAATCGTGATTTTGTCTTTTTGTGTAGCTATCACCATAATGTATATCATCTTCAATAATTGCTCACATATAGAATATATCCACATGAACATGTATGATTTTTTCAGAATCTTTTGAAACTTCAAAATATGACTTTTGACTTTTTTAGAATAACCACCTTCATGGAGGTTGCCCACCATTGGCATTTTGCGGACAGAGTAATATTTACCTAAAAAATTAATTGCCTATGCGAGCAAAATAACTTGGGCTAGAAACAAGAAATTCGAACCTAACTTTCTTGTCACCGGGAAACAAATCAAGAACAAAATAATGATATTTATTACTTTGGTGGCATTAGGCCCATCCACTAGTTGCTGCACCTACACCAAGCCTTCATTTCAATGCTGAGATTGCTCTTTTCTCTCACACCGGGAACTGCTCTCTTTTGTTGGTACACACCGGGAACTGCTCTGCCAGATCGTCTGTGGACCATGGTGGCGATCACGGTGCCCATCTCCATGGACTCGATCCCGCTGGTGAAATGCGCTAATGCGGCGGCGGCGACGGCGGAGGTGCCGAGCGTCGACCTGTCGGCCACGGGCGCAGCGGCGGCCGTGGCGGACGCGTGCCGCGGCGTGGGCTTCTTCAGGGCGACCAACCACGGCGTGCCGGCGGCCCTCACGGACGCGCTGGAGGCCCGCGCCGCATCCTTCTTTGCGCAGCCGCACAAGGACAAGCTAGCC
This sequence comes from Triticum timopheevii, assembly GCA_963921465.1. NCBI lineage: Eukaryota > Viridiplantae > Streptophyta > Magnoliopsida > Poales > Poaceae > Triticum > Triticum timopheevii. Next base: position 451,812,580 of record OY997262.1, read on the forward strand.
GCGTCCACGGGGCCCTTGGGCTACGGCAGCAAGAGCATCGGCTGCAACGGCGACGTGGGCTGGCTCGAGTACATCCTACTCTCCGTCGGCTCTGGCTCTGTCGCCGTCTCTTCCCTGCCACCTTCACTCCGGTAAGTAAACCCATCAACATTCTTGATTCTTCCAAATGACTCGGTGCGGAAGAGTACACGGACGCGGTGCGGGAGGTGGGAGCGCGGGTGCTGGAGATGATGGCAGAGGGGCTGGGCGTCGCGGTTGAGCACCGCGGCGTGCTGCGGCGGATGGTGGCGGCGGGCGCCGACGGAGAGGCTGACGAGATGGTGCGCGTGAACCACTACCCGGCTTGCCCCCTGGCGGCGGGGCAGCGCGGAGTGACGGGGTTCGGGGAGCACACGGACCCGCAGATCATCTCCGTGCTCCGGTCAAACCGCACCGGGGGGCTCCAGATCATGCTGCCGGACGGCTGCTGGGTCCCCGTGGCCCCCGATCCAGATTCCCTCTTCGTCAACGTCGGGGACTCCCTCCAGGTAGGTGCTACCACACCGCCTATTCCATCCCTGCGTGCAGATGTGTGCACCAAACCAAGCAAAGGGTGCGTGCATGGTTCAAAAATGCTACGTGCATGGTTTGGCCTCGCGCTTTATTTAGCTGGCGGCCGTTGGTGTCCCGTCTCCCGTGCATTTTCCACCGACCCACTTCCGTTTCTTGTCAACAAAACGTATTGCACAAAGCTAATTACTGCTCCCTCCGTTTACTAAGGTGTTCTGAATATTTTGATATAAACTACATATAGACTGTATATTGATGAACAAACACACAATAATGTGTCCATAACTGTATATATCCGAATTAGAAAAAGTTACTCCGGTTTATCGGGCTTAAATCTGAAATCTCATGAATCAAGGCACATCCTAAGTGGAGAAATGTATCTCGTACCCACTAGATGAATAGTAGCATTACATGCATTGATGAGTTCCTTTTTAATTCTTGCATGCAAAGATTTAATGCGCCTGGGAATCTCAAGAGGGATGGAGATGAGCCCTTTAAATCCGAAAAATGAAAAAAAAACTGAGATAAGCCCTATAAACCGAAAAGGAGGAAGTATAACATAATATAATAGTGAATGCAGGAACTACTACATTTTCTCTACACAGATGCACTCTGACATGAGACTTTTCGGAAGCAGGTGCTGACGAACGGGCGGTTCCGGAGCGTGAAGCATCGGGTTTTGGCGCCGGCAGAGGGGAAGCACCCGCGGCTGTCAGTGATCTACTTCGGCGGGCCGGCGGGGGCGCAGCGCATTGCTCCGTTGCCCGAGTTGATGCGTGAAGGGGAGCAGAGCCTGTACCGGGAGTTCACCTGGGCCGAGTACAAGAAGGCCGCCTACAAGTCCCACCTTGGTGACCACCGCCTCAGCCCCTTTAAGCTTGCAATCGCCAAGGAACCCAACAACCCCGAGAACCATTGGAGCAGCAGCGCCGCCGCCGTCCAGGTCCAACCGCCGGCGCCGGCCCCCCTCAGCTTGTTGGGCAATAAGCCGAGGCGTGCCAGGGGCGCGGTGTGCGCGTGCGTGCGTGCAGTGGCCGCGTCGGGTTCAGTCCGCGGCAGGGCTCGGGTGCGTGCGTGCACGACCGAGCGTAGGCGTGTGTGTGTGCGTGGGCTCACGTGTGTGTGCGCGGGGCCACGCGGTGTTGTTAGCGAGTTAAGGGGAGGTGTGGACCGCGTCGGGCGCGCGGGGTGGCCGTGGCGATCGCGTTCGGGCGCGATGCGCGGGCGCGGCCAGAGCGCGCAGGACGTGGGGGAGTGGGCGTGCGAGTTGGTGCGAGGCGTGGCCTGGCAGGCCGGTGCTCGCGGCTATAAAGCCCTGGATCCTCCCTGTATCTAGTTGACACGGTCGAGTTCGTGCTCGAGGAAAGGAAAAGGCGTACATGCGCCGAAAAAATCCTTGTGTCCACTGTCTCCTCTCTGAACTTTTCTGAACTTCATCTCCTTCGTTAGTGAGCAGAGCTACGGCAAGAGATAGTGAGCAGAGCGTGCAAGAGAGGAGGGCCGCGGCAAGCAAGGCGCGGCGACGACATTCGGCATCAGAGCGACAGGTGACGGAGCTCGCCGGCGGTGATGGCGCTGGTTCCACACGGCGGCGGCACGGGCGGGTCGGTGTCCATGGGGATGCCGATGCTCTCGCTGGACGGCTACACCGTGTGGGCGATCAAGGCGCAGGCCATCCTTGATGCCCACGCGCTGTGGGAAGCGGTGGCGCCGGGAGACTCGCCGGTGAACAGCAAGAAGTGCAAGACGGCGTGGGCTCTGCTCTTTCAGGGGCTGCCGGAGGACGTGTTGCTCTCGGTGGCGACGAAACCCACTGCCAGGGAGGTATGGGACTCCCTGTTGGTACGGTTCATCGGCGCCGAGCGGGTGCGCGTGGCGCGGAGGGCGACGCTGCGCGGCGAGCTTGATCGGATCAAGATGGAGGGCGGCGAGGCGTTGGACGCGTACGCTGGGAGGCTCGCGGGCATGGCGGCGCGGTTCGCAGGGCTAGGGGAGACGCTGGCGGACACGGAGCTGGTGAAGAAGCTCCTGGACACGGTCCCGGACCGTCTCTTCCCGGTGGTCGCCGGAATTGAGCAGTTCTGCAAGCTTGAGGAGATCACCTACGACGAGGTGCTCGGGCGGCTGCGCGCGTTCGACGAGCGTGTGCGGCGCCGCGGGCAGAGCAGTGGCGAGCGCCAGGACGGCCAGCTCTTGTACACGGCGGCGCGGTGGCGGGCGCGAGAGCGGCGTCAGGGCAAGGCTCAGGACGACGACAACGACGCCGGCAGCGTGGCGACGCGGGACGGCGGAACAAGAAGGGCTGCTGCTACAAGTGTGGCGAGCGCGGCCACTTCAAGCGCGACTGCCCGGAGCTGCGGAGGGCGCCGGCGGAGGAGAGGGCACTGGTGGCGGACGCCGACGTCGAGGACAACGGCCTCCTCTAGGCCACGGCTTAGGGGGAGAATGTTGGGCAATAAGCCGAGGCGTGCCAGGGGCGCGGTGTGCGCGTGCGTGCGTGCAGTGGCCGCGTCGGGTTCAGTCCGCGGCAGAGCTCGGGTGCGTGCGTGCGCGACCGAGTGTAGGCGTGTGTGTGTGCGTGGGTCACGTGTGTGTGCGCGGGGCCACGCGGTGTTGTTAGCGAGTTAAGGGGAGGTGTGGACCGCGTCGGGCGCGCGGGGTGGCCGTGGCGATCGCGTTCGGGCGCGATGCGCGGGCGCGGCCAGAGCGCGCGGGACGTGGGGGAGTGGGCGTGCGAGTTGGTGCGAGGCGTGGCCTGGCAGGCCGGTGCTCGCGGCTATAAAGCCCTGGATCCTCCCTGTATCTAGTTGACACGGTCGAGTTCGTGCTCGAGGAAAGGAAAAGGCGTACGTGCGCCGGAAAAATCCCTGTGTCCACTGTCTCCTCTCTGAACTTTTCTGAACTTCATCTCCTTCGTCAGTGAGCAGAGCTACGGCGAGAGACAGTGAGCAGAGCGTGCAAGAGAGGAGGGCCGCGGCAAGCAAGGCGCGGCGACGATACAGCTGGCAGTAGTTAACTAGCCAGTAACTTCCGTCTTGTTTAGTTAATTAGTGTAATATATATATATATATATATATATATATATATATATATATATATATATATATTTATATATATATATATATACTGCTCTCTCCTTTTAAGAATGTACAATAAGATGCATCAAACATATATATGTAATGGATCCATCCAATCTAATCTAACATATAAAGCCTCCTAGACTACCCGCGTAACTGAAGGCATCGAGCGCGCAAGACGTTTTTAACCGCACGATTGAATTACTGCGGCAGCGACAGTGCTTTTTTTGGCCGCTGGCGTTTGCCCAGCTGTCGGTTTTTTTTCACGTCCGTGGCCGCTTCAGCAGAGGATGACAGGTGGGGTCTGAGACCGTGGGGGCCAGCGACCAGAGGCTGGGTTCTCTAGACACTCCGTGTAGGTTCACCGCGCGAGGATTGGTCAGCCCTCTCTCCCGTGAAAATATCTCCTCCCTCTCCCTCATCCCGCTACTCTCTTCTCCGGGCCGCCGCCGCCTCCGCTCCCCCTCCCTCTCGGCCGCAGCCTCGTCTCCGCTGCCTCCACCGCCTCCTCCTCCCCTGCCTCTCCTCCTCCCGTGTCTCCTCGTCCCCTCCCTCTGCCTCCGTGCTCAACAGGAGGAGCCGAGGTCACTACCGCACCGCACGATGGTGGGCGAGGGCGAGCTCCTTGCTTCTCGCCGCTCCCAGCCACCGGGCGCCGTCCTGCCGACGCGGCCCACTGCACGCTGCCACCAGCGTCTTCTTCGGATGAACCCCTCGAGCCCCCACCATGGCGGCTGCCTACAGAGGAGTGGAGCCCCCACCTAGAGGAAAGGCTGGCACAGGTGATCTCTTTCTTCCTCCTTTTCTCATCTTTCCATGGCAATTTGAGGTCCTCCCTCCAATTCATGATGCCAGCCCTCGTCTATGGTCTTGTCATCTTAATTCTCCCAGTTCTCTGATTATCTTATTTTGATTTTTTTGATTTATGTTTGTTTCTAACCACATGTGCTGATCTGAGAAAAAAGAGAAGAGTCTCTCTCTCTCTCTCTCTCTCTCTCTCTCTCTCTCTGTGTAACACATTGACGTTCATCAGTTCTCCAGGAGTAGTTACAGTTACAAGATTACATTTGTCTTACATATGTTTTGTTCATTATACAATTTTCTTTAACTTCTGGATTGGTGCAGGTTCGAGGATGTGCACCCGGAGCGCACCTGTCTTGATTATCAGCCGAGCCTTGATCTGGAGGTAATCGTTAGAATAAGCATCCTTGATGATTCTGTCCAATTTTTGGGATTTGTGATTCGTAGCGAGTTAAGAGATCATTTGTTGGCCTATCCCTGTTTATGATTTGAGATTGTTATTTTTTGCGCACTCCAATTCCAGAAATCCAATCCAATTTCACCCCTACTCTGACCTCAATGGACTATTGTTGTCGTTTTCCTCCACCTTGCCCTAGGACACAGGTGGCCGGGTGAGGCTGAGACAAGCCAAGGATCAACCAGCAGTTCTTCCCAACCACGCCGCAGCAGCAGCAGCAGACGATGATGTTGTGGTGTGTCCTAAATGTACTAATCTTGCTTTTGCAGATGTTCATATTTTTATTTTCCATTTGCGCCATGCATTTGCTTTTTTACTTCCTGTCAACAATTTAACTAAAAGATTCACACCAGTTCTTCAACTCTTTGCTTGATCATGGTTTGTTGCTTTGAAGAGCACTGCAATTACTTCCTCGAGGATGATGTTACTTGTGGCAGCTATAATTTTTGAAAGGCCCCCAATTTATGATGTGTGTATACCAAGTGAATGAATCAACATGAGCCCTCTTATGTGTTAGTGTATTTTATTACTTAGTTCTTACTACGAGATACCCTATTTGGCCATGTTTCATGGTGCACTGGAGAATGCATCCATACTGTGTGTGTAATTTAGAATATTGTTGCTTTTGGATGATGATATACCATGCTATGAATTATATATCCCAATCTGTATTTTAATACTTTCTTCTTTTTGCCTTATTGTTAGAACAACTTTTGCTGAGTGGGCTAGCTCCGTATGGTAATATATTGATGGAAGTTAGACAAGTGGAGTTGTACTATTTGGTCAGAGTTGATATTTTCGGTGGAGTTGGGAACTGAACTGATGGAGTTATACTCGGTGTTAGCTACACCTGTTTTTGGTCGCACGGATACTTTTTATGGTCGGTGTAAGCGCACAAGCTGGTGGTTCCTGAGTTCTTATAAAGTAGGGAGTAAGGTTTTCATTCTGATGCTTTATTGTTTTAGGATTTAGATATTTTCTAACCGGTTTACAGGGCTAAGGTGTTTATGTTTTCCCCTTGTTACAGTTCATGCAATGCAACCTCCTTTCTCTAAGGTTTATGCTTAAGGGTATAATTTTTATATTTGATTTGGTACTCCATATAGGTGGATGTAATGATTATATGAGCAGCCCCGGAACAATGGCATTGAAACTGATTGTCCTCTTCTTAGCCTTTGATTTCTTTCATTATAATCCGATAAGATCCTGTTTCTAGATGCTTGCAATTTTGAAGGAACCAGGTTATGTATGATTGCAAAGATCACTGAGAGTTTTGTTATTAGATACATGAGGCAGGAGCTGGGTATTTGTCTGTGGTGGCAACAAAGCTGTCGTTTAGGAGTTGTTGGTGTACAGTGTAAAGAAAGGCATGCTTTTTTATTTTTAATGGCGTCCAGATAGTTGGAGAACCTATATTTTCTTCAGATCTATAGGTTCAAGATATGCAGTTTCTATTTTCTAATTATACTAGCTTGATCCAATAATGACAGAAGTTCCACAAGCTCTTAATTATTTCAGTTACTTGTGCAGTATGGAATTTGATAATTTAACATGTGCACTGCAATTGGCAACACTTTGAACAAAACCTTGAGTTTCTTTTCTCAGGAATACGAAAATGAATCTGTACTTTGAGGTACTCATATGCTGAGGACACAAGATTCCGTCGAGTGTTCATGTATACATAGTGGTAGTTGTGTTTGGTAGCTAGGAGCAAACAATACTAGGAACGTTTACTCAGACTCAGCCGAACTGAGGCAAGCACCCATGCTACTTCTCATGGACTTCCATGTGTAGATGGCGAGAATGGTTCGACAATATAGTGCTTCCATATGCACCCATGCTACTTTAGTTTAGGATCGTCACATATTATCTTTAATAACGCTATGCACTGAATGGACAGACTGTACACCCTTCTTTTGTTTATTCAGAACAGATCAGCTATAGAGAAGGCTAATGTGGTTGGAGAAGGAATTAATACACTGGAGTGCTCCCTAAGAGGGCACAAACTTCTCCAACCACATAATTGTAGTTTCAAGTCTGCTTTCTCTATTTGTCAATTTTTTGGGGAACATATAAATGAACTATATTTTTGGTGCAATTGCTCTATCACAATCGAATTGACCCATCCGATGCTTCACTGTATCTTAGCATGCTTATCGAGTACATTCCTTATATCATTTTTACAGCTAAATTGATTTGTGTCAGGTATGGCTATAATGGCAGGTTGTCCTAACAGAAGCTTCAATTTTCCTGGACAGTTTATAGGGGCTATAATGGGTGCTGGGGATCTGAATATTCAAACAGAAGATGGAAATATTGGCATGCCAAGTAATGTCTGTTGTGTCATTGTGGAGTACCTTTCTGGAGGTGCATTGAAAATAATTCTGATAAAGAACAGGAGAAGGAAGTTATCTTGTAAAGTTGTGGTCCAGATATCTGTTGACCTTGCCAGAGGGTAAGTAGTTCACCGCATTCTGTGTGTGTGTGTGTGCGCGCGCGCGCGCGCGTGCGTGTTTAGTACTTCTGTAATTTCCATGGGCGTGTTTCGTATTTTCTATGTACATTTTATGAGAATTGGTATCGTCTTTGTCATTCTTTTAAATGTTTAATGTATTTTTTTTCAATTTTTGTTATTTAGTTCCAGTCATGTTTCCTTTGTCTTAGATCTACACCTATTAGGAAGAGCATAGTTTCATCTAGATCATGTTCTTTTAGTTGTTCAGTGTTTGTTCATTAGTGTAGCAGAGTAAGCAGTGCATTTTGTCCATCAGTTAAATCATGTCACATTCAGTTGATTAGGTTCAGTTTTTATTCCTTTCTTCTTCATTCCTTCAGTTTTTTGTTCCTCTATTTAAAGTATAAATAGACTGAGAAATTTCAAGAGGTGTAAAAACAAGACTTGCGGCATTGTTAGTTATTTCTTTTGCGCGTTTGCCTGAATTTCTGTGCTGAAATAGCAACTCAATGTTAGTGCATTTACGATGATGAGGCATAGCAACTTACTGTTCAATCTATTCAAGTTACATGTCATGCATGTTCCAGTCATAATCATATCTCATGGACAATATATAGATGATTATAAGGACATAAAACAGTTGGAACCATCGTACATCATGTCACAATTTATAGAGCGGATAATATATTGTGGCCGCCTGCACCTTTGTGGCAAGAATGAGGTACTGCTATTGTTGTCATGCGTACTTCGGACAAGTGGTACAAAGTAAAAGTATATATTATTGCAAATTTTAATTTTCAGGTATGTACGCCGTTGTGTGAGCACAAGATGTTATTCTTATTTAGAGAAGCCAATGCTTAAGTGCTAATTGGTATACCCCAGATCCATCAGTGGGAGTGATACAAGGCACTTTCTAAGTCCAGGTTCAACAAAAACGTCAGCCTACCCGGCCATACGAGGGCATTGAGCTCGCGCTGTGATTTTAGGCTGCCGGATGTTTTTACTGTACATGTTTTAGGCTGCCGTTGTGTGAGCTTGGTTGTTTGGGCCTACATTGCAGTGTATTGGGTAGACGGGCTGGACGGCTGAGCCGGAACCAATTCTCTCCTGAAAATCTAGCCCATGAGAGACCAGTCCTCTTCCGTCCTCGAGCCCCACACTCCTCTTCTTCTTGCTCCACGGCGTCCCTGCTCCTTGACACTCCGCCGCACGGCTTCTTGCACCGTCCTCTTCTCTCCACCCGCCTCATCATTGACTACCCTCCTGGCGCATTCTCCTGGGCCTCTTCCCCGGTGCCTGAGGTGGAGCAGCGGTGGCGCCGCTCCTTCTCACGGGCATGTGAAAGCACACGAGCTCCCCGGGTGATTTTGGTAATTAATGTCAACATATCTTTTGTTGGACTAATAGTTTGTTACTAGCTCCTAATTTGGGTGATGAACAAATTGTTTAGATTTTGTGTGCAAATCTGAGACACTACATTGGTTTGGAAGTGAATTTGTAATCTATTGTTTAATTTAATGTCATGCTAAAGTTGATGCAGATGTCCTGTATTTGCTAATATTGTCCATAGGAATGGCCCTCCTATGCCCTGCTCCTCTTGCATTGGCGCAAATTCGCCTCCTCCCCCGCCTCCGTCTCCATGTGTGCGACAACGACCCCGGGAGGAGCTCGAGCCGCAGCGACGGTCCATGGTGCCGTCACCGTCATCTTTGGCAAGAGAAGCGTGGGCTGCAGAGACGGCCGGATCCGTCCGACCCTCGCGCTGCCGTCCGTCCACCCTCGAGGTACGTCCCCGCGTCCTCGTGTCCATCCTCTCTCACTGTCATTTACGTCCTCATGGCCGGACGAGGCGATGTGGAAGCTGCGGTGGCGCAACGACATCTTTGCTTGTTTCTGTACTTGTTGAAACAATCGATGATCTCTTTTTTCCTGCAGGATAATGTGTTTGTTCAGCTGATTTGTACAGTTTCAATGCCGGGTTGTTAAGGAGAATGCAGATGATGCATATTCTATGAGTTGTGGACCCCCCAACAGCAAATTCAGTCCTACATCTTTGATGGCTAAGCATGGTTTCAGTTCTTAGATCTTCGATCCATCAAGAACTTGTACAAGCAGAGCTGTCCTAGAGGTATATTTTTCTATTCTAGATCCAGATGTAACTCTGTTTTTAATTCTTGGCAAAGAAAACATGTTTGGATGCTCCCAGCCTGCTTTAGAATATACTTTATGTGCTGTCGTATAACTATAGGCACTGTATTTGCAGAAGCCCTGTAAGATATATAGTTTAGTGGCTCTAATTCATTCTGAGATATTCAGCATGCCCCTTGGTCACTTGTTTCTCACTATTCTAACAACGTGCGCAATTTTCTTGCTAAACTCATTCCGTTGTCTAGCTCTGTTCATGCCTACATGTTATTGTAGCTTCATTTTACCATGAGATTCCTAAAGATTTACTACATTCTTACTGTGTATCCATCCTAAGGCTTTCCTGCTCGTTATTCTTAAGGCAGACTGCATTTATACATAAGCAAAGAGAACACATAATCAATTTCTACTACCAGGTTGCTATACTGACCACAAATTAAAATTTTCTTGTGCTTCTGCTCATTTAAATGCATAATTTGGTCACACACCTCTTGCTGCAGCTACAAAGTTCATTGTACGATGCCTACAAATTATTGATCTCATTTTTCAGAATAAAGTTGTAGGCTGAGTTTAGATTGTTCTTTTGCCGGAAATGGAACAGGTAATGATACAGCCTAAGCATTGCATAGTATAAATTTCATAAAAAGGTCATGTAATATTTTGCTTAGGTTCATGCAAATATCTGGAATTGACATGCATATGTTTCTTGTATGTGCACACATTGTAGTTGTATCTTCAGCTAGCTCTACAATTTGTTTGGAAATTTCAGGTAGACAACATATCTTTGGTGTTTCCCTGTGAGTTGTTGTTGACGACCTCGTTATCATATTTGGTTCTAGAGGTCCACCTTTGCATCTGTTACCCCCCAAATCTCAAAGCTTATTGTTGACCTCTTACACATGCATTTGTCATTCCGTGGCGTATTGTTCTTCATATTCATGCTATCATTGGCATAAAAGTAGTATGAGTGAAAAGTATCCATGTTTTCTTTGAGATTTGACTTTTTGTATTCTTTTATAGTCAACACAAATATATTGGAAGTTACAATTTTTGTGATCAAATTGAAGTTTGAGCAAGCGCCTGGAAGCGACCAGAAATAGTTTATGGTAAACTTTGGTCAACGTGTCCTGACCAGCATGCTTCAGGGGTTACTAAAACAGCCGCCTTTTGTTTCATATCGATCAGACCAGGATCTTTCCCATTTTGGGGTACTCCGAGCAAGATATGTATAGCCTTTAGTCTTCACTTGCTGCCCCTGTGGTGAAAAGTAGTGTATGATGTAGTCTATGGTCTTTAGATTTTGTTGTTGTCTCTGTAGTCAGAAGCGGTTTATCATCGCTTACTGTATATATGTGAAGGCCTCCTCTTCTATTGTTCTTTCCAGAACACTATGACTCAAGAAACAACCTTTTCTTTTATGCATGCTTTCGCTTCAATGCTTTCGTCAAAACTTCCTCTGTCCAGTTTCTACAACCATAATGTTCGTGCACTGCGAAAGATCATCCGTAGCACCACCACGCCTGATAACTACTATGTGTGCCATATGACATAAACATTTGCAACAAAAGACAAAAGAATGGTAACTCTTTGCAATTACTCTGTCCAGTTTCATATAATAGCATGGTATAAAATGATACAGTGACTAACCTTGACTGTTATTTTCAGCACTTTAGCATTCCCTTTTCTACGGGTTCGCTTTTCCCACACATGGATGCTGACCATGGTAAACTGGCAATCACTACTAGAGACAGAACTACCGTTGTCACGACCCGCTTTATCAAAGGTGTTGACAAAAGGGCCACCATCACTAAAGGCTGGAGCGGCTTCTTCCGTCAGGCACACATGAACAACGGACAACCATATGCTTTCGCCTTCAAATGCACTTCCAAGGGACTGCATCTGATCGTCTACTCAATATAAGCATGTTGCAACAACCCCTTGTTATATAACTTAGTATTAATATTATGCCTACCAAGACTTTTGTGTTTATCATCCTTTTGGATCTTATGTAGTCCCTTAAGACAATTCTGTGCATTTAGTTATCGGTTATTTGCTGCTTAGACTGCTATATAGTATGCTTTTGAAATAGCTATGATAAAAGAAATATATGCTTAAGCCTTCAAGTGCACACCCAAAGCCCTCTGTATGACTATCTATCCAGTCTAAACAGACACGAGAGTCCTTTCCTACATGACTTAATGCATTGCTATTCTTTTCGAACAACAATATGTTAATGCACACTCTTACAATAATTAGCTTGCACTCGGCCTTTGCACCATTGGCGGAACGGGTCATCTAGTATACTAATGTGGTAACTAAAGGCAGTAGTTGCTACATGCTACATGAGAGCGGCCGTCCTGGACGCAGCGGCAGCTGGACGCAGATATCCAGCCGCCCGCTGCGCCGAGGTGATGCGTGCATAGAATAGGTGGGAAAATCACAAACGATGCATACATTAGCCGTATACAATCAATACTACTGGCCACGCTGACACAAGGACCAGCACCGCAGGGCACGGTGGCCCTTTTTACTACTGTTTCATCTACGGCGTCATTGGGGCTCGCTGTAATTAATTGTGTGTACGGCTGCACCGGTGGGACTTTGGCTATGCCATGTGCGGGTTTGGGGCAGCCTTCTGGCGTGGGGTCGGTCGCCTTTTTTGACCGGGTGGCCGCTGCCGTGCACGGAAGTGCGCAGCTCTCTCTGCGCCTGTCGGTGGTTCATGCATGCGCGCCTCCACTTAGTTTCCACGAGCGCCACCACAGCCATGGTGAGCGTCATGAGGAGTAGCCGGGCGCCCATCCGCTGCAGCTGCGACGGCTTGCTGTAGCCGCTCGAGGGGAAGCTCCTCAGCGCCGGCACAACCACCTTGTTGTAGATTGTAGAGGAAAACCCATGTCAGGACGCAGATCACCTCGAAGGAGGCCAGCGACGCCGCGGGCACCGGCACCGACAGGATGGTCATGTCCATGGTGCTGCCCTGTTGCACGAACGTGGTGTTCATATGCGAGAAGGCCGATGAGACAATGATGCTGGTGATCCAGACGGGCAGCAGGCGGAGCAGGATCTTGAGCTCCTCCACTTGAGTCACGGTGCAGAGTTTTCATGAGGTCGCCTCCTCCGGCCTCTCCTCCATGTCCGACTGGCCGCCTTGTCGAGGAACTTGAAGTCGCTGGTGTGCGCGATCCTGGGCTGGGGCGAGTCGATCTTGTCGCTGACCTCGTAGAGGTGTCCAACTTCGACGTCGGCGGGCACCTTGACGCAGATCTTCTTGTACGCGGCAGTGACGACCTGGCAGAGGCTCTTGAGCGGCGTGCCGGCGGGCATGCGGTGTTTGTACATGGGCGTGGCGAGCAGGAAGGCGGCGAAGGCAAGCAAGATGCAGGTTGTGGCGATGCCGAAGCCTGCACACGTACAGTGCTCTGCAGCGGTACTATTTTGTCTTCTCGCCTGCACACGTACAGTGTTCTGCAGTGGTGTGTCAGTGCATGGTACTTCAAATACACCAATACGCAACATATCGCTCACCAGCAGGCCTCTATACTTCAAGTAGCATGTCTGGCTGCTACTAATCGCGACGCTGTGCGAGCCGTCGATGCGCGGCGTGCAGCTGCCACTGCGTGCAGCGATGCACTTCTCCATGCTACATCCAGTATATAACTTGGCAAGAACTTAACGGTTGCACTTTCAGAGTGAAATTAGCGGTGTCAAATGGAATCATAGATGCTGTCGCAAAGGTCACAGAGCCGTGGCGTCTTGCTGGAGCTAAATGCTTTGAGAGCCCTTTTGAGGATCCACCATGAGAGATAGACCTTAGTTGGCCTGGAGTGCCAGTGGCCATGTTTTCTTGGGTAATCTTTGATCCTCGAATCCACCACATCATTGTTTTTTCCCCCATTGCTTCCTGCTCAATATCAGTCAAAGACGGCAATTTGCTGAATCCTTCAAGAAAAATAAATCATCCAATCTGTCCTGCTGGGAGAGAATACTAATCTTTGCAACTTCCACTAGTAGATACGGAAATACCACCGTTTGGTTGTTGCTCAGTTTTGGCCGGCAGGCAACGGCTCGCCGCATGCCTCTGCCCGGTGTACCGTGAATAGCTTGGCACCCTGATTAGTTACGAAGCAATGATAATTGTGTGTTGGTGTATGCATTTTTTAGAGGATGTTTGTGCATGCCTTTTTGCTTTGAGAGGATGGTCGTGTACACACAAACTGAATGCAAAGTGCTTTGCGAGGTGGGACATGCTTGTGTTGATGGGACCTCAGACGGGTAGGACCAGAGGAAGGAAGACAGGGTCGGGAAAGCAATCAGCACGACCTTTTTTTTTACTGTGCTAACTACCGACCGTGTTGGTACATGAAGATAGATCAGAACGACTCATATATTAGGTAGCGGCTTCCCATTGTCTCTCCTCCAAGAAAAGACGGCTAGGGTATCTGTCTCTCGTTGGCAGCGCCATCGATCTCCCACGCTTTCTGTGGCCTTAGGGCCATGGGTGCGCGGTGAATTCAGGCCCTTGCTGGCAGGAGGGCTCCGTTTTGAGGTGCTTCTTCAAGTTTTTTTAGGATTTGTGTCCTGCTCAAGAAGACGAGATGGCGGCAGCTTCTTGAAGATGAAATAAGGTTTTTCTGGCCTAGGCCCCACCTTGATGGTGTGTCTTGCATCATCGTAGGGCGTGTGGAGGTGTGTCTCCGGTGGATCTCGTGGAATTCGATTAGTGTTTGTCTTTGGTGGATCCGCCCGAATCTAGTCTTTATTCATGTATCTTCAGGTTGGATCTTTCCGGTCTAAACTTCTCTTCATCAGCGGCGGTTGCTGTTCTAGTGCATTGATTCTATGGGGCGTTAACACGACGATTTCCCGAATGTCTACTACAGCAAGTTATGCCTGACTCCGAAAAGGGACGGACGATGACGCCATCACGCCTTCGGCTCGCTTCAGTGTTTGTAGTCATCTTTAGGTGGTCTATGAATCTGGATGTAATTTTTATTATTTCTGAGGTTCGTTGTACTAACATGATTGAAAATGAATAGATCAAGAATTTGTCGGAAAAAAATCAGAACGACTCCTTTGTTATGCATGTTTTTTTTCTTTTGGCTCCATTGCCGTACAATCCTCCTTCCTTTTAGCACATATATGCACGCAGGCAGAAAAAGATAAAAATAATGATGTCAGCGTACATTCCTTTCAATTTTAAAAATTCAAAAATTTTGTAGTTCAAACCATTCGCCGGATTGAAATACTGTTTTCATACAAAAGATTAGTCGCGACGAGACCTTCAAAACTATATCCCATGTTGGTATGTTCTGATAACGTTTTTCAGGTAAAAAGTTATCATGCTCGTGCTACGTAAATTATCATATCTGTGGTACATAAGTTATCATGCCATTTACACAAAAATTACCAAGGCATAAAAATGGTTTATTCTTCTCCCCACAGGCATGCATGTATTAGAGGACAAAAAATTTAATCTCATTCTATATTTTCCTATTTAAAAGCTTAAAATATTTTGTAGTTGATACAATTTTGATCGGAAAATAGTTTCTATATAAAAATCCGATGGGATGACAACTTCAAAACTAGGTCCAATGTTGGTATGTTCTGATGAGATTTTGCAGTAAAAAAAGTTACAAGACCTAGGCTAAGTTATTTACCAGCTCTACTGTGCGTATATTACCATGCTATTTACGCATGAGTTATCGGTATATTTTTATAACAATTTTCTTGAATTAAAAAGTTACCTTGCCTGGGCTAAGTAAGTTATCAACTCTGCTTATGCTTATATTACCATGCTAGTACACATGAGTCACCGGGGGTGTTTTTCAACAAATTTTCTCCGAGTAAAAAATAGTTACCACTTCTGGGCCAAGTAAGTTGGTATCTTTGTTGTGTGTATATTACCATGCTTGTACACATGAGTTATTGGGGGTGTTTTCAACAACTTTTTCCCTGAGTTACCACATTTGGGCTAAGTAAGTTATCATCTCTACGGTGCGTATATTACCATTGCTAGTACACATGAGTTACCAAGGGGGGTCACAATTTTTTCCTGGTCAAAAACTTATCACGCTTCGGCTAACTAAATTATCATCTCTGTTGTGCGTATATTATCATGTTATTTTCATTTAAGTTATTGAGGTTGTTTCCATAACACCCCCCCCCCCCCTCTGCTCATGGACCATCTTTCACGGGCCGGCCCATGAGCATGTGTGCACATCATGTACTGTCCGTCGAGGTGAGCCCCTTGGGTTTGCATGGCATCTATGTTATTTACACATAAGTTGCCGAGGCCATGTTTTTTTTTCTAGGATCGAAGTTATCATGGTGATTGGACGTAAAACTATCAGGTTTGCGATTCATAAATTATCATGTTATTTACGTATAAGTTATCATGGTATGTTTCAAAACAATTTTTCTTTCCGAGTCATAGTTACCGCAGTGTTTATATGTAAATTATGAGGACCGTGGTGCATAAAAATACCATGATATTTACATAGAAGTTACTGGGACATATTTTTAGTAACCTGTTTTTCCTCGGGTGAATTACCAACAAAATTATTTATTTGTATGCCTAATTCCACAACTTATAATGTAGTGCGAAAATATGTACTATAGAAGGCTAACGGAACCAGCTTTTCTTTTGTTGCCATGGGGTTTAAAAGGTCACATATGTATTTTCATTTATCAGACATCAAAAGGTATTAGCTGAGTTGGTCATTGGCATCATAGAAAAGCCAACAGAAAAACACAGCAGACGGTGATTGGAGCGGAAAGAAGAGATAAGGCAGTTACTCACTCTGTGTGTTCGGTTTATTCGGTTTACATGGTTCGATTTATATGGTTTTTTGGTTTGTACGGTATTAATACTTCGGTAAATATGCTATGAAAGTGAAATACGGTTTGGTTTCGGTATATACCAAGTTATTTCGGTATGATTTCGGTATATACCATAATAACCAAAGTTGACGCGAATTTGAAAATAACGTCGTAACAATTTACAAATTTATGACTCAAAACAGATACTATTTTAGACAAATATATATATATATATATATATATATATATATATATATATATATATATATATATATATATGCATGAATTGATTCATCCCTTGATTGTTATGGACGTGCTTAGCATTTCTTAGAGAGAAAAATGAACTATGTTACGAGAAAAACGTACGTGCTTGGTAGTAAATTTGACTCATGTACAAGAAAAATGATAACTTGTATGGTTGTTTGCCTCAAGAAATATAAATTTATGTTTACTTCGGTTTATTCGGTTAACCATTCGGTTTTTCGGTATATACCATAAAACCAAAGTTTAAAACAGTATGAAAAGTTCATACCATACCAAAACCAGAAACCATAAAACCGTAAAATTGGTTCGGTTCAGTTTATTTTCGGTATGGTTTTTCGGTTCGGTTTCAAAATGAGAAAATTGCGGGAGGTTTCATGCGCCTGATGCGGATCGTGTGGCTAGCAAGTCATTCGAATCTCCCAGTGGTTCGGAATTTAAGAAACTGATTTTCTTTCTGTTGGATATAAGGCCAACTCCAACCGGCCGACACAGACAGACGCCCCTTTCTCTAGTTTCATCCGTTTGGATCGGCCAGGCAGACACAATTGTCCGTTTGCGTCTGTGTGCATATAGGTGCGCCCAACCGGCCTGACGCATTTCAAATGGTGGCCATATTTAAACATTAAACTTAAACTAAATAAGACACAACAATAATTTAAACTTGAAATTATATTTTACATTAAGTCAAAAAGACCCGGCTGTACTCGTTGACGTACACTAAACTTAAACTTAAACTAAAATAAAATAAAAAACTGGAACAAAACCCTAGATCGGTTGTCGCCGTCATCCTGCCCGTCTTCAATAAATGTCGTCACCACCATCCTTGTCGTCTTTGCCATCCTTGATGAGGTTGACGAAGGGCGGTGGCTGCCACAGGTAGGCGGGGTGTGCATGCTGCTGCTGATGAATGACTAACCGTGGATGTGGTTGCTCATGCGCCGAGGGCAGTGACCACGGTTCAGTGCCCAGCCAAAAATGTAGGACAGACACAGACTTTGACATGGAGGGCATCGTCGACGTCCATATCTAGGACTGCCCCTCCAAAGTCCTCTTGCTCCGAGACGGTTACATCGCCTGCATCTGAAAAAGCCAGTTGCACCTCCAGGGCATCCCACTGGTTGCGCTCGTACTTGAGCTTGGAGTCCATGAGCACCTTCTTGATTAGCTTGTCATCCTCGTCGCAGTTGAGTGCTGGTGCTGGTGCCGGTGGAGGCAGGGACATCAAACGTTGTCGTCCCCGTGCACGTCCCCATGTACGGGATGGGTAGGGAGCACGCGCACGGGGCGGGTTGGGAGTACGCGCACGGGGCGGGCTGCTAGCACGATCAACAAAGAAAGTTTGCCATCGCACGTCATGCTTGTCCCACAGCGACACATATCCTTGAGAGGCGAATCGACGACATACCTTACATTGCGGAGGAGGTTCAGAGGTAGCATTGCACGCTCGCAGTTGATCTTCAAGAGACAGGCATGACTGCTCGCCAGGATGGGCGGCACAGGCACTCGATCCAGGCTAAGATGCCACCTGTTTGGCATACACGCATCGGGCCACGGCAGCGAGGTGTCCTTGCCCCATTACCGCTGGCAAACCTCCGCCTTGATGTATGGCATGCGCCGCGGCGGATGGCGAGATGAAGAAACCGACGACGCTCCTCGGCCCCGACGACTAGAGGACAACCCCACTTCATGTTTGTGCTTCTCCGATGAGCCAGTAACGCACTTTCATTGCTGGCTGGCGAAGGGGCAGCAGCCGACAGAGTGCGGGCCGCCCGAGCTAGAGCTTGTCGGGTGCATGGGCGGCAGGGGAGTAGTATGAAAGCGCTTTGGAAGTTGACTGGCTGATCATCGTGTTACGCCCGGATAATTAGGCTACAGTAACCCCATGTTAACGATGCCACGTCACCTCAGATTACTGTTTATAATCTCGTGTTAGTTCGAAACGATTCATATTCAAAATTTGAATTTAAGTTAAACAATTAAAGTTTTCAAAAGTCAAAACTAAATTGTTCCTAATGTGTCAAATAATCCATAATAAATATTGGTGGATAAATTATATTTTAATAAAATATTTAGATGCACTAAAGTAATAGAAATGATAGCAAACACAATTAATTAGATGCCTTTTATAAAGTTATAATAATAAAACTAAATTAGTAGTGTGCCAAAATAATTGTGGCAGTGGACTGATTAGTAATACTAATTTAGGTGCTGACTGGGTATTTTATAAAACTAAAATAAAAGAAACTTTAAATGAAAACAGTAAAGAAAATAAGTAAAAAGAAATAAAAAAGAAAAGCAAACCCCATCACTAGGCTCCGGCCCAGCAGGCCACCAGCCCAACTGGGCAAAGGCCCAACCGGCCGGCCCACCCCACTACCTTGACCCCCTGGTGCCGAAACCCTAGGCACCGACACTATAGCTGGCCAAATGGGCCAGTTTTTTCGGGCCGGCCCGTGAGCACGCCGGCACGGCCCGCCTTGGGCCAGGCATGACACGGGCTAAACGGGCCGGGCCAGGCACGCGGCACGCCCTGGGCCGTGCCTGGGCCTGGAGGCTGGGCACGCGGGCCGGCACGGCACGGCCCGATTACGTTTTTTTATTTTTTTTATATATGGCCCAACATTTAAAAATAGGCTAAAAACACTCAGTGCGTCAAATAACAGGCTAAAAATATGCGGCCCACTGTGCTAAACGGGCCAACGTGCCGACCCGTTTACTAACTGGGCCGTGCCTGGGCCTGGGGGCGCAGCACGCGGGCCGGCACGGCACGGCCCGTATAGTAATCGTGCCCTGGCGGGCCGTGCCGGGCCAGGCACGATTATGACGGGCTGGGCCGTGCCGTGCCGGGCCGGCCCGTTTGGCCAGGTATGACCGACACCCCTCACTCCCCCCACTCGCGCCCCCACTCTCCCTCCCCCGATCCCCCCACACTCCCCCCCCCCCCCCCGCTCGATCTGTACGCCCGCTACCTCGCTGCCCCCGACCCCGGCGTCCCTCTCGTCTCCGGCGCCGCCCGCTACCTCGCCCCCGCCTCCTCGACGCCGCACCACCGTTGGACCTCGCCGGACGCCATCACCGGACTGCCTCCTCGTCGCCTGGTCGTCTCCAACCTCCTCCCCGCGCCCCGTTGCCCCGTACCCTATGACCGGACGTGAGCCTCGCTCCCTCCCCTCTCCTACCCGCGATCCCACATGCCTGCGCTGCGCGAGCGCTCGCGCTCATCGCCGTGTCCCTCGCATCGGCCATCGCCCCGCGCGCTCCTGGCCACCGCGCTGCCCGCGCCCACCGGCGTCGTCCGGCTTCCATGCCCGTGGTCACCCCCTGACGCCGCGCGCCCGTTGGCCGTCCACCACGGCACCCGCAACCCCGCGGTTCTGCCGCAGCCACGGGCTGCTCGCCCTTCGCCTAGCTCCGCCATGGCCTCATCCTTCCACCTTCCCTCCTCGCACTCACCGCCGGTAGCCGCTCGCTGTGCCTTGCCGTCCGCCCCGCTCTGTCGCCCCCTTGCCGCGCTACTCCGGCTGCCGCTGTGGCCGGCGGCCCCTTGTTGGCCTCGGGCCTCCAAGCGGGCGCACGTTCTGCCTGCGCCCGTAACCGCACCCCCAGTGCCCGTTAAGGCCCCTAGGGCCTATGACAAATGGGGCCCAGCCCCAGAACATTTTTTTAAAGAAAATAACATAAAGATGAATTAATAAGATTAATAATTAATTAATTAATTAATTAATTAAATTAATTAACTTAATTAATCCTATTTAGTTAACCTAATTAACTATTGTTAATTAATTAAACGTAATTAGATTAGATAAATCCTAATTACTATAAAGAGAATATGACATGCAGGACCCACACGTCAGATTGACCCAGTCAACGCCCTGTTGACTGTTGACGTCATGATGACATCAACATACATTATTCTGGATAATGTTGATGTAAAATATTAAATAAATTCGAAAAATGAATAAATCTTTTAAAATTAATATAAAATAAACCGTAGCTCGGATGGAAAAACTTTGTACATGAAATTTGCTCAGAACGACGAGACGAATCCAGATACGCAGCCCGTTTGTCCGCCATGCTTATCTACCATAGTGAACCTGCAACATTTCTCCGGTTCATCCGTCCGAAAATGCGAAACACCAGGGATACTTTCCTGGATGCTTCCCCGTTTCGCCGGTATCACCTACTACCGCGTTAGGTCACCCCTAGCACCGCGTATTGCCTTGTTATATTTTGTGATGCTTGCTTGCCCCGTATTTACCGTTTCTTCCCCCCTCTTCCTCTTCAGTAGACCCCGAGACCGGTGTTGATGCGAATGAGTACGACTACGTCTTCGACGACCCCTCCTTGCCAGAGCAACTAGGCAAGCCCCCCCCCCCTTGGTCACCAGATATCGCCTATTCTTCTCTCTACTGTTTACATTAGAGTAGTATAGCATGTTACTGTTTCGATTGATCCTACTCTATTGCATAGCCTGTCATTGTTGCTACAGTTGTTGATACCTTACCCGCAATCCTAAATGCTTAGTATAGGATGCTAGTTTATCATCATTGGCCCTACATTCTTGTCAGTCTGCCTTGCTATACCATCGGGCCGTGATCACTCGGGAGGTAATCACGAGTATATACAATACATACCTACATACTATACAGATGGTGACTAAAGTCGGGTTGGCTCGTTGAGTACCCACAAGTGATTCCGATGTGGGGGCTGAAAGGACAGGTGGCTCCATCCCGGTAGAGGTGGGCCTGGGTTCCCGACGGCCCCCGACTGTTACTTTGTGGTAGAGCGACAGGGCAGGTTGAGACCACCTAGGAGAGATGTGGGCCTGGCCCTGGTCGGCGTCCGCGGTTACTTCATAATAATACGCTTAACGAGATCTTGGTATTTGATCTGAGTTGGGTCATTGACCTTATACGCACTAACCGCCACGTGGAACAAGATATGGGCAACCGGCGTCATGGTATCAGCCGAAGCTCTTTTTCACGTCAGCGACTGAGCGGCGCGCGCCGCATTGGACCGTAAGCTCGCGCTTGTATTAAGGGGGCTAGGTCTGCTTCCGGCCGTGTACAACGTGTAGGTGTGAAATGGGAGATGGGCCAGACCCCTGCGCGCATAGGAGTTAGACCGGCGTGCTGGCCTCTCTGTTGAGCCTAGGTAGGGCTGCGACGTGTTGATCTTCCGAGGCCGCGCATGACCCAGGAAAGTGTGTCCGGCCAAATTGGATCGAGCGTGTCGGGTAATGTGGTGCCCCCCTGCAGGGAAGTTTATCTATTCGAATAGCCGTGATCTTCGGTAACAGGACGACTTGGAGTTGTAACTTGACCTTATGATAACTAGAACCGGATACTTAATAAAACACACCCTTCCAAGTGCCAGATACAACCCGGTGATCGCTCTCTAACAGGGCAACAAGGAGAGGATCGCCGGGTAGGATTATGCTATGCGATGCTACTTGGAGGACTTCAATCTACTCTCTTCTACATGCTGCAAGATGGAGGCTACCAGAAGCGTAGTCTTCGATAGGACTAGCTATCCCCCTCTTATTCTGGCATTCTGCAGTTCAGTCCACCGATATTGCCTCTTTACACATATACCCATGCATATGTAGTGTAGATCCTTGCTTGCGATTACTTTGGATGAGTACTCATTGTTGCTTTGCTCCCTCTTTTCCCTCTTTTCCCTCTTCTTCCCGGACGCCGCAACCAGATGTTGGAGCCCAGGAGCTAGATGCCACCGTCGATGACGACTCCTACTACACTGGAGGTGCCTACTAGTACGTGCAGGCCGCTGACGATGACCAGGAGTAGTCAGGAGGATCCCAGGCAGGAGGCCTGTGCCTCTTTCGATCTGTATCCCAGTTTGTGCTAGCCTTCATAAGGCAAACTTTTAATTATGTCTGTACTCAGATATTGTTGCTTCCGCTGACTCATCTATGATCGAGCAATTGTATTCGAGCCCTCGAGTCCCCTGGCTTGTATTATGATGCTTGTATGACTTATTTTATTTTAGAGTTGTGTTGTGATATCTTCCCGTGAGTCCCTGATCTTGATCGTACACGATTGCGTGTATGATTAGTGTATGATTGAATCAGGGGCGTCACAAGTTGGTATCAGAGCCGACTGCCTGTAGGAATCCCCCTTTCCAACTCCTTGGCCGAAGTCGAGTCTAGTCATTGAAAAACTTTTACTAACATGGTTGTGTGGCTTACGGGCCCACGTTGCCATTGGTTGGTATTAGGATCTTTTACTCCTCGTCTATACTCTGGGACTCTGATCTCTCTTCTATTCGGGTTAAATGAATTTTGCTAACTCTAACATTAGGATCTCGTGATCACTTCCACCCGGAGAACCCCGTGTTACCAATGACCGCCTGCTGCCCCAGAAGATTCCGAAGATACTCTATGATGTTCTTTCGAGACTTGTGCCATTGCTTTTGCAATTCCCATCCATTGATAAACCTCTATGGTTAACTTCTCATTCATACCTGCATCCTCAGTTGCTCTTATTATTACAAGATGCGTTGAAATACTATTCGATGTTCCGAGGATCCTTTATGCTTACTGCCTTGCAGTTCCTTTTCCGCACAAATACATGTACGGATAATTCCTCACAATTACCGGGAATTCATTCATCCCCAGTTGTTCATGTGTTTCACAACATACTTTGAAATGCCATTTGATCTTCCAAGAGTCCTCTACAACTTAGTGCTTATGAGATTCTTCTTGCCTGCTGCATTGTGGTTAATTCCACATGCCTAGCAATATTCCTTGACATCCTTTGTCATTATCATCTTGAGTCCCTCGATTCAATATGTGCGTGATTGCTCATAATCATCAGCTGATCCTTAGGAATTATCTTTCTGGCTCAGACGTCATTCCAGATATGAGCTGATTTTTCGCCAATCAAACTTACTCGTAATTGATCAGGGCATCTGATTCTGATACACCGATCTGGAATTCATAATTTCTTTGATTATTAAGACATCGAAGTATTCAGATGTTTCCATAATCTGATGCCTTTGCATCTTTCTTCCTCTGATTGAGTACCGATACTCATGTCAGCTCCGTTGTGGACCGCCAGACCCGTTGCTGGGTTGTTATCCGTTGGTATCATTCACTTTCAAATATTGTGAGTTCTTTCCCTGATACATAATGCCTTTGGTAAATTGTATCCTCTCTCTTGACAACCATGCTCTACTATCGAGCTTTGTTAATTACTCCTAAAAATTTTGTGGTATATATTCCTAGATGCCCCGATGGGTTGAACCAATGCCTTCCCTAACCTGTGTGATCCCGAAAGATTTCATGGGTCATACTTATCTGGTATTGCACCAGGTAAAATGTCCAACAACTAATGTCATTTTTGAAATACGAGAGGTGAATGGAAGGTTATGCATTGAGGAAGTGGGAGTCGACCTTGAACCTTTGTGTTCATGCCCATGGACACGATGTAGATCTTATCATTAAAGCTTCTCTTAAATTAATTATTCCCTTGGTATAAGTTCATCTTATATCTGGGATCTGGCCTTTTGCAATCGTGGTTCCGACCTTGTTCCCCTTTAAATACCATTTCTCGGGCAAGTTTAAGCACTTGTCTTCTGCAGAGCAATATCCTAGTCCAACCTCTACTTTGATCTGTCGTCGAGTATTACCCCATGGTATCTTGATATTATCGTGGAACATCATAACTTCTCACTAGTAGAAAAAGGGTCATACGTGAAGCCCAATAGTGCCGGTTTGAATTTCAGCCGGCACTAATGTGTACAATAGCACCGGTTCGTGGCGGCGATCAATAGCACCGGTTCGTGGCTAACCTTTAGTAGCGGCTCATGCCACGAATCGGTACTAAAGGGGATGTGTCAGCCAGCGGTCAGGCTATGGCCCCACCATCACCATTTAGTGCCGGTTCGTACCACGAACCGGTACTAATGAGGTTATGGCAAGCTGTTTTTAGTCCCACCTCGCTCCCCTAACAAGCCTTTTACCACCTTAAATATGTTATTTCTCAAACTATCACAAGCACTTGGTCTTCACTGAACTCTATGTGTAGAATTTGTGGCCGCAATATGAGTCTTCATCGGTTTATAAATCGTTGATGACTCATATTGACAATTCAGATTGTACACACAAAGATCATTGATGATCAAAGTATTTTTGATGTTATAAGATCATATTGACAGTTTAGACTCTAAAGAAATATAAGATCGTGATGTAAATGCTCTTATATTTTTTGTGTTCAGTATGCACCATTCAAAGCGACGCCATCAACTTTCAACCATTTCTGCCTTCATTTGCTATTTTTCATGCATTCAATGATTTGTTTTGACCTGGAAATTGAAAAGCACTACAAATGAACTCTGAAAAAGTTGAATCTTGACATGGTATCATCATTTCACCCACATAGATTGTTCAAAAAAGTAGAGAGGGTTACGGCAAAAACTGGATGCACTTCGTTTACAAACTGGACAATCTCTTTCGAAGTATTCAGGTTTCTGACGAAATTAAACTCATCTGTTACAAAGGCATTTCATTTTTTAAACTTATTACAACTCCAGACTTTTTGTGCGTTCAGTATGCACCATTCAAAGCGACGCCATCAACTTTCAACCATTTCTGCCTTCATTTGCTATTTTTCATGCATTCAATGGTTTGTTTTGAGAACTAAATGACCTGGAAATTGAAAAGCACTACAAATGAACTCTGAAAAAGTTGAAACTTGGCATGGTATCATCATTTCACCCACATAGATTGTTCAAAAAAGTAGAGAGGGTTACGGCAAAAACTGGATGCACTTCGTTTACAAACTGGACAATCTCTTTCGAAGTATTCAGGTTTCTGACGAAATTAAACTCATCTGTTACAAAGGCATTTCATTTTTTTAAACTTATTACAACTCTAGACTTTTTGTGCGTTCAGTATGCACCATTCAAAGCGACGCCATCAACTTTCAACCATTTCTTCCTTCATTTGCTATTTTTCATGCATTCAATGATTTGTTTTGAGAATGAAATGACCTAGAAATTGAAAAGCACCACAAATGAACTCTGAAAAAGTTGAAACTTGGCATGGTATCATCATTTCACCCACATAGATTGTTCAAAAAAGTAGAGAGGGTTACGGCAAAAACTGGATGCACTTCGTTTACAAACTAGACAATCTCTTTCGAAGTATTCAGGTTTCTGACGAAATTAAACTCATCTGTTACAAAGACATTTCATTTTTTAAAAACTTATTACAACTCCAGACTTTTTGTGCATTCAGTATGCATCATTCAAAGCGACGCCATCAACTTTCAACCATTTCTGCCTTCATTTGATATTTTTCATGCATTTAATGATTTGTTTTGAGCTAAATGACACTAATTAAATTTTGTGCAGGCAGCGCACCACCTTTAGTACCGGTTGGTGGCTCCAACCGGTACTAAAGGGTAAGCTGTTTTTTAGTCCCACCTCGCCAAGAGAGAGGGAGTAGGAGCGGTTTATAAGCCCTGGGTGCAGAGACGATGAAGAAGAGGCTCAATGCTCACGTTGCTTAGCTTCAAGCCTTTAGGAATATGGTAGATTGCACGGAGCTACGCGCAGTGCAGTTTACACTATTCCAAAAGGCTTGAAGCAAATTAACGAGCATTGCACCTCTTTTTTATTTTTAATAACTTATTACAACTCCGGACTTCTTCTGTTATGGCAAAAGGAAGGAGGAGGAGGAGAAGAAGAAGAAGAAGAAGAAGGAGGAGGAGGAGGAGGAGAAGAAGAAGAAGAAGAGGAGGAAGAAGAAGAAGAAGAGGAAGAAGGAGAAGAAGAAGTGGAGGAGGAAGAAGGAGAAGAGGAAGAAGAAGGAGAAGAAGAAGAAGAAGAGGAAGAAGAAGGAGGAGGAAGAAGAAGGAGAAGAAGAATAAGAAGAGGAAGAGGAAGGAGAAGAAGAAGAAGAAGAAGAAGAAGAAGAAGGAGAAGGAGAAGGAGAAGGAGAAGAAGAATAAGAAGAGGAAGAGGAAGAAGAAGAAGAAGGAGGAGAAGGAGAAGGAGAAGGAGAAGAAGAATAAGAAGAGGAAGAGGAGGAAGAAGAAGAAAATAAATAGAAGAAAATAAATAATGCAGAAAAGAAAAAAACTAATATAAAGCAAAAATATTCACAAAGAAACTAAATACGGCAAAAAACAACTCAGAAATAAATAGAAGAAAAAAATAAAGCAGAAAAGAAATAACTATATAAAAAAATTACTCAAAAATAAATAGAAGAAAATAAATAATGCAGAAAAGAAAAAAAGTAATATAAAGCAAAAATATTCACAAAGAAACTAAATACGGCAAAAAAACTACTCAGAAATAAATAGAAGAAAAAAATAAAGCAGAAAAGAAATAACTATATAAAAAATTACTCAAAAATAAATAGAAGAAAATAAATAATGCAGAAAAGAAAAAAACTAATATAAAGCAAAAATATTCACAAAGAAACTAAATACGGCAAAAAAACTACTCAGAAATATATAGAAGAAAAAAATAAAGCAGAAAATAAATAACTATATAAAAAAATTACTCAAAAATAAATAGAAGAAAATAAATAACACAGAAAAGAAAAAAAATTTAAAAAAATGTTGGGGCGCTGCACGGTAAGCCTACCAGTCCTAGGGTGTGCAAATGCAGGCCCAGAAGGGCCAGGAGGCTCACCGGGCAGCGCGCCTTAGTTAGGCCCAGAAGCCTGCTATATAGAGGAGTTCGAAAGGGCAGCCGCGGCTGGGTTTATAAACCAGTGCGGCTGCCCTTCGCTCGGCGAGGTGGGACTAAACATAGCGCACCGCGGGTGGCAGCGCACGGCCTTTAGTACCGGTTGGTGGCTCCAACCGGTACTAATGTGTGCCCTTTAGTACCGGTTGGAGCCACCAACCGGTACTAAAGGGCCTCGTTTCCCGCCGCTTGGGCTGGCCAAAATTGGCCTTTAGTACCGCTTGGTGGCTCCAACCGGTACTAAAGGCTCCCCTATATATATGGCACTTACGAAAAATCAGTTATCGTCGTCAGTTCGTTCCACTTTTCTCGATCTCTGACAACGCCCTCGCCCTCGCCCTCGCCGCTCGTCGTCCTTGCCGCCCCCGCCGCTCGTCGCCCCCGCCATCGCCCTCGCCGCCCCCGCCGCTCGTCGTCGTCGTCGTCGCCGCCCCCGCCGCCCGTCGTCGTCGTCGCGCGCCCCCGGCCCGCCGCCCGTCTCGTCGCCATATATATCGCCGCCGGCGGCGATCTCGTCGCCGTCGCCGCCCGTCTCGTCGCCGTCTCAGGCCCCCGCCGCCCGTCGTCGCTGCCCCGCGCCACCCGTACGCGCCCTATATACGTATACACACGCATACACGTACACACACACACACACACACACACACACACACACTCACACACACAGACACACACACACACACGCATACACACACTACACACACACGCATACACACACATACACACAGACACACACACACACACACACACACGTACACACACACGTATACACACACACACATGTTTTTTTACTTATTTTCTGTTTTCTATATATAATGTTTAGATGAATTAGAACTATCTAGTTTATTTTTAGAATGTTAGAAATGTTATCATCGATGAATTAATATAATAACTTGTTTATTTTTAGTAAATATAATGCTTAATTAGTTGAACTAGTTGAATTAATATATAGAACTAGTTTATTTTTAGAAGATGCTTGAACTTGTTGAATTAATATATATATATAGAACTAGTTTATTTTTAGTAAATGCCTAATTAGTTGAACTAGTTGAATTAATATAACTAGTTTATTTTTAGTAAATGCTTAGTTGAACTAGTTGAATTGATAGATTTTTCTGTTAATAGATTTTTTTCTGTTAATAGATTTTTTTCCGTTAATAGATTTTTTTGGTGATATTATTATTGAATATGCATGTTTGGTGATATTATTGTTAATAGATTTTTTTTTGGTGATATTTAGATTGTGTAATTAATTTTGTTCATAGAATTTTAATGATTTTTTTGTTCATGGTATTTAGAAAAAGGAAAAAAAGAAGAAGTAGTTTATATATAATTGAACTAGCTAGTTGATTTAATAAACTAATTTATTTTACTATATATAGAAGTAGTTGAACTAGATAGTTGACTTAATTAATAAAACTAAATTATGAACGTAGGCCGGAAATGTCGTACTCATCGGACGACAAAAACCGCCCGGGGGAGTGCGACTGGTGCCACGACGACCGAGGTATCTGCAACAGGTTCATTGAGCTAGACGAAGATCGGCGCTTCAGCATTAAGCTCGAGGAGACCTGCGATGTTCATACGGTACGCAACGACGACAATAGTTTTTTTCGTAATTAAGCACGACTTCAACTATTTTAACGTGTATTTTTCATCTTTTCCAATTCGACTAGCTTATCCCATGCTTTGCAAGACGCTATGTCTTGGAGAGGATGGGTTTTGAAGACCATGAAAATTTCGAAACCAAAAAAATTATCCTAAGTACCGAACATGGTGTGGATTTTCAAGTAAAGCTGTACAATGCTCAGAGTGTAACCCATTTTGGTTGCAAAAATTGGGATGCATTTTGCAAGATGTATGGTCTTGATGAGGGTATGCTTGTCACCATGGATCTTGGTGATCCTACAATCGAGCAAGAGACACCTTCGATTTGGGTCTTTGTGGATACACCTCCAGTTCTTCCCTCATGTGAGCTAAACATAGTTATTAAGTAATTTATATTGTTTATTTCAAAATATAATGTTAACAACTTATCTCCATTGACAGCTTATTTTCATTCTTCAAAGAATGTGCGGAAGATGGTAGACAGAACGTACTACACTGAAGGCTCCGAATTAACTTATCAAGAGAAAAATCATCTGGTCGGATTTTGTACTGATCTTGAGAATTACAATATCTACAATCAAACTCCTCAACATTATGATCAATACGTGCCACTAGTGCACGTGTTGAACTACGGTAACTTCCATGGAGATACCCTGGTAAGATTATTTTTTACTATTACAACATCCGTGCATCTTTTTGCACACTTCTAAAACTAGTACATCATTGCTAACTACAAAGTTATTATTATGTTTTTCAACAGATAATCCCGAATGATTGTGTGCCTCATCTGATGTATACGTGTGGTAGCCTTCATGTTTTGAACATACGACCAGGCCGTCCTACGAATCTCAACTGTCCATACCGGGTTTCTAAAAGAAGTGGAGACATAACAATCAAAGAATGGAAAAAATGTATGGACAGTCGTAAGGAGCTTCTTGGAAGCAATAAGCAGCGAAAGGCAAGAATTGGAGACAGGATGATCGCCATTCTTCATAATGGAGAGTCAGAGTCTATATTGTTTTATGCTATTTTACCTTAAGGGTGTTTAGGTCCTACCTGATACTGATGATCATGTGCTATGAACAATTATGTAGGGTTATGAGGATGATGATCGTATGACTTATTATTAATAACGAGTAGAAGTTGTATGATGATGCATGATTAGTAGGACTTGTTATTATATATATATATGATGATGTAATGATGCAAAGCATGTTATATCTGCGGGTGCAATGAACATAGCAGCAGCATTGATAAACAAAGCATGCATGATGTATGATGCATAACGTGTACAATGTGTAGTATCGTAAAATACAAGCAAACGAAAAAGAATTAAAATGGAAACACAAAATTAAATGAAAAAGAAATCATAAAACTAAAAACCCACCAAACCTTATAGTATCGGTTGGTGTTACCAACCGGTACTAAAGGGCTCCAGGCCCCCGGAGCAGGCTCGTGCCACGTGGTTGCCCTTTAGCACCGGTTTATGCTGAACCGGCACTAAAGGGGGGACCTTTAGTGACCACAAATTAGTGCCGGTTATGTAACCGGCACTATAGGGCATTACGAACCGGTGCTAATGCCCGGTTCTGCATTAGTGCACACACACACACACACACACACACACACACACACACACACACACACACACACACACACACACAGACACACACACACACACACGCATACACACACTACACACACACACGCATACACACACATACACACAGACACACACACACACACACACGTACACACACACGTATATACACACACACACACACATGTTTTTTTACTTATTTTCTGTTTTCTATATATAATGTTTAGATGAATTAGAACTATCTAGTTTATTTTTAGAATGTTAGAAATGTTATCATCGATGAATTAATATAATAACTTGTTTATTTTTAGTAAATATAATGCTTAATTAGTTGAACTAGTTGAATTAATATATAGAACTAGTTTATTTTTAGAAGATGCTTAAACTTGTTGAATTAATATATATATATAGAACTAGTTTATTTTTAGTAAATGCCTAATTAGTTGAACTAGTTGAATTAATATAACTAGTTTATTTTTAGTAAATGCTTAGTTGAACTAGTTGAATTAATAGATTTTTCTGTTAATAGATTTTTTTTCTGTTAATAGCTTTTTTTGGTGATATTATTATTGAATATGCATGTTTGGTGATATTATTGTTAATAGATTTTTTTTTGGTGATATTTAGATTGTGTAATTAATTTTGTTCATAGAATTTTAATGATTTTTTTGTTCATAGTATTTAGAAAAAGGAAAAAAAAGAAGAAGTAGTTTATATATAATTGAACTAGCTAGTTGATTTAATAAACTAATTTATTTTACTATATATAGAAGTAGTTGAACTAGATAGTTGACTTAATTAATAAAACTAAATTATGAACGTAGGCCGGAAATGTCGTACTCATCGGACGACGAAAACCGCCCGGGGGAGTGCGACTGGTGCCACGACGACCGAGGTATCTGCGACAGGTTCATTGAGCTAGATGAAGATCGGCGCTTCAGCATTAAGCTCGAGGAGACCTGCGATGTTCATACGGTACGCAACGACGACAATAGTTTTTTTCGTAATTAAGCACGACTTCAACTATTTTAACGTGTATTTTTCATCTTTTCCAATTCGACTAGCTTATCCCATGCTTTGCAAGACGCTATGTCTTGGAGAGGATGGGTTTTGAAGACCATGAAAATTTCGAAACCAAAAAAATTATCCTAAGTACCGAACATGGTGTGGATTTTCAAGTAAAGCTGTACAATGCTCAGAGTGTAACCCATTTTGGTTGCAAAAATTGGGATGCATTTTGCAAGATGTATGGTCTTGATGAGGGTATGCTTGTCACCATGGATCTTGGTGATCCTACAATCGAGCAAGAGACACCTTCGATTTGGGTCTTTGTGGATACACCTCCAGTTCTTCCCTCATATGAGCTAAACATAGTTATTAAGTAATTTATATTGTTTATTTCAAAATATAATGTTGACAACTTATCTCCATTGATAGCTTATTTTCATTCTTCAAAGAATGTGCGGAAGATGGTAGACAGAACGTACTACACTGAAGGCTCCGAATTAACTTATCAAGATAAAAATCATCTGGTCGGATTTTGTACTGATCTTGAGAATTACAATATCTACAATCAAACTCCTCAGCATTATGGTCAATACGTGCCACTAGTGCACGTGTTGAACTACGGTAACTACCATGGAGATACCCTGGTAAGATTATTTTTTACTATTACAACATCCGTGCATCTTTTTGCACACTTCTAAAACTAGTACATCATTCCTAACTACAAAGTTATTATTATGTTTTTCAACAGATAATCCGAATGATTGTGTGCCTCATCTGATGTATACGCGTGGTAGCCTTCATGTTTTGAACATACGACCAGGTCGTCCTACGAATCTCAACTGTCCATACCGGGTTTCTAAAAGAAGTGGAGACATAACAATCAAAGAATGGAAAAAATGTATGGACAGTCGTAAGGAGCTTCTTGGAAGCAATAAGCAGCGAAAGGCAAGAATTGGAGACAGGATGATCGCCATTCTTCATAATGGAGAGTCAGGGTCTATATTGTTTTATGCTATTTTACCTTAAGGGTGTTTAGGTCCTACCTGATACTGATGATCATGTGCTAAGAACAATTATGTAGGGTTATGAGGATGATGATCGTATGACTTATTATTAATAATGAGTAGAAGTTGTATGATGATGCATGATTAGTAGGACTTGTTATTATATATATATATGATGATGTAATGATGCAAAGCATGTTATATCTGCGGGTGCAATGAACATAGCAGCAGCATTGTTAAACAAAGCATGCATGATGTATGATGCTTAACTTGTACAATGTGTAGTATCGTAAAATACAAGCAAACGAAAAAGAATTAAAATGGAAACACAAAATTAAATGAAAAAGAAATCATAAAACTAAAAACCCACCAAACCTTATAGTACCGGTTGGTGTTACCAACTGGTACTAAAGGGCTCCAGGCCCTCGGAGCTGGCTCGTGCCACGTGGTTGCCCTTTAGCACCGGTTCGTGCTGAACCGGTACTAAAGGGGAGGGGGCCTTTAGTGACCACAAATTAGTGCCGGTTATGTAACCGGCACTATAGGGCCTTACGAACCGGTGCTAATGCCCGGTTCTGCACTAGTGTCTTATGAGTTCTTCATCAAGTACTACATTCTCACTGATTACAATTTTTTTTATGGGCTCTGAGTTATTAAACACTCAAAGACACCGATAAGTGAATCAATTCCGCACTCCAATTCAATAACTCTAAGTAATCTTTGTTGCTTATAAGTTTATTAATCCTTCAAGTCATTCATAGCCTGATCGGCTGTATCATTATCGTGCAACTTTTAACTGTGCTACCTGGTCCTTATTCCCGGAGCACCACTTTCGACGATGAGCTAAGGTTACATCGATTTTCCTCGTCATATCATTTCGCCTTGAACATCAAGCTTGATTTCGAGTTTGTGTCATACTCATGGTTCCAATAACCTTTCGCTTCATCATTCCTTTGACTTGATGTAGTCGTCGGTCAATTACATCTTCATGAAATCTCTCGACAATTGTGTCATGATCATCATCAGCATTCTGAGCTCTTCCAGGGTATCAAGAATTCATGATGAGAAATATCATCCTTTCCTCGATGATTTGTATTATCATCGAGCACTTTATTGCCTTCCGTTCAACACAAGCTTGACCGTGTTTTGTGTTATACTTGGAGATCCTTACTATCCAGCTTGTACTATGTTCTACCTTGAAGTATTATTATCTTTTATGTAAAGGATGTTGCGAGGATTGCTCCACCTCTTAATAATTCTTGATACAAGTGATACTTCACACCATCACCATTCTTTCTTGATCCCCATGTTGATTCTAACCGGGGCACCAACAAGTGAACGGTGTTGCTTGGATTCTATACTTCCAGCAACCCTATTATTTTGAAGTTAATGACTGTTGGTTATTGAATCACCATTCTACCCTTGATCATGCTCCCTAAGCCCATATTTCGGGTGCACTTTTCAACCAGTGTTTAATGGTGTATGTTTTCCTCGAGCATACATCATCATACTATTTGATCTGACAAATGTTATCTCCTTGTTTACATAACTGTGGAAATCCATCTTTTTGGAAATCTCAATGAGTTGATGCTAAGTCCATCAACCACCTTCTCATCCCCTCCTTGGTTTAATGATGAACTATTGCTTCAGGAATGGCTCCCATAGTTCATTTCCCGAGAATCTTGCAATGTCATTTCGTCGATTTGTGTTGCACCTTTTCTTCTCGGACATGAGTCTGAGGTATCATGACACCAATCAGATCTGAATCTCGGTCAGATATGATGGTTGGGACAACTTTCCAGGAGTTATGATGTTGGTCCTTTGATGACCCGGTAATATGATGTCATGCCTAGCACCCTTGGCTGGAGAACATATCCTTATAATTTCTTTTGCAAGGATAACCATTCTTCCTGGACGAAATTGTAAGACTTATTTTATAAGTTGCTCCTGATGGATCATTTGTGTATCCAAAGTCTGGCCCTTGATTGAAACACCATATCATTGCTACCTCGAAGCATGACTATGATACCCCGCTCTTCAACAAGAACATTAGAGGCGCGATGCTAAATGTTTCTTGGTCAGTTATCCAAACACCGTTGTATGCATAACATCTTCATTAATCCTTGCCTCTTATCTGAATGGTTGGGCACTTGCTCTCCTACCCTGTATGCCATGTTCTGCTTGTACATGGGAAGGATATACTCCTAATAATTGTGTAATCACAATTTTCCTTTCCATTGTTCTGTTTAATCTGATAATCGCGTTTTCCTTTCCATTCTTTTGTTTAATATTTCCTGAATCTGACTTAACTAAGTAGAGATAATTCCCTGCTTAGGTACCACTTTTTCTGTAAGATCATGTTACTGTTGTTGATGACATTCCGGTAACCACCGATGGGTGATAACTTTGCCAATTGGTTCGCCTCGTTCAACAAGCGGGAAAATTGCTCTCTTCATTCCCCGTCCTTGGTACCGACATTGTTGCCGGCATAGCTGACAAGCTATACTTTGACATGCCTCCCTGTCGCGGCTGTGCAAGATGTCACCACCCTTCCTACTTTCAACCCACATGGTGGGCCATAACCCACAGGTCCACTGGATCGAAACTTGACTATTCTTTACAACCCGGATTCTAATATATCCTTTGCACCTGGCTTCATATGTGATTCACGAGCTAAATGCCTATACCATTATTCATCTTGGAATCAAACACCATGTTATTCTCGTTGTTCAAACCCCCATTCAAGCTTCTGTCTAGTCATCGAATGATTGCCTACCCGTTTGAAACTTTGGTACCATCGTATATTGCACTCAACGAATTCACTGAAATACAACTCGTGGGGTACCTTGTGTATTTCCCATTGAGTTCACCGTCAGATGCCCAGCTTTGTGGAGATGCGTTCTTCCGGAGTTTTCCCCCTTGGTCGCATTCGTAGGACGATGGAGATCCCAAAGAAAGGATGACGACTCCATCATGATGACCTGGAGCAGAGAAATGAAGACTTCAACGTAATGGATCCACCTCTTCGAGAAGAGCAATCAAAGACGAGAAGATTCGTTAGGATTTCGTAACCATACCTTTCCCCCTAGTCCCCCTCTTAAATCTCGGGACGAGATTTCTTGTAGTGGAGGAGATTTGTGATGCCCGGATAATTAGGCTACAATAACCCCACGTTAACGATGCCACGTCACCTCGGATTACTGTTGATAATCTCGCGCTAGTTCGAAACGATTTATTCAAAATTAGAATTTAAGTTAAACAATTAAAGTTTTCAAAAGTCAAAACTAAATTGTTCCTAATGTGTCAAATAATCCTTAGTAAATATTGGTGGATAAATTATATTTTAATAAAATATTTAGAAGCACTAAAGTAATAGAAATGACAACAAAAACAATTAAATAGATGCCTTTTATAAAGTTATAATAATAAAACTAAATTAGTAGTGTGCCAAAATAATTGTGGCAGTGGGCTGATTAGTAATACTAATTTAGGTGCTCACTCGGTATTTTATAAAACTAAAATAAAAGAAACTTTAAATGAAAATAGTAAAGAAAATAAGTAAAAAGAAATAAAAAAGAAAAGCAAACCCCCCATCAATGGGCTCCGGCCCAGCAGGCCACCAGCCCAACTGGGCAAAGGCCCAACCGGCCGGCCCACCCCACTCCCTTAACCCCCTGGTGCCGAAACCCTAGGCACCGACACCCCCCCACTCCCCCACTCGCGCCCCCACTCTCCCTCCCCCCGATCCCCTCCTGGATCGGGATCGAGCCCCCACTCTCTCTCGCCTCCCTGCTAGATCTGTACGCCCGCTACCTCACTGCCCCCGACCCCGGCGCGCCGACGCCGCTCACGTCTCCAGTGCCGCCTGCTACCTCGCCCCCGCCTCCTCGACGCCGCACCACCGTTAGCCTGTCATTGTTGCTACAGTTGTTGATACCTTACCCGCAATCCTAAATGCTTAGTATAGGATGCTAGTTTATCATCATTGGCCCTACATTCTTGTCAGTCTGCCTTGCTATACTATCGGGCCGTGATCACTCGGGAGGTGATCATGGGTATATAAAATACATACCTACATACTATACAGATGGTGACTAAAGTCGGGTTGGCTCGTTGAGTACCCGCAATTGATTCCGATGTGGGGGCTGAAAGGACAGGTGGCTCCATCCCGGTAGAGGTGGGCCTGGGTTCCCGATAGCCCCCAACTGTTACTTTGTGGCGGAGCGACAGGTCAGGTTGAGACCACCTAGGAGAGAGGTGGGCCTGGCCCTGGTCGGCGTCCGCGGTTACTTCATAATAATACGCTTAAGAGATCTTGGTATTTGATCTGAGTTGGGTCATTCACCTTATACGCACTAACCGCCACGTGGGACAAGATATGGGCAATCGGCGTCGTGGTATCAGCCGAAGCTCTTTTTTTGACGTCAGCGACTGAGCGGCGCGCGCCGCATTGGACCGTAAGCTCGCGCTTGTATTAATGGGGCTAGGTCTGCTTCCGGCCGTGTACGCAACGTGCAGGTGTGCAATGGGCGATGGGCCCAGACCCCTGCACGCATAGGAGTTAGACCGGCGTGCTGACCTCTCTTTTGAGCCTAGGTAGGGCTGCGACGTGTTGATCTTCCGAGGCCGGGCATGACCCAGGAAAGTGTGTCCGGCCAAATTGGATCGAGTGTGTCGTGTAATGTGGTGCACCCCTGCAGGGAAGTTTATCTATTCGAATAGCCGTGATCTTCGGTAACAGGACGACTTGGAGTTGTACCTTGACCTTATGATAACTAGAACCGGATACTTAATAAAACACACCCTTCCAAGTGCCAGATACAACCCGGTGATCGCTCTCTAACAGGGCGACGAGGAGGGGATCGCCGGGTAGGATTATGCTATGCAATGCTACTTGGAGGACTTCAATCTACTCTCTTCTACATGCTGCAAGACGGAGGCTACCAGAAGCGTAGTCTTCGATAGGACTAGCTATCCCCCTCTTATTCTGGCATTCTGCAGTTCAGTCCACCGATATTTCCTCTTTACACATATACCCATGCATATGTAGTGTAGATCCTTGCTTGCGAGTACTTTGGATGAGTACTCACGATTTCTTTGCTCCCTCTTTCCCCCCTTTTCCCTCTTCTTCCCGGACGTCGCAACCAGACGTTGGAGCCCAGGGGCTAGACGCCACTGTCGATGACGACTCCTACTACACTGGAGGTGCCTACTACTACGTGCAGGCCGCTGACGACGACCAGGAGTAGTTAGGAGGATCCCAGGCAGGAGGTCTGCGCCTCTTTCGATCTATATCCCAGTTTGTGCTAGCCTTCTTAACGCAAACTTGTTTAACTTATGTCTGTACTCAGATATTGTTGCTTCCACTGACTCGTCTATGATCGAGCAATTGTATTCGAGCCCTCGAGGCCCCTGGCTTGTATTATGATGCTTGTATGACTTATTTTATTTTAGAGTTGTGTTGTGATATCTTCCCGTGAGTCCCTGATCTTGATCGTACACGGTTGCGTGTATGATTCGTGTATGATTGAATCAGGGGCGTCACACATCGTGCATGGGCTAGCCAGTAAAAAGGACCTCGGCGGGGGTGGCTGACATGAGGGCACGTTGACGTGTTCGGATTTAATGGGACCGGTGGGAAGTAGATGAACGGCTGACACGTAGACCTGAGGGCGGACACCGAGAGGAGGCGCATGCGTCAACGCAAATCCGGCCAAATTTGTGTCGAAAATGGGTCCAAGAGGACACGAAGAGGACATATTTAGCGCCCGAGGGCATCCGTTAGACCGTGATATTTTTCCGTCTCAACACGAACTATGTTGAACAAGTATCTGAAAAATATTGAACAATTATTTGAAAAAATATTGATCATGTATATAAAAATATTAATCAAGCATTCGAAATAAAATGTTGGGCAAGTATTTGAAAAAATGTTGATCATGTATATAAAAAGGTTAATCAAGCATTTGAAAAAAAGGTTGAATAAGTATTTGAAAATGTTGATCAAGCAAAAATGTTAATTCTGTATATGAAAAATGTTGACCATGTATTAAAAATGATGAATTTTTTTGATCACGTATATAAAAATTTAATCGACCATTTGGAAAAAAAATGTTGAACAAGTATTTTTAATTGTTAACTAAGTATTTAAAAAATATTAAATGTGTACAGAAAGAATGTTGACCATGTATTATAGAAATGATAAATCTTTTTGATCATGTATATAAAAATGTTAATGAAGCATTTGAAAAAAATGTAGAACAAGTATTTGAAAAGTGTTAATCAAGCATTTGGAAATGTTAAATGTGTATAAAAAATGTTGACCATGTATTTAGAAATGAATATTTGATAATCACGTTTTTAAAAATGTTAATAAAGCAGTTGAAAAAAATGTTGAATATGTATTTTAAAAATATTAATCAAGAAATTGGAAAATTTTAAATATGTACAGAAAAAATGTTGACCATGTATTGAAAAATGTTAAATTTGTATTGTAAGAATGTTAAATATGTATTAGAAAAATGTTGTTGGCATATACAAAAAATGTAGAATGAAATGAAAAGAAACAAAGAGAACAAAAAATAAAACCCAAAAAGAAACAAAATAAATCAAAGAAATAACAAAAAACAAAGAAACAAATGCAGTAAAATAGAAAAAATGGAGAAGAAAAAAGAAAAGAGAGAGAAAAAAAGAAAACAACAAAAACAAGAAAGAAAAAAAACCAATGAGATGAGAGAAAAAGCGGAGAAAAAAACTGGATAAAAATGAGGAAGAAACAATGGAAAAAACAGGCTTGTTTCGACTTAAGAACTACCTCCCTACGTGTACATCACAAACGGGAGTCTGCCCCAGTGGCTCATCGCCCTTCCTCTAGGGCAGGGTTCAAATCGTGCGCGCCCCCATTGCTTGTCTCCTTTTCCTTTGTTAATTGCACGCAAGTGGGCCAGCCCAAGAACTGTAGTTGCTTCAGTGAGTGAAACTTTTCATCTCGCTTAATGCGATAAATAGTTGCCGCGGAAAACACTTGAGGCACGTTGAATAGGGTACGTAGGCCCTGCTATCAAGTTTTGATTTTTTTTTCGGCGGCGGCTGTGGGAGTCCACTTGGTCCAGCCAAGCAGCCCGTCTCCACGGCCTAGCTGCTGCAGCTTTCGGTCCGATTGGCTAGTGAGCTACAGATAGTCAAATCCCATCAATGAGCACCATTCTTCTATTGCCGACGTTTTTCTCCTAATACGTGAGAGCAACTAACTAACGAGCGCTCCTTCGGGAGCCTCGCAACGATCAGCGCCACTTGGCGCGCTCGCAGTCATTCGCCACGTGTCGCGCTCTGGGCGCTCCCTCCGGATTTTGCTTTTTTTATTTTTACGCACGCGTTTTCGGCTTTTTAAACGGTTTTTTTCTGGGTTTTTTATGTTTTGGTTTTCTACAAGTCTTTCCTAGCTCTTCGATCACAAAAATAAATTTGAAAAAAATAATTTTTTTTGCGCCAAAATATTCATTTTTTTCGCGAGAGTCACGATTTTGTTTTCACGAAAGGCACGGTTGTGCTTTCGCGAGAGGCACGGGCGTGCCTCTTGGAAACGAAAAAAACGCGTTTTTTGTTTTTTTTCTTTCGCGAGAGGCACGGTTTTGCTTTCGTGAGAGGCATGGTTGTGCTTTCGCGAGAGGCACGGGCGTGCCTCTTTCGGAAAGGAAAAAAAACGCGTTTTCTTTTTTTTTCTTTCGCGAGAGGCACGGTTTTGCTTCCGCGAGAGGCATGGTTGTGCTTTCGCGAGAGGCACGGGCTTGCCTCTTTCAGAAAGGGAAAAAAACGCGTTTTCTGGTTTTTTTTCTTTCGCGAGAGGCACGGTTTTGCTTCCGCCAGAGGCACGGTTGTGCTTTCGCGAGAGGCACGGGCGTGCCTCTTTCGAAAAAGGAAAAAAACGCATTTTCTGTATTTTTTTCTTTCGCGAGAGTCACGGTTTTGCTTTCACGAGAGGCACGGTTTTGCTTTCGCGAGCATGCCTCTCAGAAACGAAAAAACCGTGTTTTCTGCCTTTTTTTCTTTCGCGAGAGTCACGGTTTTGCTTCTGCGAGAGGCACGGTGGTGCTTTCGCGAGAGTCACGGACGTGCCTCTCGAAAACGAAAAAAAACGTGTTTTCTGTATTTTTTTTCTTTCGCGAGAGTCACGGTTTTGCTTCCGCGAGAGACACAGTTGTGCTTTCGTGAGAGTCACGGCCGTGCCTCTTCAGAAACGAAAAAAAAACGAGTTTTCTTTTTTTTTCTTTGCGAGAGTTACGGTTTTGCTTCCGCGAGAGGCACGATTGTGCTTTAGCGAGAGTCACGGCCGTGCCTCCTCGGAAACGAAAAAAACGTGTTTTCTTTTTCTTCCTTTCTTTGGCAGAGCGAGCATTTCTCGAGATCACACCGGTCGGAAAGTAACATGGCAGACTTTAGGAGAGTGCTAGCGGACTGCAACCTTCATGACATAGGCTTCAAGTGCACACCCTGGACATATGACAATAAGCAGAGGATTTTCAATGTAAAAGCTCGCCTCGACAGAGGGGTGGCTAGCCCAGAGTGGTGCAGACTGTTTAGCAATGCTACAGTGGAACATATTGTGTCTTCGAGATCTGACCATGTACCTCTATTCCTCCGTTTCGGTTCCAGGAGAGAGTGGCGCCCAGTCAACAATAGTTTCATATATGAACATATGTGGGAAAGAGCTGATAACCTGCCAGAAGTAGTGGTAATGCATGGTCTGGTGGAGGGCCAGGTCATTCTCTGGAAAAAATCACTAAGAAACTACGAAGTATGCAGGGGGTGCTTAGCAAATGGGCGCAAAAGGAGTTCTGCTCTGTACAAAACAGAATAAAGTCACTAAGAGATGCTCTCAAGGGTTTCCGTATGTTGCATCAAACTCCGGAAATCGAAGAGAAGATGAGGCGAACAGAATCTGAATTAGATGAATGGCTCTACAGGGAGGAGATGATGTGGAGACAACGGTCTCGGATAACCTGGTTAAGAAAAGGGGATAGGAACACGGAATTCTTCCACCGCAAAGCAACCTGGCGCAGGAAGAAAAATAAAATAACAAAAGTGAAACGTGAAGATGGAAGTTGGGCAGAGAATACAGAGGAAATACATGTGGAGATAAATAATTTCTTCCAAGGCTTATATACGCGAGACGACAAGGTTATACCACAGGAGTTAATTGACCTTTTCCCCAAGAAGGTGGATGACAAAATGAATGAAACACTAGTCAAAACAGTCACGGATGAGGAGATAGGTGATGCC
The DNA here is from genome assembly GCA_963921465.1 of Triticum timopheevii. Classification (NCBI taxonomy): domain Eukaryota; kingdom Viridiplantae; phylum Streptophyta; class Magnoliopsida; order Poales; family Poaceae; genus Triticum; species Triticum timopheevii. Next base: position 451,854,368 of record OY997262.1, read on the forward strand.
CTTTTCAAATTGGACCACTCAAGGCCCCAGGGCCCGATGGTTTCCCGGCTCGCTTCTTTCAGCGGAATTGGCAAACCATGAAGGAGGACGTAATAAATGGAGTAAAAAAGTTTATTGAGGATGGAGTGATGGCAGCAGGTGTGAACGATACTACAATTGTGCTCATTCCTAAAGGAAACAATCCTATTAGTATCAAGGATTACCGCCCCATAAGCCTCTACAATGTTATATACAAGGTAATCTCGAAGGTGCTAGTAAATCGCTTACGCCCTCTACTTGATGATCTCATTTCTGAAACTCAAAGTTCCTTCATCCCGGGGAGACTGATCACTGACAATGCGATCATCGCTTTTGAGTGCTTCCATAAAATCCACCACATCAAGAACTGGAGAGATACCCATTGTGCTTACAAATTGGACTTGGCCAAAGCCTATGACAGGGTTGATTGGAATTTTCTTGAGGGTGCTCTTATACAACTGGGCTTTGATCGGAAGTGTATTAGATGGGTGATGATATGCGTGAGGTCAGTCACTTTTTCGGTTAAATGCAATGTGTGCTGCTGGATGCATTTGTGCCCTCGAGAGGCCTGAGGCAGGGGGATCCGTTGAGTCCTTACCTCTTCTTATACTAGATCATCGCTGGCGCGCGTTGCTGGGCCCGTCCATTTCTGAAGTATAATGTTAGGAAATTCGTAAATATATGATGAAATGAAATATGATTGTTAAATACGAAATAAGTTGCTTGGATTTACGGACGCCAAATTGAATAATTTTTATTAGCAAAACAGGGCACTAGTACTTGTGTTTAGCAATGTAATGTGTGTACTCAGTTTAAGATTAGTCACTAAAATTTGATTCTAACTGGTTAGGAGTTTTAGCTACAACATAAAAATACAGCTCTTCCTGCCAAAAAAATACAGGTCTACAAACGATGTACAATAAGCCTTAAAAATCTCCCTATGAACTGAAATCACACCCATCAACTTATTTGACCATCGTTTTCTCTTTTTTTTAGCCTAGCTCATTGTTCTTTCCCATCATATGCCACACTTGGATCCTGATTTCACACCTTATTGGTAGTTTTATCCATTCATCATTTGGTAAACCTTGGTCCTTGTTGATGAACTGATTTGTTCTGTTTCAGAATAGATACTCCCTCCAATCCATATTAATTCTCGCAGCTTTAGTATAACTTTATAGTAATACGATCGCATGGAGTAGTAAATATTTTAAGAAGGGATGGTAAATGGGTGAAAATAAAATGTTTTTATTTATTCTATACCCGAAAATTATATGTACTAAGGTTGCGAGAAGTAATATGACTGGATGGAGTAGTGAATATTTTAAGAAGGGGTGGTAAATTGGTGATAATAAATATTTCTATCTATTCTATACCAGACAATTATATTAAGCAACAGACCATTGCAAACCACTATACCGCGTAACCAAAAAAAAAATCTGGTTCTAAAGGTCGATTAGCAATAAGTGCTTTTCATCAGACCTGGAGAAGTATACACAACAGAAAAGAAAAAACAACACCATGCTTTGAAATTTGAACAAATACGTTGATTTTTTTTTCAGGTTTTGTACATTCACATCAAAGAACAAATGTATGTCATCAAAGGGACCATCACATTACTACACTCCATATGGGAAAGGTCACTATTACCCGTTTTCAGAAGGTCTTCACTCTTTAGGAGAAAACCTTCACTGCATAATCTCAATTATATCATTATGGGTCTTGTTTATTATCATGTACTTTGCATAATCTGTCCAAGTAAATGTTGCATTCTGGTGACCTTTTGTAAGATTAGCACAAATAGTTATTGATAATGTTATTTCACAAAAATGAAGAGACATAATTAAGTTTATAGTCTGAATATTGACCAATAAGAAGGTGAGACGACAAAAGATATTCATCTTACTTTATAACTTGAAACACCACAAAGGGAAACATCCGACAAGTTTGTAAGCCACCTAAAAATGCGTGTTGATTGCACCCATAAAAAGAACTTCATGTCAGCATTTACATGTTTTACTTTAGCATATTAGTGTAGAAAGTTTTTTCTAAACTGTAAAAACATAATCCACTATGCATCATCTGTTGCAGGAGTATGTCGGCAGTCCAACAACATTATGCTATTACTTGGTCATATATGTTATAAGTGAAGGGTGCACAACTTTATAGTCGAAGCTAGTCCTCTTGGAACCCACGTGACCAAACCAAAATGCAGGGTAGTAATACACTTGCCTTGAGCATTCGATATCAATTTGTATCATCATCTAGCTGTATGGCCTAACTCGGAGCGAAGTTGAACTACACAATGACCAGGCATATCACTTGTGGCTCCCACTCTCAGTTTTGAATCCAGTAGCATCTTGCATCTAAACTAATTGAACTCATAAATTTCCATAAGTTATAATTTTGAGATTGATATATATTCTGGCTAACTACACACTGATATTATGGCATCTACTTTTTTCTTGTGAAAAGTAGCAGTTTAGAGGAAAATAAGCATCACCATGAAATTCCTTGGATCCATAAAGTTATAAAGGCATACATCCAAAGAAGAGCCTCCTAGTCATCTCCATCTAGATATAATGGTTCATGGTCTCGGACTTGTTGCTCGACTCAATCGCGCTCTTCTCCACAGCCGCTTTTAATTTTGTTGCTGACCTCACATTGTACGCTGGGCTGCTGTTTTTCCTTCTGGTTCATTTCTTCCCTACCCAGATATAAAGAACCTCAACTTGTATTGAACTGAAGAGCTAAACTGAAAGTGGTATAGGGAAAGGTGTAACCTGGAAGTTAGGAGAAGAATATTCAGATGTGAAACAGTCCCCTGTGTCCAATGTAAATCCCCTATAAATTCTGAAACAACCAGAGAACAATGATAAGAAATTGGGCATAATACTCTTTGTATCGATGATAGGACAACAAAGAGAGATTTAATTCTTGAAGCCTTGCAAACCGTTTACCTTGTGTTCCTCTAGAATCTGAACCATAGGCAGCAACTGATCACCTTGTCATCCCAAGTTCCATCTATTATAGAATTGCAGTAGTTACATGCAATCAGGAACGGCACGAGGATGCCTATGACATGGATAGATCAGCACAAGATGGAGGTTGAAATAAAGATGGGGACCTACAGCGAGATAGAGGAGTGCTCCTCCTTTCCTCCAACTATAGTTCACATGATGAATAGCTAACCCTTCAGAATCAGCATTAACCAAAAAGTATGTAGCCATCATTGATGGCTACCATTGCCGCTCCCGTCTATTTATACAAAAAACTATAGAATTTTTCATAAATATTTGACCACATTAAACTTATTAGATTTGCATAATCATAACCATATGTTAGTTTGTACGCAAGAGAAATGTCATATATATTCGGTGAGAGCAAGGTTAGCAGATACAAATTGGTTTGGTATGACAACATACACAACAATGTATGTAGTAAATACAAGTAAACAGTATTGTCGAGACAAATAAATAATAAATATCACCAAAAATAAACATGTATTGAGATATAAGATGTCTTTGTGATTCTGTATAAAGAAATTGAATAGGTAACAGATCCTAGACAAGCCCATCCTTCAGAGCCGACAGAGAAGGAAAAATGTATACACATTAATCTTAGAAGCTTCATTCTCTTCTGTAACCATTGCACAATAAAAAGGAAATCAAGTCCTATAAGATCGCTAAACCTACTGAAATTTTATTTCTGTATTAATATCAGGTTTATCTGAATCAAACTTTGTGGAAGGTGAGATGGGATGGAAAAATGCATTCCATAACACATACTGTAGTTCTTCCTCGCAGGTGTACGGGAAGGCATGGCGCCGTGTCGGCGCCGTTATAGGACGGAAGGGCGGCGACCATCTTTGACAACAGTTACGCCAGGGAACTGGCTTACCGCCGGGTGAGCTGTCGTCTCGGGGGCCACCGCTTGTCATGAGAGACGTCACACTTCTCCTCCTGGTCTTCACGTTCTCCTCCCTTCGTCCTCCAGAGAGGAGGCACAGCGGCGGCGCACGAGAGAAGGATCGAGGGGAGCCAGATGTGACTCGCCTTCCCTTCTTCCTCCAGTTATCCTCTCATCTTGCTCTCACCTTAGGCCGACATAGAACAGCGGGACAAGGAGGCGACATGGGGAGGCAGCAGCATTGAGGCAGAGGATGAAGGGAGCGATCGAGGCAGAGGATGAAGGGATTCGCCGGCGGCGGTGCTGTCGCCTGTCGGTAGGGCTGTTTCGTCCAGGTCGATTGGATTGGACGAAGGGATAATGGGCTTTGGGAGGTAGAGGGCCCAATTAACCACAAACGACGGTTTTGGCTTCCAGAATAGCAACCCTTAGGACAGCTGGCCTAGTTCGTGATTAGGAGTCGATCCGACGGCCAGAAACGCTCAGATCGCAAGAACGGACGGCTTAAAACGCAAATCGCTGTGAGAGCTCGGTTTTGGTGCGGTTATACTGTCCTTAATGTGGCTGATGGATTGGCTTCCTTACTAAACAGAGAAGTAGAAAAAGGTACTATCTCCCCACTAAAAATCGCTCAAGGCAGTCCGGGTATATCAAATCTCCTCTTCGCGGATGACAGTTTGCTATTCTTCAAAGCCACTGTCGATCAAGCAAGAAAAGTGAAGGAGCTCTTAGACCTTTTTCAGAAATGCTCGGGTCAACTGTTGAGCCAAAGTAAGTGTTCCCTACTCTTTAGTGAGGCATGTCTAGACAATGTAAGGAAAGATATTATGAGCACCCTAGGAGTGGAAACTTCAACTTTTGAGGGTAAGTATTTGGGGCTGCCAACACCGGAGGGAAGAATGAAAGATGAGAACTTCCAACCGATCTTGGACAAATTTGGGAAGAGATGTAATAACTGGAATGAAAGATTCATGTCCCAAGCGGCAAAAGAAGTCCATATTAAATCAATTGTACAATCTTTGCCAGTATATGTCATGGGGGTTTTCAAGCTCAACCAAAGCTTTTGTGATAAGTATGAAAAATTAATCAGAGACTTCTGGTGGGGAGACAAGGATGAACATAGAAAAGTTCATTGGATGTCATGGGAGAATATGACAAAACCTAAGAGGGATGGAGGCATAGGCTTCCGAGATATGCATTATTTCAATCAAGCGCTGCTAGCCAGGCAGGGATGGAGGCTGCTGCAATTTCCGAACAGCTTGTGTGCCCGGGTCCTAAAATCTAAATACTACCCCAATGGTGAATTACTGAATACTTTATTCTCCTCAGATGCTTCCCCCGCGTGGCGAGGTATTGAATTTGGACTCGAGCTTCTGAAAAAGGGTCTCATCTGGAGAGTGGGCAGCAGAAGGAAAATCCAAATTGAGAGAGACCAATGGATTCCACGAGACGAAGGCCTAAAAACAACGTGTTTCATAAGCCGCTCTAGACAGAGATGGGTCAACCAGCTAATGCTTTCAGACACAAAGGAATGGAACATTGACCTCATAAGGAGAATTTTTCATGCTTTTGATGCAGAGAAATCTGCAAAATCCGAATCCCCGCTGCTGAAGTAGAGGATTGTGTGGCTTGGCACTATGAAAAGTCTGGCATCTTTACTGTCAAGAGCGCCTACAAACTTGCCGTCACACTAAGAAGAAATGGAAGGGAGGCTCCCTCTAGCTCGTCGAGTGAACCTGGGAACAGAAGCATTTGGGATGTCATATGGAAAGCAAACATTCCATAGAAAAAAAATGGGTGGAGAGTGGCGACCCAAGCTTTGGAAACAAAACATAACACCTTCAGAAGGACCATTGTGAAGGAAGATACATGTGATTCATGTGGAATGGAAAGTGAAGATGAGTTCCATGTGGTTGTTTCATGCACAAGAAGCAGGGTGTTGAGAGCTGCCATGAGGGTTAAATGGGACGTCCCCAAGGAAGTTGAGTTCAGACGAACGGGAGAGGATTGGCTTCAAAACCTCCTTCTGACACAATCAGCTAGCATCAGAAATAGGATCTTGATGATACTGTGGAAAGCCTGGAGTCTCAGGAACAACACCATCCATGGGGATGGGAAGGATACTGTCACGGGAGCAGTGCATCAACTCCTCAGTCTGGGCGAAGATTTGCTAGCGGCCGAGCAGGCTGTTAACATGCCTGATAGCAAGCCAGCAATCACACTTTTTGATCAGAGCACAACCAAGCCTGTACCCCTGAAAAATAATCGCTGGATAGCACCTGCAACTGGGTATGTAAAAATCAACTATGATGCGGCCTTTCTTAAAAAATCAGGGGACACTTGGGGAGGAGCAGTAGCTCGAATCATCGGGGTTTTGTCCACTTGTCTGTCGGATGACGGCTGAGCCAGTGCAACTCGGTAGAAGAGGCAGAGGCAGCTGCTGTACTGATGGGAATGTCTGAACTATCAAACGTTTATGGGGGACCTATAATCCTGGAGGTGGATTGCACTGCAGTGGCCCGGAACTTGATCTCGGAGGACCCCTACAAGTCGTCTAGCTATGTAGTCATAGCTGACATAAAGAATACCTTAAATGCCTACCAAAGGTTTGAGGTCAGGGTGATCAATAGAGCTCAGAACGAGCTGGCTCACCAGATTGCAGCCACAACAAGGGCATCAGGTGACCACAAAGTGGTGGCTGGAGTGCATGATTCAGTGAGGCAACAGATGGTTAAGGAGTATATTACTACCATTGCTTAGTGTATGCATGGTTCTAAAAAAAGAGTCACGTTTTTGCTTCCGCGAGAGGCACGGTTATGATTTCGTCAAAGGCACGGGCGTGCCTCTTTCGGAAAGAGAAAAAACTCGTGCTCCCGGTTTGATTTTTTCATCTATTTTTTTCATGAAAAAAAAGTTCATCAAAACCTATAAACATGGGATCTAGTTTTTAAGATCTCGACGCGAGGAATCCAACGACGAAAGTGGATCGAGATTTGGACGCACGGTTTAAGAGATAAAACGTGTTGAATAAACGGATCCAAGAAAAAAAGGGAAAACTCCTAGGTTGCGACAAGTGGCGCACATGCAGCGCACCACTTGTCGCAACCTGGGGAAGTTGGGGTGATCTTCGCAACGAGTACTCCTTAACTAGTGATTTCGCATCCTTCACGCTTGAAGTCTTCGTGACAGCAGGCTATGTAAGCCGTGTACCCATTAATTGCATCCTCGGCTTACATATATTTCTCTTTTTTCTTATTTGAAAATGCCAATCCTTTCACCTTCTTGTAAGGGCATCTTCAACACCGACCCGTAAATTCCCCCCCCCCCTATCCGTCCGCGGATAGTAGGGACCAATCCACGGACTCGGATGTCAAATGATGCCATCCAACTCCGCCCGCTTACATTTCAAGACGGGTTTCCACTTGGCAGACGAAATTCATGCAAACCGGCAGATATTCATGAAAGTTCGGAAATAAAATAGCATAAATCATTCATACATAGCATGCAAATAAATCTAGTGTCTCAAATTCGATGTCAAACAAGTTTTTCAACGGATCAAGTCGTCACACACATAATGCCCCTTCAGCTTCATTCAACAGTGTGTGTACATAAATGACCGTCCCTCTGTCTTGTGGTGTTGGGGAACGTTGCAGAAAATTAAAATTTTTCCTACGGTTTCACCAAGATCCATCTATGAGTTCATCTAAGCAACGAGTCATGGGAGAGTGATTGCATCTACATACCACTTGTAGATCGCGTGCGGAAGCTTGCAAGGTGATGATGAAGTCGTACTCGACGTGATTCAGATCACCGATGTCCAAGTGCTGAACGGACAGCACCTCCGCGTTCAACACACGTATGGGACAGGAGACGTCTCCTCCTTCTTGATCTAGCAAGGGGGAAGGAGAGGTTGAGGAAGATCGCTCCAACGGCAGCACGACGGCGTGGTGGTGTTGGTGCAGCAGTACTCCGGCAGGGCTTCGCAAGCGTGTAACGGAGGAGGAGAGGTGTTGGGGAGGGGAGGGGCTGCACCTTGGAGTTGTGTACAGAAGCCCTCCCCCCACCCCTCTATTTATAGGGGAAGGGGCAAGGGGGGCCGACCCCTCTAGATGGGATCTAGAGGGGGGGCGGCGGCCAGGGAGGGGAGGCTTGCCCCCCAAGCAAGGGGGGCGCCCCCCTTAGGGTTTCCCCCCCAACCCTAGGCGCATGGGCCCAAGGTGGGGGGCGCGCCCAGCCCTCCAGGGGCTGGCTCCCTCTCCTTTGCGGCCCATGTGGCCCTCCGGGAGGGGTGGCCCCTCCCGGTGGACCCCCGGAACCCCTCCGGTGGTCCCGGTACATTACCGATAGACCCCCGAAACTTTCCGGCGTCCGTATGACAACTTCCCATATATAAAACTTCACCTCCGGACCATTCCGGAACTCCTCGTTACGTCCGGGATCTCATCCGGGACTCCAAACAACATTCGGTAGTCACATACTAGTCTTCCTAATAACCCTAGCGTCACCGAACCTTAAGTGTGTAGACCCTACGGGTTCGGGAGACATGCAGACATGACCGAGACCACTCTCCGGTCAATAACCAACAGCGGGATCTGGATACCTATGTTGGCTCCCACATGCTCCTCGATGATTTCATCGGTTGAACCACGATGCCGAGGATTCGATCAAACCCTGTATACAATTCCCTTTGTCAATCGGTACGTTACTTGCCCGAGACTCGATCGTCGGTATCCCAATACCTTGTTCAGTCTCGTTACTGGCAAGTCACTTTACTCGTACCGTAATGCATGATCCCATGGACAACACCTTGGTCACCTTGAGCTCATTATGATGATGCATTACCAAGTGGGCCCAGAGATACCTCTCCGTCATACGGAGTGACAAATCCCAGTCTCGATCCGTGTCAACCCAACAGACACTTTCGGAGATACCTGTAGTGCACCTTTATAGTCACCCAGTTACGTTGTGACATTTGGTACACCCAAAGCACTCTTACGGTATCCGGGAGTTACACGATCGCATGGTCTAAGGAAGAGATACTTGACATTGGCAAAGCTCTAGCAAACGAACTACACGATCTTTGTGCTATGCTTAGGATTGGGTCTTGTCCATCACATCATTCTCCTAATGATGTGATCCCGTTATCAACGACATCCAATGTCCATAGCCAGGAAACCATGACTATCTATTGATCACAACGAGCTAGTCAACTAGAGGCTTACTAGGGACATATTGTGGTCTATGTATTCACACGTGTATTACGATTTCCGGATAATACAATTATAGCATGAATAAAGACAATTATCATGAACAAAGTAATATAATAATAATGCTTTTATTATTGCCTCTAGGGCATATTTCCAACATTGATCTACAAGACATATTTGCAAAGGTTTTAGACTAAGTTCATGATAATTAAGTTCTAATCAAATTATGAACTCCCACTCAGATTAGACATCCTTCTAGTCATCTAAGTGTTACACAATCCGAGTCGACTAGCCCGTGTCCGATCATCACGTGAGACGGACTAGTCATCGTCGGTGAACATCTTCATGTTGATCGTATCTTCCATACGACTCGTGTTCGACCTTTTGGTCTCTGTGTTCCGAGGCCATGTCTGCACATGCTAGGCTCGTCAAGTTAACCCTAAGTGTTTTTGCTGTGTAAAACTATCTTACACCCGTTGTATGTGAACGTAAGAATCCATCACACCCGATCATCACGTGGTGCTTAGAAGCGACGAACTGTAGCAACGGTGCACAGTTAGGGGAGAACACTTCTTGAAATTTTTGTAAGGGATCATCTTATTTACTACCGTCGTCCTAAGTAAACAAGATGCATAATCATAATAAACATCACATGCAATTATATAGTTGTGACATGATATGGCCAATATCATATAGCTCCATTGATCTCCATCTTCGGGGCTCCATGATCATTTTGTCACCGGCTTGACACCATGATCTCCATCATCATGATCTCCATCATCGTGTCTTCATGAAGTTGTCACGCCAACGACTACTTCTACTTCTATGGCTAACGCGTTTAGCAATAAAATAAAGTAGTTTACATGGCGTTCTTCAATGACACGCAGGTCATACAAAAAATAAAGACAACTCCTATGGCTCCTGTGAAGGAAATATGCCCTAGAGGCAATAATAAAGTTATTATTTATTTCCTTATAATCATGATAAATATTTATTATTCATGCTAGAATTGTATTTACCGGAAACATAATACATGTGTGAATACATAGACAAACATAGTGTCACTAGTATGCCTCTACTTGACTAGCTCGTTAATCAAAGATGGTTATGTTTCCTAACCATGGATAAAGAGTTGTTATTTGATTAACGAGGTCACATCATTAGTTGAATGATCTGATTGACATGACCCATTCCATTAGCTTAGCACCCGATCGTTTGGTATGTTGCTAATGCTTTCTTCATGACTTATACATGTTCCTATGACTATGAGATTATGCAACTCCCGTTTACCGGAGGAACACTTTGGGTGCTACCAAACGTCACAACGTAACTGGGTGATTATAAAGGAGAATTACAGGTGTCTCCAAAGGCAGATGTTGGGTTGGCGTATTTCGAGATTAGGATTTGTCACTCCGATTGTCGGAGAGGTATCTCTGGGCCCTCTCGGTAATACACATCACATAAGCCTTGCAAGCATTACAACTAATATGTTAGTTGTGAGATGATGTATTACGGAATGAGTAAAGAGACTTACCGTTAACGAGATTGAACTAGATATTGGATATCGACGAATAAAGGGAACAACGTATGTCGTTATGCGGTCTGACCGATAAAGATCTTCGTAGAATATGTAGGAGCCAATATGGGCATCCAGGTCCCGCTATTGGTTATTGACCGGAGACGTGTCTCGGTCATGTCTACATTGTTCTCGAACCCGCAGGGTCCGCACGCTTAAGGTTACGATGACAGTTACATTATGAGTTTATGCATTTTGATGAACCGAAGGTTGTTCGGAGTCCCGGATGTGATCACGGACATGACGAGGAGTCTCGAAATGGTCGAGACGTAAATATTGATATATTGGAAGCCTATGTTTGGACATCGGAAGTGTTCCGGGTGAAATCGGGATTTTACCGGGTTACCGGGAGGTTACTGGAACCCCCCGGGAGCCATATGGGCCTTCATGGGCCTTGGTGGAAAAGAGAAAGGGGCTGCCCTAGATGGGCTGCGCGCCTCCCCCTTCCCCTAGTCCTATTAGGACTAGGAGAGGTGGCCGGCCCCTTCCTCCTCTTTTCCCCCTCCGGGAAATCCTAATTGGAATAGGATTGGAGGGGAGTCCTACTCCCGGAAGGAGTAGGACTCCTCCTGCGCCTCCCTCCTTGGCCGGCCAGCCTCCCCTCCTCTCCTCCTTTATATACGGAGGCAGGGGCACCTCTAAACACACAAGTTGATCCACGTGATCTATTCCTTAGCCGTGTGCGGTGCCCCCTGCCACCATATACCTCGATAATACTGTAGCGAAGTTTAGGCGAAGCCCTGCTGCTGTAGTTCATCAAGATTGTCACCACGCCGTCGTGCTGACGGAACTCTTCCCCGACACTTTGCTGGATCGGAGTCCGGGGATCGTCATCGAGCTGAACGTGTGCTCGAACTCGGAGGTGCCGTAGTTTCGGTGCTTGATCGGTTGGATCGTGAAGACGTACGACTACTTCCTCTACGTCGTGTCATCGCTTCCGCAGTCGGTCTGCGTTGGGTACGTAGACAACACTCACCTCTCGTTGCTATGCATCACATGATCTTGCGTGTGCGTAGGAAATTTTTTGAAATTACTATGAAACCCAACATCCAGCCGGTTGTCATACTCAGCGACATGCAAGTCATGAATCCTATTACAAGAACATGATCTTATACATCACAATTCATCATTCATCACAACTTCTGGCCATATCACATCACATGATCAATCGCTGCAAAAACAAGTTAGATGTCCTCTAATTGTTGTTGCATCTTTTACGTGGCTGCAATTGGGTTCTAGCAAGAACGTTTTCTTACCTATGAATAACCACAACGTGATTTTGTCAACTTCTATTTACCCTTCATAAGGGCCCTTTTCATCGAATCCGCTCCAACTAAAGTGGGAGAGACAGACACCCGCCAGCCACCTTATGCAACTAGTGCATGTCAATCGGTGGAACCGGTCTCACGTAAGCGTACGTGTAAGGTTGGTCCGGGCCGCTTCATCCCACAATACCGCTGAAGCAAGAAAAGACTAGTAGAGGCAAGCAAGTTGACAAGATCCACGCCCACAACAAAATTGTGTTCTACTCGTGCAAAGAGAACTATGCATAGACCTAGCTCATGCTGCCACTGTTGGGGAACGTTGCAGAAAATTAAAATTTTTCCTACGGTTTCACCAAGATCCATCTATGAGTTCGTCTAAGCAACGAGTCATGGGAGAGTGATTGCATCTACATACCACTTGTAGATCGCGTGCGGAAGCTTGCAAGGTGATGATGAAGTCGTACTCGACGTGATTCAGATCACCGATGTCCAAGTGCTGAACGGACAACACCTCCGCGTTCAACACACGTACGGGACGGGAGACGTCTCCTTGTTCTTGATCCAGCAAGGGGGAAGGAGAGGTTGAGGAAGATCGCTCCAACGGCAGCACGACGGCGTGGTGGTGTTGGTGCAGCAGTACTCCGGCAGGGCTTCGCAAGCGTGTAACGGAGGAGGAGAGGTGTTGGGGAGGGGAGGGGCTGCGCCTTGGAGTTGTGTACAGCAGCCCTCCCCCACCCCTCTATTTATAGGGGAAGGGGCAAGGGGGGCCGACCCCTCTAGATGGGATCTAGAGGGGGGGCGGCTGCCAGGGAGGGGAGGCTTGCCCCCCAAGCAAGGGGGGCGCCCCCCTTAGGGTTTCCCCCCCAACCCTAGGCGCATGGGCCCAAGGTGGGGGGCGCGTCCAGCCCTCCAGGGCTGGCTCCCTCTCCTTTGCGGCCCATGTGGCCCTCCGGGAGGGGTGGCCCCTCCCGGTGGACCCCCGGAACCCCTCCGGTGGTCCCGGTACATTACCGATAAACCCCCGAAACTTTCCGGCGTCCGTATGACAACTTCCCATATATAAAACTTCACCTCCGGACCATTCCGGAACTCCTCGTGACGTCCGGATCTCATCCGGGACTCTGAACAACATTCGGTAGTCACATACTAGTCTTCCTAATAACCCTAGCGTCACCGAACCTTAAGTGTGTAGACCCTACGGGTTCGGGAGACATGCAGACATGACCGAGACCACTCTCCGGTCAATAACCAACAGCAGGATCTGGATACCCATGTTGCCTCCCACATGCTCCTCGATGATTTCATCGGTTGAACCACGATGTCGAGGATTCGGTCAAACCCTGTATACAATTCCCTTTGTCAATCGGTACGTTACTTGCCCGAGACTCGATCGTCGGTATCCCAATACCTTGTTCAGTCTCGTTACCGGCAAGTCACTTTACTCGTACCGTAATGCATGATCCCGTGGCCAACACCTTTGTCACCTTGAGCTCATTATGATGATGCATTACCGAGTGTTCCCAGAGATACCTCTCCGTCATACGGAGTGACAAATCCCAGTCTCAACCCGTGTCAACCCAACAGACACTTTCGGAGATACCTGTAGTGCACCTTTATAGTCACCCAGTTACGTTGTGACGTTTGGTACACCCAAAGCACTCTTACGGTATCCGGGAGTTACACGATCTCATGGTCTAAGGAAGAGATACTTGACATTGGCAAAGCTCTAGCAAACGAACTACACAATCTTTGTGCTATGCTTACGATTGGGTCTTGTCCATCACATCATTCTCCTAATGATGTGATCCCGTTATCAACGACATCCAATGTCCATAGTCAGGAAAACATGACTATCTATTGATCACAACGAGCTAGTCAACTAGAGGCTCACTAGGGACATATTGTGGTCTATGTATTCACACGTGTATTACGATTTCCGGATAATACAGTTATAGCATGAATAAAAAGACAATTATCATGAACAATGAGTTATAATAATACTTTTATTATTGCCTCTAGGGCATATTTCCAACATGTGGTACATCACGGCAACCCGCATGGGCTACACAATGTGTAAAGCAACATTGACTAAATGAATGATTCAATCAACAAGTTGAGAAAAGAAGAAGCAAAACTTACGATCTCCTCTCTGCCGCGTGCAATGGCCACCTTGCCTCCAGCGCGACAACTACATGACAAAACTTGGTAACAATGGTTTGGATGGTGTATCATCGATATGATAACGACCTCACATTGTGATCATGGATGATGTGCATGTCACAATGTGCTTTCGTGTGTGAAACGATTGATGCACTTGCTGCCAGAATGTCCCCTCTTTGCTCCTGCCTATGGAATCTGCAGATACAACCAACCACACATCGCACAACAACTCATCCTTCATGGTCGACTACCCACTAGTAGAAAAAAGGTCAAACGTGAAGCACATTAGTGCCAGTTTGATTTTGGCTCAGTACTAATGGTACCATTAGTGCCAGTTCGAACGGATTTGCATTAATGCCGGTTCGTGTTGAACCTTTAGTACCGGTTCGTGGCACGAACCGGTACTAAAGGGGTGGTGGCAGGCTGGCGTCAGGCCGGGGCCCCACAATCACCTTTAGTACCGGTTCATGGCACGAACCGGTACTAAAGGTCTAACCTTTAGTATCGGTTCGTGCCATGAACCGGTACTAAAGGGGTCTGACCTATAGTACTGGTTTGTGACACAAACCGGCACTAAAAGTGTAGGGAAAATGTAAAAACGGCTATAACTTTTGCATACGATGTCGGAAAAAAATGTATAATATATCAAAAAATTCAGCACGAAAATCCGCATCCGATGGAGACAGCCTACGGCCTATTTGGAATTATTTAGAATCCTCAAATTCCAAAAGGAAAAAAGATATGGTTAAATAATTTCAGTTTTTTTAAAAAAAAATTGTTAAATCTGGTCAAACTACTTATTCAAGAAGTATTAATGTTACTACATAATTATTCAAGAATATTAGTGTTACTAAATAATTATTTCAATTTTTTGAATTTTGGTCAAATCTGGTCAAACTATGGTCAAACTGTGGTCAAACTATGGTCAAACTTATTCAAGAAATATTAGCGTTACTAAATAATTACTGTTTTTTAGAATAATAGTTTCAAACTCAAACGGTGAAATGTGTGACTTCATGCTCAAGCTAAACTCCTGAGGGTTAATAGGATTAACATCTTACTATTGTCAGGAAAACAACAAGTGCAGACTCGGAAACGAAGGAGAATAGAACCCGAAAGTTAAGCGTGCTCGGGCTACAGTAGTGAGAGGGATGGGTGACCGGTCGGGAAGTTAGATGATTTGGAATGAGTGATTCACACTTGAGCAGTTAAGAGAGGGGATTAGAGACTAAATCATCAAATAATTCAGAAAAATTAAAAATTGAAAAAAAATCAAATTTTTTTTCCAAAATTTTCAAAAAAAGAATTCAATAAAAAACCTTTAGTACCGGTTGGTAACACCAACCGGTACTAAAGGTCCCCCATACCGGGGCGCGAGCTCACGCCACGTGGTGGAACTTTAGCGCCGGTTCGTGCCGAACCGGTACTAAAGGGGGGGGGGGCTTTAGTGCCCACCCTTTAGTGCTGGTTATGGCACCAGCACTAAAGCCCTTACGAACCGGCACTAAAGCTCTGTTTTCTACTAGTGACCCCACCATCCTTACTCCGAAAAATGGCATGACATCCCAAATGCGAGCACATGGCACATGTGATCTGATAGGAGTATACATACACAACACGTCTTGAAAAATCTCTGAAGCCACCGGCTCCGTGAACGCGTTCCCAAGGACCAACATCGACCACATGCTCATTCTTAGTGTCACATTTCTTGAATTCAAACTGTTTATCAGGATCAGAAAAATTGATTCACGGCAGTCTTCACCATGCAAAAGAAAAATCAACTTTGTTCCAAAGAAATCAAAATCAAAAATCAGATCTGGTATTTTAGTTTTTGAAAATTTGCTACATCTTGAATTCCTACAATCTAAAATTTATCACACGGACAATTGCCCAAAAAATAATAATCAAATTTACTGACAATATCTACATGAAGTGTGGATAATTCGAGGATGGGAAAGTATTTGTTTACATCTCATGGTATTTTTTTAATTTATTTTACTACAATCACTTTGCACTATGTGGAGGCAATGTGGTGAACACAATGAAATGAACAAATCTCTTCTTATCCCACTGAATGAATATTTCTAGAGAGACTGAAATAAATCCTGAAAAATGCGAGCACATTTGCCATGTCTAGGAGCTAAACCTACTTTCGCTGATTCCACCACAAGGAAACTAAACATCTAAGCTCAGTTGGCTACCCCCTTTTTCTATCTGAGCTATGCTCAGTTGGCTACTTGTTTTTTCTATATATGAGTGTATGGTTCGTGTTAGTTAGAGTTCATGGGTGTAATGTATAATTGCTGGATGAAAAAGATAACCTTTTCCTTGCAATTTAACAGCTCCTTCGATCAGTTCCGTCTTCTTAAATTGCCATTTATAAACATGTTTGCCAAAGAAGAAAAAGGGCTGGACGTAATTCACAGTATCTCTAGCTTTTATTGGAAATTCTCATCTATCTTTTGTTGATGCCATCTTGTGCGAGAAAAATGGTTCTTTCTCACTACATTTTGACGTTATCACACTAATACAGTTTTAGAAGATGATACCTGAATTGCGAGAATGATTCTGATGATCATCACCGGGATGGACACATTACCGCTAGAATCATTATTTCAACTAATCGACAACCCTCATACATGCTAGTCTACAATTTACTTGCTAAATTTAAATTACTGCATAATGTATTATTTTGTAAAATTGTAAATTTGCATGTTAGAGAAGCTCCTTACATTATATTTTATCTAAGTACTCAGCCAATAAAAAAGTAAAATTGATTGTTCGCCAAATTTAATTTCACAATGAAGTTTCTATTGAAAGCTTGTGCTATCATATTATTTATGCCAATAACAGTCAACTCAAAATATATTTTTGAATTGGCGATTGATCATGCATTTACTTACCTCCTCCTCCATGTCCTCGAACATTTTGTATTACTCTTGGGTGGTTATAAGGTTTTGATTGATCTCTATCTGCACTACTTAGGTCTTGTTTTTCTATGAAGAGAGAATATGTGGAATAACTTTTGGAATAAAATCCTAGAGCATTTTTTTGTTTACTTGAGTTACTATGAGTTGGGTTCATTTGATGTACATATTGAAGATTAATATAATTTTACCTTGCATTACCAAATGTTTGCATTTAACTCTCACTTTATATCATTTTCATTACGTAATATGCTTAACATTTAGTTTGTCAACGGAAAATCTGGACATTTCGAATCTTAGTCCTTACTCATGAGCTTCTATACCCTCTTTATTTGTATGAACTGAAATTTTGCATATACTAAGATAAATATGGAAAATGTTATGAAAGATCATTACTACTAAGATATGCCTAGGAATTCGGATCATGCTTTGGCTAGTAAGAATTATACCCATGTAAAAGTAACCTTCAATTCACAATATGATAAATGTCACTCTATCTCACACACCAAAAAATATCATTTTCTTACATGAAGTGATGTGCTAAAGCATACATTTGAAAATCCTACAGGATTAAAAGTAGATTTAGGGGAAAATGGTATGAAAACTCTGAAATCACGGGAGCTGATCAAAGAGCCTCAGATGGTCATATCACACACATCTTAGAGTGCTTTAAATTTGCCACTCCTTATTTAACTTAAAGGAAAACAATATTAAGTATCCTCGATGGCCACTCCTTAGAAATAGTTGAGGGCAAATTATTTTTACATATGATGATTTTGTTGGAGATTTCTGCAATTGTACTTATCATTGTGCACAATCTGTGAAAGCGCATAATCCGATGCACCCTCATCTATGGTGGCTATAGGACACCCTTTCAAGACAACAATTGGAAGGATGACACTGTGACACAACTTCAACCTTGCAGAACCGAGCCAGACAAGCATATTCAAGTTCATAACCTGCTCATAATACCTAACTCTAATCCCCGAGCATATTGAAGTTCCAATAGAACCATGTTGGCTGAACTAAACACGACCGATACATTTTATGTGTCATGTTAAGAGCATAAATCTTGACAATATAATATTGCCTTCTCTTATTCATTGCTTCTTTACCATCCATCATGGTGATGATCTGAAGCACTTTGTTTCGTAACACTTATAGTCCTACATGTCTTGCCATGCTATGTGTCCTTTCCTCAACTAATTATGCAGGCTGTGTTCCCCTATTCATGCAGCCTATTAGATTGAGTTGCATTTGGTAGTCAATTCCATCGAAAAAGAACAGCGAGAGTTTTCAAGGGACAACCACTCGCCGTGGCCGGTCTGGAACACCGAGTCGTCACTCGTTGCGGCCTGCCGGTCCCACGCCACAGCCTCTTCCTCCCTTAAAGTTGAAAAATACCTCCTCCTCGTCAACGCTGACGTATACTCCTTGCTGAGTAACTTAACTTGACGCGCTCCAGCATGCCGAACCGAGCGACATGCGAACGAAGGTACTTCTCATCCTGGCCTTGGTTTGGGAGCATCTCGGCCACTCCTAGTGGCGACCGGAAGTTGAAGAACTTGTAGAGCAGGTGTGGCATCTGCGGCCTCATGGAGGCTGGCGTGCATGTCTTGCCCACATGGTGTTTTTTTTTTTTTTTTTTTTTTTTTTTTGCGGGGATGCCCACATGTTGTCGATGGTGTCGTAGGACTCATAAACATATAGGTGAGGCAGTTCCATAATTCCAATAACTGAAGTAACTCCTGAAAATAGAAGTTTCAAGTAATGCTCATAGGCTCATAGCATCAGACGTACATTACCAAAGAGCTTCAAAAGGGAAGAAAACACGTGCCTTATTTGCATTACCGAGAGAGAAAGATAGCAAGCGAGAGAAATTAAAGGATATGGAAGAGAACCTTGCTCCAGTCTGTCACCCTCTCGGCCTTGCCGACATATGTGCACGTCTTCTCTGGCGACAACCCGCAACGGTGCTTCTCTGCTTCTGACAATAATATACAAGCAATTGTCATATGTAGGCAGACAGAGTAAGAGTGCGGGCTTTGGACGGGCGACCTCTATGGAGGTGGTTATTTTCAAAATAAAAAAAAATCAATAATCACATTTTGGAGTTTCAAAAAAATTCTTAAAAATAAATTCTACACATTCATATGGATGTGTTCTACATGTGTATAAAGTCCGGCGATGAGATACATTATGTGAGAGCTACACAAAAAAAATCCCTGCATTTCTAGTTGTGAACACTGTTCCCTCAAAAAAAAAAGTGAGCACTGTTTGTACTGTTCATCCGTTTCAAATCGTGATTTTGTCTTTTTGTGTAGCTATCACCATAATGTATATCATCTTCAATAATTGCTCACATATAGAATATATCCACATGAACATGTATGATTTTTTCAGAATCTTTTGAAACTTCAAAATATGACTTTTGACTTTTTTAGAATAACCACCTTCATGGAGGTTGCCCACCATTGGCATTTTGCGGACAGAGTAATATTTACCTAAAAAATTACTTGCCTATGCGAGCAAAATAACTTGGGCTAGAAACAAGAAATTCGAACCTAACTTTCTTGTCACCGGGAAACAAATCAAGAACAAAATAATGATATTTATTACTTTGGTGGCATTAGGCCCATCCACTAGTTGCTGCACCTACACCAAGCCTTCATTTCAATGCTGAGATTGCTCTTTTCTCTCACACCGGGAACTGCCCTATAAACCGAAAAGGAGGAAGTATAACATAATATAATAGTGAATGCAGGAACTACTACATTTTCTCTACACAGATGCACTCTGACATGAGACTTTTCGGAAGCAGGTGCTGACGAACGGGCGGTTCCGGAGCGTGAAGCATCGGGTTTTGGCGCCGGCAGAGGGGAAGCACCCGCGGCTGTCAGTGATCTACTTCGGCGGGCCGGCGGGGGCGCAGCGCATTGCTCCGTTGCCCGAGTTGATGCGTGAAGGGGAGCAGAGCCTGTACCGGGAGTTCACCTGGGCCGAGTACAAGAAGGCCGCCTACAAGTCCCACCTTGGTGACCACCGCCTCAGCCCCTTTAAGCTTGCAATCGCCAAGGAACCCAACAACCCCGAGAACCATTGGAGCAGCAGCGCCGCCGCCGTCCAGGTCCAACCGCCGGCGCCGGCCCCCCTCAGCTTGTTGGGCAATAAGCCGAGGCGTGCCAGGGGCGCGGTGTGCGCGTGCGTGCGTGCAGTGGCCGCGTCGGGTTCAGTCCGCGACAGGGCTCGGGTGCGTGCGTGCACGATCGAGCGTAGGCGTGTGTGTGTGCGTGGGCTCACGTGTGTGTGCGCGGGGCCACGCGGTGTTGTTAGCGAGTTAAGGGGAGGTGTGGACCGCGTCGGGCGCGCGGGGTGGCCGTGGCGATCGCGTTCGGGCGCGATGCGCGGGCGCGGCCAGAGCGCGCAGGACGTGGGGGAGTGGGCGTGCGAGTTGGTGCGAGGCGTGGCCTGGCAGGCCGGTGCTCGCGGCTATAAAGCCCTGGATCCTCCCTGTATCTAGTTGACACGGTCGAGTTCGTGCTCGAGGAAAGGAAAAGGCGTACATGCGCCGAAAAAATCCTTGTGTCCACTGTCTCCTCTCTGAACTTTTCTGAACTTCATCTCCTTCGTTAGTGAGCAGAGCTACGGCAAGAGATAGTGAGCAGAGCGTGCAAGAGAGGAGGGCCGCGGCAAGCAAGGCGCGGCGACGACATTTGGCATCAGAGCGACAGGTGACGGAGCTCGCCGGCGGTGATGGCGCTGGTTCCACACGGCGGCGGCACGGGCGGGTCGGTGTCCATGGGGATGCCGATGCTCTCGCTGGACGGCTACACCGTGTGGGCGATCAAGGCGCAGGCCATCCTTGATGCCCACGCGCTGTGGGAAGCGGTGGCGCCGGGAGACTCGCCGGTGAACAGCAAGAAGTGCAAGACGGCGCGGGCTCTGCTCTTTCAGGGGCTGCCGGAGGACGTGTTGCTCTCGGTGGCGACGAAACCCACTGCCAGGGAGGTATGGGACTCCCTGTTGGTACGGTTCATCGGCGCCGAGCGGGTGCGCGTGGCGCGGAGGGCGACGCTGCGCGGAGAGCTTGATCGGATCAAGATGGAGGGCGGCGAGGCGTTGGACGCGTACGCTGGGAGGCTCACGGGCATGGCGGCGCGGTTCGCAGGGCTAGGGGAGACGCTGGCGGACACGGAGCTGGTGAAGAAGCTCCTGGACACGGTCCCGGACCGTCTCTTCCCGGTGGTCGCCGGAATTGAGCAGTTCTGCAAGCTTGAGGAGATCACCTACGACGAGGTGCTCGGGCGGCTGCGCGCGTTCGACGAGCGTGTGCGGCGCCGCGGGCAGAGCAGTGGCGAGCGCCAGGACGGCCAGCTCTTGTACACGGCGGCGCGGTGGCGGGCGCGAGAGCGGCGTCAGGGCAAGGCTCAGGACGACGACGACGACGCCGGCAGCGTGGCGACGCGGGACGGCGGAACAAGAAGGGCTGCTGCTACAAGTGTGGCGAGCGCGGCCACTTCAAGCGCGACTGCCCGGAGCTGCGGAGGGCGCCGGCGGAGGAGAGGGCACTGGTGGCGGACGCCGACGTCGAGGACAACGGCCTCCTCTAGGCCACGGCTTAGGGGGAGAATGTTGGGCAATAAGCCGAGGCGTGCCAGGGGCGCGGTGTGCGCGTGCGTGCGTGCAGTGGCCGCGTCGGGTTCAGTCCGCGGCAGAGCTCGGGTGCGTGCGTGCGCGACCGAGTGTAGGCGTGTGTGTGTGCGTGGGTCACGTGTGTGTGCGCGGGGCCACGCGGTGTTGTTAGCGAGTTAAGGGGAGGTGTGGACCGCGTCGGGCGCGCGGGGTGGCCGTGGCGATCGCGTTCGGGCGCGATGCGCGGGCGCGGCCAGAGCGCGCGGGACGTGGGGGAGTGGGCGTGCGAGTTGGTGCGAGGCGTGGCCTGGCAGGCCGGTGCTCGCGGCTATAAAGCCCTGGATCCTCCCTGTATCTAGTTGACACGGTCGAGTTCGTGCTCGAGGAAAGGAAAAGGCGTACGTGCGCCGGAAAAATCCCTGTGTCCACTGTCTCCTCTCTGAACTTTTCTGAACTTCATCTCCTTCGTCAGTGAGCAGAGCTACGGCGAGAGACAGTGAGCAGAGCGTGCAAGAGAGGAGGGCCGCGGCAAGCAAGGCGCGGCGACGATACAGCTGGCAGTAGTTAACTAGCCAGTAACTTCCGTCTTGTTTAGTTAATTAGTGTAATATATATATACTGCTCTCTCCTTTTAAGAATGTACAATAATATGCATCAAACATATATATGTAATGGATCCATCCAATCTAATCTAACATATAAAGCCTCCTAGACTACCCGCGTAACTGAAGGCATCGAGCGCGCAAGACGTTTTTAACCGCACGATTGAATTACTGCGGCAGCGACAGTGCTTTTTTTGGCCGCTGGCGTTTGCCCAGCTGTCGGTTTTTTTTCACGTCCGTGGCCGCTTCAGCAGAGGATGACAGGTGGGGTCTGAGACCGTGGGGGCCAGCGACCAGAGGCTGGGTTCTCTAGACACTCCGTGTAGGTTCACCGCGCGAGGATTGGTCAGCCCTCTCTCCCGTGAAAATATCTCCTCCCTCTCCCTCATCCCGCTACTCTCTTCTCCGGGCCGCCGCCGCCTCCGCTCCCCCTCCCTCTCGGCCGCAGCCTCGTCTCCGCTGCCTCCACCGCCTCCTCCTCCCCTGCCTCTCCTCCTCCCGTGTCTCCTCGTCCCCTCCTTCTGCCTCCGTGCTCAACAGGAGGAGCCGAGGTCACTGCCGCACCGCACGATGGTGGGCGAGGGCGAGCTCCTTGCTTCTCGCCGCTCCCAGCCACCGGGCGCCGTCCTGCCGACGCGGCCCACTGCACGCTGCCACCAGCGTCTTCTTCGGATGAACCCCTCGAGCCCCCACCATGGCGGCTGCCTACAGAGGAGTGGAGCCCCCACCTAGAGGAAAGGCTGGCACAGGTGATCTCTTTCTTCCTCCTTTTCTCATCTTTCCATGGCAATTTGAGGTCCTCCCTCCAATTCATGATGCCAGCCCTCATCTATGGTCTTGTCATCTTAATTCTCCCAGTTCTCTGATTATCTTATTTTGATTTTTTTGATTTATGTTTGTTTCTAACCACATGTGCAGATCTGAGAAAAAAGAGAAGAGTCTCTCTCTCTCTCTCTCTCTCTGTGTGTGTAACACATTGACGTTCATCAGTTCTCCAGGAGTAGTTACAGTTACAAGATTACATTTGTCTTACATATGTTTTGTTCATTATACAATTTTCTTTAACTTCTGGATTGGTGCAGGTTCGAGGATGTGCACCCGGAGCGCACCTGTCTTGATTATCAGCCGAGCCTTGATCTGGAGGTAATCGTTAGAATAAGCATCCTTGATGATTCTGTCCAATTTTTGGGATTTGTGATTCGTAGCGAGTTAAGAGATCATTTGTTGGCCTATCCCTGTTTATGATTTGAGATTGTTATTTTTTGCGCACTCCAATTCCAGAAATCCAATCCAATTTCACCCCTACTCTGACCTCAATGGACTATTGTTGTCGTTTTCCTCCACCTTGCCCTAGGACACAGGTGGCCGGGTGAGGCTGAGACAAGCCAAGGATCAACCAGCAGTTCTTCCCAACCACGCCGCAGCAGCAGCAGCAGACGATGATGTTGTGGTGTGTCCTAAATGTACTAATCTTGCTTTTGCAGATGTTCATATTTTTATTTTCCATTTGCGCCATGCATTTGCTTTTTTACTTCCTGTCAACAATTTAACTAAAAGATTCACACCAGTTCTTCAACTCTTTGCTTGATCATGGTTTGTTGCTTTGAAGAGCACTGCAATTACTTCCTCGAGGATGATGTTACTTGTGGCAGCTATAATTTTTGAAAGGCCCCCAATTTATGATGTGTGTATACCGAGTGAATGAATCAACATGAGCCCTCTTATGTGTTAGTGTATTTTATTACTTAGTTCTTACTACGAGATACCCTATTTGGCCATGTTTCATGGTGCACTGGAGAATGCATCCATACTGTGTGTGTAATTTAGAATATTGTTGCTTTTGGATGATGATATACCATGCTATGAATTATATATCCCAATCTGTATTTTAATACTTTCTTCTTTTTGCCTTATTGTTAGAACAACTTTTGCTGAGTGGGCTAGCTCCGTATGGTAATATATTGATGGAAGTTAGACAAGTGGAGTTGTACTATTTGGTCAGAGTTGATATTTTCGGTGGAGTTGGGAACTGAACTGATGGAGTTATACTCGGTGTTAGCTACACCTGTTTTTGGTCGCACGGATACTTTTTATGGTCGGTGTAAGCGCACAAGCTGGTGGTTCCTGAGTTCTTATAAAGTAGGGAGTAAGGTTTTCATTCTGATGCTTTATTGTTTTAGGATTTAGATATTTTCTAACCGGTTTACAGGGCTAAGGTGTTTATGTTTTCCCCTTGTTACAGTTCATGCAATGCAACCTCCTTTCTCTAAGGTTTATGCTTAAGGGTATAATTTTTATATTTGATTTGGTACTCCATATAGGTGGATGTAATGATTATATCAGCAGCCCCGGAACAATGGCATTGAAACTGATTGTCCTCTTCTTAGCCTTTGATTTCTTTCATTATAATCCGATAAGATCCTGTTTCTAGATGCTTGCAATTTTGAAGGAACCAGGTTATGTATGATTGCAAAGATCACTGAGAGTTTTGTTATTAGATACATGAGGCAGGAGCTGGGTATTTGTCTGTGGTGGCAACAAAGCTGTCGTTTAGGAGTTGTTGGTGTACAGTGTAAAGAAAGGCATGCTTTTTTATTTTTAATGGCGTCCAGATAGTTGGAGAACCTATATTTTCTTCAGATCTATAGGTTCAAGATATGCAGTTTCTATTTTCTAATTATACTAGCTTGATCCAATAATGACAGAAGTTCCACAAGCTCTTAATTATTTCAGTTACTTGTGCAGTATGGAATTTGATAATTTAACATGTGCACTGCAATTGGCAACACTTTGAACAAAACCTTGAGTTTCTTTTCTCAGGAATACGAAAATGAATCTGTACTTTGAGGTACTCATATGCTGAGGACACAAGATTCCGTCGAGTGTTCATGTATACATAGTGGTAGTTGTGTTTGGTAGCTAGGAGCAAACAATACTAGGAACGTTTACTCAGACTCAGCCGAACTGAGGCAAGCACCCATGCTACTTCTCATGGACTTCCATGTGTAGATGGCGAGAATGGTTCGACAATATAGTGCTTCCATATGCACCCATGCTACTTTAGTTTAGGATCGTCACATATTATCTTTAATAACGCTATGCACTGAATGGACAGACTGTACACCCTTCTTTTGTTTATTCAGAACAGATCAGCTATAGAGAAGGCTAATGTGGTTGGAGAAGGAATTAATACACTGGAGTGCTCCCTAAGAGGGCACAAACTTCTCCAACCACATAATTGTAGTTTCAAGTCTGCTTTCTCTATTTGTCAATTTTTTGGGGAACATATAAATGAACTATATTTTTGGTGCAATTGCTCTATCACAATCGAATTGACCCATCCGATGCTTCACTGTATCTTAGCATGCTTATCGAGTACATTCCGTATATCATTTTTACAGCTAAATTGATTTGTGTCAGGTATGGCTATAATGGCAGGTTGTCCTAACAGAAGCTTCAATTTTCCTGGACAGTTTATAGGGGCTATAATGGGTGCTGGGGATCTGAATATTCAAACAGAAGATGGAAATATTGGCATGCCAAGTAATGTCTGTTGTGTCATTGTGGAGTACCTTTCTGGAGGTGCATTGAAAATAATTCTGATAAAGAACAGGAGAAGGAAGTTATCTTGTAAAGTTGTGGTCCAGATATCTGTTGACCTTGCCAGAGGGTAAGTAGTTCACCGCATTCTGTGTGTGTGTGTGTGTGTGTGCGCGCGCGCGCGCGCGTGCGTGTTTAGTACTTCTGTAATTTCCATGGGCGTGTTTCGTATTTTCTATGTACATTTTATGAGAATTGGTATCGTCTTTGTCATTCTTTTAAATGTTTAATGTATTTTTTTTCAATTTTTGTTATTTAGTTCCAGTCATGTTTCCTTTGTCTTAGATCTACACCTATTAGGAAGAGCATAGTTTCATCTAGATCATGTTCTTTTAGTTGTTCAGTGTTTGTTCATTAGTGTAGCAGAGTAAGCAGTGCATTTTGTCCATCAGTTAAATCATGTCACATTCAGTTGATTAGGTTCAGTTTTTATTCCTTTCTTCTTCATTCCTTCAGTTTTTTGTTCCTCTATTTAAAGTATAAATAGACTGAGAAATTTCAAGAGGTGTAAAAACAAGACTTGCGGCATTGTTAGTTATTTCTTTTGCGCGTTTGCCTGAATTTCTGTGCTGAAATAGCAACTCAATGTTAGTGCATTTACGATGATGAGGCATAGCAACTTACTGTTCAATCTATTCAAGTTACATGTCATGCATGTTCCAGTCATAATCATATCTCATGGACAATATATAGATGATTATAAGGACATAAAACAGTTGGAACCATCGTACATCATGTCACAATTTATAGAGCGGATAATATATTGTGGCCGCCTGCACCTTTGTGGCAAGAATGAGGTACTGTTATTGTTGTCATGCGTACTTCGGACAAGTGGTACAAAGTAAAAGTATATATTATTGCAAATTTTAATTTTCAGGTATGTACGCCGTTGTGTGAGCACAAGATGTTATTCTTATTTAGAGAAGCCAATGCTTAAGTGCTAATTGGTATACCCCAGATCCATCAGTGGGAGTGATACAAGGCACTTTCTAAGTCCAGGTTCAACAAAAACGTCAGCCTACCCGGCCATACGAGGGCATTGAGCTCGCGCTGTGATTTTAGGCTGCCGGATGTTTTTACTGTACATGTTTTAGGCTGCCGTTGTGTGAGCTTGGTTGTTTGGGCCTACATTGCAGTGTATTGGGTAGACGGGCTGGACGGCTGAGCCGGAACCAATTCTCTCCTGAAAATCTAGCCCATGAGAGACCAGTCCTCTTCCGTCCTCGAGCCCCACACTCCTCTTCTTCTTGCTCCACGGCGTCCCTGCTCCTTGACACTCCGCCGCACGGCTTCTTGCACCGTCCTCTTCTCTCCACCCGCCTCATCATTGACTACCCTCCTGGCGCATTCTCCTGGGCCTCTTCCCCGGTGCCTGAGGTGGAGCAGCGGTGGCGCCGCTTCTTCTCACGGGCATGTGAAAGCACACGAGCTCCCCGGGTGATTTTGGTAATTAATGTCAACATATCTTTTGTTGGACTAATAGTTTGTTACTAGCTCCTAATTTGGGTGATGAACAAATTGTTTAGATTTTGTGTGCAAATCTGAGACACTACATTGGTTTGGAAGTGAATTTGTAATCTATTGTTTAATTTAATGTCATGCTAAAGTTGATGCAGATGTCCTGTATTTGCTAATATTGTCCATAGGAATGGCCCTCCTATGCCCTGCTCCTCTTGCATTGGCGCAAATTCGCCTCCTCCCCCGCCTCCGTCTCCATGTGTGCGACAACGACCCCGGGAGGAGCTCGAGCCGCAGAGACGGTCCATGGTGCCGTCACCGTCATATTTGGCAAGAGAAGCGTGGGCTGCAGAGACGGCCGGATCCGTCCGACCCTCGCGCTGCCGTCCGTCCACCCTCGAGGTACGTCCCCGCGTCCTCGTGTCCATCCTCTCTCACTGTCATTTACGTCCTCATGGCCGGACGAGGCGATGTGGAAGCTGCGGTGGCGCAACGACATCTTTGCTTGTTTCTGTACTTGTTGAAACAATCGATGATCTCTTTTTTCCTGCAGGATAATGTGTTTGTTCAGCTGATTTGTACAGTTTCAATGCCGGGTTGTTAAGGAGAATGCAGATGATGCATATTCTATGAGTTGTGGACCCCCCAACAGCAAATTCAGTCCTACATCTTTGATGGCTAAGCATGGTTTCAGTTCTTAGATCTTCGATCCATCAAGAACTTGTACAAGCAGAGCTGTCCTAGAGGTATATTTTTCTATTCTAGATCCAGATGTAACTCTGTTTTTAATTCTTGGCAAAGAAAACATGTTTGGATGCTCCCAGCCTGCTTTAGAATATACTTTATGTGCTGTCGTATAACTATAGGCACTGTATTTGCAGAAGCCCTGTAAGATATATAGTTTAGTGGCTCTAATTCATTCTGAGATATTCAGCATGCCCCTTGGTCACTTGTTTCTCACTATTCTAACAACGTGCGCAATTTTCTTGCTAAACTCATTCCGTTGTCTAGCTCTGTTCATGCCTACATGTTATTGTAGCTTCATTTTACCATGAGATTCCTAAAGATTTACTACATTCTTACTCTGTATCCATCCTAAGGCTTTCCTGCTCGTTATTCTTAAGGCAGACTGCATTTATACATAAGCAAAGAGAACACATAATCAATTTCTACTACCAGGTTGCTATACTGACCACAAATTAAAATTTTCTTGTGCTTCTGCTCATTTAAATGCATAATTTGGTCACACACCTCTTGCTGCAGCTACAAAGTTCATTGTACGATGCCTACAAATTATTGATCTCATTTTTCAGAATAAAGCTGTAGGCTGAGTTTAGATTGTTCTTTTGCCGGAAATGGAACAGGTAATGATACAGCCTAAGCATTGCATAGTATAAATTTCATAAAAAGGTCATGTAATATTTTGCTTAGGTTCATGCAAATATCTGGAATTGACATGCATATGTTTCTTGTATGTGCACACATTGTAGTTGTATCTTCAGCTAGCT
Source organism: Triticum timopheevii (assembly GCA_963921465.1). Lineage (NCBI taxonomy): Eukaryota > Viridiplantae > Streptophyta > Magnoliopsida > Poales > Poaceae > Triticum > Triticum timopheevii. The sequence goes on from OY997262.1 coordinate 451,883,230, forward strand.
CTACAATTTGTTTGGAAATTTCAGGTAGACAACATATCTTTGGTGTTTCCCTGTGAGTTGTTGTTGACGACCTCGTTATCATATTTGGTTCTAGAGGTCCACCTTTGCATCTGTTACCCCCCAAATCTCAAAGCTTATTGTTGACCTCTTACACATGCATTTGTCATTCCGTGGCGTATTGTTCTTCATATTCATGCTATCATTGGCATAAAAGTAGTATGAGTGAAAAGTATCCATGTTTTCTTTGAGATTTGACTTTTTGTATTCTTTTATAGTCAACACAAATATATTGGAAGTTACAATTTTTGTGATCAAATTGAAGTTTGAGCAAGCGCCTGGAAGCGACCAGAAATAGTTTATGGTAAACTTTGGTCAACGTGTCCTGACCAGCATGCTTCAGAGGTTACTAAAACAGCCGCCTTTTGTTTCATATCGATCAGACCAGGATCTTTCCAATTTTGGGGTACTCCGAGCAAGATATGTATAGCCTTTAGTCTTCACTTGCTGCCCCTGTGGTGAAAAGTAGTGTATGATGTAGTCTATGGTCTTTAGATTTTGTTGTTGTCTCTGTAGTCAGAAGCGGTTTATCATCGCTTACTGTATATATGTGAAGGCCTCCTCTTCTATTGTTCTTTCCAGAACACTATGACTCAAGAAACAACCTTTTCTTTTATGCATGCTTTCGCTTCAATGCTTTCGTCAAAACTTCCTCTGTCCAGTTTCTACAACCATAATGTTCGTGCACTGCGAAAGATCATCCGTAGCACCACCACGCCTGATAACTACTATGTGTGCCATATGACATAAACATTTGCAACAAAAGGCAAAAGAATGGTAACTCTTTGCAATTACTCTGTCCAGTTTCATATAATAGCATGGTATAAAATGATACAGTGACTAACCTTGACTGTTATTTTCAGCACTTTAGCATTCCCTTTTCTACGGGTTCGCTTTTCCCACACATGGATGCTGACCATGGTAAACTGGCAATCACTACTAGAGACAGAACTACCGTTGTCACGACCCGCTTTATCAAAGGTGTTGACAAAAGGGCCACCATCACTAAAGGCTGGAGCGGCTTCTTCCGTCAGGCACACATGAACAACGGACAACCATATGCTTTCGCCTTCAAATGCACTTCCAAGGGACTGCATCTGATCGTCTACTCAATATAAGCATGTTGCAACAACCCCTTGTTATATAACTTAGTATTAATATTATGCCTACCAAGACTTTTGTGTTTATCATCCTTTTGGATCTTATGTAGTCCCTTAAGACAATTCTGTGCATTTAGTTATCGGTTATTTGCTGCTTAGACTGCTATATAGTATGCTTTTGAAATAGCTATGATAAAAGAAATATATGCTTAAGCCTTCAAGTGCACACCCAAAGCCCTCTGTATGACTATCTATCCAGTCTAAACAGACACGAGAGTCCTTTCCTACATGACTTAATGCATTGCTATTCTTTTCGAACAACAATATGTTAATGCACACTCTTACAATAATTAGCTTGCACTCGGCCTTTGCACCATTGGCGGAACGGGTCATCTAGTATACTAATGTGGTAACTAAAGGCAGTAGTTGCTACATGCTACATGAGAGCGGCCGTCCTGGACGCAGCGGCAGCTGGACGCAGATATCCAGCCGCCCGCTGCGCCGAGGTGATGCGTGCATAGAATAGGTGGGAAAATCACAAACGATGCATACATTAGCCGTATACAATCAATACTACTGGCCACGCTGACACAAGGACCAGCACCGCAGGGCACGGTGGCCCTTTTTACTACTATTTCATCTACGGCGTCATTGGGGCTCGCTGTAATTAATTGTGTGTACGGCTGCACCGGTGGGACTTTGGCTATGCCATGTGCGGGTTTGGGGCAGCCTTCTGGCGTGGGGTCGGTCGCCTTTTTTGACCGGGTGGCCGCTGCCGTGCACGGAAGTGCGCAGCTCTCTCTGCGCCTGTCGGTGGTTCATGCATGCGCGCCTCCACTTAGTTTCCACGAGCGCCACCACAGCCATGGTGAGCGTCATGAGGAGTAGCCGGGCGCCCATCCGCTGCAGCTGCGACGGCTTGCTGTAGCCGCTCGAGGGGAAGCTCCTCAGCGCCGGCACAACCACCTTGTTGTAGATTGTAGAGGAAAACCCATGTCAGGACGCAGATCACCTCGAAGGAGGCCAGCGACGCCGCGGGCACCGGCACCGACAGGATGGTCATGTCCATGGTGCTGCCCTGTTGCACGAACGTGGTGTTCATATGCGAGAAGGCCGATGAGACAATGATGCTGGTGATCCAGACGGGCAGCAGGCGGAGCAGGATCTTGAGCTCCTCCACTTGAGTCACGGTGCAGAGTTTTCATGAGGTCGCCTCCTCCGGCCTCTCCTCCATGTCCGACTGGCCGCCTTGTCGAGGAACTTGAAGTCGCTGGTGTGCGCGATCCTGGGCTGGGGCGAGTCGATCTTGTCGCTGACCTCGTAGAGGTGTCCAACTTCGACGTCGGCGGGCACCTTGACGCAGATCTTCTTGTACGCGGCAGTGACGACCTGGCAGAGGCTCTTGAGCGGCGTGCCGGCGGGCATGCGGTGTTTGTACATGGGCGTGGCGAGCAGGAAGGCGGCGAAGGCAAGCAAGATGCAGGTTGTGGCGATGCCGAAGCCTGCACACGTACAGTGCTCTGCAGCGGTACTATTTTGTCTTCTCGCCTGCACACGTACAGTGTTCTGCAGTGGTGTGTCAGTGCATGGTACTTCAAATACACCAATACGCAACATATCGCTCACCAGCAGGCCTCTATACTTCAAGTAGCATGTCTGGCTGCTACTAATCGCGACGCTGTGCGAGCCGTCGATGCGCGGCGTGCAGCTGCCACTGCGTGCAGCGATGCACTTCTCCATGCTACATCCAGTATATAACTTGGCAAGAACTTAACGGTTGCACTTTCAGAGTGAAATTAGCGGTGTCAAATGGAATCATAGATGCTGTCGCAAAGGTCACAGAGCCGTGGCGTCTTGCTGGAGCTAAATGCTTTGAGAGCCCTTTTGAGGATCCACCATGAGAGATAGACCTTAGTTGGCCTGGAGTGCCAGTGGCCATGTTTTCTTGGGTAATCTTTGATCCTCGAATCCACCACATCATTATTTTTTCCCCCATTGCTTCCTGCTCAATATCAGTCAAAGACGGCAATTTGCTGAATCCTTCAAGAAAAATAAATCATCCAATCTGTCCTGCTGGGAGAGAATACTAATCTTTGCAACTTCCACTAGTAGATACGGAAATACCACCGTTTGGTTGTTGCTCAGTTTTGGCCGGCAGGCAACGGCTCGCCGCATGCCTCTGCCCGGTGTACCGTGAATAGCTTGGCACCCTGATTAGTTACGAAGCAATGATAATTGTGTGTTGGTGTATGCATTTTTTTAGAGGATGTTTGTGCATGCCTTTTTGCTTTGAGAGGATGGTCGTGTACACACAAACTGAATGCAAAGTGCTTTGCGAGGTGGGACATGCTTGTGTTGATGGGACCTCAGACGGGTAGGACCAGAGGAAGGAAGACAGGGTCGGGAAAGCAATCAGCACGACCTTTTTTTTTACTGTGCTAACTACCGACCGTGTTGGTACATGAAGATAGATCAGAACGACTCATATATTAGGTAGCGGCTTCCCATTGTCTCTCCTCCAAGAAAAGACGGCTAGGGTATCTGTCTCTCGTTGGCAGCGCCATCGATCTCCCACGCTTTCTGTGGCCTTAGGGCCATGGGTGCGCGGTGAATTCAGGCCCTTGCTGGCAGGAGGGCTCCGTTTTGAGGTGCTTCTTCAAGTTTTTTTAGGATTTGTGTCCTGCTTAAGAAGACGAGATGGCGGCAGCTTCTTGAAGATGAAATAAGGTTTTTCTGGCCTAGGCCCCACCTTGATGGTGTGTCTTGCATCATCGTAGGGCGTGTGGAGGTGTGTCTCCGGCGGATCTCGTGGAATTCGATTAGTGTTTGTCTTTGGTGGATCCGCCCGAATCTAGTCTTTATTCATGTATCTTCAGGTTGGATCTTTCCAGTCTAAACTTCTCTTCATCAGCGGCGGTTGCTGTTCTAGTGCATTGATTCTATGGGGCGTTAACACGACGATTTCCCGAATGTCTACTACAACAAGTTATGCCTGACTCCGACAAGGGAGGGACGACGACGGCATCACGCCTTCGGCTCGCTTCAGTGTTTGTAGTCATCTTTAGGTGGTCTATGAATCTGGATGTAATTTTTATTATTTCTGAGGTTCGTTGTACTAACATGATTGAAAATGAATAGATCAAGAATTTGTCGGAAAAAAATCAGAACGACTCCTTTATTATGCATGTTTTTTTCTTTTGGCTCCATTGCCGTACAATCCTCCTTCCTTTTAGCACATATATGCACGCAGGCAGAAAAAGATAAAAATAATGATGTCAGCGTACATTCCTTTCAATTTTAAAAATTCAAAAATTTTGTAGTTCAAACCATTCGCCGGATTGAAATACTGTTTTCATACAAAAGATTAGTCGCGACGAGACCTTCAAAACTATATCCCATGTTGGTATGTTCTGATAACGTTTTTCAGGTAAAAAGTTATCATGCTCGTGCTACGTAAATTATCATATCTGTGGTACATAAGTTATCATGCCATTTACACAAAAATTACCAAGGCATAAAAATGGTTTATTCTTCTCCCCACAGGCATGCATGTATTAGAGGACAAAAAATTTAATCTCATTCTATATTTTCCTATTTAAAAGCTTAAAATATTTTGTAGTTGATACAATTTTGATCGGAAAATAGTTTCTATATAAAAATCCGATGGGATGACAACTTCAAAACTAGGTCCAATGTTGGTATGTTCTGATGAGATTTTGCAGTAAAAAAAGTTACAAGACCTAGGCTAAGTTATTTACCAGCTCTACTGTGCGTATATTACCATGCTATTTACGCATGAGTTATCGGTATATTTTTATAACAATTTTCTTGAATTAAAAAGTTACCTTGCCTGGGCTAAGTAAGTTATCAACTCTGCTTATGCTTATATTACCATGCTAGTACACATGAGTCACCGGGGGTGTTTTTCAACAAATTTTCTCCGAGTAAAAAATAGTTACCACTTCTGGGCCAAGTAAGTTGGTATCTTTGTTGTGTGTATATTACCATGCTTGTACACATGAGTTATTGGGGGTGTTTTCAACAACTTTTTCCCTGAGTTACCACATTTGGGCTAAGTAAGTTATCTTCTCTACGGTGCGTATATTACCATTGCTAGTACACATGAGTTACCAAGGGGGGTCACAATTTTTTCTTGGTCAAAAACTTATCACGCTTCGGCTAACTAAATTATCATCTCTGTTGTGCGTATATTATCATGTTATTTTCATTTAAGTTATTGAGGTTGTTTCCATAACACCCCCCCCCCTCTGCTCATGGACCATCTTTCACGGGCCGGCCCATGAGCATGTGTGCACATCATGTACTGTCCGTCGAGGTGAGCCCCTTGGGTTTGCATGGCATCTATGTTATTTACACATAAGTTGCCGAGGCCATGTTTTTTTTTCTAGGATCGAAGTTATCATGGTGATTGGACGTAAAACTATCAGGTTTGCGATTCATAAATTATCATGTTATTTACGTATAAGTTATCATGGTATGTTTCAAAACAATTTTTCTTTCCGAGTCATAGTTACCGCAGTGTTTATATGTAAATTATGAGGACCGTGGTGCATAAAAATACCATGATATTTACATAGAAGTTACTGGGACATATTTTTAGTAACCTGTTTTTCCTCGGGTGAATTACCAACAAAATTATTTATTTGTATGCCTAATTCCACAACTTATAATGTAGTGCGAAAATATGTACTATAGAAGGCTAACGGAACCAGCTTTTCTTTTGTTGCCATGGGGTTTAAAAGGTCACATATGTATTTTCATTTATCAGACATCAAAAGGTATTAGCTGAGTTGGTCATTGGCATCATAGAAAAGCCAACAGAAAAACACAGCAGACGGTGATTGGAGCGGAAAGAAGAGATAAGGCAGTTACTCACTCTGTGTGTTCGGTTTATTCGGTTTACATGGTTCGATTTATATGGTTTTTTGGTTTGTACGGTATTAATACTTCGGTAAATATGCTATGAAAGTGAAATACGGTTTGGTTTCGGTATATACCAAGTTATTTCGGTATGATTTCGGTATATACCATAATAACCAAAGTTGACGCGAATTTGAAAATAACGTCGTAACAATTTACAAATTTATGACTCAAAACAGATACTATTTTAGACAAATATATATATATATATATATATATATATATATATATATATGCATGAATTGATTCATCCCTTGATTGTTATGGACGTGCTTAGCATTTCTTAGAGAGAAAAATGAACTATGTTACGAGAAAAACGTACGTGCTTGGTAGTAAATTTGACTCATGTACAAGAAAAATGATAACTTGTATGGTTGTTTGCCTCAAGAAATATAAATTTATGTTTACTTCGGTTTATTCGGTTAACCATTCGGTTTTTCGGTATATACCATAAAACCAAAGTTTAAAACAGTATGAAAAGTTCATACCATACCAAAACCAGAAACCATAAAACCGTAAAATTGGTTCGGTTCAGTTTATTTTCGGTATGGTTTTTCGGTTCGGTTTCAAAATGAGAAAATTGCGGGAGGTTTCATGCGCCTGATGCGGATCGTGTGGCTAGCAAGTCATTCGAATCTCCCAGTGGTTCGGAATTTAAGAAACTGATTTTCTTTCTGTTGGATATAAGGCCAACTCCAACCGGCCGACACAGACAGACGCCCCTTTCTCTAGTTTCATCCGTTTGGATCGGCCAGGCAGACACAATTGTCCGTTTGCGTCTGTGTGCATATAGGTGCGCCCAACCGGCCTGACGCATTTCAAATGGTGGCCATATTTAAACATTAAACTTAAACTAAATAAGACACAACAATAATTTAAACTTGAAATTATATTTTACATTAAGTCAAAAAGACCCGGCTGTACTCGTTGACGTACACTAAACTTAAACTTAAACTAAAATAAAATAAAAAACTGGAACAAAACCCTAGATCGGTTGTCGCCGTCATCCTGCCCGTCTTCAATAAATGTCGTCACCACCATCCTTGTCGTCTTTGCCATCCTTGATGAGGTTGACGAAGGGCGGTGGCTGCCACAGGTAGGCGGGGTGTGCATGCTGCTGCTGATGAATGACTAACCGTGGATGTGGTTGCTCATGCGCCGAGGGCAGTGACCACGGTTCAGTGCCCAGCCAAAAATGTAGGACAGACACAGACTTTGACATGGAGGGCATCGTCGACGTCCATATCTAGGACTGCCCCTCCAAAGTCCTCTTGCTCCGAGACGGTTACATCGCCTGCATCTGAAAAAGCCAGTTGCACCTCCAGGGCATCCCACTGGTTGCGCTCGTACTTGAGCTTGGAGTCCATGAGCACCTTCTTGATTAGCTTGTCATCCTCGTCGCAGTTGAGTGCTGGTGCTGGTGCCGGTGGAGGCAGGGACATCAAACGTTGTCGGCCCCGTGCACGTCCCCATGTACGGGATGGGTTGGGAGCACGCACACGGGGCGGGTTGGGAGTACGCGCACGGGGCGGGCTGCTAGCACGATCAACAAAGAAAGTTTGCCATCGCACGTCATGCTTGTCCCACAGCGACACATATCCTTGAGAGGCGAATCGACGACATACCTTACATTGCGGAGGAGGTTCAGAGGTAGCATTGCACGCTCGCAGTTGATCTTCAAGAGACAGGCATGACTGCTCGCCAGGATGGGCGGCACAGGCACTCGATCCAGGCTAAGATGCCACCTGTTTGGCATACACGCATCGGGCCACGGCAGCGAGGTGTCCTTGCCCCATTACCGCTGGCAAACCTCCGCCTTGATGTATGGCATGCGCCGCGGCGGATGGCGAGATGAAGAAACCGACGACGCTCCTCGGCCCCGACGACTAGAGGACAACCCCACTTCATGTTTGTGCTTCTCCGATGAGCCAGTAACGCACTTTCATTGCTGGCTGGCGAAGGGGCAGCAGCCGACAGAGTGCGGGCCGCCCGAGCTAGAGCTTGTCGGGTGCATGGGCGGCAGGGGAGTAGTATGAAAGCGCTTTGGAAGTTGACTGGCTGATCATCGTGTTACGCCCGGATAATTAGGCTACAGTAACCCCATGTTAACGATGCCACGTCACCTCAGATTACTGTTGATAATCTCGTGTTAGTTCGAAACGATTCATATTCAAAATTTGAATTTAAGTTAAACAATTAAAGTTTTCAAAAGTCAAAACTAAATTGTTCCTAATGTGTCAAATAATCCATAATAAATATTGGTGGATAAATTATATTTTAATAAAATATTTAGATGCACTAAAGTAATAGAAATGATAGCAAACACAATTAATTAGATGCCTTTTATAAAGTTATAATAATAAAACTAAATTAGTAGTGTGCCAAAATAATTGTGGCAGTGGACTGATTAGTAATACTAATTTAGGTGCTGACTGGGTATTTTATAAAACTAAAATAAAAGAAACTTTAAATGAAAACAGTAAAGAAAATAAGTAAAAAGAAATAAAAAAGAAAAGCAAACCCCATCACTAGGCTCCGGCCCAGCAGGCCACCAGCCCAACTGGGCAAAGGCCCAACCGGCCGGCCCACCCCACTACCTTGACCCCCTGGTGCCGAAACCCTAGGCACCGACACTATAGCTGGCCAAATGGGCCAGTTTTTTCGGGCCGGCCCGTGAGCACGCCGGCACGGCCCGCCTTGGGCCAGGCACGACACGGGCTAAACGGGCCGGGCCAGGCACGCGGCACGCCCTGGGCCGTGCCTGGGCCTGGAGGCTGGGCACGCGGGCCGGCATGGCACGGCCCGATTACGTTTTTTTTATTTTTTTTATATATGGCCCAACATTTAAAAATAGGCTAAAAACACTCAGTGCGTCAAATAACGGGCTAAAAATATGCGGCCCACTGTGCTAAACGGGCCAACGTGCCGACCCGTTTACTAACTGGGCCGTGCCTGGGCCTGGGGGCGCAGCACGCGGGCCGGCACGGCACGGCCCGTATAGTAATCGTGCCCTGGCGGGCCGTGCCGGGCCAGGCACGATTATGACGGGCTGGGCCGTGCCGTGCCGGGCCGGCCCGTTTGGCCAGGTATGACCGACACCCCTCACTCCCCCCACTCGCGCCCCCACTCTCCCTCCCCCGATCCCCCCACACTCCCCCCCCCCCCCCCGCTCGATCTGTATGCCCGCTACCTCGCTGCCCCCGACCCCGGCGTCCCTCTCGTCTCCGGCGCCGCCCGCTACCTCGCCCCCGCCTCCTCGACGCCGCACCACCGTTGGACCTCGCCGGACGCCATCACCGGACTGCCTCCTCGTCGCCTGGTCGTCTCCGACCTCCTCCCCGCGCCCCGTTGCCCCGTACCCTATGACCGGACGTGAGCCTCGCTCCCTCCCCTCTCCTACCCGCGATCCCACATGCCTGCGCTGCGCGAGCGCTCGCGCTCATCGCCGCGTCCCTCGCATCGGCCATCGCCCCGCGCGCTCCTGGCCACCGCGCTGCCCGCGCCCACCGGCGTCGTCCGGCTTCCATGCCCGTGGTCACCCCCTGACGCCGCGCGCCCGTTGGCCGTCCACCACGGCACCCGCAACCCCGCGGTTCTGCCGCAGCCACGGGCTGCTCGCCCTTCGCCTAGCTCCGCCATGGCCTCATCCTTCCACCTTCCCTCCTCGCACTCACCGCCGATAGCCGCTCGCTGTGCCTTGCCGTCCGCCCCGCTCTGTCGCCCCCTTGCCGCGCTGCTCCGGCTGCCGCTATGGCCGGCGGCCCCTTGTTGGCCTCGGGCCTCCAAGAGGGCGCACGTTCTGCCTGCGCCCGTAACCGCACCCCCAGTGCCCGTTAAGGCCCCTAGGGCCTATGACAAATGGGGCCCAGCCCCAGAACATTTTTTTAAAGAAAATAACATAAAGATGAATTAATAAGATTAATAATTAATTAATTAATTAATTAACTAAATTAATTAACTTAATTAATCCTATTTAGTTAACCTAATTAACTATTGTTAATTAATTAAACGTAATTAGATTAGATAAATCCTAATTACTATAAAGAGAATATGACATGCAGGACCCACACGTCAGATTGACCCAGTCAACGCCCTGTTGACTGCTGACGTCATGATGACATCAACATACATTATTCTGGATAATGTTGATGTAAAATAATTAAATAAATTCGAAAAATGAATAAATCTTTTAAAATTAATATAAAATAAACCGTAGCTCGGATGGAAAAACTTTGTACATGAAATTTGCTCAGAACGACGAGACGAATCCAGATACGCAGCCCGTTTGTCCGCCATGCTTCCCTACCATAGTGAACCTGCAACATTTCTCCGGTTCATCCGTCCGAAAATGCGAAACACCAGGGATACTTTCCTGGATGCTTCCCCGTTTCGCCGGTATCACCTACTACCGCGTTAGGTCACCCCTAGCACCGCGTATTGCCTTGTTATATTTTGTGATGCTTGCTTGCCCCGTATTTACCGTTTCTTCCCCCCTCTTCCTCTTCAGTAGACCCCGAGACCGGTGTTGATGCGAATGAGTACGACTACGTCTTCGACGACCCCTCCTTGCCAGAGCAACTAGGCAAGCCCCCCCCTTGGTCACCAGATATCGCCTATTTTTCTCTCTACTGTTTACATTAGAGTAGTATAGCATGTTACTGTTTCGATTGATCCTACTCTATTGCATAGCCTGTCATTGTTGCTACAGTTGTTGATACCTTACCCGCAATCCTAAATGCTTAGTATAGGATGCTAGTTTATCATCATTGGCCCTACATTCTTGTCAGTCTGCCTTGCTATACCATCGGGCCGTGATCACTCGGGAGGTAATCACGAGTATATACAATACATACCTACATACTATACAGATGGTGACTAAAGTCGGGTTGGCTCGTTGAGTACCCACAAGTGATTCCGATGTGGGGGCTGAAAGGACAGGTGGCTCCATCCCGGTAGAGGTGGGCCTGGGTTCCCGACGGCCCCCGACTATTACTTTGTGGTAGAGCGACAGGGCAGGTTGAGACCACCTAGGAGAGATGTGGGCCTGGCCCTGGTCGGCGTCCGCGGTTACTTCATAATAATACGCTTAACGAGATCTTGGTATTTGATCTGAGTTGGGTCATTGACCTTATACGCACTAACCGCCACGTGGAACAAGATATGGGCAACCGGCGTCATGGTATCAGCCGAAGCTCTTTTTCACGTCAGCGACTGAGCGGCGCGCGCCGCATTGGACCGTAAGCTCGCGCTTGTATTAAGGGGGCTAGGTCTGCTTCCGGCCGTGTACAACGTGTAGGTGTGAAATGGGAGATGGGCCAGACCCCTGCGCGCATAGGAGTTAGACCGGCGTGCTGACCTCTCTGTTGAGCCTAGGTAGGGCTGCGACGTGTTGATCTTCCGAGGCCGCGCATGACCCAGGAAAGTGTGTCCGGCCAAATTGGATCGAGCGTGTCGGGTAATGTGGTGCCCCCCTGCAGGGAAGTTTATCTATTCGAATAGCCGTGATCTTCGGTAACAGGACGACTTGGAGTTGTAACTTGACCTTATGATAACTAGAACCGGATACTTAATAAAACACACCCTTCCAAGTGCCAGATACAACCCGGTGATCGCTCTCTAACAGGGCAACAAGGAGAGGATCGCCGGGTAGGATTATGCTATGCGATGCTACTTGGAGGACTTCAATCTACTCTCTTCTACATGCTGCAAGATGGAGGCTACCAGAAGCGTAGTCTTCGATAGGACTAGCTATCCCCCTCTTATTCTGGCATTCTGCAGTTCAGTCCACCGATATTGCCTCTTTACACATATACCCATGCATATGTAGTGTAGATCCTTGCTTGCGATTACTTTGGATGAGTACTCATTGTTGCTTTGCTCCCTCTTTTCCCTCTTTTCCCTCTTCTTCCCGGACGCCGCAACCAGATGTTGGAGCCCAGGAGCTAGATGCCACCGTCGATGACGACTCCTACTACACTGGAGGTGCCTACTAGTACGTGCAGGCCGCTGACGATGACCAGGAGTAGTCAGGAGGATCCCAGGCAGGAGGCCTGTGCCTCTTTCGATCTGTATCCCAGTTTGTGCTAGCCTTCATAAGGCAAACTTTTAATTATGTCTGTACTCAGATATTGTTGCTTCCGCTGACTCATCTATGATCGAGCAATTGTATTCGAGCCCTCGAGTCCCCTGGCTTGTATTATGATGCTTGTATGACTTATTTTATTTTAGAGTTGTGTTGTGATATCTTCCCGTGAGTCCCTGATCTTGATCGTACACGATTGCGTGTATGATTAGTGTATGATTGAATCAGGGGCGTCACAAGTTGGTATCAGAGCCGACTGCCTGTAGGAATCCCCCTTTCCAACTCCTTGGCCGAAGTCGAGTCTAGTCATTGAAAAACTTTTACTAACATGGTTGTGTGGCTTACGGGCCCACGTTGCCATTGGTTGGTATTAGGATCTTTTACTCCTCGTCTATACTCTGGGACTCTGATCTCTCTTCTATTCGGGTTAAATGAATTTTGCTAACTCTAACATTAGGATCTCGTGATCACTTCCACCCGGAGAACCCCGTGTTACCAATGACCGCCTGCTGCCCCAGAAGATTCCGAAGATACTCTATGATGTTCTTTCGAGACTTGTGCCATTGCTTTTGCAATTCCCATCCATTGATAAACCTCTATGGTTAACTTCTCATTCATACCTGCATCCTCAGTTGCTCTTATTATTACAAGATGCGTTGAAATACTATTCGATGTTCCGAGGATCCTTTATGCTTACTGCCTTGCAGTTCCTTTTCCGCACAAATACATGTACGGATAATTCCTCACAATTACCGGGAATTCATTCATCCCCAGTTGTTCATGTGTTTCACAACATACTTTGAAATGCCATTTGATCTTCCAAGAGTCCTCTACAACTTAGTGCTTATGAGATTCTTCTTGCCTGCTGCATTGTGGTTAATTCCACATGCCTAGCAATATTCCTTGACATCCTTTGTCATTATCATCTTGAGTCCCTCGATTCAATATGTGTGTGATTGCTCATAATCATCAGCTGATCCTTAGGAATTATCTTTCTGGCTCAGACGTCATTCCAGATATGAGCTGATTTTTCGCCAATCAAACTTACTCGTAATTGATCAGGGCATCTGATTCTGATACACCGATCTGGAATTCATAATTTCTTTGATTATTAAGACATCGAAGTATTCAGATGTTTCCATAATCTGATGCCTTTGCATCTTTCTTCCTCTGATTGAGTACCGATACTCATGTCAGCTCCGTTGTGGACCGCCAGACCCATTGCTGGGTTGTTATCCGTTGGTATCATTCACTTTCAAATATTGTGAGTTCTTTCCCTGATACATAATGCCTTTGGTAAATTGTATCCTCTCTCTTGACAACCATGCTCTACTATCGAGCTTTGTTAATTACTCCTAAAAATTTTGTGGTATATATTCCTAGATGCCCCGATGGGTTGAACCAATGCCTTCCCTAACCTGTGTGATCCCGAAAGATTTCATGGGTCATACTTATCTGGTATTGCACCAGGTAAAATGTCCAACAACTAATGTCATTTTTGAAATACGAGAGGTGAATGGAAGGTTATGCATTGAGGAAGTGGGAGTCGACCTTGAACCTTTGTGTTCATGCCCATGGACACGATGTAGATCTTATCATTAAAGCTTCTCTTAAATTAATTATTCCCTTGGTATAAGTTCATCTTATATCTGGGATCTGGCCTTTTGCAATCGTGGTTCCGACCTTGTTCCCCTTTAAATACCATTTCTCGGGCAAGTTTAAGCACTTGTCTTCTGCAGAGCAATATCCTAGTCCAACCTCTACTTTGATCTGTCGTCGAGTATTACCCCATGGTATCTTGATATTATCGTGGAACATCATAACTTCTCACTAGTAGAAAAAGGGTCATACATGAAGCCCAATAGTGCCGGTTTGAATTTCAGCCGGCACTAATGTGTACAATAGCACCGGTTCGTGGCGGCGATCAATAGCACCGGTTCGTGGCTAACCTTTAGTAGCGGCTCATGCCACGAATCGGTACTAAAGGGGATGTGTCAGCCAGCGGTCAGGCTATGGCCCCACCATCACCATTTAGTGCCGGTTCGTACCACGAACCGGTACTAATGAGGTTATGGCAAGCTGTTTTTAGTCCCACCTCGCTCCCCTAACAAGCCTTTTACCACCTTAAATATGTTATTTCTCAAACTATCACAAGCACTTGGTCTTCACTGAACTCTATGTGTAGAATTTGTGGCCGCAATATGAGTCTTCATCGGTTTATAAATCGTTGATGACTCATATTGACAATTCAGATTGTACACACAAAGATCATTGATGATCAAAGTATTTTTGATGTTATAAGATCATATTGACAGTTTAGACTCTAAAGAAATATAAGATCGTGATGTAAATGCTCTTATATTTTTTGTGTTCAGTATGCACCATTCAAAGCGACGCCATCAACTTTCAACCATTTCTGCCTTCATTTGCTATTTTTCATGCATTCAATGATTTGTTTTGACCTGGAAATTGAAAAGCACTACAAATGAACTCTGAAAAAGTTGAATCTTGACATGGTATCATCATTTCACCCACATAGATTGTTCAAAAAAGTAGAGAGGGTTACGGCAAAAACTGGATGCACTTCGTTTACAAACTGGACAATCTCTTTCGAAGTATTCAGGTTTCTGACGAAATTAAACTCATCTGTTACAAAGGCATTTCATTTTTTAAACTTATTACAACTCCAGACTTTTTGTGCGTTCAGTATGCACCATTCAAAGCGACGCCATCAACTTTCAACCATTTCTGCCTTCATTTGCTATTTTTCATGCATTCAATGGTTTGTTTTGAGAACTAAATGACCTGGAAATTGAAAAGCACTACAAATGAACTCTGAAAAAGTTGAAACTTGGCATGGTATCATCATTTCACCCACATAGATTGTTCAAAAAAGTAGAGAGGGTTACGGCAAAAACTGGATGCACTTCGTTTACAAACTGGACAATCTCTTTCGAAGTATTCAGGTTTCTGACGAAATTAAACTCATCTGTTACAAAGGCATTTCATTTTTTTAAACTTATTACAACTCTAGACTTTTTGTGCGTTCAGTATGCACCATTCAAAGCGACGCCATCAACTTTCAACCATTTCTTCCTTCATTTGCTATTTTTCATGCATTCAATGATTTGTTTTGAGAATGAAATGACCTAGAAATTGAAAAGCACCACAAATGAACTCTGAAAAAGTTGAAACTTGGCATGGTATCATCATTTCACCCACATAGATTGTTCAAAAAAGTAGAGAGGGTTACGGCAAAAACTGGATGCACTTCGTTTACAAACTAGACAATCTCTTTCGAAGTATTCAGGTTTCTGACGAAATTAAACTCATCTGTTACAAAGACATTTCATTTTTTAAAAACTTATTACAACTCCAGACTTTTTGTGCATTCAGTATGCATCATTCAAAGCGACGCCATCAACTTTCAACCATTTCTGCCTTCATTTGATATTTTTCATGCATTTAATGATTTGTTTTGAGCTAAATGACACTAATTAAATTTTGTGCAGGCAGCGCACCACCTTTAGTACCGGTTGGTGGCTCCAACCGGTACTAAAGGGTAAGCTGTTTTTTAGTCCCACCTCGCCAAGAGAGAGGGAGTAGGAGCGGTTTATAAGCCCTGGGTGCAGAGACGATGAAGAAGAGGCTCAATGCTCACGTTGCTTAGCTTCAAGCCTTTAGGAATATGGTAGATTGCACGGAGCTACGCGCAGTGCAGTTTACACTATTCCAAAAGGCTTGAAGCAAATTAACGAGCATTGCACCTCTTTTTTATTTTTAATAACTTATTACAACTCCGGACTTCTTCTGTTATGGCAAAAGGAAGGAGGAGGAGGAGAAGAAGAAGAAGAAGAAGAAGGAGGAGGAGGAGGAGGAGAAGAAGAAGAAGAAGAGGAGGAAGAAGAAGAAGAAGAGGAAGAAGAAGAAGAAGAAGTGGAGGAGGAAGAAGGAGAAGAAGGAGAAGAGGAAGAAGAAGGAGAAGAAGAAGAAGAAGAGGAAGAAGAAGGAGGAGGAAGAAGAAGGAGAAGAAGAATAAGAAGAGGAAGAGGAAGGAGAAGAAGAAGAAGAAGAAGAAGAAGAAGAAGAAGAAGAAGAAGAAGAAGAAGAAGAAGAAGAAGAAGAAGAAGAAGAAGAAGGAGAAGGAGAAGGAGAAGGAGAAGAAGAATAAGAAGAGGAAGAGGAAGAAGAAGAAGAAGGAGGAGAAGGAGAAGGAGAAGGAGAAGAAGAATAAGAAGAGGAAGAGGAGGAAGAAGAAGAAAATAAATAGAAGAAAATAAATAATGCAGAAAAGAAAAAAACTAATATAAAGCAAAAATATTCACAAAGAAACTAAATACGGCAAAAAACAACTCAGAAATAAATAGAAGAAAAAAATAAAGCAGAAAAGAAATAACTATATAAAAAAATTACTCAAAAATAAATAGAAGAAAATAAATAATGCAGAAAAGAAAAAAAGTAATATAAAGCAAAAATATTCACAAAGAAACTAAATACGGCAAAAAAACTACTCAGAAAAAAATAGAAGAAAAAAATAAAGCAGAAAAGAAATAACTATATAAAAAATTACTCAAAAATAAATAGAAGAAAATAAATAATGCAGAAAAGAAAAAAACTAATATAAAGCAAAAATATTCACAAAGAAACTAAATACGGCAAAAAAACTACTCAGAAATATATAGAAGAAAAAAATAAAGCAGAAAATAAATAACTATATAAAAAAATTACTCAAAAATAAATAGAAGAAAATAAATAACACAGAAAAGAAAAAAAATTTAAAAAAATGTTGGGGCGCTGCACGGTAAGCCTACCAGTCCTAGGGTGTGCAAATGCAGGCCCAGAAGGGCCAGGAGGCTCACCGGGCAGCGTGCCTTAGTTAGGCCCAGAAGCCTGCTATATAGAGGAGTTCGAAAGGGCAGCCGCGGCTGGGTTTATAAACCAGTGCGGCTGCCCTTCGCTCGGCGAGGTGGGACTAAACATAGCGCACCGCGGGTGGCAGCGCACGGCCTTTAGTACCGGTTGGTGGCTCCAACCGGTACTAATGTGTGCCCTTTAGTACCGTTTGGAGCCACCAACCGGTACTAAAGGGCCTCGTTTCCCGCCGCTTGGGCTGGCCAAAATTGGCCTTTAGTACCGCTTGGTGGCTCCAACCGGTACTAAAGGCTCCCCTATATATATGGCACTTACGAAAAATCAGTTATCGTCGCCAGTTCGTTCCACTTTTCTCGATCTCCGACAACGCCCTCGCCCTCGCCCTCGCCGCTCGTCGTCCTTGCCGCCCCCGCCGCTCGTCGCCCCCGCCATCGCCCTCGCCGCCCCCGCCGCTCGTCGTCGTCGTCGTCGCCGCCCCCGCCGCCCGTCGTCGTCGTCGCGCGCCCCCGGCCCGCCGCCCGTCTCGTCGCCATATATATCGCCGCCGGCGGCGATCTCGTCGCCGTCGCCGCCCGTCTCGTCGCCGTCTCAGGCCCCCGCCGCCCGTCGTCGCTGCCCCGCGCCACCCGTACGCGCCCTATATACGTATACACACGCATACACGTACACACACACACACACACACACTCACACACACAGACACACACACACACACGCATACACACACTACACACACACGCATACACACACATACACACAGACACACACACACACACACACACGTACACACACACGTATACACACACACACATGTTTTTTTACTTATTTTATGTTTTCTATATATAATGTTTAGATGAATTAGAACTATCTAGTTTATTTTTAGAATGTTAGAAATGTTATCATCGATGAATTAATATAATAACTTGTTTATTTTTAGTAAATATAATGCTTAATTAGTTGAACTAGTTGAATTAATATATAGAACTAGTTTATTTTTAGAAGATGCTTGAACTTGTTGAATTAATATATATATATAGAACTAGTTTATTTTTAGTAAATGCCTAATTAGTTGAACTAGTTGAATTAATATAACTAGTTTATTTTTAGTAAATGCTTAGTTGAACTAGTTGAATTGATAGATTTTTCTGTTAATAGATTTTTTTTCTGTTAATAGATTTTTTTCCGTTAATAGATTTTTTTGGTGATATTATTATTGAATATGCATGTTTGGTGATATTATTGTTAATAGATTTTTTTTGGTGATATTTAGATTGTGTAATTAATTTTGTTCATAGAATTTTAATGATTTTTTTGTTCATGGTATTTAGAAAAAGGAAAAAAAGAAGAAGTAGTTTATATATAATTGAACTAGCTAGTTGATTTAATAAACTAATTTATTTTACTATCTATAGAAGTAGTTGAACTAGATAGTTGACTTAATTAATAAAACTAAATTATGAACGTAGGCCGGAAATGTCGTACTCATCGGACGACGAAAACCGCCCGGGGGAGTGCGACTGGTGCCACGACGACCGAGGTATCTGCGACAGGTTCATTGAGCTAGACGAAGATCGGCGCTTCAGCATTAAGCTCGAGGAGACCTGCGATGTTCATACGGTACGCAACGACGACAATAGTTTTTTTCGTAATTAAGCACGACTTCAACTATTTTAACGTGTATTTTTCATCTTTTCCAATTCGACTAGCTTATCCCATGCTTTGCAAGACGCTATGTCTTGGAGAGGATGGGTTTTGAAGACCATGAAAATTTCGAAACCAAAAAAATTATCCTAAGTACCGAACATGGTGTGGATTTTCAAGTAAAGCTGTACAATGCTCAGAGTGTAACCCATTTTGGTTGCAAAAATTGGGATGCATTTTGCAAGATGTATGGTCTTGATGAGGGTATGCTTGTCACCATGGATCTTGGTGATCCTACAATCGAGCAAGAGACACCTTCGATTTGGGTCTTTGTGGATACACCTCCAGTTCTTCCCTCATGTGAGCTAAACATAGTTATTAAGTAATTTATATTGTTTATTTCAAAATATAATGTTGACAATTTATCTCCATTGACAGCTTATTTTCATTCTTCAAAGAATGTGCGGAAGATGGTAGACAGAACGTACTACACTGAAGGCTCCGAATTAACTTATCAAGAGAAAAATCATCTGGTCGGATTTTGTACTGATCTTGAGAATTACAATATCTACAATCAAACTCCTCAACATTATGATCAATACGTGCCACTAGTGCACGTGTTGAACTACGGTAACTTCCATGGAGATACCCTGGTAAGATTATTTTTTACTATTACAACATCCGTGCATCTTTTTGCACACTTCTAAAACTAGTACATCATTGCTAACTACAAAGTTATTATTATGTTTTTCAACAGATAATCCCGAATGATTGTGTGCCTCATCTGATGTATACGTGTGGTAGCCTTCATGTTTTGAACATACGACCAGGCCGTCCTACGAATCTCAACTGTCCATACCGGGTTTCTAAAAGAAGTGGAGACATAACAATCAAAGAATGGAAAAAATGTATGGACAGTCGTAAGGAGCTTCTTGGAAGCAATAAGCAGCGAAAGGCAAGAATTGGAGACAGGATGATCGCCATTCTTCATAATGGAGAGTCAGGGTCTATATTGTTTTATGCTATTTTACCTTAAGGGTGTTTAGGTCCTACCTGATACTGATGATCATGTGCTATGAACAATTATGTAGGGTTATGAGGATGATGATCGTATGACTTATTATTAATAACGAGTAGAAGTTGTATGATGATGCATGATTAGTAGGACTTGTTATTATATATATATATGATGATGTAATGATGCAAAGCATGTTATATCTGCGGGTGCAATGAACATAGCAGCAGCATTGATAAACAAAGCATGCATGATGTATGATGCATAACGTGTACAATGTGTAGTATCGTAAAATACAAGCAAACGAAAAAGAATTAAAATGGAAACACAAAATTAAATGAAAAAGAAATCATAAAACTAAAAACCCACCAAACCTTATAGTATCGGTTGGTGTTACCAACCGGTACTAAAGGGCTCCAGGCCCCCGGAGCAGGCTCGTGCCACGTGGTTGCCCTTTAGCACCGGTTTATGCTAAACCGGCACTAAAGGGGGGACCTTTAGTGACCACAAATTAGTGCCGGTTATGTAACCGGCACTATAGGGCATTACGAACCGGTGCTAATGCCCGGTTCTGCACTAGTGCACACACACACACACACACACACACACACACACACACACACAGACACACACACACACACGCATACACACACTACACACACGCGCATACACACACATACACACAGACACACACACACACACACACACACACGTACACACACACGTATATACACACACACACACACACATGTTTTTTTACTTATTTTCTGTTTTCTATATATAATGTTTAGATGAATTAGAACTATCTAGTTTATTTTTAGAATGTTATAAATGTTATCATCGATGAATTAATATAATAACTTGTTTATTTTTAGTAAATATAATGCTTAATTAGTTGAACTAGTTGAATTAATATATAGAACTAGTTTATTTTTAGAAGATGCTTGAACTTGTTGAATTAATATATATATATAGAACTAGTTTATTTTTAGTAAATGCCTAATTATTTGAACTAGTTGAATTAATATAACTAGTTTATTTTTAGTAAATGCTTAGTTGAACTAGTTGAATTAATAGATTTTTCTGTTAATAGATTTTTTTCTGTTAATAGATTTTTTTGGTGATATTATTATTGAATATGCATGTTTGGTGATATTATTGTTAATAGATTTTTTTGGTGATATTTAGATTGTGTAATTAATTTTGTTCATAGAATTTTAATGATTTTTTTGTTCATAGTATTTAGAAAAAGGGAAAAAAAGAAGAAGTAGTTTATATATAATTGAACTAGCTAGTTGATTTAATAAACTAATTTATTTTACTATATATAGAAGTAGTTGAACTAGATAGTTGACTTAATTAATAAAACTAA
The DNA here is from genome assembly GCA_963921465.1 of Triticum timopheevii. NCBI lineage: Eukaryota > Viridiplantae > Streptophyta > Magnoliopsida > Poales > Poaceae > Triticum > Triticum timopheevii. The sequence goes on from OY997262.1 coordinate 451,904,310, forward strand.
ATTATGAACGTAGGCCGGAAATGTCGTACTCATCGGACGACGAAAACCGCCCGGGGGAGTGCGACTGGTGCCACGACGACCGAGGTATCTGCGACAGGTTCATTGAGCTAGACGAAGATCGGCGCTTCAGCATTAAGCTCGAGGAGACCTGCGATGTTCATACGGTACGCAACGACGACAATAGTTTTTTTCGTAATTAAGCACGACTTCAACTATTTTAACGTGTATTTTTCATCTTTTCCAATTCGACTAGCTTATCCCATGCTTTGCAAGACGCTATGTCTTGGAGAGGATGGGTTTTGAAGACCATGAAAATTTCGAAACCAAAAAAATTATCCTAAGTACCGAACATGGTGTGGATTTTCAAGTAAAGCTGTACAATGCTCAGAGTGTAACCCATTTTGGTTGCAAAAATTGGGATGCATTTTGCAAGATGTATGGTCTTGATGAGGGTATGCTTGTCACCATGGATCTTGGTGATCCTACAATCGAGCAAGAGACACCTTCGATTTGGGTCTTTGTGGATACACCTCCAGTTCTTCCCTCATATGAGCTAAACATAGTTATTAAGTAATTTATATTGTTTATTTCAAAATATAATGTTGACAACTTATCTCCATTGATAGCTTATTTTCATTCTTCAAAGAATGTGCGGAAGATGGTAGACAGAACGTACTACACTGAAGGCTCCGAATTAACTTATCAAGATAAAAATCATCTGGTCGGATTTTGTACTGATCTTGAGAATTACAATATCTACAATCAAACTCCTCAACATTATGGTCAATACGTGCCACTAGTGCACGTGTTGAACTACGGTAACTACCATGGAGATACCCTGGTAAGATTATTTTTTACTATTACAACATCCGTGCATCTTTTTGCACACTTCTAAAACTAGTACATCATTCCTAACTACAAAGTTATTATTATGTTTTTCAACAGATAATCCGAATGATTGTGTGCCTCGTCTGATGTATACGCGTGGTAGCCTTCATGTTTTGAACATACGACCAGGTCGTCCTACGAATCTCAACTGTCCATACCGGGTTTCTAAAAGAAGTGGAGACATAACAATCAAAGAATGGAAAAAATGTATGGACAGTCGTAAGGAGCTTCTTGGAAGCAATAAGCAGCGAAAGGCAAGAATTGGAGACAGGATGATCGCCATTCTTCATAATGGAGAGTCAGGGTCTATATTGTTTTATGCTATTTTACCTTAAGGGTGTTTAGGTCCTACCTGATACTGATGATCATGTGCTAAGAACAATTATGTAGGGTTATGAGGATGATGATCGTATGACTTATTATTAATAATGAGTAGAAGTTGTATGATGATGCATGATTAGTAGGACTTGTTATTATATATATATATGATGATGTAATGATGCAAAGCATGTTATATCTGCGGGTGCAATGAACATAGCAGCAGCATTGATAAACAAAGCATGCATGATGTATGATGCATAACTTGTACAATGTGTAGTATCGTAAAATACAAGCAAACGAAAAAGAATTAAAATGGAAACACAAAATTAAATGAAAAAGAAATCATAAAACTAAAAACCCACCACACCTTATAGTACCGGTTGGTGTTACCAACTGGTACTAAAGGGCTCCAGGCCCCCGGAGCTGGCTCGTGCCACGTGGTTGCCCTTTAGCACCGGTTCGTGCTGAACCGGTACTAAAGGGGGGGGCCTTTAGTGACCACAAATTAGTGCCGGTTATGTAACCGGCACTATAGGGCCTTACGAACCGGTGCTAATGCCCGGTTCTGCACTAGTGTCTTATGAGTTCTTCATCAAGTACTACATTCTCACTGATTACAATTTTTTTTATGGGCTCTGAGTTATTAAACACTCAAAGACACCGATAAGTGAATCAATTCCGCACTCCAATTCAATAACTCTAAGTAATCTTTGTTGCTTATAAGTTTATTAATCCTTCAAGTCATTCATAGCCTGATCGGCTGTATCATTATCGTGCAACTTTTAACTGTGCTACCTGGTCCTTATTCCCGGAGCACCACTTTCGACGATGAGCTAAGGTTACATCGATTTTCCTCGTCATATCATTTCCCCTTGAACATCAAGCTTGATTTCGAGTTTGTGTCATACTCATGGTTCCAATAACCTTTCGCTTCATCATTCCTTTGACTTGATGTAGTCGTCGGTCAATTACATCTTCATGAAATCTCTCGACAATTGTGTCATGATCATCATCAGCATTCTGAGCTCTTCCAGGGTATCAAGAATTCATGATGAGAAATACCATCCTTTCCTCGATGATTTGTATTATCATCGAGCACTTTATTGCCTTCCGTTCAACACAAGCTTGACCGTGTTTTGTGTTATACTTGGAGATCCTTACTATCCAGCTTGTACTATGTTCTACCTTGAAGTATTATTATCTTTTATGTAAAGGATGTTGCGAGGATTGCTCCACCTCTTAATAATTCTTGATACAAGTGATACTTCACACCATCACCATTCTTTCTTGATCCCCATGTTGATTCTAACCGGGGCACCAACAAGTGAACGGTGTTGCTTGGATTCTATACTTCCAGCAACCCTATTATTTTGAAGTTCATGACTGTTGGTTATTGAATCACCATTCTACCCTTGATCATGCTCCCTAAGCCCATATTTCGGGTGCACTTTTCAACCAGTGTTTAATGGTGTATGTTTTCCTCGAGCATACATCATCATACTATTTGATCTGACAAATGTTATCTCCTTGTTTACATAACTGTGGAAATCCATCTTTTTGGAAATCTCAATGAGTTGATGCTAAGTCCATCAACCACCTTCTCATCCCCTCCTTGGTTTAATGATGAACTATTGCTTCAGGAATGGCTCCCATAGTTCATTTCCCGAGAATCTTGCAATGTCATTTCGTCGATTTGTGTTGCACCTTTTCTTCTCGGACATGAGTCTGAGGTATCATGACACCAATCAGATCTGAATCTCGGTCAGATATGATGGTTGGGACAACTTTCCAGGAGTTATGATGTTGGTCCTTTGATGACCCGGTAATATGATGTCATGCCTAGCACCCTTGGCTGGAGAACATATCCTTATAATTTCTTTTGCAAGGATAACCATTCTTCCTGGACGAAATTGTAAGACTTATTTTATAAGTTGCTCCTGATGGATCATTTGTGTATCCAAAGTCTGGCCCTTGATTGAAACACCATATCATTGCTACCTCGAAGCATGACTATGATACCCCGCTCTTCAACAAGAACATTAGAGGCGCGATGCTAAATGTTTCTTGGTCAGTTATCCAAACACCGTTGTATGCATAACATCTTCATTAATCCTTGCCTCTTATCTGAATGGTTGGGCACTTGCTCTCCTACCCTGTATGCCATGTTCTGCTTGTACATGGGAAGGATATACTCCTAATAATTGTGTAATCACAATTTTCCTTTCCATTGTTCTGTTTAATCTGATAATCGCGTTTTCCTTTCCATTCTTTTGTTTAATATTTCCTGAATCTGACTTAACTAAGTAGAGATAATTCCCTGCTTAGGTACCACTTTTTCTGTAAGATCATGTTACTGTTGTTGATGACATTCCGGTAACCACCGATGGGTGATAACTTTGCCAATTGGTTCGCCTCGTTCAACAAGCGGGAAAATTGCTCTCTTCGTTCCCCGTCCTTGGTACCGACATTGTTGCCGGCATAGCTGACAAGCTATACTTTGACATGCCTCCCTGTTGCGGCTGTGCAAGATGTCACCACCCTTCCTACTTTCAACCCACATGGTGGGCCATAACCCACAGGTCCACTGGATCGAAACTTGACTATTCTTTACAACCCGGATTCTAATATATCCTTTGCACCTGGCTTCATATGTGATTCACGAGCTAAATGCCTATACCATTATTCATCTTGGAATCAAACACCATGTTATTCTCGTTGTTCAAACCCCCATTCAAGCTTCTGTCTAGTCATCGAATGATTGCCTACCCGTTTGAAACTTTGGTACCATCGTATATTGCACTCAACGAATTCACTGAAATACAACTCGTGGGGTACCTTGTGTATTTCCCATTGAGTTCACCGTCAGATGCCCAGCTTTGTGGAGATGCGTTCTTCCGGAGTTTTCCCCCTTGGTCGCATTCGTAGGACGATGGAGATCCCAAAGAAAGGATGACGACTCCATCATGATGACCTGGAGCAGAGAAATGAAGACTTCAACGTAATGGATCCACCTCTTCGAGAAGAGCAATCAAAGACGAGAAGATTCGTTAGGATTTCGTAACCATACCTTTCCCCCTAGTCCCCCTCTTAAATCTCGGGACGAGATTTCTTGTAGTGGAGGAGATTTGTGATGCCCGGATAATTAGGCTACAATAACCCCACGTTAACGATGCCACGTCACCTCGGATTACTGTTGATAATCTCGCGCTAGTTCGAAACGATTTATTCAAAATTAGAATTTAAGTTAAACAATTAAAGTTTTCAAAAGTCAAAACTAAATTGTTCCTAATGTGTCAAATAATCCTTAGTAAATATTAGTGGATAAATTATATTTTAATAAAATATTTAGAAGCACTAAAGTAATAGAAATGACAACAAAAACAATTAAATAGATGCCTTTTATAAAGTTATAATAATAAAACTAAATTAGTAGTGTGCCAAAATAATTGTGGCAGTGGGCTGATTAGTAATACTAATTTAGGTGCTCACTCGGTATTTTATAAAACTAAAATAAAAGAAACTTTAAATGAAAATAGTAAAGAAAATAAGTAAAAGAAATAAAAAAGAAAAGCAAACCCCCCATCAATGGGCTCCGGCCCAGCAGGCCACCAGCCCAACTGGGCAAAGGCCCAACCGGCCGGCCCACCCCACTCCCTTAACCCCCTGGTGCCGAAACCCTAGGCACCGACACCCCCCCACTCCCCCACTCGCGCCCCCACTCTCCCTCCCCCCGATCCCCTCCTGGATCGGGATCGAGCCCCCACTCTCTCTCGCCTCCCTGCTAGATCTGTACGCCCGCTACCTCACTGCCCCCGACCCCGGCGCGCCGACGCCGCTCACGTCTCCAGTGCCGCCTGCTACCTCGCCCCCGCCTCCTCGACGCCGCACCACCGTTAGCCTGTCATTGTTGCTACAGTTGTTGATACCTTACCCGCAATCCTAAATGCTTAGTATAGGATGCTAGTTTATCATCATTGGCCCTACATTCTTGTCAGTCTGCCTTGCTATACTATCGGGCCGTGATCACTCGGGAGGTGATCATGGGTATATAAAATACATACCTACATACTATACAGATGGTGACTAAAGTCGGGTTGGCTCGTTGAGTACCCGCAATTGATTCCGATGTGGGGGCTGAAAGGACAGGTGGCTCCATCCCGGTAGAGGTGGGCCTGGGTTCCCGATAGCCCCCAACTGTTACTTTGTGGCGGAGCGACAGGTCAGGTTGAGACCACCTAGGAGAGAGGTGGGCCTGGCCCTGGTCGGCGTCCGCGGTTACTTCATAATAATACGCTTAAGAGATCTTGGTATTTGATCTGAGTTGGGTCATTCACCTTATACGCACTAACCGCCACGTGGGACAAGATATGGGCAATCGGCGTCGTGGTATCAGCCGAAGCTCTTTTTTTGACGTCAGCGACTGAGCGGCGCGCGCCGCATTGGACCGTAAGCTCGCGCTTGTATTAATGGGGCTAGGTCTGCTTCCGGCCGTGTACGCAACGTGCAGGTGTGCAATGGGCGATGGGCCCAGACCCCTGCACGCATAGGAGTTAGACCGGCGTGCTGACCTCTCTTTTGAGCCTAGGTAGGGCTGCGACGTGTTGATCTTCCGAGGCCGGGCATGACCCAGGAAAGTGTGTCTGGCCAAATTGGATCGAGTGTGTCGTGTAATGTGGTGCACCCCTGCAGGGAAGTTTATCTATTCGAATAGCCGTGATCTTCGGTAACAGGACGACTTGGAGTTGTACCTTGACCTTATGATAACTAGAACCGGATACTTAATAAAACACACCCTTCCAAGTGCCAGATACAACCCGGTGATCGCTCTCTAACAGGGCGACGAGGAGGGGATCGCCGGGTAGAATTATGCTATGCGATGCTACTTGGAGGACTTCAATCTACTCTCTTCTACATGCTGCAAGACGGAGGCTACCAGAAGCGTAGTCTTCGATAGGACTAGCTATCCCCCTCTTATTCTGGCATTCTGCAGTTCAGTCCACCGATATTTCCTCTTTACACATATACCCATGCATATGTAGTGTAGATCCTTGCTTGCGAGTAGTTTGGATGAGTACTCACGATTTCTTTGCTCCCTCTTTCCCCCCTTTTCCCTCTTCTTCCCGGACGTCGCAACCAGACGTTGGAGCCCAGGGGCTAGACGCCACTGTCGATGACGACTCCTACTACACTGGAGGTGCCTACTACTACGTGCAGGCCGCTGACGACGACCAGGAGTAGTTAGGAGGATCCCAGGCAGGAGGTCTGCGCCTCTTTCGATCTATATCCCAGTTTGTGCTAGCCTTCTTAACGCAAACTTGTTTAACTTATGTCTGTACTCAGATATTGTTGCTTCCACTGACTCGTCTATGATCGAGCAATTGTATTCGAGCCCTCGAGGCCCCTGGCTTGTATTATGATGCTTGTATGACTTATTTTATTTTAGAGTTGTGTTGTGATATCTTCCCGTGAGTCCCTGATCTTGATCGTACACGGTTGCGTGTATGATTCGTGTATGATTGAATCAGGGGCGTCACACATCGTGCATGGGCTAGCCAGTAAAAAGGACCTCGGCGGGGGTGGCTGACATGAGGGCACGTTGACGTGTTCGGATTTAATGGGACCGGTGGGAAGTAGATGAACGGCTGACACGTAGACCTGAGGGCGGACACCGAGAGGAGGCGCATGCGTCAACGCAAATCCGGCCAAATTTGTGTCGAAAATGGGTCCAAGAGGACACGAAGAGGACATATTTAGCGCCCGAGGGCATCCGTTAGACCGTGATATTTTTCCGTCTCAACACGAACTATGTTGAACAAGTATCTGAAAAATATTGAACAATTATTTGAAAAAATATTGATCATGTATATAAAAATATTAATCAAGCATTCGAAATAAAATGTTGGGCAAGTATTTGAAAAAATGTTGATCATGTATATAAAAAGGTTAATCAAGCATTTGAAAAAAAGGTTGAATAAGTATTTGAAAATGTTGATCAAGCAAAAATGTTAATTCTGTATATGAAAAATGTTGACCATGTATTAAAAATGATGAATTTTTTTGATCACGTATATAAAAATTTAATCGACCATTTGAAAAAAAAATGTTGAACAAGTATTTTTAATTGTTAACTAAGTATTTAAAAAATATTAAATGTGTACAGAAAGAATGTTGACCATGTATTATAGAAATGATAAATCTTTTTGATCATGTATATAAAAATGTTAATGAAGCATTTGAAAAAAATGTAGAACAAGTATTTGAAAAGTGTTAATCAAGCATTTGGAAATGTTAAATGTGTATAAAAAATGTTGACCATGTATTTAGAAATGAATATTTGATAATCACGTTTTTAAAAATGTTAATAAAGCAGTTGAAAAAAATGTTGAATATGTATTTTAAAAATATTAATCAAGAAATTGGAAAATTTTAAATATGTACAGAAAAAATGTTGACCATGTATTGAAAAATGTTAAATTTGTATTGTAAGAATGTTAAATATGTATTAGAAAAATGTTGTTGGCATATACAAAAAATGTAGAATGAAATGAAAAGAAACAAAGAGAACAAAAAATAAAACCCAAAAAGAAACAAAATAAATCAAAGAAATAACAAAAAACAAAGAAACAAATGCAGTAAAATAGAAAAAATGGAGAAGAAAAAAGAAAAGAGAGAGAAAAAAAGAAAACAACAAAAACAAGAAAGAAAAAAAACCAATGAGATGAGAGAAAAAGCGGAGAAAAAAACTGGATAAAAATGAGGAAGAAACAATGGAAAAAACAGGCTTGTTTCGACTTAAGAACTACCTCCCTACGTGTACATCACAAACGGGAGTCTGCCCCAGTGGCTCATCGCCCTTCCTCTAGGGCAGGGTTCAAATCGTGCGCGCCCCCATTGCTTGTCTCCTTTTTCCTTTGTTAATTGCACGCAAGTGGGCCAGCCCAAGAACTGTAGTTGCTTCAGTGACTGAAACTTTTCATCTCGCTTAATGCGATAAATAGTTGCCGCGGAAAACACTTGAGGCACGTTGAATAGGGTACGTAGGCCCTGCTATCAAGTTTTGATTTTTTTTTCGGCGGCGGCTGTGGGAGTCCACTTGGTCCAGCCAAGCAGCCCGTCTCCACGGCCTAGCTGCTGCAGCTTTCGGTCCGATTGGCTAGTGAGCTACAGATAGTCAAATCCCATCAATGAGCACCATTCTTCTATTGCCGACGTTTTTCTCCTAATACGTGAGAGCAACTAACTAACGAGCGCTCCTTCGGGAGCCTCGCAACGATCAGCGCCACTTGGCGCGCTCGCAGTCATTCGCCACGTGTCGCGCTCTGGGCGCTCCCTCCGGATTTTGCTTTTTTTATTTTTACGCACGCGTTTTCGGCTTTTAAACGGTTTTTTTCTGGGTTTTTTATGTTTTGGTTTTCTACAAGTCTTTCCTAGCTCTTCGATCACAAAAATAAATTTGAAAAAAATAATTTTTTTTGCGCCAAAATATTCATTTTTTTCGCGAGAGTCACGATTTTGTTTTCACGAAAGGCACGGTTGTGCTTTCGCGAGAGGCACGGGCGTGCCTCTTGGAAACGAAAAAAACGCGTTTTTTGTTTTTTTTCTTTCGCGAGAGGCACGGTTTTGCTTTCGTGAGAGGCATGGTTGTGCTTTCGCGAGAGGCACGGGCGTGCCTCTTTCGGAAAGGAAAAAAACGCGTTTTCTTTTTTTTTCTTTCGCGAGAGGCACTGTTTTGCTTCCGCGAGAGGCATGGTTGTGCTTTCGCGAGAGGCACGGGCTTGTCTCTTTCAGAAAGGGAAAAAAATGCGTTTTCTGGTTTTTTTTCTTTCGCGAGAGGCACGGTTTTGCTTCCGCCAGAGGCACGGTTGTGCTTTCGCGAGAGGCACGGGCGTGCCTCTTTCTAAAAAGGAAAAAAACGCATTTTCTGTATTTTTTTCTTTCGCGAGAGTCACGGTTTTGCTTTCACGAGAGGCACGGTTTTGCTTTCGCGAGCATGCCTCTCAGAAACGAAAAAACCGTGTTTTCTGCCTTTTTTTCTTTCGCGAGAGTCACGGTTTTGCTTCTGCGAGAGGCACGGTGGTGCTTTCGCGAGAGTCACGGACGTGCCTCTCGAAAACGAAAAAAAACGTGTTTTCTGTATTTTTTTTCTTTCGCGAGAGTCACGGTTTTGCTTCCGCGAGAGACACAGTTGTGCTTTCGTGAGAGTCACGGCCGTGCCTCTTCAGAAACGAAAAAAAACGAGTTTTCTTTTTTTTTCTTTGCGAGAGTTACGGTTTTGCTTCCGCGAGAGGCACGATTGTGCTTTAGCGAGAGTCACGGCCGTGCCTCCTCGGAAACGAAAAAAACGTGTTTTCTTTTTCTTCCTTTCTTTGGCAGAGCGAGCATTTCTCGAGATCACACCGGTCGGAAAGTAACATGGCAGACTTTAGGAGAGTGCTAGCGGACTGCAACCTTCATGACATAGGCTTCAAGTGCACACCCTGGACATATGACAATAAGCAGAGGATTTTCAATGTAAAAGCTCGCCTCGACAGAGGGGTGGCTAGCCCAGAGTGGTGCAGACTGTTTAGCAATGCTACAGTGGAACATATTGTGTCTTCGAGATCTGACCATGTACCTCTATTCCTCCGTTTCGGTTCCAGGAGAGAGTGGCGCCCAGTCAACAATAGTTTCAGATATGAACATATGTGGGAAAGAGCTGATAACCTGCCAGAAGTAGTGGTAATGCATGGTCTGGTGGAGGGCCAGGTCATTCTCTGGAAAAAATCACTAAGAAACTACGAAGTATGCAGGGGGTGCTTAGCAAATGGGCGCAAAAGGAGTTCTGCTCTGTACAAAACAGAATAAAGTCGCTAAGAGATGCTCTCAAGGGTTTCCGTATGTTGCATCAAACTCCGGAAATCGAAGAGAAGATGAGGCGAACAGAATCTGAATTAGATGAATGGCTCTACAGGGAGGAGATGATGTGGAGACAACGGTCTCGGATAACCTGGTTAAGAAAAGGGGATAGGAACACGGAATTCTTCCACCGCAAAGCAACCTGGCGCAGGAAGAAAAATAAAATAACAAAAGTGAAACGTGAAGATGGAAGTTGGGCAGAGAATACAGAGGAAATACATGTGGAGATAAATAATTTCTTCCAAGGCTTATATACGCGAGACGACAAGGTTATACCACAGGAGTTAATTGACCTTTTCCCCAAGAAGGTGGATGACAAAATGAATGAAACACTAGTCAAAACAGTCACGGATGAGGAGATAGGTGATGCCCTTTTCAAATTGGACCACTCAAGGCCCCAGGGCCCGATGGTTTCCCGGCTCGCTTCTTTCAGCGGAATTGGCAAACCATGAAGGAGGACGTAATAAATGGAGTAAAAAAGTTTATTGAGGATGGAGTGATGGCAGCAGGTGTGAACGATACTACAATTGTGCTCATTCCTAAAGGAAACAATCCTATTAGTATCAAGGATTACCGCCCCATAAGCCTCTACAATGTTATATACAAGGTAATCTCGAAGGTGCTAGTAAATCGCTTACGCCCTCTACTTGATGATCTCATTTCTGAAACTCAAAGTTCCTTCATCCCGGGGAGACTGATCACTGACAATGCGATCATCGCTTTTGAGTGCTTCCATAAAATCCACCACATCAAGAACTGGAGAGATACCCATTGTGCTTACAAATTGGACTTGGCCAAAGCCTATGACAGGGTTGATTGGAATTTTCTTGAGGGTGCTCTTATACAACTGGGCTTTGATCGGAAGTGTATTAGATGGGTGATGATATGCGTGAGGTCAGTCACTTTTTCGGTTAAATGCAATGTGTGCTGCTGGATGCATTTGTGCCCTCGAGAGGCCTGAGGCAGGGGGATCCGTTGAGTCCTTACCTCTTCTTATACTAGATCATCGCTGGCGCGCGTTGCTGGGCCCGTCCATTTCTGAAGTATAATGTTAGGAAATTCGTAAATATATGATGAAATGAAATATGATTGTTAAATACGAAATAAGTTGCTTGGATTTACGGACGCCAAATTGAATAATTTTTATTAGCAAAACAGGGCACTAGTACTTGTGTTTAGCAATGTAATGTGTGTACTCAGTTTAAGATTAGTCACTAAAATTTGATTCTAACCGGTTAGGAGTTTTAGCTACAACATAAAAATACAGCTCTTCCTGCCAAAAAAATACAGGTCTACAAACGATGTACAATAAGCCTTAAAAATCTCCCTATGAACTGAAATCACACCCATCAACTTATTTGACCATCGTTTTCTCTTTTTTTTAGCCTAGCTCATTGTTCTTTCCCATCATATGCCACACTTGGATCCTGATTTCACACCTTATTGGTAGTTTTATCCATTCATCATTTGGTAAACCTTGGTCCTTGTTGATGAACTGATTTGTTCTGTTTCAGAATAGATACTCCCTCCAATCCATATTAATTCTCGCAGCTTTAGTATAACTTTATAGTAATACGATCGCATGGAGTAGTAAATATTTTAAGAAGGGATGGTAAATGGGTGAAAATAAAATGTTTTTATTTATTCTATACCCGAAAATTATATGTACTAAGGTTGCGAGAAGTAATATGACTGGATGGAGTAGTGAATATTTTAAGAAGGGGTGGTAAATTGGTGATAATAAATATTTCTATCTATTCTATACCAGACAATTATATTAAGCAACAGACCATTGCAAACCACTATACCGCGTAACCAAAAAAAAAATCTGGTTCTAAAGGTCGATTAGCAATAAGTGCTTTTCATCAGACCTGGAGAAGTATACACAACAGAAAAGAAAAAACAACTCCATGCTTTGAAATTTGAACAAATACGTTGATTTTTTTTTCAGGTTTTGTACATTCACATCAAAGAACAAATGTATGTCATCAAAGGGACCATCACATTACTACACTCCATATGGGAAAGGTCACTATTACCCGTTTTCAGAAGGTCTTCACTCTTTAGGAGAAAACCTTCACTGCATAATCTCAATTATATCATTATGGGTCTTGTTTATTATCATGTACTTTGCATAATCTGTCCAAGTAAATGTTGCATTCTGGTGACCTTTTGTAAGATTAGCACAAATAGTTATTGATAATGTTATTTCACAAAAATGAAGAGACATAATTAAGTTTATAGTCTGAATATTGACCAATAAGAAGGTGAGACGACAAAAGATATTCATCTTACTTTATAACTTGAAACACCACAAAGGGAAACATCCGACAAGTTTGTAAGCCACCTAAAAATGCGTGTTGATTGCACCCATAAAAAGAACTTCATGTCAGCATTTACATGTTTTACTTTAGCATATTAGTGTAGAAAGTTTTTTCTAAACTGTAAAAACATAATCCACTATGCATCATCTGTTGCAGGAGTATGTCGGCAGTCCAACAACATTATGCTATTACTTGGTCATATATGTTATAAGTGAAGGGTGCACAACTTTATAGTCGAAGCTAGTCCTCTTGGAACCCACGTGACCAAACCAAAATGCAGGGTAGTAATACACTTGCCTTGAGCATTCGATATCAATTTGTATCATCATCTAGCTGTATGGCCTAACTCGGAGCGAAGTTGAACTACACAATGACCAGGCATATCACTTGTGGCTCCCACTCTCAGTTTTGAATCCAGTAGCATCTTGCATCTAAACTAATTGAACTCATAAATTTCCATAAGTTATAATTTTGAGATTGATATATATTCTGGCTAACTACACACTGATATTATGGCATCTACTTTTTTCTTGTGAAAAGTAGCAGTTTAGAGGAAAATAAGCATCACCATGAAATTCCTTGGATCCATAAAGTTATAAAGGCATACATCCAAAGAAGAGCCTCCTAGTCATCTCCATCTAGATATAATGGTTCATGGTCTCGGACTTGTTGCTCGACTCAATCGCGCTCTTCTCCACAGCCGCTTTTAATTTTGTTGCTGACCTCACATTGTACGCTGGGCTGCTGTTTTTCCTTCTGGTTCATTTCTTCCCTACCCAGATATAAAGAACCTCAACTTGTATTGAACTGAAGAGCTAAACTGAAAGTGGTATAGGGAAAGGTGTAACCTGGAAGTTAGGAGAAGAATATTCAGATGTGAAACAGTCCCCTGTGTCCAATGTAAATCCCCTATAAATTCTGAAACAACCAGAGAACAATGATAAGAAATTGGGCATAATACTCTTTGTATCGATGATAGGACAACAAAGAGAGATTTAATTCTTGAAGCCTTGCAAACCGTTTACCTTGTGTTCCTCTAGAATCTGAACCATAGGCAGCAACTGATCACCTTGTCATCCCAAGTTCCATCTATTATAGAATTGCAGTAGTTACAGGCAATCAGGAACGGCACGAGGATGCCTATGACATGGATAGATCAGCACAAGATGGAGGTTGAAATAAAGATGGGGACCTACAGCGAGATAGAGGAGTGCTCCTCCTTTCCTCCAACTATAGTTCACATGATGAATAGCTAACCCTTCAGAATCAGCATTAACCAAAAAGTATGTAGCCATCATTGATGGCTACCATTGCCGCTCCCGTCTATTTATACAAAAAACTATAGAATTTTTCATAAATATTTGACCACATTAAACTTATTAGATTTGCATAATCATAACCATATGTTAGTTTGTACGCAAGAGAAATGTCATATATATTCGGTGAGAGCAAGGTTAGCAGATACAAATTGGTTTGGTATGACAACATACACAACAATGTATGTAGTAAATACAAGTAAACAGTATTGTCGAGACAAATAAATAATAAATATCACCAAAAATAAACATGTATTGAGATATAAGATGTCTTTGTGATTCTGTATAAAGAAATTGAATAGGTAACAGATCCTAGACAAGCCCATCCTTCAGAGCCGACAGAGAAGGAAAAATGTATACACATTAATCTTAGAAGCTTCATTCTCTTCTGTAACCATTGCACAATAAAAAGGAAATCAAGTCCTATAAGATCGCTAAACCTACTGAAATTTTATTTCTGTATTAATATCAGGTTTATCTGAATCAAACTTTGTGGAAGGTGAGATGGGATGGAAAAATGCATTCCATAACACATACTGTAGTTCTTCCTCGCAGGTGTACGGGAAGGCATGGCGCCGTGTCGGCGCCGTTATAGGACGGAAGGGCGGCGACCATCTTTGACAACAGTTACGCCAGGGAACTGGCTTACCGCCGGGTGAGCTGTCGTCTCGGGGGCCACCGCTTGTCATGAGAGACGTCACACTTCTCCTCCTGGTCTTCACGTTCTCCTCCCTTCGTCCTCCAGAGAGGAGGCACAGCGGCGGCGCACGAGAGAAGGATCGAGGGGAGCCAGATGTGACTCGCCTTCCCTTCTTCCTCCAGTTATCCTCTCATCTTGCTCTCACCTTAGGCCGACATAGAACAGCGGGACAAGGAGGCGACATGGGGAGGCAGCAGCATTGAGGCAGAGGATGAAGGGAGCGATCGAGGCAGAGGATGAAGGGATTCGCCGGCGGCGGCGCTGTCGCCTGTCGGTAGGGCTGTTTCGTCCAGGTCGATTGGATTGGACGAAGGGATAATGGGCTTTGGGAGGTAGAGGGCCCAATTAACCACAAACGACGGTTTTGGCTTCCAGAATAGCAACCCTTAGGACAGCTGGCCTAGTTCGTGATTAGGAGTCGATCCGACGGCCAGAAACGCTCAGATCGCAAGAACGGACGGCTTAAAACGCAAATCGCTGTGAGAGCTCGGTTTTGGTGCGGTTATACTGTCCTTAATGTGGCTGATGGATTGGCTACCTTACTAAACAGAGAAGTAGAAAAAGGTACTATCTCCCCACTAAAAATCGCTCAAGGCAGTCCGGGTATATCAAATCTCCTCTTCGCGGATGACAGTTTGCTATTCTTCAAAGCCACTGTCGATCAAGCAAGAAAAGTGAAGGAGCTCTTAGACCTTTTTCAGAAATGCTCGGGTCAACTGTTGAGCCAAAGTAAGTGTTCCCTACTCTTTAGTGAGGCATGTCTAGACAATGTAAGGAAAGATATTATGAGCACCCTAGGAGTGGAAACTTCAACTTTTGAGGGTAAGTATTTGGGGCTGCCAACACCGGAGGGAAGAATGAAAGATGAGAACTTCCAACCGATCTTGGACAAATTTGGGAAGAGATGTAATAACTGGAATGAAAGATTCATGTCCCAAGCGGCAAAAGAAGTCCATATTAAATCAATTGTACAATCTTTGCCAGTATATGTCATGGGGGTTTTCAAGCTCAACCAAAGCTTTTGTGATAAGTATGAAAAATTAATCAGAGACTTCTGGTGGGGAGACAAGGATGAACATAGAAAAGTTCATTGGATGTCATGGGAGAATATGACAAAACCTAAGAGGGATGGAGGCATAGGCTTCCGAGATATGCATTATTTCAATCAAGCGCTGCTAGCCAGGCAGGGATGGAGGCTGCTGCAATTTCCGAACAGCTTGTGTGCCCGGGTCCTAAAATCTAAATACTACCCCAATGGTGAATTACTGAATACTTTATTCTCCTCAGATGCTTCCCCCGCGTGGCGAGGTATTGAATTTGGACTCGAGCTTCTGAAAAAGGGTCTCATCTGGAGAGTGGGCAGCAGAAGGAAAATCCAAATTGAGAGAGACCAATGGATTCCACGAGACGAAGGCCTAAAAACAACGTGTTTCATAAGCCGCTCTAGACAGAGATGGGTCAACCAGCTAATGCTTTCAGACACAAAGGAATGGAACATTGACCTCATAAGGAGAATTTTTCATGCTTTTGATGCAGAGAAATCTGCAAAATCCGAATCCCCGCTGCTGAAGTAGAGGATTGTGTGGCTTGGCACTATGAAAAGTCTGGCATCTTTACTGTCAAGAGCGCCTACAAACTTGCCGTCACACTAAGAAGAAATGGAAGGGAGGCTCCCTCTAGCTCGTCGAGTGAACCTGGGAACAGAAGCATTTGGGATGTCATATGGAAAGCAAACATTCCATAGAAAAAAAATGGGTGGAGAGTGGCGACCCAAGCTTTGGAAACAAAACATAACACCTTCAGAAGGACCATTGTGAAGGAAGATACATGTGATTCATGTGGAATGGAAAGTGAAGATGAGTTCCATGTGGTTGTTTCATGCACAAGAAGCAGGGTGTTGAGAGCTGCCATGAGGGTTAAATGGGACGTCCCCAAGGAAGTTGAGTTCAGACGAACGGGAGAGGATTGGCTTCAAAACCTCCTTCTGACACAATCAGCTAGCATCAGAAATAGGATCTTGATGATACTGTGGAAAGCCTGGAGTCTCAGGAACAACACCATCCATGGGGATGGGAAGGATACTGTCACGGGAGCAGTGCATCAACTCCTCAGTCTGGGCGAAGATTTGCTAGCGGCCGAGCAGGCTGTTAACATGCCTGATAGCAAGCCAGCAATCACACTTTTTGATCAGAGCACAACCAAGCCTGTACCCCTGAAAAATAATCGCTGGATAGCACCTGCAACTGGGTATGTAAAAATCAACTATGATGCGGCCTTTCTTAAAAAATCAGGGGACACTTGGGGAGGAGCAGTAGCTCGAATCATCGGGGTTTTGTCCACTTGTCTGTCGGATGACGGCTGAGCCAGTGCAACTCGGTAGAAGAGGCAGAGGCAGCTGCTGTACTGATGGGAATGTCTGAACTATCAAACGTTTATGGGGGACCTATAATCCTGGAGGTGGATTGCACTGCAGTGGCCCGGAACTTGATCTCGGAGGACCCCTACAAGTCGTCTAGCTATGTAGTCATAGCTGACATAAAGAATACCTTAAATGCCTACCAAAGGTTTGAGGTCAGGGTGATCAATAGAGCTCAGAACGAGCTGGCTCACCAGATTGCAGCCACAACAAGGGCATCAGGTGACCACAAAGTGGTGGCTGGAGTGCATGATTCAGTGAGGCAACAGATGGTTAAGGAGTATATTACTACCATTGCTTAGTGTATGCATGGTTCTAAAAAAAGAGTCACGTTTTTGCTTCCGCGAGAGGCACGGTTATGATTTCGTCAAAGGCACGGGCGTGCCTCTTTCGGAAAGAGAAAAAACTTGTGCTCCCGGTTTGATTTTTTCATCTATTTTTTTCATGAAAAAAAAGTTCATCAAAACCTATAAACATGGGATCTAGTTTTTAAGATCTCAACGCGAGGAATCCAAAGACGAAAGTGGATCGAGATTTGGACGCACGGTTTAAGAGATAAAACGTGTTGAATAAACGGATCCAAGAAAAAAAGGGAAAACTCCTAGGTTGCGACAAGTGGCGCACATGCAGCGCACCACTTGTCGCAACCTGGGGAAGTTGGGGTGATCTTCGCAACGAGTACTCCTTAACTAGTGATTTCGCATCCTTCACGCTTGAAGTCTTCGTGACAGCAGGCTATGTAAGCCGTGTACCCATTAATTGCATCCTCGGCTTACATATATTTCTCTTTTTTCTTATTTGAAAATGCCAATCCTTTCACCTTCTTGTAAGGGCATCTTCAACACCGACCCGTAAATTCCCCCCCCCCTATCCGTCCGCGGATAGTAGGGACCAATCCACGGACTCGGATGTCAAATGATGCCATCCAACTCCGCCCGCTTACATTTCAAGACGGGTTTCCACTTGGCGGACGAAATTCATGCAAACCGGCAGATACTCATGAAAGTTCGGAAATAAAATAGCATAAATCATTCATACATAGCATGCAAATAAATCTAGTGTCTCAAATTCGATGTCAAACAAGTTTTTCAACGGATCAAGTCGTCACACACATAATGCCCCTTCAGCTTCATTCAACAGTGTGTGTACATAAATGACCGTCCCTCTGTCTTGTGGTGTTGGGGAACGTTGCAGAAAATTAAAATTTTTCCTACGGTTTCACCAAGATCCATCTATGAGTTCATCTAAGCAACGAGTCATGGGAGAGTGATTGCATCTACATACCACTTGTAGATCGCGTGCGGAAGCTTGCAAGGTGATGATGAAGTCGTACTCGACGTGATTCAGATCACCGATGTCCAAGTGCTGAACGGACAGCACCTCCGCGTTCAACACACGTACAGGACAGGAGACGTCTCCTCCTTCTTGATCTAGCAAGGGGGAAGGAGAGGTTGAGGAAGATCGCTCCAACGGCAGCACGACGGCGTGGTGGTGTTGGTGCAGCAGTACTCCGGCAGGGCTTCGCAAGCGTGTAACGGAGGAGGAGAGGTGTTGGGGAGGGGAGGGGCTGCACCTTAGAGTTGTGTACAGAAGCCCTCCCCCCACCCCTCTATTTATAGGGGAAGGGGCAAGGGGGGCCGACCCCTCTAGATGGGATCTAGAGGGGGGGCGGCGGCCAGGGAGGGGAGGCTTGCCCCCCAAGCAAGGGGGGCGCCCCCCTTAGGGTTTCCCCCCCAACCCTAGGCGCATGGGCCCAAGGTGGGGGGCGCGCCCAGCCCTCCAGGGGCTGGCTCCCTCTCCTTTGCGGCCCATGTGGCCCTCCGGGAGGGGTGGCCCCTCCCGGTGGACCCCCGGAACCCCTCCGGTGGTCCCGGTACATTACCGATAGACCCCCGAAACTTTCCGGCGTCCGTATGACAACTTCCCATATATAAAACTTCACCTCCGGACCATTCTGGAACTCCTCGTGACGTCCGGGATCTCATCCGGGACTCCAAACAACATTCGGTAGTCACATACTAGTCTTCCTAATAACCCTAGCGTCACCGAACCTTAAGTGTGTAGACCCTACGGGTTCGGGAGACATGCAGACATGACCGAGACCACTCTCCGGTCAATAACCAACAGCGGGATCTGGATACCTATGTTGGCTCCCACATGCTCCTCGATGATTTCATCGGTTGAACCACGATGCCGAGGATTCGATCAAACCCTGTATACAATTCCCTTTGTCAATCGGTACGTTACTTGCCCGAGACTCGATCGTCGGTATCCCAATACCTTGTTCAGTCTCGTTACTGGCAAGTCACTTTACTCGTACCGTAATGCATGATCCCGTGGACAACACCTTGGTCACCTTGAGCTCATTATGATGATGCATTACCAAGTGGGCCCAGAGATACCTCTCCGTCATACGGAGTGACAAATCCCAGTCTCGATCCGTGTCAACCCAACAGACACTTTCGGAGATACCTGTAGTGCACCTTTATAGTCACCCAGTTACGTTGTGACATTTGGTACACCCAAAGCACTCTTACGGTATCCGGGAGTTACACGATCGCATGGTCTAAGGAAGAGATACTTGACATTGGCAAAGCTCTAGCAAACGAACTACACGATCTTTGTGCTATGCTTAGGATTGGGTCTTGTCCATCACATCATTCTCCTAATGATGTGATCCCGTTATCAACGACATCCAATGTCCATAGCCAGGAAACCATGACTATCTATTGATCACAACGAGCTAGTCAACTAGAGGCTTACTAGGGACATATTGTGGTCTATGTATTCACACGTGTATTACGATTTCCGGATAATACAATTATAGCATGAATAAAGAAAATTATCATGAACAAAGTAATATAATAATAATGCTTTTATTATTGCCTCTAGGGCATATTTCCAACATTGATCTACAAGACATATTTGCAAAGGTTTTAGACTAAGTTCATGATAATTAAGTTCTAATCAAATTATGAACTCCCACTCAGATTAGACATCCTTCTAGTCATCTAAGTGTTACACAATCCGAGTCGACTAGCCCGTGTCCGATCATCACGTGAGACGGACTAGTCATCGTCGGTGAACATCTTCATGTTGATCGTATCTTCCATACGACTCGTGTTCGACCTTTTGGTCTCTGTGTTCCGAGGCCATGTCTGCACATGCTAGGCTCGTCAAGTTAACCCTAAGTGTTTTTCCTGTGTAAAACTATCTTACACCCGTTGTATGTGAACGTAAGAATCCATCACACCCGATCATCACGTGGTGCTTAGAAGCGACGAACTGTAGCAACGGTGCACAGTTAGGGGAGAACACTTCTTGAAATTTTTGTAAGGGATCATCTTATTTACTACCGTCGTCCTAAGTAAACAAGATGCATAATCATAATAAACATCACATGCAATTATATAGTTGTGACATGATATGGCCAATATCATATAGCTCCATTGATCTCCATCTTCGGGGCTCCATGATCATTTTGTCACCGGCTTGACACCATGATCTCCATCATCATGATCTCCATCATCGTGTCTTCATGAAGTTGTCACGCCAACGACTACTTCTACTTCTATGGCTAACGCGTTTAGCAATAAAATAAAGTAGTTTACATGGCGTTCTTCAATGACACGCAGGTCATACAAAAAATAAAGACAACTCCTATGGCTCCTGTGAAGGAAATATGCCCTAGAGGCAATAATAAAGTTATTATTTATTTCCTTATAATCATGATAAATATTTATTATTCATGCTAGAATTGTATTTACCGGAAACATAATACATGTGTGAATACATAGACAAACATAGTGTCACTAGTATGCCTCTACTTGACTAGCTCGTTAATCAAAGATGGTTATGTTTCCTAACCATGGATAAAGAGTTGTTATTTGATTAACGAGGTCACATCATTAGCTGAATGATCTGATTGACATGACCCATTCCATTAGCTTAGCACCCGATCGTTTGGTATGTTGCTAATGCTTTCTTCATGACTTATACATGTTCCTATGACTATGAGATTATGCAACTCCCGTTTACCGGAGGAACACTTTGGGTGCTACCAAACGTCACAACGTAACTGGGTGATTATAAAGGAGAATTACAGGTGTCTCCAAAGGCAGATGTTGGGTTGGCGTATTTCGAGATTAGGATTTGTCACTCCGATTGTCGGAGAGGTATCTCTGGGCCCTCTCGGTAATACACATCACATAAGCCTTGCAAGCATTACAACTAATATGTTAGTTGTGAGATGATGTATTACGGAATGAGTAAAGAGACTTACCGTTAACGAGATTGAACTAGATATTGGATATCGACGAATAAAGGGAACAACGTATGTCGTTATGCGGTCTGACCGATAAAGATCTTCGTAGAATATGTAGGAGCCAATATGGGCATCCAGGTCCCGCTATTGGTTATTGACCGGAGACGTGTCTCGGTCATGTCTACATTGTTCTCGAACCCGCAGGGTCCGCAGCGCTTAAGGTTACGATGACAGTTACATTATGAGTTTATGCATTTTGATGAACCGAAGGTTGTTCGGAGTCCCGGATGTGATCACGGACATGACGAGGAGTCTCGAAATGGTCGAGACGTAAATATTGATATATTGGAAGCCTATGTTTGGACATCGGAAGTGTTCCGGGTGAAATCGGGATTTTACCGGGTTACCGGGAGGTTACTGGAACCCCCCGGGAGCCATATGGGCCTTCATGGGCCTTGGTGGAAAAGAGAAAGGGGCTGCCCTAGATGGGCTGCGCGCCTCCCCCTTCCCCTAGTCCTATTAGGACTAGGAGAGGTGGCCGGCCCCTTCCTCCTCTTTTCCCCCTCCGGGAAATCCTAATTGGAATAGGATTGGAGGGGAGTCCTACTCCCGGAAGGAGTAGGACTCCTCCTGCGCCTCCCTCCTTGGCCGGCCAGCCTCCCCTCCTCTCCTCCTTTATATACGGAGGCAGGGGCACCTCTAAACACACAAGTTGATCCACGTGATCTATTCCTTAGCCGTGTGCGGTGCCCCCTGCCACCATATACCTCGATAATACTGTAGCGGAGTTTAGGCGAAGCCCTGCTGCTGTAGTTCATCAAGATCGTCACCACGCCGTCGTGCTGACGGAACTCTTCCCCGACACTTTGCTGGATCGGAGTCCGGGGATCGTCATCGAGCTGAACGTGTGCTCGAACTCGGAGGTGCCGTAGTTTCGGTGCTTGATCGGTTGGATCGTGAAGACGTACGACTACTTCCTCTACGTCGTGTCATCGCTTCCGCAGTCGGTCTGCGTTGGGTACGTAGACAACACTCACCTCTCGTTGCTATGCATCACATGATCTTGCGTGTGCGTAGGTAATTTTTTGAAATTACTACGAAACCCAACATCCAGCCGGTTGTCATACTCAGCGACATGCAAGTCATGAATCCTATTACAAGAACATGATCTTATACATCACAATTCATCATTCATCACAACTTCTGGCCATATCACATCACATGATCAATCGCTGCAAAAACAAGTTAGATGTCCTCTAATTGTTGTTGCATCTTTTACGTGGCTGCAATTGGGTTCTAGCAAGAACGTTTTCTTACCTATGAATAACCACAACGTGATTTTGTCAACTTCTATTTACCCTTCATAAGGGCCCTTTTCATCGAATCCGCTCCAACTAAAGTGGGAGAGACAGACACCCGCCAGCCACCTTATGCAACTAGTGCATGTCAATCGGTGGAACCGGTCTCACGTAAGCGTATGTGTAAGGTTGGTCCGGGCCGCTTCATCCCACAATACCGCTGAAGCAAGAAAAGACTAGTAGAGGCAAGCAAGTTGACAAGATCCACGCCCACAACAAAATTGTGTTCTACTCGTGCAAAGAGAACTATGCATAGACCTAGCTCATGATGCCACTGTTGGGGAACGTTGCAGAAAATTAAAATTTTTCCTACGGTTTCACCAAGATCCATCTATGAGTTCGTCTAAGCAACGAGTCATGGGAGAGTGATTGCATCTACATACCACTTGTAGATCGCGTGCGGAAGCTTGCAAGGTGATGATGAAGTCGTACTCGACGTGATTCAGATCACCGATGTCCAAGTGCTGAACGGACAACACCTCCGCGTTCAACACACGTACGGGACGGGAGACGTCTCCTTGTTCTTGATCCAGCAAGGGGGAAGGAGAGGTTGAGGAAGATCGCTCCAACGGCAGCACGACGGCGTGGTGGTGTTGGTGCAGCAGTACTCCGGCAGGGCTTCGCAAGCGTGTAACGGAGGAGGAGAGGTGTTGGGGAGGGGAGGGGCTACGCCTTGGAGTTGTGTACAGCAGCCCTCCCCCACCCCTCTATTTATAGGGGAAGGGGCAAGGGGGGCCGACCCCTCTAGATGGGATCTAGAGGGGGGGCGGCTGCCAGGGAGGGGAGGCTTGCCCCCCAAGCAAGGGGGGCGCCCCCCTTAGGGTTTCCCCCCCAACCCTAGGCGCATGGGCCCAAGGTGGGGGGCGCGTCCAGCCCTCCAGGGGCTGGCTCCCTCTCCTTTGCGGCCCATGTGGCCCTCCGGGAGGGGTGGTCCCTCCCGGTGGACCCCCGGAACCCCTCCGGTGGTCCCGGTACATTACCGATAAACCCCCGAAACTTTCCGGCGTCCGTATGACAACTTCCCATATATAAAACTTCACCTCCGGACCATTCCGGAACTCCTCGTGACGTCCGGATCTCATCCGGGACTCTGAACAACATTCGGTAGTCACATACTAGTCTTCCTAATAACCCTAGCGTCACCGAACCTTAAGTGTGTAGACCCTACGGGTTCGGGAGACATGCAGACATGACCGAGACCACTCTCCGGTCAATAACCAACAGCGGGATCTGGATACCCATGTTGGCTCCCACATGCTCCTCGATGATTTCATCGGTTGAACCACGATGTCGAGGATTCGGTCAAACCCTGTATACAATTCCCTTTGTCAATCGGTACGTTACTTGCCCGAGACTCGATCGTCGATATCCCAATACCTTGTTCAGTCTCGTTACCGGCAAGTCACTTTACTCGTACCGTAATGCATGATCCCGTGGCCAACACCTTTGTCACCTTGAGCTCATTATGATGATGCATTACCGAGTGGGCCCAGAGATACCTCTCCGTCATACGGAGTGACAAATCCCAGTCTCGACCCGTGTCAACCCAACAGACACTTTCGGAGATACCTGTAGTGCACCTTTATAGTCACCCAGTTACGTTGTGACGTTTGGTACACCCAAAGCACTCTTACGGTATCCGGGAGTTACACGATCTCATGGTCTAAGGAAGAGATACTTGACATTGGCAAAGCTCTAGCAAACGAACTACACGATCTTTGTGCTATGCTTACGATTGGGTCTTGTCCATCACATCATTCTCCTAATGATGTGATCCCGTTATCAACGACATCCAATGTCCATAGTCAGGAAAACATGACTATCTATTGATCACAACGAGCTAGTCAACTAGAGGCTCACTAGGGACATATTGTGGTCTATGTATTCACACGTGTATTACGATTTCCGGATAATACAGTTATAGCATGAATAAAAAGACAATTATCATGAACAATGAGTTATAATAATACTTTTATTATTGCCTCTAGGGCATATTTCCAACATGTGGTACATCACGGCAACCCGCATGGGCTACACAATGTGTAAAGCAACATTGACTAAATGAATGATTCAATCAACAAGTTGAGAAAAGAAGAAGCAAAACTTACGATCTCCTCTCTGCCGCGTGCAATGGCCACCTTGCCTCCAGCGCGACAACTACATGACAAAACTTGGTAACAATGGTTTGGATGGTGTATCATCGATATGATAACGACCTCACATTGTGATCATGGATGATGTGCATGTCACAATGTGCTTTCGTGTGTGAAACGATTGATGCACTTGCTGCCAGAATGTCCCCTCTTTGCTCCTGCCTATGGAATCTGCAGATACAACCAACCACACATCGCACAACAACTCATCCTTCATGGTCGACTACCCACTAGTAGAAAAAAGGTCAAACGTGAAGCACATTAGTGCCAGTTTGATTTTGGCTCAGTACTAATGGTACCATTAGTGCCAGTTCGAACGGATTTGCATTAATGCCGGTTCGTGTTGAACCTTTAGTACCGGTTCGTGGCACGAACCGGTACTAAAGGGGTGGTGGCAGGCTGGCGTCAGGCCGGGGCCCCACAATCACCTTTAGTACCGGTTCGTGGCACGAACCGGTACTAAAGGTCTAACCTTTAGTATCGGTTCGTGCCATGAACCGGTACTAAAGGGGTCTGACCTATAGTACTGGTTTGTGACACAAACCGGCACTAAAAGTGTAGGGAAAATGTAAAAACGGCTATAACTTTTGCATACGATGTCGGAAAAAAATGTATAATATATCAAAAAATTCAGCACGAAAATCCGCATCCGATGGAGACAGCCTACGGCCTATTTGGAATTATTTAGAATCCTCAAATTCCAAAAGGAAAAAAGATATGGTTAAATAATTTCAGTTTTTTTAAAAAAAATTTGTTAAATCTGGTCAAACTACTTATTCAAGAAGTATTAATGTTACTACATAATTATTCAAGAATATTAGTGTTACTAAATAATTATTTCAATTTTTTGAATTTTGGTCAAATCTGGTCAAACTATGGTCAAACTGTGGTCAAACTATGGTCAAACTTATTCAAGAAATATTAGCGTTACTAAATAATTACTGTTTTTTAGAATAATAGTTTCAAACTCAAACGGTGAAATGTGTGACTTCATGCTCAAGCTAAACTCCTGAGGGTTAATAGGATTAACATCTTACTATTGTCAGGAAAACAACAAGTGTAGACTCGGAAACGAAGGAGAATAGAACCCGAAAGTTAAGCGTGCTCGGGCTACAGTAGTGAGAGGGATGGGTGACCGGTCGGGAAGTTAGATGATTTGGAATGAGTGATTCACACTTGAGCAGTTAAGAGAGGGGATTAGAGACTAAATCATCAAATAATTCAGAAAAATTAAAAATTGAAAAAAAAATCAATTTTTTTTCCAAAATTTTCAAAAAAAGAATTCAATAAAAAACCTTTAGTACCGGTTGGTAACACCAACCGGTACTAAAGGTCCCCCATACCGGGGCGCGAGCTCACGCCACGTGGTGGAACTTTAGCGCCGGTTCGTGCCGAACCGGTACTAAAGGGGGGGGGGGGCTTTAGTGCCCACCCTTTAGTGCTGGTTATGGCACCAGCACTAAAGCCCTTACGAACCGGCACTAAAGCTCCGTTTTCTACTAGTGACCCCACCATCCTTACTCCGAAAAATGGCATGACATCCCAAATGCGAGCACATGGCACATGTGATCTGATAGGAGTATACATACACAACACGTCTTGAAAAATCTCTGAAGCCACCGGCTCCGTGAACGCGTTCCCAAGGACCAACATCGACCACATGCTCGTTCTTAGTGTCACATTTCTTGAATTCAAACTGTTTATGAGGATCAGAAAAATTGATTCACGGCAGTCTTCACCATGCAAAAGAAAAATCAACTTTGTTCCAAAGAAATCAAAATCAAAAATCAGATCTGGTATTTTAGTTTTTGAAAATTTGCTACATCTTGAATTCCTACAATCTAAAATTTATCACACGGACAATTGCCCAAAAAATAATAATCAAATTTACTGACAATATCTACATGAAGTGTGGATAATTCGAGGAGGGGAAAGTATTTGTTTACATCTCATGGTATTCTTTTAATTTATTTTACTACAATCACTTTGCACTATGTGGAGGCAATGTGGTGAACACAATGAAATGAACAAATCTCTTCTTATCCCACTGAATGAATATTTCTAGAGAGACTGAAATAAATCCTGAAAAATGCGAGCACATTTGCCATGTCTAGGAGCTAAACCTACTTTCGTTGATTCCACCACAAGGAAACTAAACATCTAAGCTCAGTTGGCTACCCCCTTTTTCTATCTGAGCTATGCTCAGTTGGCTACTTGTTTTTTCTATATATGAGTGTATGGTTCGTGTTAGTTAGAGTTCATGGGTGTAATGTATAATTGCTGGATGAAAAAGATAACCTTTTCCTTGTAATTTAACAGCTCCTTCGATCAGTTCCGTCTTCTTAAATTGCCATTTATAAACATGTTTGCCAAAGAAGAAAAAGGGCTGGACGTAATTCACAGTATCTCTAGCTTTTATTGGAAATTCTCATCTATCTTTTGTTGATGCCATCTTGTGCGAGAAAAATGGTTCTTTCTCACTACATTTTGACGTTATCACACTAATACAGTTTTAGAAGATGATACCTGAATTGCGAGAATGATTCTAATGATCATCACCGGGATGGACACATTACCGCTAGAATCATTATTTCAACTAATCGACAACCCTCATACATGCTAGTCTACAATTTACTTGCTAAATTTAAATTACTGCATAATGTATTATTTTGTAAAATTGTAAATTTGCATGTTAGAGAAGCTCCTTACATTATATTTTATCTAAGTACTCAGCCAATAAAAAAGTAAAATTGATTGTTCGCCAAATTTAATTTCACAATGAAGTTTCTATTGAAAGCTTGTGCTATCATATTATTTATGCCAATAACAGTCAACTCAAAATATATTTTTGAATTGGCGATTGATCATGCATTTACTTACCTCCTCCTCCATGTCCTCGAACATTTTGTATTACTCTTGGGTGGTTATAAGGTTTTGATTGATCTCTATCTGCACTACTTAGGTCTTGTTTTTCTATGAAGAGAGAATATGTGGAATAACTTTTGGAATAAAATCCTAGAGCATTTTTTTGTTTACTTGAGTTACTATGAGTTGGGTTCATTTGATGTACATATTGAAGATTAATATAATTTTACCTTGCATTACCAAATGTTTGCATTTAACTCTCACTTTATATCATTTTCATTACGTAATATGCTTAACATTTAGTTTGTCAACGGAAAATCTGGACATTTCGAATCTTAGTCCTTACTCATGAGCTTCTATACCCTCTTTATTTGTATGAACTGAAATTTTGCATATACTAAGATAAATATGGAAAATGTTATGAAAGATCATTACTACTAAGATATGCCTAGGAATTCGGATCATGCTTTGGCTAGTAAGAATTATACCCATGTAAAAGTAACCTTCAATTCACAATATGATAAATGTCACTCTATCTCACACACCAAAAAATATCATTTTCTTACATGAAGTGATGTGCTAAAGCATACATTTGAAAATCCTACAGGATTAAAAGTAGATTTAGGGGAAAATGGTATGAAAACTCTGAAATCACGGGAGCTGATCAAAGAGCCTCAGATGGTCATATCACACACAACTTAGAGTGCTTTAAATTTGCCACTCCTTATTTAACTTAAAGGAAAACAATATTAAGTATCCTCGATGGCCACTCCTTAGAAATAGTTGAGGGCAAATTATTTTTACATATGATGATTTTGTTGGAGATTTCTGCCATTGTACTTATCATTGTGCACAATCTGTGAAAGCGCATAATCCGATGCACCCTCATCTATGGTGGCTATAGGACACCCTTTCAAGACAACAATTGGAAGGATGACACTGTGACACAACTTCAACCTTGCAGAACCGAGCCAGACAAGCATATTCAAGTTCATAACCTGATCATAATACCTAACTCTAATCCCCGAGCATATTGAAGTTCCAATAGAACCATGTTGGCTGAACTAAACACGACCGATACATTTTATGTGTCATGTTAAGAGCATAAATCTTGACAATATAATATTGCCTTCTCTTATTCATTACTTCTTTACCATCCATCATGGTGATGATCTGAAGCACTTTGTTTCGTAACACTTATAGTCCTACATGTCTTGCCATGCTATGTGTCCTTTCCTCAACTAATTATGCAGGCTGTGTTCCCCTATTCATGCAGCCTATTAGATTGAGTTGCATTTGGTAGTCAATTCCATCGAAAAAGAACAGCGAGAGTTTTCAAGGGACAACCACTCGCCGTGGCCGGTCTGGAACACCGAGTCGTCACTCGTTGCGGCCTGCCGGTCCCACGCCACAGCCTCTTCCTCGCTTAAAGTTGAAAAATACCTCCTCCTCGTCAACGCTGACGTATACTCCTTGCTGAGTAACTTAACTTGACGCGCTCCAGCATGCCGAACCGAGCGACATGCGAACGAAGGTACTTCTCATCCTGGCCTTGGTTTGGGAGCATCTCGGCCACTCCTAGTGGCGACCGGAAGTTGAAGAACTTGTAGAGCAGGTGTGGCATCTGCGGCCTCATGGAGGCTGGCGTGCATGTCTTGCCCACATGGTGTGTTTTTTTTTTTTTTTTTTTTTTTTGCGGGGATGCCCACATGTTGTCGATGGTGTCGTAGGACTCATAAACATATAGGTGAGGCAGTTCCATAATTCCAATAACTGAAGTAACTCCTGAAAATAGAAGTTTCAAGTAATGCTCATAGGCTCATAGCATCAGACGTACATTACCAAAGAGCTTCAAAAGGGAAGAAAACACGTGCCTTATTTGCATTACCGAGAGAGAAAGATAGCAAGCGAGAGAAATTAAAGGATATGGAAGAGAACCTTGCTCCAGTCTGTCACCCTCTCGGCCTTGCCGACATATGTGCACGTCTTCTCTGGCGACAACCCGCAACGGTGCTTCTCTGCTTCTGACAATAATATACAAGCAATTGTCATATGTAGGCAGACAGAGTAAGAGTGCGGGCTTTGGACGGGCGACCTCTATGGAGGTGGTTATTTTCAAAAAAAAAAAAAATCAATAATCACATTTTGGAGTTTCAAAAAAATTCTTAAAAATAAATTCTACATATTCATATGGATGTGTTCTACATGTGTATAAAGTCCGGCGATGAGATACATTATGTGAGAGCTACACAAAAAAAATCCCTGCATTTCTAGTTGTGAACACTGTTCCCTCAAAAAAAAAAGTGAGCACTGTTTGTACTGTTCATCCGTTTCAAATCGTGATTTTGTCTTTTTGTGTAGCTATCACCATAATGTATATCATCTTCAATAATTGCTCACATATAGAATATATCCACATGAACATGTATGATTTTTTCAGAATCTTTTGAAACTTCAAAATATGACTTTTGACTTTTTTAGAATAACCACCTTCATGGAGGTTGCCCACCATTGGCATTTTGCGGACAGAGTAATATTTACCTAAAAAATTAATTGCCTATGCGAGCAAAATAACTTGGGCTAGAAACAAGAAATTCGAACCTAACTTTCTTGTCACCGGGAAACAAATCAAGAACAAAATAATGATATTTATTACTTTGGTGGCATTAGGCCCATCCACTAGTTGCTGCACCTACACCAAGCCTTCATTTCAATGCTGAGATTGCTCTTTTCTCTCACACCGGGAACTGCTCTCTTTTGTTGGTACACACCGGGAACTGCTCTGCCAGATCGTCTGTGGACCATGGTGGCGATCACGGTGCCCATCTCCATGGACTCGATCCCGCTGGTGAAATGCGCTAATGCGGCGGCGGCGACGGCGGAGGTGCCGAGCGTCGACCTGTCGGCCACGGGCGCAGCGGCGGCCGTGGCGGACGCGTGCCGCGGCGTGGGCTTCTTCAGGGCGACCAACCACGGCGTGCCGGCGGCCCTCACGGACGCGCTGGAGGCCCGCGCCGCATCCTTCTTTGCGCAGCCGCACAAGGACAAGCTAGCCGCGTCCACGGGGCCCTTGGGCTACGGCAGCAAGAGCATCGGCTGCAACGGCGACGTGGGCTGGCTCGAGTACATCCTACTCTCCGTCGGCTCTGGCTCTGTCGCCGTCTCTTCCCTGCCACCTTCACTCCGGTAAGTAAACCCATCAACATTCTTGATTCTTCCAAATGACTCGGTGCGGAAGAGTACACGGACGCGGTGCGGGAGGTGGGAGCGCGGGTGCTGGAGATGATGGCAGAGGGGCTGGGCGTCGCGGTTGAGCACCGCGGCGTGCTGCGGCGGATGGTGGCGGCGGGCGCCGACGGAGAGGCTGACGAGATGGTGCGCGTGAACCACTACCCGGCTTGCCCCCTGGCGGCGGGGCAGCGCGGAGTGACGGGGTTCGGGGAGCACACGGACCCGCAGATCATCTCCGTGCTCCGGTCAAACCGCACCGGGGGGCTCCAGATCATGCTGCCGGACGGCTGCTGGGTCCCCGTGGCCCCCGATCCAGATTCCCTCTTCGTCAACGTCGGGGACTCCCTCCAGGTAGGTGCTACCACACCGCCTATTCCATCCCTGCGTGCAGATGTGTGCACCAAACCAAGCAAAGGGTGCGTGCATGGTTCAAAAATGCTACGTGCATGGTTTGGCCTCGCGCTTTATTTAGCTGGCGGCCGTTGGTGTCCCGTCTCCCGTGCATTTTCCACCGACCCACTTCCGTTTCTTGTCAACAAAACGTATTGCACAAAGCTAATTACTGCTCCCTCCGTTTACTAAGGTGTTCTGAATATTTTGATATAAACTACATATAGACTGTATATTGATGAACAAACACACAATAATGTGTCCATAACTGTATATATCCGAATTAGAAAAAGTTACTCCGGTTTATCGGGCTTAAATCTGAAATCTCATGAATCAAGGCACATCCTAAGTGGAGAAATGTATCTCGTACCCACTAGATGAATAGTAGCATTACATGCATTGATGAGTTCCTTTTTAATTCTTGCATGCAAAGATTTAATGCGCCTGGGAATCTCAAGAGGGATGGAGATGAGCCCTTTAAATCCGAAAAATGAAAAAAAAACTGAGATAAGCCCTATAAACCGAAAAGGAGGAAGTATAACATAATATAATAGTGAATGCAGGAACTACTACATTTTCTCTACACAGATGCACTCTGACATGAGACTTTTCGGAAGCAGGTGCTGACGAACGGGCGGTTCCGGAGCGTGAAGCATCGGGTTTTGGCGCCGGCAGAGGGGAAGCACCCGCGGCTGTCAGTGATCTACTTCGGCGGGCCGGCGGGGGCGCAGCGCATTGCTCCGTTGCCCGAGTTGATGCGTGAAGGGGAGCAGAGCCTGTACCGGGAGTTCACCTGGGCCGAGTACAAGAAGGCCGCCTACAAGTCCCACCTTGGTGACCACCGCCTCAGCCCCTTTAAGCTTGCAATCGCCAAGGAACCCAACAACCCCGAGAACCATTGGAGCAGCAGCGCCGCCGCCGTCCAGGTCCAACCGCCGGCGCCGGCCCCCCTCAGCTTGTTGGGCAATAAGCCGAGGCGTGCCAGGGGCGCGGTGTGCGCGTGCGTGCGTGCAGTGGCCGCGTCGGGTTCAGTCCGCGGCAGGGCTCGGGTGCGTGCGTGCACGACCGAGCGTAGGCGTGTGTGTGTGCGTGGGCTCACGTGTGTGTGCGCGGGGCCACGCGGTGTTGTTAGCGAGTTAAGGGGAGGTGTGGACCGCGTCGGGCGCGCGGGGTGGCCGTGGCGATCGCGTTCGGGCGCGATGCGCGGGCGCGGCCAGAGCGCGCAGGACGTGGGGGAGTGGGCGTGCGAGTTGGTGCGAGGCGTGGCCTGGCAGGCCGGTGCTCGCGGCTATAAAGCCCTGGATCCTCCCTGTATCTAGTTGACACGGTCGA
The DNA here is from genome assembly GCA_963921465.1 of Triticum timopheevii. Classification (NCBI taxonomy): domain Eukaryota; kingdom Viridiplantae; phylum Streptophyta; class Magnoliopsida; order Poales; family Poaceae; genus Triticum; species Triticum timopheevii. The sequence continues at coordinate 451,936,763 of OY997262.1, forward strand.
GTTCGTGCTCGAGGAAAGGAAAAGGCGTACATGCGCCGAAAAAATCCTTGTGTCCACTGTCTCCTCTCTGAACTTTTCTGAACTTCATCTCCTTCGTTAGTGAGCAGAGCTACGGCAAGAGATAGTGAGCAGAGCGTGCAAGAGAGGAGGGCCGCGGCAAGCAAGGCGCGGCGACGACATTCGGCATCAGAGCGACAGGTGACGGAGCTCGCCGGCGGTGATGGCGCTGGTTCCACACGGCGGCGGCACGGGCGGGTCGGTGTCCATGGGGATGCCGATGCTCTCGCTGGACGGCTACACCGTGTGGGCGATCAAGGCGCAGGCCATCCTTGATGCCCACGCGCTGTGGGAAGCGGTGGCGCCGGGAGACTCGCCGGTGAACAGCAAGAAGTGCAAGACGGCGTGGGCTCTGCTCTTTCAGGGGCTGCCGGAGGACGTGTTGCTCTCGGTGGCGACGAAACCCACTGCCAGGGAGGTATGGGACTCCCTGTTGGTACGGTTCATCGGCGCCGAGCGGGTGCGCGTGGCGCGGAGGGCGACGCTGCGCGGCGAGCTTGATCGGATCAAGATGGAGGGCGGCGAGGCGTTGGACGCGTACGCTGGGAGGCTCGCGGGCATGGCGGCGCGGTTCGCAGGGCTAGGGGAGACGCTGGCGGACACGGAGCTGGTGAAGAAGCTCCTGGACACGGTCCCGGACCGTCTCTTCCCGGTGGTCGCCGGAATTGAGCAGTTCTGCAAGCTTGAGGAGATCACCTACGACGAGGTGCTCGGGCGGCTGCGCGCGTTCGACGAGCGTGTGCGGCGCCGCGGGCAGAGCAGTGGCGAGCGCCAGGACGGCCAGCTCTTGTACACGGCGGCGCGGTGGCGGGCGCGAGAGCGGCGTCAGGGCAAGGCTCAGGACGACGACAACGACGCCGGCAGCGTGGCGACGCGGGACGGCGGAACAAGAAGGGCTGCTGCTACAAGTGTGGCGAGCGCGGCCACTTCAAGCGCGACTGCCCGGAGCTGCGGAGGGCGCCGGCGGAGGAGAGGGCACTGGTGGCGGACGCCGACGTCGAGGACAACGGCCTCCTCTAGGCCACGGCTTAGGGGGAGAATGTTGGGCAATAAGCCGAGGCGTGCCAGGGGCGCGGTGTGCGCGTGCGTGCGTGCAGTGGCCGCGTCGGGTTCAGTCCGCGGCAGAGCTCGGGTGCGTGCGTGCGCGACCGAGTGTAGGCGTGTGTGTGTGCGTGGGTCACGTGTGTGTGCGCGGGGCCACGCGGTGTTGTTAGCGAGTTAAGGGGAGGTGTGGACCGCGTCGGGCACGCGGGGTGGCCGTGGCGATCGCGTTCGGGCGCGATGCGCGGGCGCGGCCAGAGCGCGCGGGACGTGGGGGAGTGGGCGTGCGAGTTGGTGCGAGGCGTGGCCTGGCAGGCCGGTGCTCGCGGCTATAAAGCCCTGGATCCTCCCTGTATCTAGTTGACACGGTCGAGTTCGTGCTCGAGGAAAGGAAAAGGCGTACGTGCGCCGGAAAAATCCCTGTGTCCACTGTCTCCTCTCTGAACTTTTCTGAACTTCATCTCCTTCGTCAGTGAGCAGAGCTACGGCGAGAGACAGTGAGCAGAGCGTGCAAGAGAGGAGGGCCGCGGCAAGCAAGGCGCGGCGACGATACAGCTGGCAGTAGTTAACTAGCCAGTAACTTCCGTCTTGTTTAGTTAATTAGTGTAATATATATATATATATATATATATATATATATATATATATTTATATATATATATATATACTGCTCTCTCCTTTTAAGAATGTACAATAAGATGCATCAAACATATATATGTAATGGATCCATCCAATCTAATCTAACATATAAAGCCTCCTAGACTACCCGCGTAACTGAAGGCATCGAGCGCGCAAGACGTTTTTAACCGCACGATTGAATTACTGCGGCAGCGACAGTGCTTTTTTTGGCCGCTGGCGTTTGCCCAGCTGTCGGTTTTTTTTCACGTCCGTGGCCGCTTCAGCAGAGGATGACAGGTGGGGTCTGAGACCGTGGGGGCCAGCGACTAGAGGCTGGGTTCTCTAGACACTCCGTGTAGGTTCACCGCGCGAGGATTGGTCAGCCCTCTCTCCCGTGAAAATATCTCCTCCCTCTCCCTCATCCCGCTACTCTCTTCTCCGGGCCGCCGCCGCCTCCGCTCCCCCTCCCTCTCGGCCGCAGCCTCGTCTCCGCTGCCTCCACCGCCTCCTCCTCCCCTGCCTCTCCTCCTCCCGTGTCTCCTCGTCCCCTCCCTCTGCCTCCGTGCTCAACAGGAGGAGCCGAGGTCACTACCGCACCGCACGATGGTGGGCGAGGGCGAGCTCCTTGCTTCTCGCCGCTCCCAGCCACCGGGCGCCGTCCTGCCGACGCGGCCCACTGCACGCTGCCACCAGCGTCTTCTTCGGATGAACCCCTCGAGCCCCCACCATGGCGGCTGCCTACAGAGGAGTGGAGCCCCCACCTAGAGGAAAGGCTGGCACAGGTGATCTCTTTCTTCCTCCTTTTCTCATCTTTCCATGGCAATTTGAGGTCCTCCCTCCAATTCATGATGCCAGCCCTCGTCTATGGTCTTGTCATCTTAATTCTCCCAGTTCTCTGATTATCTTATTTTGATTTTTTTGATTTATGTTTGTTTCTAACCACATGTGCAGATCTGAGAAAAAAGAGAAGAGTCTCTCTCTCTCTCTCTCTCTCTCTCTCTGTGTGTGTAACACATTGACGTTCATCAGTTCTCCAGGAGTAGTTACAGTTACAAGATTACATTTGTCTTACATATGTTTTGTTCATTATACAATTTTCTTTAACTTCTGGATTGGTGCAGGTTCGAGGATGTGCACCCGGAGCGCACCTGTCTTGATTATCAGCCGAGCCTTGATCTGGAGGTAATCGTTAGAATAAGCATCCTTGATGATTCTGTCCAATTTTTGGGATTTGTGATTCGTAGCGAGTTAAGAGATCATTTGTTGGCCTATCCCTGTTTATGATTTGAGATTGTTATTTTTTGCGCACTCCAATTCCAGAAATCCAATCCAATTTCACCCCTACTCTGACCTCAATGGACTATTGTTGTCGTTTTCCTCCACCTTGCCCTAGGACACAGGTGGCCGGGTGAGGCTGAGACAAGCCAAGGATCAACCAGCAGTTCTTCCCAACCACGCCGCAGCAGCAGCAGCAGACGATGATGTTGTGGTGTGTCCTAAATGTACTAATCTTGCTTTTGCAGATGTTCATATTTTTATTTTCCATTTGCGCCATGCATTTGCTTTTTTACTTCCTGTCAACAATTTAACTAAAAGATTCACACCAGTTCTTCAACTCTTTGCTTGATCATGGTTTGTTGCTTTGAAGAGCACTGCAATTACTTCCTCGAGGATGATGTTACTTGTGGCAGCTATAATTTTTGAAAGGCCCCCAATTTATGATGTGTGTATACCAAGTGAATGAATCAACATGAGCCCTCTTATGTGTTAGTGTATTTTATTACTTAGTTCTTACTACGAGATACCCTATTTGGCCATGTTTCATGGTGCACTGGAGAATGCATCCATACTGTGTGTGTAATTTAGAATATTGTTGCTTTTGGATGATGATATACCATGCTATGAATTATATATCCCAATCTGTATTTTAATACTTTCTTCTTTTTGCCTTATTGTTAGAACAACTTTTGCTGAGTGGGCTAGCTCCGTATGGTAATATATTGATGGAAGTTAGACAAGTGGAGTTGTACTATTTGGTCAGAGTTGATATTTTCGGTGGAGTTGGGAACTGAACTGATGGAGTTATACTCGGTGTTAGCTACACCTGTTTTTGGTCGCACGGATACTTTTTATGGTCGGTGTAAGCGCACAAGCTGGTGGTTCCTGAGTTCTTATAAAGTAGGGAGTAAGGTTTTCATTCTGATGCTTTATTGTTTTAGGATTTAGATATTTTCTAACCGGTTTACAGGGCTAAGGTGTTTATGTTTTCCCCTTGTTACAGTTCATGCAATGCAACCTCCTTTCTCTAAGGTTTATGCTTAAGGGTATAATTTTTATATTTGATTTGGTACTCCATATAGGTGGATGTAATGATTATATCAGCAGCCCCGGAACAATGGCATTGAAACTGATTGTCCTCTTCTTAGCCTTTGATTTCTTTCATTATAATCCGATAAGATCCTGTTTCTAGATGCTTGCAATTTTGAAGGAACCAGGTTATGTATGATTGCAAAGATCACTGAGAGTTTTGTTATTAGATACATGAGGCAGGAGCTGGGTATTTGTCTGTGGTGGCAACAAAGCTGTCGTTTAGGAGTTGTTGGTGTACAGTGTAAAGAAAGGCATGCTTTTTTATTTTTAATGGCGTCCAGATAGTTGGAGAACCTATATTTTCTTCAGATCTATAGGTTCAAGATATGCAGTTTCTATTTTCTAATTATACTAGCTTGATCCAATAATGACAGAAGTTCCACAAGCTCTTAATTATTTCAGTTACTTGTGCAGTATGGAATTTGATAATTTAACATGTGCACTGCAATTGGCAACACTTTGAACAAAACCTTGAGTTTCTTTTCTCAGGAATACGAAAATGAATCTGTACTTTGAGGTACTCATATGCTGAGGACACAAGATTCCGTCGAGTGTTCATGTATACATAGTGGTAGTTGTGTTTGGTAGCTAGGAGCAAACAATACTAGGAACGTTTACTCAGACTCAGCCGAACTGAGGCAAGCACCCATGCTACTTCTCATGGACTTCCATGTGTAGATGGCGAGAATGGTTCGACAATATAGTGCTTCCATATGCACCCATGCTACTTTAGTTTAGGATCGTCACATATTATCTTTAATAACGCTATGCACTGAATGGACAGACTGTACACCCTTCTTTTGTTTATTCAGAACAGATCAGCTATAGAGAAGGCTAATGTGGTTGGAGAAGGAATTAATACACTGGAGTGCTCCCTAAGAGGGCACAAACTTCTCCAACCACATAATTGTAGTTTCAAGTCTGCTTTCTCTATTTGTCAATTTTTTGGGGAACATATAAATGAACTATATTTTTGGTGCAATTGCTCTATCACAATCGAATTGACCCATCCGATGCTTCACTGTATCTTAGCATGCTTATCGAGTACATTCCTTATATCATTTTTACAGCTAAATTGATTTGTGTCAGGTATGGCTATAATGGCAGGTTGTCCTAACAGAAGCTTCAATTTTCCTGGACAGTTTATAGGGGCTATAATGGGTGCTGGGGATCTGAATATTCAAACAGAAGATGGAAATATTGGCATGCCAAGTAATGTCTGTTGTGTCATTGTGGAGTACCTTTCTGGAGGTGCATTGAAAATAATTCTGATAAAGAACAGGAGAAGGAAGTTATCTTGTAAAGTTGTGGTCCAGATATCTGTTGACCTTGCCAGAGGGTAAGTAGTTCACCGCATTCTGTGTGTGTGTGTGTGTGTGCGCGCGCGCGCGCGCGTGCGTGTTTAGTACTTCTGTAATTTCCATGGGCGTGTTTCGTATTTTCTATGTACATTTTATGAGAATTGGTATCGTCTTTGTCATTCTTTTAAATGTTTAATGTATTTTTTTTCAATTTTTGTTATTTAGTTCCAGTCATGTTTCCTTTGTCTTAGATCTACACCTATTAGGAAGAGCATAGTTTCATCTAGATCATGTTCTTTTAGTTGTTCAGTGTTTGTTCATTAGTGTAGCAGAGTAAGCAGTGCATTTTGTCCATCAGTTAAATCATGTCACATTCAGTTGATTAGGTTCAGTTTTTATTCCTTTCTTCTTCATTCCTTCAGTTTTTTGTTCCTCTATTTAAAGTATAAATAGACTGAGAAATTTCAAGAGGTGTAAAAACAAGACTTGCGGCATTGTTAGTTATTTCTTTTGCGCGTTTGCCTGAATTTCTGTGCTGAAATAGCAACTCAATGTTAGTGCATTTACGATGATGAGGCATAGCAACTTACTGTTCAATCTATTCAAGTTACATGTCATGCATGTTCCAGTCATAATCATATCTCATGGACAATATATAGATGATTATAAGGACATAAAACAGTTGGAACCATCGTACATCATGTCACAATTTATAGAGCGGATAATATATTGTGGCCGCCTGCACCTTTGTGGCAAGAATGAGGTACTGCTATTGTTGTCATGCGTACTTCGGACAAGTGGTACAAAGTAAAAGTATATATTATTGCAAATTTTAATTTTCAGGTATGTACGCCGTTGTGTGAGCACAAGATGTTATTCTTATTTAGAGAAGCCAATGCTTAAGTGCTAATTGGTATACCCCAGATCCATCAGTGGGAGTGATACAAGGCACTTTCTAAGTCCAGGTTCAACAAAAACGTCAGCCTACCCGGCCATACGAGGGCATTGAGCTCGCGCTGTGATTTTAGGCTGCCGGATGTTTTTACTGTACATGTTTTAGGCTGCCGTTGTGTGAGCTTGGTTGTTTGGGCCTACATTGCAGTGTATTGGGTAGACGGGCTGGACGGCTGAGCCGGAACCAATTCTCTCCTGAAAATCTAGCCCATGAGAGACCAGTCCTCTTCCGTCCTCGAGCCCCACACTCCTCTTCTTCTTGCTCCACGGCGTCCCTGCTCCTTGACACTCCGCCGCACGGCTTCTTGCACCGTCCTCTTCTCTCCACCCGCCTCATCATTGACTACCCTCCTGGCGCATTCTCCTGGGCCTCTTCCCCGGTGCCTGAGGTGGAGCAGCGGTGGCGCCGCTCCTTCTCACGGGCATGTGAAAGCACACGAGCTCCCCGGGTGATTTTGGTAATTAATGTCAACATATCTTTTGTTGGACTAATAGTTTGTTACTAGCTCCTAATTTGGGTGATGAACAAATTGTTTAGATTTTGTGTGCAAATCTGAGACACTACATTGGTTTGGAAGTGAATTTGTAATCTATTGTTTAATTTAATGTCATGCTAAAGTTGATGCAGATGTCCTGTATTTGCTAATATTGTCCATAGGAATGGCCCTCCTATGCCCTGCTCCTCTTGCATTGGCGCAAATTCGCCTCCTCCCCCGCCTCCGTCTCCATGTGTGCGACAACGACCCCGGGAGGAGCTCGAGCCGCAGCGACGGTCCATGGTGCCGTCACCGTCATCTTTGGCAAGAGAAGCGTGGGCTGCAGAGACGGCCGGATCCGTCCGACCCTCGCGCTGCCGTCCGTCCACCCTCGAGGTACGTCCCCGCGTCCTCGTGTCCATCCTCTCTCACTGTCATTTACGTCCTCATGGCCGGACGAGGCGATGTGGAAGCTGCGGTGGCGCAACGACATCTTTGCTTGTTTCTGTACTTGTTGAAACAATCGATGATCTCTTTTTTCCTGCAGGATAATGTGTTTGTTCAGCTGATTTGTACAGTTTCAATGCCGGGTTGTTAAGGAGAATGCAGATGATGCATATTCTATGAGTTGTGGACCCCCCAACAGCAAATTCAGTCCTACATCTTTGATGGCTAAGCATGGTTTCAGTTCTTAGATCTTCGATCCATCAAGAACTTGTACAAGCAGAGCTGTCCTAGAGGTATATTTTTCTATTCTAGATCCAGATGTAACTCTGTTTTTAATTCTTGGCAAAGAAAACATGTTTGGATGCTCCCAGCCTGCTTTAGAATATACTTTATGTGCTGTCGTATAACTATAGGCACTGTATTTGCAGAAGCCCTGTAAGATATATAGTTTAGTGGCTCTAATTCATTCTGAGATATTCAGCATGCCCCTTGGTCACTTGTTTCTCACTATTCTAACAACGTGCGCAATTTTCTTGCTAAACTCATTCCGTTGTCTAGCTCTGTTCATGCCTACATGTTATTGTAGCTTCATTTTACCATGAGATTCCTAAAGATTTACTACATTCTTACTGTGTATCCATCCTAAGGCTTTCCTGCTCGTTATTCTTAAGGCAGACTGCATTTATACATAAGCAAAGAGAACACATAATCAATTTCTACTACCAGGTTGCTATACTGACCACAAATTAAAATTTTCTTGTGCTTCTGCTCATTTAAATGCATAATTTGGTCACACACCTCTTGCTGCAGCTACAAAGTTCATTGTACGATGCCTACAAATTATTGATCTCATTTTTCAGAATAAAGTTGTAGGCTGAGTTTAGATTGTTCTTTTGCCGGAAATGGAACAGGTAATGATACAGCCTAAGCATTGCATAGTATAAATTTCATAAAAAGGTCATGTAATATTTTGCTTAGGTTCATGCAAATATCTGGAATTGACATGCATATGTTTCTTGTATGTGCACACATTGTAGTTGTATCTTCAGCTAGCTCTACAATTTGTTTGGAAATTTCAGGTAGACAACATATCTTTGGTGTTTCCCTGTGAGTTGTTGTTGACGACCTCGTTATCATATTTGGTTCTAGAGGTCCACCTTTGCATCTTTTACCCCCCAAATCTCAAAGCTTATTGTTGACCTCTTACACATGCATTTGTCATTCCGTGGCGTATTGTTCTTCATATTCATGCTATCATTGGCATAAAAGTAGTATGAGTGAAAAGTATCCATGTTTTCTTTGAGATTTGACTTTTTGTATTCTTTTATAGTCAACACAAATATATTGGAAGTTACAATTTTTGTGATCAAATTGAAGTTTGAGCAAGCGCCTGGAAGCGACCAGAAATAGTTTATGGTAAACTTTGGTCAACGTGTCCTGACCAGCATGCTTCAGGGGTTACTAAAACAGCCGCCTTTTGTTTCATATCGATCAGACCAGGATCTTTCCCATTTTGGGGTACTCCGAGCAAGATATGTATAGCCTTTAGTCTTCACTTGCTGCCCCTGTGGTGAAAAGTAGTGTATGATGTAGTCTATGGTCTTTAGATTTTGTTGTTGTCTCTGTAGTCAGAAGCGGTTTATCATTGCTTACTGTATATATGTGAAGGCCTCCTCTTCTATTGTTCTTTCCAGAACACTATGACTCAAGAAACAACCTTTTCTTTTATGCATGCTTTCGCTTCAATGCTTTCGTCAAAACTTCCTCTGTCCAGTTTCTACAACCATAATGTTCGTGCACTGCGAAAGATCATCCGTAGCACCACCACGCCTGATAACTACTATGTGTGCCATATGACATAAACATTTGCAACAAAAGGCAAAAGAATGGTAACTCTTTGCAATTACTCTGTCCAGTTTCATATAATAGCATGGTATAAAATGATACAGTGACTAACCTTGACTGTTATTTTCAGCACTTTAGCATTCCCTTTTCTACGGGTTCGCTTTTCCCACACATGGATGCTGACCATGGTAAACTGGCAATCACTACTAGAGACAGAACTACCGTTGTCACGACCCGCTTTATCAAAGGTGTTGACAAAAGGGCCACCATCACTAAAGGCTGGAGCGGCTTCTTCCGTCAGGCACACATGAACAACGGACAACCATATGCTTTCGCCTTCAAATGCACTTCCAAGGGACTGCATCTGATCGTCTACTCAATATAAGCATGTTGCAACAACCCCTTGTTATATAACTTAGTATTAATATTATGCCTACCAAGACTTTTGTGTTTATCATCCTTTTGGATCTTATGTAGTCCCTTAAGACAATTCTGTGCATTTAGTTATCGGTTATTTGCTGCTTAGACTGCTATATAGTATGCTTTTGAAATAGCTATGATAAAAGAAATATATGCTTAAGCCTTCAAGTGCACACCCAAAGCCCTCTGTATGACTATCTATCCAGTCTAAACAGACACGAGAGTCCTTTCCTACATGACTTAATGCATTGCTATTCTTTTCGAACAACAATATGTTAATGCACACTCTTACAATAATTAGCTTGCACTCGGCCTTTGCACCATTGGCGGAACGGGTCATCTAGTATACTAATGTGGTAACTAAAGGCAGTAGTTGCTACATGCTACATGAGAGCGGCCGTCCTGGACGCAGCGGCAGCTGGACGCAGATATCCAGCCGCCCGCTGCGCCGAGGTGATGCGTGCATAGAATAGGTGGGAAAATCACAAACGATGCATACATTAGCCGTATACAATCAATACTACTGGCCACGCTGACACAAGGACCAGCACCGCAGGGCACGGTGGCCCTTTTTACTACTGTTTCATCTACGGCGTCATTGGGGCTCGCTGTAATTAATTGTGTGTACGGCTGCACCGGTGGGACTTTGGCTATGCCATGTGCGGGTTTGGGGCAGCCTTCTGGCGTGGGGTCGGTCGCCTTTTTTGACCGGGTGGCCGCTGCCGTGCACGGAAGTGCGCAGCTCTCTCTGCGCCTGTCGGTGGTTCATGCATGCGCGCCTCCACTTAGTTTCCACGAGCGCCACCACAGCCATGGTGAGCGTCATGAGGAGTAGCCGGGCGCCCATCCGCTGCAGCTGCGACGGCTTGCTGTAGCCGCTCGAGGGGAAGCTCCTCAGCGCCGGCACAACCACCTTGTTGTAGATTGTAGAGGAAAACCCATGTCAGGACGCAGATCACCTCGAAGGAGGCCAGCGACGCCGCGGGCACCGGCACCGACAGGATGGTCATGTCCATGGTGCTGCCCTGTTGCACGAACGTGGTGTTCATATGCGAGAAGGCCGATGAGACAATGATGCTGGTGATCCAGACGGGCAGCAGGCGGAGCAGGATCTTGAGCTCCTCCACTTGAGTCACGGTGCAGAGTTTTCATGAGGTCGCCTCCTCCGGCCTCTCCTCCATGTCCGACTGGCCGCCTTGTCGAGGAACTTGAAGTCGCTGGTGTGCGCGATCCTGGGCTGGGGCGAGTCGATCTTGTCGCTGACCTCGTAGAGGTGTCCAACTTCGACGTCGGCGGGCACCTTGACGCAGATCTTCTTGTACGCGGCAGTGACGACCTGGCAGAGGCTCTTGAGCGGCGTGCCGGCGGGCATGCGGTGTTTGTACAAGGGCGTGGCGAGCAGGAAGGCGGCGAAGGCAAGCAAGATGCAGGTTGTGGCGATGCCGAAGCCTGCACACGTACAGTGCTCTGCAGCGGTACTATTTTGTCTTCTCGCCTGCACACGTACAGTGTTCTGCAGTGGTGTGTCAGTGCATGGTACTTCAAATACACCAATACGCAACATATCGCTCACCAGCAGGCCTCTATACTTCAAGTAGCATGTCTGGCTGCTACTAATCGCGACGCTGTGCGAGCCGTCGATGCGCGGCGTGCAGCTGCCACTGCGTGCAGCGATGCACTTCTCCATGCTACATCCAGTATATAACTTGGCAAGAACTTAACGGTTGCACTTTCAGAGTGAAATTAGCGGTGTCAAATGGAATCATAGATGCTGTCGCAAAGGTCACAGAGCCGTGGCGTCTTGCTGGAGCTAAATGCTTTGAGAGCCCTTTTGAGGATCCACCATGAGAGATAGACCTTAGTTGGCCTGGAGTGCCAGTGGCCATGTTTTCTTGGGTAATCTTTGATCCTCGAATCCACCACATCATTGTTTTTTCCCCCATTGCTTCCTGCTCAATATCAGTCAAAGACGGCAATTTGCTGAATCCTTCAAGAAAAATAAATCATCCAATCTGTCCTGCTGGGAGAGAATACTAATCTTTGCAACTTCCACTAGTAGATACGGAAATACCACCGTTTGGTTGTTGCTCAGTTTTGGCCGGCAGGCAACGGCTCGCCGCATGCCTCTGCCCGGTGTACCGTGAATAGCTTGGCACCCTGATTAGTTACGAAGCAATGATAATTGTGTGTTGGTGTATGCATTTTTTTAGAGGATGTTTGTGCATGCCTTTTTGCTTTGAGAGGATGGTCGTGTACACACAAACTGAATGCAAAGTGCTTTGCGAGGTGGGACATGCTTGTGTTGATGGGACCTCAGACGGGTAGGACCAGAGGAAGGAAGACAGGGTCGGGAAAGCAATCAGCACGACCTTTTTTTTTACTGTGCTAACTACCGACCGTGTTGGTACATGAAGATAGATCAGAACGACTCATATATTAGGTAGCGGCTTCCCATTGTCTCTCCTCCAAGAAAAGACGGCTAGGGTATCTGTCTCTCGTTGGCAGCGCCATCGATCTCCCACGCTTTCTGTGGCCTTAGGGCCATGGGTGCGCGGTGAATTCAGGCCCTTGCTGGCAGGAGGGCTCCGTTTTGAGGTGCTTCTTCAAGTTTTTTTAGGATTTGTGTCCTGCTCAAGAAGACGAGATGGCGGCAGCTTCTTGAAGATGAAATAAGGTTTTTCTGGCCTAGGCCCCACCTTGATGGTGTGTCTTGCATCATCGTAGGGCGTGTGGAGGTGTGTCTCCGGCGGATCTCGTGGAATTCGATTAGTGTTTGTCTTTGGTGGATCCGCCCGAATCTAGTCTTTATTCATGTATCTTCAGGTTGGATCTTTCCGGTCTAAACTTCTCTTCATCAGCGGCGGTTGCTGTTCTAGTGCATTGATTCTATGGGGCGTTAACACGACGATTTCCCGAATGTCTACTACAACAAGTTATGCCTGACTCCGACAAGGGACGGACGATGACGCCATCACGCCTTCGGCTCGCTTCAGTGTTTGTAGTCATCTTTAGGTGGTCTATGAATCTGGATGTAATTTTTATTATTTCTGAGGTTCGTTGTACTAACATGATTGAAAATGAATAGATCAAGAATTTGTCGGAAAAAAATCAGAACGACTCCTTTGTTATGCATGTTTTTTTCTTTTGGCTCCATTGCCGTACAATCCTCCTTCCTTTTAGCACATATATGCACGCAGGCAGAAAAAGATAAAAATAATGATGTCAGCGTACATTCCTTTCAATTTTAAAAATTCAAAAATTTTGTAGTTCAAACCATTCGCCGGATTGAAATACTGTTTTCATACAAAAGATTAGTCGCGACGAGACCTTCAAAACTATATCCCATGTTGGTATGTTCTGATAACGTTTTTCAGGTAAAAAGTTATCATGCTCGTGCTACGTAAATTATCATATCTGTGGTACATAAGTTATCATGCCATTTACACAAAAATTACCAAGGCATAAAAATGGTTTATTCTTCTCCCCACAGGCATGCATGTATTAGAGGACAAAAAATTTAATCTCATTCTATATTTTCCTATTTAAAAGCTTAAAATATTTTGTAGTTGATACAATTTTGATCGGAAAATAGTTTCTATATAAAAATCCGATGGGATGACAACTTCAAAACTAGGTCCAATGTTGGTATGTTCTGATGAGATTTTGCAGTAAAAAAAGTTACAAGACCTAGGCTAAGTTATTTACCAGCTCTACTGTGCGTATATTACCATGCTATTTACGCATGAGTTATCGGTATATTTTTATAACAATTTTCTTGAATTAAAAAGTTACCTTGCCTGGGCTAAGTAAGTTATCAACTCTGCTTATGCTTATATTACCATGCTAGTACACATGAGTCACCGGGGGTGTTTTTCAACAAATTTTCTCCGAGTAAAAAATAGTTACCACTTCTGGGCCAAGTAAGTTGGTATCTTTGTTGTGTGTATATTACCATGCTTGTACACATGAGTTATTGGGGGTGTTTTCAACAACTTTTTCCCTGAGTTACCACATTTGGGCTAAGTAAGTTATCATCTCTACGGTGCGTATATTACCATTGCTAGTACACATGAGTTACCAAGGGGGGTCACAATTTTTTCCTGGTCAAAAACTTATCACGCTTCGGCTAACTAAATTATCATCTCTGTTGTGCGTATATTATCATGTTATTTTCATTTAAGTTATTGAGGTTGTTTCCATAACACCCCCCCCCCCTCTGCTCATGGACCATCTTTCACGGGCCGGCCCATGAGCATGTGTGCACATCATGTACTGTCCGTCGAGGTGAGCCCCTTGGGTTTGCATGGCATCTATGTTATTTACACATAAGTTGCCGAGGCCATGTTTTTTTTTCTAGGATCGAAGTTATCATGGTGATTGGACGTAAAACTATCAGGTTTGCGATTCATAAATTATCATGTTATTTACGTATAAGTTATCATGGTATGTTTCAAAACAATTTTTCTTTCCGAGTCATAGTTACCGCAGTGTTTATATGTAAATTATGAGGACCGTGGTGCATAAAAATACCATGATATTTACATAGAAGTTACTGGGACATATTTTTAGTAACCTGTTTTTCCTCGGGTGAATTACCAACAAAATTATTTATTTGTATGCCTAATTCCACAACTTATAATGTAGTGCGAAAATATGTACTATAGAAGGCTAACGGAACCAGCTTTTCTTTTGTTGCCATGGGGTTTAAAAGGTCACATATGTATTTTCATTTATCAGACATCAAAAGGTATTAGCTGAGTTGGTCATTGGCATCATAGAAAAGCCAACAGAAAAACACAGCAGACGGTGATTGGAGCGGAAAGAAGAGATAAGGCAGTTACTCACTCTGTGTGTTCGGTTTATTCGGTTTACATGGTTCGATTTATATGGTTTTTTGGTTTGTACGGTATTAATACTTCGGTAAATATGCTATGAAAGTGAAATACGGTTTGGTTTCGGTATATACCAAGTTATTTCGGTATGATTTCGGTATATACCATAATAACCAAAGTTGACGCGAATTTGAAAATAACGTCGTAACAATTTACAAATTTATGACTCAAAACAGATACTATTTTAGACAAATATATATATATATATATATATATATATATATATATATATATATATATATATGCATGAATTGATTCATCCCTTGATTGTTATGGACGTGCTTAGCATTTCTTAGAGAGAAAAATGAACTATGTTACGAGAAAAACGTACGTGCTTGGTAGTAAATTTGACTCATGTACAAGAAAAATGATAACTTGTATGGTTGTTTGCCTCAAGAAATATAAATTTATGTTTACTTCGGTTTATTCGGTTAACCATTCGGTTTTTCGGTATATACCATAAAACCAAAGTTTAAAACAGTATGAAAAGTTCATACCATACCAAAACCAGAAACCATAAAACCGTAAAATTGGTTCGGTTCAGTTTATTTTCGGTATGGTTTTTCGGTTCGGTTTCAAAATGAGAAAATTGCGGGAGGTTTCATGCGCCTGATGCGGATCGTGTGGCTAGCAAGTCATTCGAATCTCCCAGTGGTTCGGAATTTAAGAAACTGATTTTCTTTCTGTTGGATATAAGGCCAACTCCAACCGGCCGACACAGACAGACGCCCCTTTCTCTAGTTTCATCCGTTTGGATCGGCCAGGCAGACACAATTGTCCGTTTGCGTCTGTGTGCATATAGGTGCGCCCAACCGGCCTGACGCATTTCAAATGGTGGCCATATTTAAACATTAAACTTAAACTAAATAAGACACAACAATAATTTAAACTTGAAATTATATTTTACATTAAGTCAAAAAGACCCGGCTGTACTCGTTGACGTACACTAAACTTAAACTTAAACTAAAATAAAATAAAAAACTGGAACAAAACCCTAGATCGGTTGTCGCCGTCATCCTGCCCGTCTTCAATAAATGTCGTCACCACCATCCTTGTCGTCTTTGCCATCCTTGATGAGGTTGACGAAGGGCGGTGGCTGCCACAGGTAGGCGGGGTGTGCATGCTGCTGCTGATGAATGACTAACCGTGGATGTGGTTGCTCATGCGCCGAGGGCAGTGACCACGGTTCAGTGCCCAGCCAAAAATGTAGGACAGACACAGACTTTGACATGGAGGGCATCGTCGACGTCCATATCTAGGACTGCCCCTCCAAAGTCCTCTTGCTCCGAGACGGTTACATCGCCTGCATCTGAAAAAGCCAGTTGCACCTCCAGGGCATCCCACTGGTTGCGCTCGTACTTGAGCTTGGAGTCCATGAGCACCTTCTTGATTAGCTTGTCATCCTCGTCGCAGTTGAGTGCTGGTGCTGGTGCCGGTGGAGGCAGGGACATCAAACGTTGTCGTCCCCGTGCACGTCCCCATGTACGGGATGGGTAGGGAGCACGCGCACGGGGCGGGTTGGGAGTACGGGCACGGGGCGGGCTGCTAGCACGATCAACAAAGAAAGTTTGCCATCGCACGTCATGCTTGTCCCACAGCGACACATATCCTTGAGAGGCGAATCGACGACATACCTTACATTGCGGAGGAGGTTCAGAGGTAGCATTGCACGCTCGCAGTTGATCTTCAAGAGACAGGCATGACTGCTCGCCAGGATGGGCGGCACAGGCACTCGATCCAGGCTAAGATGCCACCTGTTTGGCATACACGCATCGGGCCACGGCAGCGAGGTGTCCTTGCCCCATTACCGCTGGCAAACCTCCGCCTTGATGTATGGCATGCGCCGCGGCGGATGGCGAGATGAAGAAACCGACGACGCTCCTCGGCCCCGACGACTAGAGGACAACCCCACTTCATGTTTGTGCTTCTCCGATGAGCCAGTAACGCACTTTCATTGCTGGCTGGCGAAGGGGCAGCAGCCGACAGAGTGCGGGCCGCCCGAGCTAGAGCTTGTCGGGTGCATGGGCGGCAGGGGAGTAGTATGAAAGCGCTTTGGAAGTTGACTGGCTGATCATCGTGTTACGCCCGGATAATTAGGCTACAGTAACCCCATGTTAACGATGCCACGTCACCTCAGATTACTGTTTATAATCTCGTGTTAGTTCGAAACGATTCATATTCAAAATTTGAATTTAAGTTAAACAATTAAAGTTTTCAAAAGTCAAAACTAAATTGTTCCTAATGTGTCAAATAATCCATAATAAATATTGGTGGATAAATTATATTTTAATAAAATATTTAGATGCACTAAAGTAATAGAAATGATAGCAAACACAATTAATTAGATGCCTTTTATAAAGTTATAATAATAAAACTAAATTAGTAGTGTGCCAAAATAATTGTGGCAGTGGACTGATTAGTAATACTAATTTAGGTGCTGACTGGGTATTTTATAAAACTAAAATAAAAGAAACTTTAAATGAAAACAGTAAAGAAAATAAGTAAAAAGAAATAAAAAAGAAAAGCAAACCCCATCACTAGGCTCCGGCCCAGCAGGCCACCAGCCCAACTGGGCAAAGGCCCAACCGGCCGGCCCACCCCACTACCTTGACCCCCTGGTGCCGAAACCCTAGGCACCGACACTATAGCTGGCCAAATGGGCCAGTTTTTTCGGGCCGGCCCGTGAGCACGCCGGCACGGCCCGCCTTGGGCCGGGCATGACACGGGCTAAACGGGCCGGGCCAGGCACGCGGCACGCCCTGGGCCGTGCCTGGGCCTGGAGGCTGGGCACGCGGGCCGGCACGGCACGGCCCGATTACGTTTTTTTATTTTTTTTATATATGGCCCAACATTTAAAAATAGGCTAAAAACACTCAGTGCGTCAAATAACAGGCTAAAAATATGCGGCCCACTGTGCTAAACGGGCCAACGTGCCGACCCGTTTACTAACTGGGCCGTGCCTGGGCCTGGGGGCGCAGCACGCGGGCCGGCACGGCACGGCCCGTATAGTAATCGTGCCCTGGCGGGCCGTGCCGGGCCAGGCACGATTATGACGGGCTGGGCCGTGCCGTGCCGGGCCGGCCCGTTTGGCCAGGTATGACCGACACCCCTCACTCCCCCCACTCGCGCCCCCACTCTCCCTCCCCCGATCCCCCCACACTCCCCCCCCCCCGCTCGATCTGTACGCCCGCTACCTCGCTGCCCCCGACCCCGGCGTCCCTCTCGTCTCCGGCGCCGCCCGCTACCTCGCCCCCGCCTCCTCGACGCCGCACCACCGTTGGACCTCGCCGGACGCCATCACCGGACTGCCTCCTCGTCGCCTGGTCGTCTCCAACCTCCTCCCCGCGCCCCGTTGCCCCGTACCCTATGACCGGACGTGAGCCTCGCTCCCTCCCCTCTCCTACCCGCGATCCCACATGCCTGCGCTGCGCGAGCGCTCGCGCTCATCGCCGTGTCCCTCGCATCGGCCATCGCCCCGCGCGCTCCTGGCCACCGCGCTGCCCGCGCCCACCGGCGTCGTCCGGCTTCCATGCCCGTGGTCACCCCCTGACGCCGCGCGCCCGTTGGCCGTCCACCACGGCACCCGCAACCCCGCGGTTCTGCCGCAGCCACGGGCTGCTCGCCCTTCGCCTAGCTCCGCCATGGCCTCATCCTTCCACCTTCCCTCCTCGCACTCACCGCCGGTAGCCGCTCGCTGTGCCTTGCCGTCCGCCCCGCTCTGTCGCCCCCTTGCCGCGCTACTCCGGCTGCCGCTGTGGCCGGCGGCCCCTTGTTGGCCTCGGGCCTCCAAGCGGGCGCACGTTCTGCCTGCGCCCGTAACCGCACCCCCAGTGCCCGTTAAGGCCCCTAGGGCCTATGACAAATGGGGCCCAGCCCCAGAACATTTTTTTAAAGAAAATAACATAAAGATGAATTAATAAGATTAATAATTAATTAATTAATTAATTAACTAAATTAATTAACTTAATTAATCCTATTTAGTTAACCTAATTAACTATTGTTAATTAATTAAACGTAATTAGATTAGATAAATCCTAATTACTATAAAGAGAATATGACATGCAGGACCCACACGTCAGATTGACCCAGTCAACGCCCTGTTGACTGCTGACGTCATGATGACATCAACATACATTATTCTGGATAATGTTGATGTAAAATAATTAAATAAATTCGAAAAATGAATAAATCTTTTAAAATTAATATAAAATAAACCGTAGCTCGGATGGAAAAACTTTGTACATGAAATTTGCTCAGAACGACGAGACGAATCCAGATACGCAGCCCGTTTGTCCGCCATGCTTATCTACCATAGTGAACCTGCAACATTTCTCCGGTTCATCCGTCCGAAAATGCGAAACACCAGGGATACTTTCCTGGATGCTTCCCCGTTTCGCCGGTATCACCTACTACCGCGTTAGGTCACCCCTAGCACCGCGTATTGCCTTGTTATATTTTGTGATGCTTGCTTGCCCCGTATTTACCGTTTCTTCCCCCCTCTTCCTCTTCAGTAGACCCCGAGACCGGTGTTGATGCGAATGAGTACGACTACGTCTTCGACGACCCCTCCTTGCCAGAGCAACTAGGCAAGCCCCCCCCCCCTTGGTCACCAGATATCGCCTATTCTTCTCTCTACTGTTTACATTAGAGTAGTATAGCATGTTACTGTTTCGATTGATCCTACTCTATTGCATAGCCTGTCATTGTTGCTACAGTTGTTGATACCTTACCCGCAATCCTAAATGCTTAGTATAGGATGCTAGTTTATCATCATTGGCCCTACATTCTTGTCAGTCTGCCTTGCTATACCATCGGGCCGTGATCACTCGGGAGGTAATCACGAGTATATACAATACATACCTACATACTATACAGATGGTGACTAAAGTCGGGTTGGCTCGTTGAGTACCCACAAGTGATTCCGATGTGGGGGCTGAAAGGACAGGTGGCTCCATCCCGGTAGAGGTGGGCCTGGGTTCCCGACGGCCCCCGACTGTTACTTTGTGGTAGAGCGACAGGGCAGGTTGAGACCACCTAGGAGAGATGTGGGCCTGGCCCTGGTCGGCGTCCGCGGTTACTTCATAATAATACGCTTAACGAGATCTTGGTATTTGATCTGAGTTGGGTCATTGACCTTATACGCACTAACCGCCACGTGGAACAAGATATGGGCAACCGGCGTCATGGTATCAGCCGAAGCTCTTTTTCACGTCAGCGACTGAGCGGCGCGCGCTGCATTGGACCGTAAGCTCGCGCTTGTATTAAGGGGGCTAGGTCTGCTTCCGGCCGTGTACAACGTGTAGGTGTGAAATGGGAGATGGGCCAGACCCCTGCGCGCATAGGAGTTAGACCGGCGTGCTGGCCTCTCTGTTGAGCCTAGGTAGGGCTGCGACGTGTTGATCTTCCGAGGCCGCGCATGACCCAGGAAAGTGTGTCCGGCCAAATTGGATCGAGCGTGTCGGGTAATGTGGTGCCCCCCTGCAGGGAAGTTTATCTATTCGAATAGCCGTGATCTTCGGTAACAGGACGACTTGGAGTTGTAACTTGACCTTATGATAACTAGAACCGGATACTTAATAAAACACACCCTTCCAAGTGCCAGATACAACCCGGTGATCGCTCTCTAACAGGGCAACAAGGAGAGGATCGCCGGGTAGGATTATGCTATGCGATGCTACTTGGAGGACTTCAATCTACTCTCTTCTACATGCTGCAAGATGGAGGCTACCAGAAGCATAGTCTTCGATAGGACTAGCTATCCCCCTCTTATTCTGGCATTCTGCAGTTCAGTCCACCGATATTGCCTCTTTACACATATACCCATGCATATGTAGTGTAGATCCTTGCTTGCGATTACTTTGGATGAGTACTCATTGTTGCTTTGCTCCCTCTTTTCCCTCTTTTCCCTCTTCTTCCCGGACGCCGCAACCAGATGTTGGAGCCCAGGAGCTAGATGCCACCGTCGATGACGACTCCTACTACACTGGAGGTGCCTACTAGTACGTGCAGGCCGCTGACGATGACCAGGAGTAGTCAGGAGGATCCCAGGCAGGAGGCCTGTGCCTCTTTCGATCTGTATCCCAGTTTGTGCTAGCCTTCATAAGGCAAACTTTTAATTATGTCTGTACTCAGATATTGTTGCTTCCGCTGACTCATCTATGATCGAGCAATTGTATTCGAGCCCTCGAGTCCCCTGGCTTGTATTATGATGCTTGTATGACTTATTTTATTTTAGAGTTGTGTTGTGATATCTTCCCGTGAGTCCCTGATCTTGATCGTACACGATTGCGTGTATGATTAGTGTATGATTGAATCAGGGGCGTCACAAGTTGGTATCAGAGCCGACTGCCTGTAGGAATCCCCCTTTCCAACTCCTTGGCCGAAGTCGAGTCTAGTCATTGAAAAACTTTTACTAACATGGTTGTGTGGCTTACGGGCCCACGTTGCCATTGGTTGGTATTAGGATCTTTTACTCCTCGTCTATACTCTGGGACTCTGATCTCTCTTCTATTCGGGTTAAATGAATTTTGCTAACTCTAACATTAGGATCTCGTGATCACTTCCACCCGGAGAACCCCGTGTTACCAATGACCGCCTGCTGCCCCAGAAGATTCCGAAGATACTCTATGATGTTCTTTCGAGACTTGTGCCATTGCTTTTGCAATTCCCATCCATTGATAAACCTCTATGGTTAACTTCTCATTCATACCTGCATCCTCAGTTGCTCTTATTATTACAAGATGCGTTGAAATACTATTCGATGTTCCGAGGATCCTTTATGCTTACTGCCTTGCAGTTCCTTTTCCGCACAAATACATGTACGGATAATTCCTCACAATTACCGGGAATTCATTCATCCCCAGTTGTTCATGTGTTTCACAACATACTTTGAAATGCCATTTGATCTTCCAAGAGTCCTCTACAACTTAGTGCTTATGAGATTCTTCTTGCCTGCTGCATTGTGGTTAATTCCACATGCCTAGCAATATTCCTTGACATCCTTTGTCATTATCATCTTGAGTCCCTCGATTCAATATGTGCGTGATTGCTCATAATCATCAGCTGATCCTTAGGAATTATCTTTCTGGCTCAGACGTCATTCCAGATATGAGCTGATTTTTCGCCAATCAAACTTACTCGTAATTGATCAGGGCATCTGATTCTGATACACCGATCTGGAATTCATAATTTCTTTGATTATTAAGACATCGAAGTATTCAGATGTTTCCATAATCTGATGCCTTTGCATCTTTCTTCCTCTGATTGAGTACCGATACTCATGTCAGCTCCGTTGTGGACCGCCAGACCCGTTGCTGGGTTGTTATCCGTTGGTATCATTCACTTTCAAATATTGTGAGTTCTTTCCCTGATACATAATGCCTTTGGTAAATTGTATCCTCTCTCTTGACAACCATGCTCTACTATCGAGCTTTGTTAATTACTCCTAAAAATTTTGTGGTATATATTCCTAGATGCCCCGATGGGTTGAACCAATGCCTTCCCTAACCTGTGTGATCCCGAAAGATTTCATGGGTCATACTTATCTGGTATTGCACCAGGTAAAATGTCCAACAACTAATGTCATTTTTGAAATACGAGAGGTGAATGGAAGGTTATGCATTGAGGAAGTGGGAGTCGACCTTGAACCTTTGTGTTCATGCCCATGGACACGATGTAGATCTTATCATTAAAGCTTCTCTTAAATTAATTATTCCCTTGGTATAAGTTCATCTTATATCTGGGATCTGGCCTTTTGCAATCGTGGTTCCGACCTTGTTCCCCTTTAAATACCATTTCTCGGGCAAGTTTAAGCACTTGTCTTCTGCAGAGCAATATCCTAGTCCAACCTCTACTTTGATCTGTCGTCGAGTATTACCCCATGGTATCTTGATATTATCGTGGAACATCATAACTTCTCACTAGTAGAAAAAGGGTCATACGTGAAGCCCAATAGTGCCGGTTTGAATTTCAGCCGGCACTAATGTGTACAATAGCACCGGTTCGTGGCGGCGATCAATAGCACCGGTTCGTGGCTAACCTTTAGTAGCGGCTCATGCCACGAATCGGTACTAAAGGGGATGTGTCAGCCAGCGGTCAGGCTATGGCCCCACCATCACCATTTAGTGCCGGTTCGTACCACGAACCGGTACTAATGAGGTTATGGCAAGCTGTTTTTAGTCCCACCTCGCTCCCCTAACAAGCCTTTTACCACCTTAAATATGTTATTTCTCAAACTATCACAAGCACTTGGTCTTCACTGAACTCTATGTGTAGAATTTGTGGCCGCAATATGAGTCTTCATCGGTTTATAAATCGTTGATGACTCATATTGACAATTCAGATTGTACACACAAAGATCATTGATGATCAAAGTATTTTTGATGTTATAAGATCATATTGACAGTTTAGACTCTAAAGAAATATAAGATCGTGATGTAAATGCTCTTATATTTTTTGTGTTCAGTATGCACCATTCAAAGCGACGCCATCAACTTTCAACCATTTCTGCCTTCATTTGCTATTTTTCATGCATTCAATGATTTGTTTTGACCTGGAAATTGAAAAGCACTACAAATGAACTCTGAAAAAGTTGAATCTTGACATGGTATCATCATTTCACCCACATAGATTGTTCAAAAAAGTAGAGAGGGTTACGGCAAAAACTGGATGCACTTCGTTTACAAACTGGACAATCTCTTTCGAAGTATTCAGGTTTCTGACGAAATTAAACTCATCTGTTACAAAGGCATTTCATTTTTTAAACTTATTACAACTCCAGACTTTTTGTGCGTTCAGTATGCACCATTCAAAGCGACGCCATCAACTTTCAACCATTTCTGCCTTCATTTGCTATTTTTCATGCATTCAATGGTTTGTTTTGAGAACTAAATGACCTGGAAATTGAAAAGC
This sequence comes from Triticum timopheevii, assembly GCA_963921465.1. NCBI lineage: Eukaryota > Viridiplantae > Streptophyta > Magnoliopsida > Poales > Poaceae > Triticum > Triticum timopheevii. The sequence continues at coordinate 451,960,094 of OY997262.1, forward strand.
ACTACAAATGAACTCTGAAAAAGTTGAAACTTGGCATGGTATCATCATTTCACCCACATAGATTGTTCAAAAAAGTAGAGAGGGTTACGGCAAAAACTGGATGCACTTCGTTTACAAACTGGACAATCTCTTTCGAAGTATTCAGGTTTCTGACGAAATTAAACTCATCTGTTACAAAGGCATTTCATTTTTTTAAACTTATTACAACTCTAGACTTTTTGTGCGTTCAGTATGCACCATTCAAAGCGACGCCATCAACTTTCAACCATTTCTTCCTTCATTTGCTATTTTTCATGCATTCAATGATTTGTTTTGAGAATGAAATGACCTAGAAATTGAAAAGCACCACAAATGAACTCTGAAAAAGTTGAAACTTGGCATGGTATCATCATTTCACCCACATAGATTGTTCAAAAAAGTAGAGAGGGTTACGGCAAAAACTGGATGCACTTCGTTTACAAACTAGACAATCTCTTTCGAAGTATTCAGGTTTCTGACGAAATTAAACTCATCTGTTACAAAGACATTTCATTTTTTAAAAACTTATTACAACTCCAGACTTTTTGTGCATTCAGTATGCATCATTCAAAGCGACGCCATCAACTTTCAACCATTTCTGCCTTCATTTGATATTTTTCATGCATTTAATGATTTGTTTTGAGCTAAATGACACTAATTAAATTTTGTGCAGGCAGCGCACCACCTTTAGTACCGGTTGGTGGCTCCAACCGGTACTAAAGGGTAAGCTGTTTTTTAGTCCCACCTCGCCAAGAGAGAGGGAGTAGGAGCGGTTTATAAGCCCTGGGTGCAGAGACGATGAAGAAGAGGCTCAATGCTCACGTTGCTTAGCTTCAAGCCTTTAGGAATATGGTAGATTGCACGGAGCTACGCGCAGTGCAGTTTACACTATTCCAAAAGGCTTGAAGCAAATTAACGAGCATTGCACCTCTTTTTTATTTTTAATAACTTATTACAACTCCGGACTTCTTCTGTTATGGCAAAAGGAAGGAGGAGGAGGAGAAGAAGAAGAAGAAGAAGAAGGAGGAGGAGGAGGAGGAGAAGAAGAAGAAGAAGAGGAGGAAGAAGAAGAAGAAGAGGAAGAAGAAGAAGAAGAAGTGGAGGAGGAAGAAGGAGAAGAGGAAGAAGAAGGAGAAGAAGAAGAAGAAGAGGAAGAAGAAGGAGGAGGAAGAAGAAGGAGAAGAAGAATAAGAAGAGGAAGAGGAAGGAGAAGAAGAAGAAGAAGAAGAAGAAGAAGAAGAAGGAGAAGGAGAAGGAGAAGGAGAAGAAGAATAAGAAGAGGAAGAGGAAGAAGAAGAAGAAGGAGGAGAAGGAGAAGGAGAAGGAGAAGAAGAATAAGAAGAGGAAGAGGAGGAAGAAGAAGAAAATAAATAGAAGAAAATAAATAATGCAGAAAAGAAAAAAACTAATATAAAGCAAAAATATTCACAAAGAAACTAAATACGGCAAAAAACAACTCAGAAATAAATAGAAGAAAAAAATAAAGCAGAAAAGAAATAACTATATAAAAAAATTACTCAAAAATAAATAGAAGAAAATAAATAATGCAGAAAAGAAAAAAAGTAATATAAAGCAAAAATATTCACAAAGAAACTAAATACGGCAAAAAAACTACTCAGAAATAAATAGAAGAAAAAAATAAAGCAGAAAAGAAATAACTATATAAAAAATTACTCAAAAATAAATAGAAGAAAATAAATAATGCAGAAAAGAAAAAAACTAATATAAAGCAAAAATATTCACAAAGAAACTAAATACGGCAAAAAAACTACTCAGAAATATATAGAAGAAAAAAATAAAGCAGAAAATAAATAACTATATAAAAAAATTACTCAAAAATAAATAGAAGAAAATAAATAACACAGAAAAGAAAAAAAATTTAAAAAAATGTTGGGGCGCTGCACGGTAAGCCTACCAGTCCTAGGGTGTGCAAATGCAGGCCCAGAAGGGCCAGGAGGCTCACCGGGCAGCGCGCCTTAGTTAGGCCCAGAAGCCTGCTATATAGAGGAGTTCGAAAGGGCAGCCGCGGCTGGGTTTATAAACCAGTGCGGCTGCCCTTCGCTCGGCGAGGTGGGACTAAACATAGCGCACCGCGGGTGGCAGCGCACGGCCTTTAGTACCGGTTGGTGGCTCCAACCGGTACTAATGTGTGCCCTTTAGTACCGGTTGGAGCCACCAACCGGTACTAAAGGGCCTCGTTTCCCGCCGCTTGGGCTGGCCAAAATTGGCCTTTAGTACCGCTTGGTGGCTCCAACCGGTACTAAAGGCTCCCCTATATATATGGCACTTACGAAAAATCAGTTATCGTCGCCAGTTCGTTCCACTTTTCTCGATCTCTGACAACGCCCTCGCCCTCGCCCTCGCCGCTCGTCGTCCTTGCCGCCCCCGCCGCTCGTCGCCCCCGCCATCGCCCTCGCCGCCCCCGCCGCTCGTCGTCGTCGTCGTCGCCGCCCCCGCCGCCCGTCGTCGTCGTCGCGCGCCCCCGGCCCGCCGCCCGTCTCGTCGCCATATATATCGCCGCCGGCGGCGATCTCGTCGCCGTCGCCGCCCGTCTCGTCGCCGTCTCAGGCCCCCGCCGCCCGTCGTCGCTGCCCCGCGCCACCCGTACGCGCCCTATATACGTATACACACGCATACACGTACACACACACACACACACACACACACACACACACTCACACACACAGACACACACACACACACGCATACACACACTACACACACACGCATACACACACATACACACAGACACACACACACACACACACACGTACACACACACGTATACACACACACATGTTTTTTTACTTATTTTCTGTTTTCTATATATAATGTTTAGATGAATTAGAACTATCTAGTTTATTTTTAGAATGTTAGAAATGTTATCATCGATGAATTAATATAATAACTTGTTTATTTTTAGTAAATATAATGCTTAATTAGTTGAACTAGTTGAATTAATATATAGAACTAGTTTATTTTTAGAAGATGCTTGAACTTGTTGAATTAATATATATATATAGAACTAGTTTATTTTTAGTAAATGCCTAATTAGTTGAACTAGTTGAATTAATATAACTAGTTTATTTTTAGTAAATGCTTAGTTGAACTAGTTGAATTGATAGATTTTTCTGTTAATAGATTTTTTTCTGTTAATAGATTTTTTTCCGTTAATAGATTTTTTTGGTGATATTATTATTGAATATGCATGTTTGGTGATATTATTGTTAATAGATTTTTTTTTGGTGATATTTAGATTGTGTAATTAATTTTGTTCATAGAATTTTAATGATTTTTTTGTTCATGGTATTTAGAAAAAGGAAAAAAAGAAGAAGTAGTTTATATATAATTGAACTAGCTAGTTGATTTAATAAACTAATTTATTTTACTATATATAGAAGTAGTTGAACTAGATAGTTGACTTAATTAATAAAACTAAATTATGAACGTAGGCCGGAAATGTCGTACTCATCGGACGACAAAAACCGCCCGGGGGAGTGCGACTGGTGCCACGACGACCGAGGTATCTGCAACAGGTTCATTGAGCTAGACGAAGATCGGCGCTTCAGCATTAAGCTCGAGGAGACCTGCGATGTTCATACGGTACGCAACGACGACAATAGTTTTTTTCGTAATTAAGCACGACTTCAACTATTTTAACGTGTATTTTTCATCTTTTCCAATTCGACTAGCTTATCCCATGCTTTGCAAGACGCTATGTCTTGGAGAGGATGGGTTTTGAAGACCATGAAAATTTCGAAACCAAAAAAATTATCCTAAGTACCGAACATGGTGTGGATTTTCAAGTAAAGCTGTACAATGCTCAGAGTGTAACCCATTTTGGTTGCAAAAATTGGGATGCATTTTGCAAGATGTATGGTCTTGATGAGGGTATGCTTGTCACCATGGATCTTGGTGATCCTACAATCGAGCAAGAGACACCTTCGATTTGGGTCTTTGTGGATACACCTCCAGTTCTTCCCTCATGTGAGCTAAACATAGTTATTAAGTAATTTATATTGTTTATTTCAAAATATAATGTTAACAACTTATCTCCATTGACAGCTTATTTTCATTCTTCAAAGAATGTGCGGAAGATGGTAGACAGAACGTACTACACTGAAGGCTCCGAATTAACTTATCAAGAGAAAAATCATCTGGTCGGATTTTGTACTGATCTTGAGAATTACAATATCTACAATCAAACTCCTCAACATTATGATCAATACGTGCCACTAGTGCACGTGTTGAACTACGGTAACTTCCATGGAGATACCCTGGTAAGATTATTTTTTACTATTACAACATCCGTGCATCTTTTTGCACACTTCTAAAACTAGTACATCATTGCTAACTACAAAGTTATTATTATGTTTTTCAACAGATAATCCCGAATGATTGTGTGCCTCATCTGATGTATACGTGTGGTAGCCTTCATGTTTTGAACATACGACCAGGCCGTCCTACGAATCTCAACTGTCCATACCGGGTTTCTAAAAGAAGTGGAGACATAACAATCAAAGAATGGAAAAAATGTATGGACAGTCGTAAGGAGCTTCTTGGAAGCAATAAGCAGCGAAAGGCAAGAATTGGAGACAGGATGATCGCCATTCTTCATAATGGAGAGTCAGGGTCTATATTGTTTTATGCTATTTTACCTTAAGGGTGTTTAGGTCCTACCTGATACTGATGATCATGTGCTATGAACAATTATGTAGGGTTATGAGGATGATGATCGTATGACTTATTATTAATAACGAGTAGAAGTTGTATGATGATGCATGATTAGTAGGACTTGTTATTATATATATATATGATGATGTAATGATGCAAAGCATGTTATATCTGCGGGTGCAATGAACATAGCAGCAGCATTGATAAACAAAGCATGCATGATGTATGATGCATAACGTGTACAATGTGTAGTATCGTAAAATACAAGCAAACGAAAAAGAATTAAAATGGAAACACAAAATTAAATGAAAAAGAAATCATAAAACTAAAAACCCACCAAACCTTATAGTATCGGTTGGTGTTACCAACCGGTACTAAAGGGCTCCAGGCCCCCGGAGCAGGCTCGTGCCACGTGGTTGCCCTTTAGCACCGGTTTATGCTGAACCGGCACTAAAGGGGGGACCTTTAGTGACCACAAATTAGTGCCGGTTATGTAACCGGCACTATAGGGCATTACGAACCGGTGCTAATGCCCGGTTCTGCATTAGTGCACACACACACACACACACACACACACACACACACACACACACACACACACACACACACACAGACACACACACACACACGCATACACACACTACACACACACACGCATACACACACATACACACAGACACACACACACACACACACGTACACACACACGTATATACACACACACACACATGTTTTTTTACTTATTTTCTGTTTTCTATATATAATGTTTAGATGAATTAGAACTATCTAGTTTATTTTTAGAATGTTAGAAATGTTATCATCGATGAATTAATATAATAACTTGTTTATTTTTAGTAAATATAATGCTTAATTAGTTGAACTAGTTGAATTAATATATAGAACTAGTTTATTTTTAGAAGATGCTTAAACTTGTTGAATTAATATATATATATAGAACTAGTTTATTTTTAGTAAATGCCTAATTAGTTGAACTAGTTGAATTAATATAACTAGTTTATTTTTAGTAAATGCTTAGTTGAACTAGTTGAATTAATAGATTTTTCTGTTAATAGATTTTTTTTCTGTTAATAGCTTTTTTTGGTGATATTATTATTGAATATGCATGTTTGGTGATATTATTGTTAATAGAATTTTTTTTGGTGATATTTAGATTGTGTAATTAATTTTGTTCATAGAATTTTAATGATTTTTTTGTTCATAGTATTTAGAAAAAGGAAAAAAAAGAAGAAGTAGTTTATATATAATTGAACTAGCTAGTTGATTTAATAAACTAATTTATTTTACTATATATAGAAGTAGTTGAACTAGATAGTTGACTTAATTAATAAAACTAAATTATGAACGTAGGCCGGAAATGTCGTACTCATCGGACGACGAAAACCGCCCGGGGGAGTGCGACTGGTGCCACGACGACCGAGGTATCTGCGACAGGTTCATTGAGCTAGATGAAGATCGGCGCTTCAGCATTAAGCTCGAGGAGACCTGCGATGTTCATACGGTACGCAACGACGACAATAGTTTTTTTCGTAATTAAGCACGACTTCAACTATTTTAACGTGTATTTTTCATCTTTTCCAATTCGACTAGCTTATCCCATGCTTTGCAAGACGCTATGTCTTGGAGAGGATGGGTTTTGAAGACCATGAAAATTTCGAAACCAAAAAAATTATCCTAAGTACCGAACATGGTGTGGATTTTCAAGTAAAGCTGTACAATGCTCAGAGTGTAACCCATTTTGGTTGCAAAAATTGGGATGCATTTTGCAAGATGTATGGTCTTGATGAGGGTATGCTTGTCACCATGGATCTTGGTGATCCTACAATCGAGCAAGAGACACCTTCGATTTGGGTCTTTGTGGATACACCTCCAGTTCTTCCCTCATATGAGCTAAACATAGTTATTAAGTAATTTATATTGTTTATTTCAAAATATAATGTTGACAACTTATCTCCATTGATAGCTTATTTTCATTCTTCAAAGAATGTGCGGAAGATGGTAGACAGAACGTACTACACTGAAGGCTCCGAATTAACTTATCAAGATAAAAATCATCTGGTCGGATTTTGTACTGATCTTGAGAATTACAATATCTACAATCAAACTCCTCAGCATTATGGTCAATACGTGCCACTAGTGCACGTGTTGAACTACGGTAACTACCATGGAGATACCCTGGTAAGATTATTTTTTACTATTACAACATCCGTGCATCTTTTTGCACACTTCTAAAACTAGTACATCATTCCTAACTACAAAGTTATTATTATGTTTTTCAACAGATAATCCGAATGATTGTGTGCCTCATCTGATGTATACGCGTGGTAGCCTTCATGTTTTGAACATACGACCAGGTCGTCCTACGAATCTCAACTGTCCATACCGGGTTTCTAAAAGAAGTGGAGACATAACAATCAAAGAATGGAAAAAATGTATGGACAGTCGTAAGGAGCTTCTTGGAAGCAATAAGCAGCGAAAGGCAAGAATTGGAGACAGGATGATCGCCATTCTTCATAATGGAGAGTCAGGGTCTATATTGTTTTATGCTATTTTACCTTAAGGGTGTTTAGGTCCTACCTGATACTGATGATCATGTGCTAAGAACAATTATGTAGGGTTATGAGGATGATGATCGTATGACTTATTATTAATAATGAGTAGAAGTTGTATGATGATGCATGATTAGTAGGACTTGTTATTATATATATATATGATGATGTAATGATGCAAAGCATGTTATATCTGCGGGTGCAATGAACATAGCAGCAGCATTGATAAACAAAGCATGCATGATGTATGATGCATAACTTGTACAATGTGTAGTATCGTAAAATACAAGCAAACGAAAAAGAATTAAAATGGAAACACAAAATTAAATGAAAAAGAAATCATAAAACTAAAAACCCACCAAACCTTATAGTACCGGTTGGTGTTACCAACTGGTACTAAAGGGCTCCAGGCCCCCGGAGCTGGCTCGTGCCACGTGGTTGCCCTTTAGCACCGGTTCGTGCTGAACCGGTACTAAAGGGGAGGGGGCCTTTAGTGACCACAAATTAGTGCCGGTTATGTAACCGGCACTATAGGGCCTTACGAACCGGTGCTAATGCCCGGTTCTGCACTAGTGTCTTATGAGTTCTTCATCAAGTACTACATTCTCACTGATTACAATTTTTTTTATGGGCTCTGAGTTATTAAACACTCAAAGACACCGATAAGTGAATCAATTCCGCACTCCAATTCAATAACTCTAAGTAATCTTTGTTGCTTATAAGTTTATTAATCCTTCAAGTCATTCATAGCCTGATCGGCTGTATCATTATCGTGCAACTTTTAACTGTGCTACCTGGTCCTTATTCCCGGAGCACCACTTTCGACGATGAGCTAAGGTTACATCGATTTTCCTCGTCATATCATTTCGCCTTGAACATCAAGCTTGATTTCGAGTTTGTGTCATACTCATGGTTCCAATAACCTTTCGCTTCATCATTCCTTTGACTTGATGTAGTCGTCGGTCAATTACATCTTCATGAAATCTCTCGACAATTGTGTCATGATCATCATCAGCATTCTGAGCTCTTCCAGGGTATCAAGAATTCATGATGAGAAATATCATCCTTTCCTCGATGATTTGTATTATCATCGAGCACTTTATTGCCTTCCGTTCAACACAAGCTTGACCGTGTTTTGTGTTATACTTGGAGATCCTTACTATCCAGCTTGTACTATGTTCTACCTTGAAGTATTATTATCTTTTATGTAAAGGATGTTGCGAGGATTGCTCCACCTCTTAATAATTCTTGATACAAGTGATACTTCACACCATCACCATTCTTTCTTGATCCCCATGTTGATTCTAACCGGGGCACCAACAAGTGAACGGTGTTGCTTGGATTCTATACTTCCAGCAACCCTATTATTTTGAAGTTAATGACTGTTGGTTATTGAATCACCATTCTACCCTTGATCATGCTCCCTAAGCCCATATTTCGGGTGCACTTTTCAACCAGTGTTTAATGGTGTATGTTTTCCTCGAGCATACATCATCATACTATTTGATCTGACAAATGTTATCTCCTTGTTTACATAACTGTGGAAATCCATCTTTTTGGAAATCTCAATGAGTTGATGCTAAGTCCATCAACCACCTTCTCATCCCCTCCTTGGTTTAATGATGAACTATTGCTTCAGGAATGGCTCCCATAGTTCATTTCCCGAGAATCTTGCAATGTCATTTCGTCGATTTGTGTTGCACCTTTTCTTCTCGGACATGAGTCTGAGGTATCATGACACCAATCAGATCTGAATCTCGGTCAGATATGATGGTTGGGACAACTTTCCAGGAGTTATGATGTTGGTCCTTTGATGACCCGGTAATATGATGTCATGCCTAGCACCCTTGGCTGGAGAACATATCCTTATAATTTCTTTTGCAAGGATAACCATTCTTCCTGGACGAAATTGTAAGACTTATTTTATAAGTTGCTCCTGATGGATCATTTGTGTATCCAAAGTCTGGCCCTTGATTGAAACACCATATCATTGCTACCTCGAAGCATGACTATGATACCCCGCTCTTCAACAAGAACATTAGAGGCGCGATGCTAAATGTTTCTTGGTCAGTTATCCAAACACCGTTGTATGCATAACATCTTCATTAATCCTTGCCTCTTATCTGAATGGTTGGGCACTTGCTCTCCTACCCTGTATGCCATGTTCTGCTTGTACATGGGAAGGATATACTCCTAATAATTGTGTAATCACAATTTTCCTTTCCATTGTTCTGTTTAATCTGATAATCGCGTTTTCCTTTCCATTCTTTTGTTTAATATTTCCTGAATCTGACTTAACTAAGTAGAGATAATTCCCTGCTTAGGTACCACTTTTTCTGTAAGATCATGTTACTGTTGTTGATGACATTCCGGTAACCACCGATGGGTGATAACTTTGCCAATTGGTTCGCCTCGTTCAACAAGCGGGAAAATTGCTCTCTTCATTCCCCGTCCTTGGTACCGACATTGTTGCCGGCATAGCTGACAAGCTATACTTTGACATGCCTCCCTGTCGCGGCTGTGCAAGATGTCACCACCCTTCCTACTTTCAACCCACATGGTGGGCCATAACCCACAGGTCCACTGGATCGAAACTTGACTATTCTTTACAACCCGAATTCTAATATATCCTTTGCACCTGGCTTCATATGTGATTCACGAGCTAAATGCCTATACCATTATTCATCTTGGAATCAAACACCATGTTATTCTCGTTGTTCAAACCCCCATTCAAGCTTCTGTCTAGTCATCGAATGATTGCCTACCCGTTTGAAACTTTGGTACCATCGTATATTGCACTCAACGAATTCACTGAAATACAACTCGTGGGGTACCTTGTGTATTTCCCATTGAGTTCACCGTCAGATGCCCAGCTTTGTGGAGATGCGTTCTTCCGGAGTTTTCCCCCTTGGTCGCATTCGTAGGACGATGGAGATCCCAAAGAAAGGATGACGACTCCATCATGATGACCTGGAGCAGAGAAATGAAGACTTCAACGTAATGGATCCACCTCTTCGAGAAGAGCAATCAAAGACGAGAAGATTCGTTAGGATTTCGTAACCATACCTTTCCCCCTAGTCCCCCTCTTAAATCTCGGGACGAGATTTCTTGTAGTGGAGGAGATTTGTGATGCCCGGATAATTAGGCTACAATAACCCCACGTTAACGATGCCACGTCACCTCGGATTACTGTTGATAATCTCGCGCTAGTTCGAAACGATTTATTCAAAATTAGAATTTAAGTTAAACAATTAAAGTTTTCAAAAGTCAAAACTAAATTGTTCCTAATGTGTCAAATAATCCTTAGTAAATATTGGTGGATAAATTATATTTTAATAAAATATTTAGAAGCACTAAAGTAATAGAAATGACAACAAAAACAATTAAATAGATGCCTTTTATAAAGTTATAATAATAAAACTAAATTAGTAGTGTGCCAAAATAATTGTGGCAGTGGGCTGATTAGTAATACTAATTTAGGTGCTCACTCGGTATTTTATAAAACTAAAATAAAAGAAACTTTAAATGAAAATAGTAAAGAAAATAAGTAAAAAGAAATAAAAAAGAAAAGCAAACCCCCCATCAATGGGCTCCGGCCCAGCAGGCCACCAGCCCAACTGGGCAAAGGCCCAACCGGCCGGCCCACCCCACTCCCTTAACCCCCTGGTGCCGAAACCCTAGGCACCGACACCCCCCCACTCCCCCACTCGCGCCCCCACTCTCCCTCCCCCCGATCCCCTCCTGGATCGGGATCGAGCCCCCACTCTCTCTCGCCTCCCTGCTAGATCTGTACGCCCGCTACCTCACTGCCCCCGACCCCGGCGCGCCGACGCCGCTCACGTCTCCAGTGCCGCCTGCTACCTCGCCCCCGCCTCCTCGACGCCGCACCACCGTTAGCCTGTCATTGTTGCTACAGTTGTTGATACCTTACCCGCAATCCTAAATGCTTAGTATAGGATGCTAGTTTATCATCATTGGCCCTACATTCTTGTCAGTCTGCCTTGCTATACTATCGGGCCGTGATCACTCGGGAGGTGATCATGGGTATATAAAATACATACCTACATACTATACAGATGGTGACTAAAGTCGGGTTGGCTCGTTGAGTACCCGCAATTGATTCCGATGTGGGGGCTGAAAGGACAGGTGGCTCCATCCCGGTAGAGGTGGGCCTGGGTTCCCGATAGCCCCCAACTGTTACTTTGTGGCGGAGCGACAGGTCAGGTTGAGACCACCTAGGAGAGAGGTGGGCCTGGCCCTGGTCGGCGTCCGCGGTTACTTCATAATAATACGCTTAAGAGATCTTGGTATTTGATCTGAGTTGGGTCATTCACCTTATACGCACTAACCGCCACGTGGGACAAGATATGGGCAATCGGCGTCGTGGTATCAGCCGAAGCTCTTTTTTTGACGTCAGCGACTGAGCGGCGCGCGCCGCATTGGACCGTAAGCTCGCGCTTGTATTAATGGGGCTAGGTCTGCTTCCGGCCGTGTACGCAACGTGCAGGTGTGCAATGGGCGATGGGCCCAGACCCCTGCACGCATAGGAGTTAGACCGGCGTGCTGACCTCTCTTTTGAGCCTAGGTAGGGCTGCGACGTGTTGATCTTCCGAGGCCGGGCATGACCCAGGAAAGTGTGTCCGGCCAAATTGGATCGAGTGTGTCGTGTAATGTGGTGCACCCCTGCAGGGAAGTTTATCTATTCGAATAGCCGTGATCTTCGGTAACAGGACGACTTGGAGTTGTACCTTGACCTTATGATAACTAGAACCGGATACTTAATAAAACACACCCTTCCAAGTGCCAGATACAACCCGGTGATCGCTCTCTAACAGGGCGACGAGGAGGGGATCGCCGGGTAGGATTATGCTATGCAATGCTACTTGGAGGACTTCAATCTACTCTCTTCTACATGCTGCAAGACGGAGGCTACCAGAAGCGTAGTCTTCGATAGGACTAGCTATCCCCCTCTTATTCTGGCATTCTGCAGTTCAGTCCACCGATATTTCCTCTTTACACATATACCCATGCATATGTAGTGTAGATCCTTGCTTGCGAGTACTTTGGATGAGTACTCACGATTTCTTTGCTCCCTCTTTCCCCCCTTTTCCCTCTTCTTCCCGGACGTCGCAACCAGACGTTGGAGCCCAGGGGCTAGACGCCACTGTCGATGACGACTCCTACTACACTGGAGGTGCCTACTACTATGTGCAGGCCGCTGACGACGACCAGGAGTAGTTAGGAGGATCCCAGGCAGGAGGTCTGCGCCTCTTTCGATCTATATCCCAGTTTGTGCTAGCCTTCTTAACGCAAACTTGTTTAACTTATGTCTGTACTCAGATATTGTTGCTTCCACTGACTCGTCTATGATCGAGCAATTGTATTCGAGCCCTCGAGGCCCCTGGCTTGTATTATGATGCTTGTATGACTTATTTTATTTTAGAGTTGTGTTCTGATATCTTCCCGTGAGTCCCTGATCTTGATCGTACACGGTTGCGTGTATGATTCGTGTATGATTGAATCAGGGGCGTCACACATCGTGCATGGGCTAGCCAGTAAAAAGGACCTCGGCGGGGGTGGCTGACATGAGGGCACGTTGACGTGTTCGGATTTAATGGGACCGGTGGGAAGTAGATGAACGGCTGACACGTAGACCTGAGGGCGGACACCGAGAGGAGGCGCATGCGTCAACGCAAATCCGGCCAAATTTGTGTCGAAAATGGGTCCAAGAGGACACGAAGAGGACATATTTAGCGCCCGAGGGCATCCGTTAGACCGTGATATTTTTCCGTCTCAACACGAACTATGTTGAACAAGTATCTGAAAAATATTGAACAATTATTTGAAAAAATATTGATCATGTATATAAAAATATTAATCAAGCATTCGAAATAAAATGTTGGGCAAGTATTTGAAAAAATGTTGATCATGTATATAAAAAGGTTAATCAAGCATTTGAAAAAAAGGTTGAATAAGTATTTGAAAATGTTGATCAAGCAAAAATGTTAATTCTGTATATGAAAAATGTTGACCATGTATTAAAAATGATGAATTTTTTTGATCACGTATATAAAAATTTAATCGACCATTTGGAAAAAAAATGTTGAACAAGTATTTTTAATTGTTAACTAAGTATTTAAAAAATATTAAATGTGTACAGAAAGAATGTTGACCATGTATTATAGAAATGATAAATCTTTTTGATCATGTATATAAAAATGTTAATGAAGCATTTGAAAAAAATGTAGAACAAGTATTTGAAAAGTGTTAATCAAGCATTTGGAAATGTTAAATGTGTATAAAAAATGTTGACCATGTATTTAGAAATGAATATTTGATAATCACGTTTTTAAAAATGTTAATAAAGCAGTTGAAAAAAATGTTGAATATGTATTTTAAAAATATTAATCAAGAAATTGGAAAATTTTAAATATGTACAGAAAAAATGTTGACCATGTATTGAAAAATGTTAAATTTGTATTGTAAGAATGTTAAATATGTATTAGAAAAATGTTGTTGGCATATACAAAAAATGTAGAATGAAATGAAAAGAAACAAAGAGAACAAAAAATAAAACCCAAAAAGAAACAAAATAAATCAAAGAAATAACAAAAAACAAAGAAACAAATGCAGTAAAATAGAAAAAATGGAGAAGAAAAAAGAAAAGAGAGAGAAAAAAAGAAAACAACAAAAACAAGAAAGAAAAAAAACCAATGAGATGAGAGAAAAAGCGGAGAAAAAAACTGGATAAAAATGAGGAAGAAACAATGGAAAAAACAGGCTTGTTTCGACTTAAGAACTACCTCCCTACGTGTACATCACAAACGGGAGTCTGCCCCAGTGGCTCATCGCCCTTCCTCTAGGGCAGGGTTCAAATCGTGCGCGCCCCCATTGCTTGTCTCCTTTTCCTTTGTTAATTGCACGCAAGTGGGCCAGCCCAAGAACTGTAGTTGCTTCAGTGACTGAAACTTTTCATCTCGCTTAATGCGATAAATAGTTGCCGCGGAAAACACTTGAGGCACGTTGAATAGGGTACGTAGGCCCTGCTATCAAGTTTTGATTTTTTTTTCGGCGGCGGCTGTGGGAGTCCACTTGGTCCAGCCAAGCAGCCCGTCTCCACGGCCTAGCTGCTGCAGCTTTCGGTCCGATTGGCTAGTGAGCTACAGATAGTCAAATCCCATCAATGAGCACCATTCTTCTATTGCCGACGTTTTTCTCCTAATACGTGAGAGCAACTAACTAACGAGCGCTCCTTCGGGAGCCTCGCAACGATCAGCGCCACTTGGCGCGCTCGCAGTCATTCGCCACGTGTCGCGCTCTGGGCGCTCCCTCCGGATTTTGCTTTTTTTATTTTTACGCACGCGTTTTCGGCTTTTTAAACGGTTTTTTTCTGGGTTTTTTATGTTTTGGTTTTCTACAAGTCTTTCCTAGCTCTTCGATCACAAAAATAAATTTGAAAAAAATAATTTTTTTTGCGCCAAAATATTCATTTTTTTCGCGAGAGTCACGATTTTGTTTTCACGAAAGGCACGGTTGTGCTTTCGCGAGAGGCACGGGCGTGCCTCTTGGAAACGAAAAAAACGCGTTTTTTGTTTTTTTTTCTTTCGCGAGAGGCACGGTTTTGCTTTCGTGAGAGGCATGGTTGTGCTTTCGCGAGAGGCACGGGCGTGCCTCTTTCGGAAAGGAAAAAAACGCGTTTTCTTTTTTTTTCTTTCGCGAGAGGCACTGTTTTGCTTCCGCGAGAGGCATGGTTGTGCTTTCGCGAGAGGCACGGGCTTGTCTCTTTCAGAAAGGGAAAAAAACGCGTTTTCTGGTTTTTTTTCTTTCGCGAGAGGCACGGTTTTGCTTCCGCCAGAGGCACGGTTGTGCTTTCGCGAGAGGCACGGGCGTGCCTCTTTCTAAAAAGGAAAAAAACGCATTTTCTGTATTTTTTTCTTTCGCGAGAGTCACGGTTTTGCTTTCACGAGAGGCACGGTTTTGCTTTCGCGAGCATGCCTCTCAGAAACGAAAAAACCGTGTTTTCTGCCTTTTTTTCTTTCGCGAGAGTCACGGTTTTGCTTCTGCGAGAGGCACGGTGGTGCTTTCGCGAGAGTCACGGACGTGCCTCTCGAAAACGAAAAAAAACGTGTTTTCTGTATTTTTTTTCTTTCGCGAGAGTCACGGTTTTGCTTCCGCGAGAGACACAGTTGTGCTTTCGTGAGAGTCACGGCCGTGCCTCTTCAGAAACGAAAAAAAAACGAGTTTTCTTTTTTTTTCTTTGCGAGAGTTACGGTTTTGCTTCCGCGAGAGGCACGATTGTGCTTTAGCGAGAGTCACGGCCGTGCCTCCTCGGAAACGAAAAAAACGTGTTTTCTTTTTCTTCCTTTCTTTGGCAGAGCGAGCATTTCTCGAGATCACACCGGTCGGAAAGTAACATGGCAGACTTTAGGAGAGTGCTAGCGGACTGCAACCTTCATGACATAGGCTTCAAGTGCACACCCTGGACATATGACAATAAGCAGAGGATTTTCAATGTAAAAGCTCGCCTCGACAGAGGGGTGGCTAGCCCAGAGTGGTGCAGACTGTTTAGCAATGCTACAGTGGAACATATTGTGTCTTCGAGATCTGACCATGTACCTCTATTCCTCCGTTTCGGTTCCAGGAGAGAGTGGCGCCCAGTCAACAATAGTTTCATATATGAACATATGTGGGAAAGAGCTGATAACCTGCCAGAAGTAGTGGTAATGCATGGTCTGGTGGAGGGCCAGGTCATTCTCTGGAAAAAATCACTAAGAAACTACGAAGTATGCAGGGGGTGCTTAGCAAATGGGCGCAAAAGGAGTTCTGCTCTGTACAAAACAGAATAAAGTCACTAAGAGATGCTCTCAAGGGTTTCCGTATGTTGCATCAAACTCCGGAAATCGAAGAGAAGATGAGGCGAACAGAATCTGAATTAGATGAATGGCTCTACAGGGAGGAGATGATGTGGAGACAACGGTCTCGGATAACCTAGTTAAGAAAAGGGGATAGGAACACGGAATTCTTCCACCGCAAAGCAACCTGGCGCAGGAAGAAAAATAAAATAACAAAAGTGAAACGTGAAGATGGAAGTTGGGCAGAGAATACAGAGGAAATACATGTGGAGATAAATAATTTCTTCCAAGGCTTATATACGCGAGACGACAAGGTTATACCACAGGAGTTAATTGACCTTTTCCCCAAGAAGGTGGATGACAAAATGAATGAAACACTAGTCAAAACAGTCACGGATGAGGAGATAGGTGATGCCCTTTTCAAATTGGACCACTCAAGGCCCCAGGGCCCGATGGTTTCCCGGCTCGCTTCTTTCAGCGGAATTGGCAAACCATGAAGGAGGACGTAATAAATGGAGTAAAAAAGTTTATTGAGGATGGAGTGATGGCAGCAGGTGTGAACGATACTACAATTGTGCTCATTCCTAAAGGAAACAATCCTATTAGTATCAAGGATTACCGCCCCATAAGCCTCTACAATGTTATATACAAGGTAATCTCGAAGGTGCTAGTAAATCGCTTACGCCCTCTACTTGATGATCTCATTTCTGAAACTCAAAGTTCCTTCATCCCGGGGAGACTGATCACTGACAATGCGATCATCGCTTTTGAGTGCTTCCATAAAATCCACCACATCAAGAACTGGAGAGATACCCATTGTGCTTACAAATTGGACTTGGCCAAAGCCTATGACAGGGTTGATTGGAATTTTCTTGAGGGTGCTCTTATACAACTGGGCTTTGATCGGAAGTGTATTAGATGGGTGATGATATGCGTGAGGTCAGTCACTTTTTCGGTTAAATGCAATGTGTGCTGCTGGATGCATTTGTGCCCTCGAGAGGCCTGAGGCAGGGGGATCCGTTGAGTCCTTACCTCTTCTTATACTAGATCATCGCTGGCGCGCGTTGCTGGGCCCGTCCATTTCTGAAGTATAATGTTAGGAAATTCGTAAATATATGATGAAATGAAATATGATTGTTAAATACGAAATAAGTTGCTTGGATTTACGGACGCCAAATTGAATAATTTTTATTAGCAAAACAGGGCACTAGTACTTGTGTTTAGCAATGTAATGTGTGTACTCAGTTTAAGATTAGTCACTAAAATTTGATTCTAACCGGTTAGGAGTTTTAGCTACAACATAAAAATACAGCTCTTCCTGCCAAAAAAATACAGGTCTACAAACGATGTACAATAAGCCTTAAAAATCTCCCTATGAACTGAAATCACACCCATCAACTTATTTGACCATCGTTTTCTCTTTTTTTTAGCCTAGCTCATTGTTCTTTCCCATCATATGCCACACTTGGATCCTGATTTCACACCTTATTGGTAGTTTTATCCATTCATCATTTGGTAAACCTTGGTCCTTGTTGATGAACTGATTTGTTCTGTTTCAGAATAGATACTCCCTCCAATCCATATTAATTCTCGCAGCTTTAGTATAACTTTATAGTAATACGATCGCATGGAGTAGTAAATATTTTAAGAAGGGATGGTAAATGGGTGAAAATAAAATGTTTTTATTTATTCTATACCCGAAAATTATATGTACTAAGGTTGCGAGAAGTAATATGACTGGATGGAGTAGTGAATATTTTAAGAAGGGGTGGTAAATTGGTGATAATAAATATTTCTATCTATTCTATACCAGACAATTATATTAAGCAACAGACCATTGCAAACCACTATACCGCGTAACCAAAAAAAAAATCTGGTTCTAAAGGTCGATTAGCAATAAGTGCTTTTCATCAGACCTGGAGAAGTATACACAACAGAAAAGAAAAAACAACACCATGCTTTGAAATTTGAACAAATACGTTGATTTTTTTTTCAGGTTTTGTACATTCACATCAAAGAACAAATGTATGTCATCAAAGGGACCATCACATTACTACACTCCATATGGGAAAGGTCACTATTACCCGTTTTCAGAAGGTCTTCACTCTTTAGGAGAAAACCTTCACTGCATAATCTCAATTATATCATTATGGGTCTTGTTTATTATCATGTACTTTGCATAATCTGTCCAAGTAAATGTTGCATTCTGGTGACCTTTTGTAAGATTAGCACAAATAGTTATTGATAATGTTATTTCACAAAAATGAAGAGACATAATTAAGTTTATAGTCTGAATATTGACCAATAAGAAGGTGAGACGACAAAAGATATTCATCTTACTTTATAACTTGAAACACCACAAAGGGAAACATCCGACAAGTTTGTAAGCCACCTAAAAATGCGTGTTGATTGCACCCATAAAAAGAACTTCATGTCAGCATTTACATGTTTTACTTTAGCATATTAGTGTAGAAAGTTTTTTCTAAACTGTAAAAACATAATCCACTATGCATCATCTGTTGCAGGAGTATGTCGGCAGTCCAACAACATTATGCTATTACTTGGTCATATATGTTATAAGTGAAGGGTGCACAACTTTATAGTCGAAGCTAGTCCTCTTGGAACCCACGTGACCAAACCAAAATGCAGGGTAGTAATACACTTGCCTTGAGCATTCGATATCAATTTGTATCATCATCTAGCTGTATGGCCTAACTCGGAGCGAAGTTGAACTACACAATGACCAGGCATATCACTTGTGGCTCCCACTCTCAGTTTTGAATCCAGTAGCATCTTGCATCTAAACTAATTGAACTCATAAATTTCCATAAGTTATAATTTTGAGATTGATATATATTCTGGCTAACTACACACTGATATTATGGCATCTACTTTTTTCTTGTGAAAAGTAGCAGTTTAGAGGAAAATAAGCATCACCATGAAATTCCTTGGATCCATAAAGTTATAAAGGCATACATCCAAAGAAGAGCCTCCTAGTCATCTCCATCTAGATATAATGGTTCATGGTCTCGGACTTGTTGCTCGACTCAATCGCGCTCTTCTCCACAGCCGCTTTTAATTTTGTTGCTGACCTCACATTGTACGCTGGGCTGCTGTTTTTCCTTCTGGTTCATTTCTTCCCTACCCAGATATAAAGAACCTCAACTTGTATTGAACTGAAGAGCTAAACTGAAAGTGGTATAGGGAAAGGTGTAACCTGGAAGTTAGGAGAAGAATATTCAGATGTGAAACAGTCCCCTGTGTCCAATGTAAATCCCCTATAAATTCTGAAACAACCAGAGAACAATGATAAGAAATTGGGCATAATACTCTTTGTATCGATGATAGGACAACAAAGAGAGATTTAATTCTTGAAGCCTTGCAAACCGTTTACCTTGTGTTCCTCTAGAATCTGAACCATAGGCAGCAACTGATCACCTTGTCATCCCAAGTTCCATCTATTATAGAATTGCAGTAGTTACATGCAATCAGGAACGGCACGAGGATGCCTATGACATGGATAGATCAGCACAAGATGGAGGTTGAAATAAAGATGGGGACCTACAGCGAGATAGAGGAGTGCTCCTCCTTTCCTCCAACTATAGTTCACATGATGAATAGCTAACCCTTCAGAATCAGCATTAACCAAAAAGTATGTAGCCATCATTGATGGCTACCATTGCCGCTCCCGTCTATTTATACAAAAAACTATAGAATTTTTCATAAATATTTGACCACATTAAACTTATTAGATTTGCATAATCATAACCATATGTTAGTTTGTACGCAAGAGAAATGTCATATATATTCGGTGAGAGCAAGGTTAGCAGATACAAATTGGTTTGGTATGACAACATACACAACAATGTATGTAGTAAATACAAGTAAACAGTATTGTCGAGACAAATAAATAATAAATATCACCAAAAATAAACATGTATTGAGATATAAGATGTCTTTGTGATTCTGTATAAAGAAATTGAATAGGTAACAGATCCTAGACAAGCCCATCCTTCAGAGCCGACAGAGAAGGAAAAATGTATACACATTAATCTTAGAAGCTTCATTCTCTTCTGTAACCATTGCACAATAAAAAGGAAATCAAGTCCTATAAGATCGCTAAACCTACTGAAATTTTATTTCTGTATTAATATCAGGTTTATCTGAATCAAACTTTGTGGAAGGTGAGATGGGATGGAAAAATGCATTCCATAACACATACTGTAGTTCTTCCTCGCAGGTGTACGGGAAGGCATGGCGCCGTGTCGGCGCCGTTATAGGACGGAAGGGCGGCGACCATCTTTGACAACAGTTACGCCAGGGAACTGGCTTACCGCCGGGTGAGCTGTCGTCTCGGGGGCCACCGCTTGTCATGAGAGACGTCACACTTCTCCTCCTGGTCTTCACGTTCTCCTCCCTTCGTCCTCCAGAGAGGAGGCACAGCGGCGGCGCACGAGAGAAGGATCGAGGGGAGCCAGATGTGACTCGCCTTCCCTTCTTCCTCCAGTTATCCTCTCATCTTGCTCTCACCTTAGGCCGACATAGAACAGCGGGACAAGGAGGCGACATGGGGAGGCAGCAGCATTGAGGCAGAGGATGAAGGGAGCGATCGAGGCAGAGGATGAAGGGATTCGCCGGCGGCGGCGCTGTCGCCTGTCGGTAGGGCTGTTTCGTCCAGGTCGATTGGATTGGACGAAGGGATAATGGGCTTTGGGAGGTAGAGGGCCCAATTAACCACAAACGACGGTTTTGGCTTCCAGAATAGCAACCCTTAGGACAGCTGGCCTAGTTCGTGATTAGGAGTCGATCCGACGGCCAGAAACGCTCAGATCGCAAGAACGGACGGCTTAAAACGCAAATCGCTGTGAGAGCTCGGTTTTGGTGCGGTTATACTGTCCTTAATGTGGCTGATGGATTGGCTACCTTACTAAACAGAGAAGTAGAAAAAGGTACTATCTCCCCACTAAAAATCGCTCAAGGCAGTCCGGGTATATCAAATCTCCTCTTCGCGGATGACAGTTTGCTATTCTTCAAAGCCACTGTCGATCAAGCAAGAAAAGTGAAGGAGCTCTTAGACCTTTTTCAGAAATGCTCGGGTCAACTGTTGAGCCAAAGTAAGTGTTCCCTACTCTTTAGTGAGGCATGTCTAGACAATGTAAGGAAAGATATTATGAGCACCCTAGGAGTGGAAACTTCAACTTTTGAGGGTAAGTATTTGGGGCTGCCAACACCGGAGGGAAGAATGAAAGATGAGAACTTCCAACCGATCTTGGACAAATTTGGGAAGAGATGTAATAACTGGAATGAAAGATTCATGTCCCAAGCGGCAAAAGAAGTCCATATTAAATCAATTGTACAATCTTTGCCAGTATATGTCATGGGGGTTTTCAAGCTCAACCAAAGCTTTTGTGATAAGTATGAAAAATTAATCAGAGACTTCTGGTGGGGAGACAAGGATGAACATAGAAAAGTTCATTGGATGTCATGGGAGAATATGACAAAACCTAAGAGGGATGGAGGCATAGGCTTCCGAGATATGCATTATTTCAATCAAGCGCTGCTAGCCAGGCAGGGATGGAGGCTGCTGCAATTTCCGAACAGCTTGTGTGCCCGGGTCCTAAAATCTAAATACTACCCCAATGGTGAATTACTGAATACTTTATTCTCCTCAGATGCTTCCCCCGCGTGGCGAGGTATTGAATTTGGACTCGAGCTTCTGAAAAAGGGTCTCATCTGGAGAGTGGGCAGCAGAAGGAAAATCCAAATTGAGAGAGACCAATGGATTCCACGAGACGAAGGCCTAAAAACAACGTGTTTCATAAGCCGCTCTAGACAGAGATGGGTCAACCAGCTAATGCTTTCAGACACAAAGGAATGGAACATTGACCTCATAAGGAGAATTTTTCATGCTTTTGATGCAGAGAAATCTGCAAAATCCGAATCCCCGCTGCTGAAGTAGAGGATTGTGTGGCTTGGCACTATGAAAAGTCTGGCATCTTTACTGTCAAGAGCGCCTACAAACTTGCCGTCACACTAAGAAGAAATGGAAGGGAGGCTCCCTCTAGCTCGTCGAGTGAACCTGGGAACAGAAGCATTTGGGATGTCATATGGAAAGCAAACATTCCATAGAAAAAAAATGGGTGGAGAGTGGCGACCCAAGCTTTGGAAACAAAACATAACACCTTCAGAAGGACCATTGTGAAGGAAGATACATGTGATTCATGTGGAATGGAAAGTGAAGATGAGTTCCATGTGGTTGTTTCATGCACAAGAAGCAGGGTGTTGAGAGCTGCCATGAGGGTTAAATGGGACGTCCCCAAGGAAGTTGAGTTCAGACGAACGGGAGAGGATTGGCTTCAAAACCTCCTTCTGACACAATCAGCTAGCATCAGAAATAGGATCTTGATGATACTGTGGAAAGCCTGGAGTCTCAGGAACAACACCATCCATGGGGATGGGAAGGATACTGTCACGGGAGCAGTGCATCAACTCCTCAGTCTGGGCGAAGATTTGCTAGCGGCCGAGCAGGCTGTTAACATGCCTGATAGCAAGCCAGCAATCACACTTTTTGATCAGAGCACAACCAAGCCTGTACCCCTGAAAAATAATCGCTGGATAGCACCTGCAACTGGGTATGTAAAAATCAACTATGATGCGGCCTTTCTTAAAAAATCAGGGGACACTTGGGGAGGAGCAGTAGCTCGAATCATCGGGGTTTTGTCCACTTGTCTGTCGGATGACGGCTGAGCCAGTGCAACTCGGTAGAAGAGGCAGAGGCAGCTGCTGTACTGATGGGAATGTCTGAACTATCAAACGTTTATGGGGGACCTATAATCCTGGAGGTGGATTGCACTGCAGTGGCCCGGAACTTGATCTCGGAGGACCCCTACAAGTCGTCTAGCTATGTAGTCATAGCTGACATAAAGAATACCTTAAATGCCTACCAAAGGTTTGAGGTCAGGGTGATCAATAGAGCTCAGAACGAGCTGGCTCACCAGATTGCAGCCACAACAAGGGCATCAGGTGACCACAAAGTGGTGGCTGGAGTGCATGATTCAGTGAGGCAACAGATGGTTAAGGAGTATATTACTACCATTGCTTAGTGTATGCATGGTTCTAAAAAAAGAGTCACGTTTTTGCTTCCGCGAGAGGCACGGTTATGATTTCGTCAAAGGCACGGGCGTGCCTCTTTCGGAAAGAGAAAAAACTCGTGCTCCCGGTTTGATTTTTTCATCTATTTTTTTCATGAAAAAAAAGTTCATCAAAACCTATAAACATGGGATCTAGTTTTTAAGATCTCGACGCGAGGAATCCAACGACGAAAGTGGATCGAGATTTGGACGCACGGTTTAAGAGATAAAACGTGTTGAATAAACGGATCCAAGAAAAAAAGGGAAAACTCCTAGGTTGCGACAAGTGGCGCACATGCAGCGCACCACTTGTCGGAACCTGGGGAAGTTGGGGTGATCTTCGCAACGAGTACTCCTTAACTAGTGATTTCGCATCCTTCACGCTTGAAGTCTTCGTGACAGCAGGCTATGTAAGCCGTGTACCCATTAATTGCATCCTCGGCTTACATATATTTCTCTTTTTTCTTATTTGAAAATGCCAATCCTTTCACCTTCTTGTAAGGGCATCTTCAACACCGACCCGTAAATTCCCCCCCCCCCTATCCGTCCGCGGATAGTAGGGACCAATCCACGGACTCGGATGTCAAATGATGCCATCCAACTCCGCCCGCTTACATTTCAAGACGGGTTTCCACTTGGCGGACGAAATTCATGCAAACCGGCAGATATTCATGAAAGTTCGGAAATAAAATAGCATAAATCATTCATACATAGCATGCAAATAAATCTAGTGTCTCAAATTCGATGTCAAACAAGTTTTTCAACGGATCAAGTCGTCACACACATAATGCCCCTTCAGCTTCATTCAACAGTGTGTGTACATAAATGACCGTCCCTCTGTCTTGTGGTGTTGGGGAACGTTGCAGAAAATTAAAATTTTTCCTACGGTTTCACCAAGATCCATCTATGAGTTCATCTAAGCAACGAGTCATGGGAGAGTGATTGCATCTACATACCACTTGTAGATCGCGTGCGGAAGCTTGCAAGGTGATGATGAAGTCGTACTCGACGTGATTCAGATCACCGATGTCCAAGTGCTGAACGGATAGCACCTCCGCGTTCAACACACGTATGGGACAGGAGACGTCTCCTCCTTCTTGATCTAGCAAGGGGGAAGGAGAGGTTGAGGAAGATCGCTCCAACGGCAGCACGACGGCGTGGTGGTGTTGGTGCAGCAGTACTCCGGCAGGGCTTCGCAAGCGTGTAACGGAGGAGGAGAGGTGTTGGGGAGGGGAGGGGCTGCACCTTGGAGTTGTGTACAGAAGCCCTCCCCCCACCCCTCTATTTATAGGGGAAGGGGCAAGGGGGGCCGACCCCTCTAGATGGGATCTAGAGGGGGGGCGGCGGCCAGGGAGGGGAGGCTTGCCCCCCAAGCAAGGGGGGCGCCCCCCTTAGGGTTTCCCCCCCAACCCTAGGCGCATGGGCCCAAGGTGGGGGGCGCGCCCAGCCCTCCAGGGGCTGGCTCCCTCTCCTTTGCGGCCCATGTGGCCCTCCGGGAGGGGTGGCCCCTCCCGGTGGACCCCCGGAACCCCTCCGGTGGTCCCGGTACATTACCGATAGACCCCCAAAACTTTCCGGCGTCCGTATGACAACTTCCCATATATAAAACTTCACCTCCGGACCATTCCGGAACTCCTCGTTACGTCCGGGATCTCATCCGGGACACCAAACAACATTCGGTAGTCACATACTAGTCTTCCTAATAACCCTAGCGTCACCGAACCTTAAGTGTGTAGACCCTACGGGTTCGGGAGACATGCAGACATGACCGAGACCACTCTCCGGTCAATAACCAACAGCGGGATCTGGATACCTATGTTGGCTCCCACATGCTCCTCGATGATTTCATCGGTTGAACCACGATGCCGAGGATTCGATCAAACCCTGTATACAATTCCCTTTGTCAATCGGTACGTTACTTGCCCGAGACTCGATCGTCGGTATCCCAATACCTTGTTCAGTCTCGTTACTGGCAAGTCACTTTACTCGTACCGTAATGCATGATCCCATGGACAACACCTTGGTCACCTTGAGCTCATTATGATGATGCATTACCAAGTGGGCCCAGAGATACCTCTCCGTCATACGGAGTGACAAATCCCAGTCTCGATCCGTGTCAACCCAACAGACACTTTCGGAGATACCTGTAGTGCACCTTTATAGTCACCCAGTTACGTTGTGACATTTGGTACACCCAAAGCACTCTTACGGTATCCGGGAGTTACACGATCGCATGGTCTAAGGAAGAGATACTTGACATTGGCAAAGCTCTAGCAAACGAACTACACGATCTTTGTGCTATGCTTAGGATTGGGTCTTGTCCATCACATCATTCTCCTAATGATGTGATCCCGTTATCAACGACATCCAATGTCCATAGCCAGGAAACCATGACTATCTATTGATCACAACGAGCTAGTCAACTAGAGGCTTACTAGGGACATATTGTGGTCTATGTATTCACACGTGTATTACGATTTCCGGATAATACAATTATAGCATGAATAAAGACAATTATCATGAACAAAGTAATATAATAATAATGCTTTTATTATTGCCTCTAGGGCATATTTCCAACATTGATCTACAAGACATATTTGCAAAGGTTTTAGACTAAGTTCATGATAATTAAGTTCTAATCAAATTATGAACTCCCACTCAGATTAGACATCCTTCTAGTCATCTAAGTGTTACACAATCCGAGTCGACTAGCCCGTGTCCGATCATCACGTGAGACGGACTAGTCATCGTCGGTGAACATCTTCATGTTGATCGTATCTTCCATACGACTCGTGTTCGACCTTTTGGTCTCTGTGTTCCGAGGCCATGTCTGCACATGCTAGGCTCGTCAAGTTAACCCTAAGTGTTTTTGCTGTGTAAAACTATCTTACACCCGTTGTATGTGAACGTAAGAATCCATCACACCCGATCATCACGTGGTGCTTAGAAGCGACGAACTGTAGCAACGGTGCACAGTTAGGGGAGAACACTTCTTGAAATTTTTGTAAGGGATCATCTTATTTACTACCGTCGTCCTAAGTAAACAAGATGCATAATCATAATAAACATCACATGCAATTATATAGTTGTGACATGATATGGCCAATATCATATAGCTCCATTGATCTCCATCTTCGGGGCTCCATGATCATTTTGTCACCGGCTTGACACCATGATCTCCATCATCATGATCTCCATCATCGTGTCTTCATGAAGTTGTCACGCCAACGACTACTTCTACTTCTATGGCTAACGCGTTTAGCAATAAAATAAAGTAGTTTACATGGCGTTCTTCAATGACACGCAGGTCATACAAAAAATAAAGACAACTCCTATGGCTCCTGTGAAGGAAATATGCCCTAGAGGCAATAATAAAGTTATTATTTATTTCCTTATAATCATGATAAATATTTATTATTCATGCTAGAATTGTATTTACCGGAAACATAATACATGTGTGAATACATAGACAAACATAGTGTCACTAGTATGCCTCTACTTGACTAGCTCGTTAATCAAAGATGGTTATGTTTCCTAACCATGGATAAAGAGTTGTTATTTGATTAACGAGGTCACATCATTAGTTGAATGATCTGATTGACATGACCCATTCCATTAGCTTAGCACCCGATCGTTTGGTATGTTGCTAATGCTTTCTTCATGACTTATACATGTTCCTATGACTATGAGATTATGCAACTCCCGTTTACCAGAGGAACACTTTGGGTGCTACCAAACGTCACAACGTAACTGGGTGATTATAAAGGAGAATTACAGGTGTCTCCAAAGGCAGATGTTGGGTTGGCGTATTTCGAGATTAGGATTTGTCACTCCGATTGTCGGAGAGGTATCTCTGGGCCCTCTCGGTAATACACATCACATAAGCCTTGCAAGCATTACAACTAATATGTTAGTTGTGAGATGATGTATTACGGAATGAGTAAAGAGACTTACCGTTAACGAGATTGAACTAGATATTGGATATCGACGAATAAAGGGAACAACGTATGTCGTTATGCGGTCTGACCGATAAAGATCTTCGTAGAATATGTAGGAGCCAATATGGGCATCCAGGTCCCGCTATTGGTTATTGACCGGAGACGTGTCTCGGTCATGTCTACATTGTTCTCGAACCCGCAGGGTCCGCACGCTTAAGGTTACGATGACAGTTACATTATGAGTTTATGCATTTTGATGAACCGAAGGTTGTTCGGAGTCCCGGATGTGATCACGGACATGACGAGGAGTCTCGAAATGGTCGAGACGTAAATATTGATATATTGGAAGCCTATGTTTGGACATCGGAAGTGTTCCGGGTGAAATCGGGATTTTACCGGGTTACCGGGAGGTTACTGGAACCCCCCGGGAGCCATATGGGCCTTCATGGGCCTTGGTGGAAAAGAGAAAGGGGCTGCCCTAGATGGGCTGCGCGCCTCCCCCTTCCCCTAGTCCTATTAGGACTAGGAGAGGTGGCCGGCCCCTTCCTCCTCTTTTCCCCCTCCGGGAAATCCTAATTGGAATAGGATTGGAGGGGAGTCCTACTCCCGGAAGGAGTAGGACTCCTCCTGCGCCTCCCTCCTTGGCCGGCCAGCCTCCCCTCCTCTCCTCCTTTATATACGGAGGCAGGGGCACCTCTAAACACACAAGTTGATCCACGTGATCTATTCCTTAGCCGTGTGCGGTGCCCCCTGCCACCATATACCTCGATAATACTGTAGCGAAGTTTAGGCGAAGCCCTGCTGCTGTAGTTCATCAAGATCGTCACCACGCCGTCGTGCTGACGGAACTCTTCCCCGACACTTTGCTGGATCGGAGTCCGGGGATCGTCATCGAGCTGAACGTGTGCTCGAACTCGGAGGTGCCGTAGTTTCGGTGCTTGATCGGTTGGATCGTGAAGACGTACGACTACTTCCTCTACGTCGTGTCATCGCTTCCGCAGTCGGTCTGCGTTGGGTACGTAGACAACACTCACCTCTCGTTGCTATGCATCACATGATCTTGCGTGTGCGTAGGAATTTTTTTGAAATTACTACGAAACCCAACATCCAGCCGGTTGTCATACTCAGCGACATGCAAGTCATGAATCCTATTACAAGAACATGATCTTATACATCACAATTCATCATTCATCACAACTTCTGGCCATATCACATCACATGATCAATCGCTGCAAAAACAAGTTAGATGTCCTCTAATTGTTGTTGCATCTTTTACGTGGCTGCAATTGGGTTCTAGCAAGAACGTTTTCTTACCTATGAATAACCACAACGTGATTTTGTCAACTTCTATTTACCCTTCATAAGGGCCCTTTTCATCGAATCCGCTCCAACTAAAGTGGGAGAGACAGACACCCGCCAGCCACCTTATGCAACTAGTGCATGTCAATCGGTGGAACCGGTCTCACGTAAGCGTACGTGTAAGGTTGGTCCGGGCCGCTTCATCCCACAATACCGCTGAAGCAAGAAAAGACTAGTAGAGGCAAGCAAGTTGACAAGATCCACGCCCACAACAAAATTGTGTTCTACTCGTGCAAAGAGAACTATGCATAGACCTAGCTCATGCTGCCACTGTTGGGGAACGTTGCAGAAAATTAAAATTTTTCCTACGGTTTCACCAAGATCCATCTATGAGTTCGTCTAAGCAACGAGTCATGGGAGAGTGATTGCATCTACATACCACTTGTAGATCGCGTGCGGAAGCTTGCAAGGTGATGATGAAGTCGTACTCGACGTGATTCAGATCACCGATGTCCAAGTGCTGAACGGACAACACCTCCGCGTTCAACACACGTACGGGACGGGAGACGTCTCCATGTTCTTGATCCAGCAAGGGGGAAGGAGAGGTTGAGGAAGATCGCTCCAACGGCAGCACGACGGCGTGGTGGTGTTGGTGCAGCAGTACTCCGGCAGGGCTTCGCAAGCGTGTAACGGAGGAGGAGAGGTGTTGGGGAGGGGAGGGGCTGCGCCTTGGAGTTGTGTACAGCAGCCCTCCCCCACCCCTCTATTTATAGGGGAAGGGGCAAGGGGGGCCGACCCCTCTAGATGGGATCTAGAGGGGGGGCGGCTGCCAGGGAGGGGAGGCTTGCCCCCCAAGCAAGGGGGGCGCCCCCCTTAGGGTTTCCCCCCCAACCCTAGGCGCATGGGCCCAAGGTGGGGGGCGCGTCCAGCCCTCCAGGGGCTGGCTCCCTCTCCTTTGCGGCCCATGTGGCCCTCCGGGAGGGGTGGCCCCTCCCGGTGGACCCCCGGAACCCCTCCGGTGGTCCCGGTACATTACCGATAAACCCCCGAAACTTTCCGGCGTCCGTATGACAACTTCCCATATATAAAACTTCACCTCCGGACCATTCCGGAACTCCTCGTGACGTCCGGATCTCATCCGGGACTCTGAACAACATTCGGTAGTCACATACTAGTCTTCCTAATAACCCTAGCGTCACCGAACCTTAAGTGTGTAGACCCTACGGGTTCGGGAGACATGCAGACATGACCGAGACCACTCTCCGGTCAATAACCAACAGCAGGATCTGGATACCCATGTTGCCTCCCACATGCTCCTCGATGATTTCATCGGTTGAACCACGATGTCGAGGATTCGGTCAAACCCTGTATACAATTCCCTTTGTCAATCGGTACGTTACTTGCCCGAGACTCGATCGTCGGTATCCCAATACCTTGTTCAGTCTCGTTACCGGCAAGTCACTTTACTCGTACCGTAATGCATGATCCCGTGGCCAACACCTTTGTCACCTTGAGCTCATTATGATGATGCATTACCGAGTGTTCCCAGAGATACCTCTCCGTCATACGGAGTGACAAATCCCAGTCTCAACCCGTGTCAACCCAACAGACACTTTCGGAGATACCTGTAGTGCACCTTTATAGTCACCCAGTTACGTTGTGACGTTTGGTACACCCAAAGCACTCTTACGGTATCCGGGAGTTACACGATCTCATGGTCTAAGGAAGAGATACTTGACATTGGCAAAGCTCTAGCAAACGAACTACACGATCTTTGTGCTATGCTTACGATTGGGTCTTGTCCATCACATCATTCTCCTAATGATGTGATCCCGTTATCAACGACATCCAATGTCCATAGTCAGGAAAACATGACTATCTATTGATCACAACGAGCTAGTCAACTAGAGGCTCACTAGGGACATATTGTGGTCTATGTATTCACACGTGTATTACGATTTCCGGATAATACAGTTATAGCATGAATAAAAAGACAATTATCATGAACAATGAGTTATAATAATACTTTTATTATTGCCTCTAGGGCATATTTCCAACATGTGGTACATCACGGCAACCCGCATGGGCTACACAATGTGTAAAGCAACATTGACTAAATGAATGATTCAATCAACAAGTTGAGAAAAGAAGAAGCAAAACTTACGATCTCCTCTCTGCCGCGTGCAATGGCCACCTTGCCTCCAGCGCGACAACTACATGACAAAACTTGGTAACAATGGTTTGGATGGTGTATCATCGATATGATAACGACCTCACATTGTGATCATGGATGATGTGCATGTCACAATGTGCTTTCGTGTGTGAAACGATTGATGCACTTGCTGCCAGAATGTCCCCTCTTTGCTCCTGCCTATGGAATCTGCAGATACAACCAACCACACATCGCACAAC
Organism: Triticum timopheevii; assembly: GCA_963921465.1. Classification (NCBI taxonomy): domain Eukaryota; kingdom Viridiplantae; phylum Streptophyta; class Magnoliopsida; order Poales; family Poaceae; genus Triticum; species Triticum timopheevii. Next base: position 451,990,984 of record OY997262.1, read on the forward strand.
AACTCATCCTTCATGGTCGACTACCCACTAGTAGAAAAAAGGTCAAACGTGAAGCACATTAGTGCCAGTTTGATTTTGGCTCAGTACTAATGGTACCATTAGTGCCAGTTCGAACGGATTTGCATTAATGCCGGTTCGTGTTGAACCTTTAGTACCGGTTCGTGGCACGAACCGGTACTAAAGGGGTGGTGGCAGGCTGGCGTCAGGCAGGGGCCCCACAATCACCTTTAGTACCGGTTCATGGCACGAACCGGTACTAAAGGTCTAACCTTTAGTATCGGTTCGTGCCATGAACCGGTACTAAAGGGGTCTGACCTATAGTACTGGTTTGTGACACAAACCGGCACTAAAAGTGTAGGGAAAATGTAAAAACGGCTATAACTTTTGCATACGATGTCGGAAAAAAATGTATAATATATCAAAAAATTCAGCACGAAAATCCGCATCCGATGGAGACAGCCTACGGCCTATTTGGAATTATTTAGAATCCTCAAATTCCAAAAGGAAAAAAGATATGGTTAAATAATTTCAGTTTTTTTTTAAAAAAATTGTTAAATCTGGTCAAACTACTTATTCAAGAAGTATTAATGTTACTACATAATTATTCAAGAATATTAGTGTTACTAAATAATTATTTCAATTTTTTGAATTTTGGTCAAATCTGGTCAAACTATGGTCAAACTGTGGTCAAACTATGGTCAAACTTATTCAAGAAATATTAGCGTTACTAAATAATTACTGTTTTTTAGAATAATAGTTTCAAACTCAAACGGTGAAATGTGTGACTTCATGCTCAAGCTAAACTCCTGAGGGTTAATAGGATTAACATCTTACTATTGTCAGGAAAACAACAAGTGCAGACTCGGAAACGAAGGAGAATAGAACCCGAAAGTTAAGCGTGCTCGGGCTACAGTAGTGAGAGGGATGGGTGACCGATCGGGAAGTTAGATGATTTGGAATGAGTGATTCACACTTGAGCAATTAAGAGAGGGGATTAGAGACTAAATCATCAAATAATTCAGAAAAATTAAAAATTGAAAAAAAATCAAATTTTTTTTCCAAAATTTTCAAAAAAAGAATTCAATAAAAAACCTTTAGTACCGGTTGGTAACACCAACCGGTACTAAAGGTCCCCCATACCGGGGCGCGAGCTCACGCCACGTGGTGGAACTTTAGCGCCGGTTCGTGCCGAACCGGTACTAAAGGGGGGGGGGGGCTTTAGTGCCCACCCTTTAGTGCTGGTTATGGCACCAGCACTAAAGCCCTTACGAACCGGCACTAAAGCTCCGTTTTCTACTAGTGACCCCACCATCCTTACTCCGAAAAATGGCATGACATCCCAAATGCGAGCACATGGCACATGTGATCTGATAGGAGTATACATACACAACACGTCTTGAAAAATCTCTGAAGCCACCGGCTCCGTGAATGCGTTCCCAAGGACCAACATCGACCACATGCTCATTCTTAGTGTCACATTTCTTGAATTCAAACTGTTTATCAGGATCAGAAAAATTGATTCACGGCAGTCTTCACCATGCAAAAGAAAAATCAACTTTGTTCCAAAGAAATCAAAATCAAAAATCAGATCTGGTATTTTAGTTTTTGAAAATTTGCTACATCTTGAATTCCTACAATCTAAAATTTATCACACGGACAATTGCCCAAAAAATAATAATCAAATTTACTGACAATATCTACATGAAGTGTGGATAATTCGAGGATGGGAAAGTATTTGTTTACATCTCATGGTATTTTTTTAATTTATTTTACTACAATCACTTTGCACTATGTGGAGGCAATGTGGTGAACACAATGAAATGAACAAATCTCTTCTTATCCCACTGAATGAATATTTCTAGAGAGACTGAAATAAATCCTGAAAAATGCGAGCACATTTGCCATGTCTAGGAGCTAAACCTACTTTCGCTGATTCCACCACAAGGAAACTAAACATCTAAGCTCAGTTGGCTACCCCCTTTTTCTATCTGAGCTATGCTCAGTTGGCTACTTGTTTTTTCTATATATGAGTGTATGGTTCGTGTTAGTTAGAGTTCATGGGTGTAATGTATAATTGCTGGATGAAAAAGATAACCTTTTCCTTGCAATTTAACAGCTCCTTCGATCAGTTCCGTCTTCTTAAATTGCCATTTATAAACATGTTTGCCAAAGAAGAAAAAGGGCTGGACGTAATTCACAGTATCTCTAGCTTTTATTGGAAATTCTCATCTATCTTTTGTTGATGCCATCTTGTGCGAGAAAAATGGTTCTTTCTCACTACATTTTGACGTTATCACACTAATACAGTTTTAGAAGATGATACCTGAATTGCGAGAATGATTCTGATGATCATCACCGGGATGGACACATTACCGCTAGAATCATTATTTCAACTAATCGACAACCCTCATACATGCTAGTCTACAATTTACTTGCTAAATTTAAATTACTGCATAATGTATTATTTTGTAAAATTGTAAATTTGCATGTTAGAGAAGCTCCTTACATTATATTTTATCTAAGTACTCAGCCAATAAAAAAGTAAAATTGATTGTTCGCCAAATTTAATTTCACAATGAAGTTTCTATTGAAAGCTTGTGCTATCATATTATTTATGCCAATAACAGTCAACTCAAAATATATTTTTGAATTGGCGATTGATCATGCATTTACTTACCTCCTCCTCCATGTCCTCGAACATTTTGTATTACTCTTGGGTGGTTATAAGGTTTTGATTGATCTCTATCTGCACTACTTAGGTCTTGTTTTTCTATGAAGAGAGAATATGTGGAATAACTTTTGGAATAAAATCCTAGAGCATTTTTTTGTTTACTTGAGTTACTATGAGTTGGGTTCATTTGATGTACATATTGAAGATTAATATAATTTTACCTTGCATTACCAAATGTTTGCATTTAACTCTCACTTTATATCATTTTCATTACGTAATATGCTTAACATTTAGTTTGTCAACGGAAAATCTGGACATTTCGAATCTTAGTCCTTACTCATGAGCTTCTATACCCTCTTTATTTGTATGAACTGAAATTTTGCATATACTAAGATAAATATGGAAAATGTTATGAAAGATCATTACTACTAAGATATGCCTAGGAATTCGGATCATGCTTTGGCTAGTAAGAATTATACCCATGTAAAAGTAACCTTCAATTCACAATATGATAAATGTCACTCTATCTCACACACCAAAAAATATCATTTTCTTACATGAAGTGATGTGCTAAAGCATACATTTGAAAATCCTACAGGATTAAAAGTAGATTTAGGGGAAAATGGTATGAAAACTCTGAAATCACGGGAGCTGATCAAAGAGCCTCAGATGGTCATATCACACACATCTTAGAGTGCTTTAAATTTGCCACTCCTTATTTAACTTAAAGGAAAACAATATTAAGTATCCTCGATGGCCACTCCTTAGAAATAGTTGAGGGCAAATTATTTTTACATATGATGATTTTGTTGGAGATTTCTGCAATTGTACTTATCATTGTGCACAATCTGTGAAAGCGCATAATCCGATGCACCCTCATCTATGGTGGCTATAGGACACCCTTTCAAGACAACAATTGGAAGGATGACACTGTGACACAACTTCAACCTTGCAGAACCGAGCCAGACAAGCATATTCAAGTTCATAACCTGATCATAATACCTAACTCTAATCCCCGAGCATATTGAAGTTCCAATAGAACCATGTTGGCTGAACTAAACACGACCGATACATTTTATGTGTCATGTTAAGAGCATAAATCTTGACAATATAATATTGCCTTCTCTTATTCATTGCTTCTTTACCATCCATCATGGTGATGATCTGAAGCACTTTGTTTCGTAACACTTATAGTCCTACATGTCTTGCCATGCTATGTGTCCTTTCCTCAACTAATTATGCAGGCTGTGTTCCCCTATTCATGCAGCCTATTAGATTGAGTTGCATTTGGTAGTCAATTCCATCGAAAAAGAACAGCGAGAGTTTTCAAGGGACAACCACTCGCCGTGGCCGGTCTGGAACACCGAGTCGTCACTCGTTGCGGCCTGCCGGTCCCACGCCACAGCCTCTTCCTCCCTTAAAGTTGAAAAATACCTCCTCCTCGTCAACGCTGACGTATACTCCTTGCTGAGTAACTTAACTTGACGCGCTCCAGCATGCCGAACCGAGCGACATGCGAACGAAGGTACTTCTCATCCTGGCCTTGGTTTGGGAGCATCTCGGCCACTCCTAGTGGCGACCGGAAGTTGAAGAACTTGTAGAGCAGGTGTGGCATCTGCGGCCTCATGGAGGCTGGCGTGCATGTCTTGCCCACATGGTGTTTTTTTTTTTTTTTTTTTTTTTTTTTTTTTTTTTTTTTGCGGGGATGCCCACATGTTGTCGATGGTGTCGTAGGACTCATAAACATATAGGTGAGGCAGTTCCATAATTCCAATAACTGAAGTAACTCCTGAAAATAGAAGTTTCAAGTAATGCTCATAGGCTCATAGCATCAGACGTACATTACCAAAGAGCTTCAAAAGGGAAGAAAACACGTGCCTTATTTGCATTACCGAGAGAGAAAGATAGCAAGCGAGAGAAATTAAAGGATATGGAAGAGAACCTTGCTCCAGTCTGTCACCCTCTCGGCCTTGCCGACATATGTGCACGTCTTCTCTGGCGACAACCCGCAACGGTGCTTCTCTGCTTCTGACAATAATATACAAGCAATTGTCATATGTAGGCAGACAGAGTAAGAGTGCGGGCTTTGGACGGGCGACCTCTATGGAGGTGGTTATTTTCAAAATAAAAAAAAATCAATAATCACATTTTGGAGTTTCAAAAAAATTCTTAAAAATAAATTCTACACATTCATATGGATGTGTTCTACATGTGTATAAAGTCCGGCGATGAGATACATTATGTGAGAGCTACACAAAAAAAATCCCTGCATTTCTAGTTGTGAACACTGTTCCCTCAAAAAAAAAAGTGAGCACTGTTTGTACTGTTCATCCGTTTCAAATCGTGATTTTGTCTTTTTGTGTAGCTATCACCATAATGTATATCATCTTCAATAATTGCTCACATATAGAATATATCCACATGAACATGTATGATTTTTTCAGAATCTTTTGAAACTTCAAAATATGACTTTTGACTTTTTTAGAATAACCACCTTCATGGAGGTTGCCCACCATTGGCATTTTGCGGACAGAGTAATATTTACCTAAAAAATTACTTGCCTATGCGAGCAAAATAACTTGGGCTAGAAACAAGAAATTCGAACCTAACTTTCTTGTCACCGGGAAACAAATCAAGAACAAAATAATGATATTTATTACTTTGGTGGCATTAGGCCCATCCACTAGTTGCTGCACCTACACCAAGCCTTCATTTCAATGCTGAGATTGCTCTTTTCTCTCACACCGGGAACTGCTCTCTTTTGTTGGTACACACCGGGAACTGCTCTGCCAGATCGTCTGTGGACCATGGTGGCGATCACGGTGCCCATCTCCATGGACTCGATCCCGCTGGTGAAATGCGCTAATGCGGCGGCGGCGACGGCGGAGGTGCCGAGCGTCGACCTGTCGGCCACGGGCGCAGCGGCGGCCGTGGCGGACGCGTGCCGCGGCGTGGGCTTCTTCAGGGCGACCAACCACGGCGTGCCGGCGGCCCTCACGGACGCGCTGGAGGCCCGCGCCGCATCCTTCTTTGCGCAGCCGCACAAGGACAAGCTGGCCGCGTCCACGGGGCCCTTGGGCTACGGCAGCAAGAGCATCGGCTGCAACGGCGACGTGGGCTGGCTCGAGTACATCCTACTCTCCGTCGGCTCTGGCTCTGTCGCCGTCTCTTCCCTGCCACCTTCACTCCGGTAAGTAAACCCATCAACATTCTTGATTCTTCCAAATGACTCGGTGCGGAAGAGTACACGGACGCGGTGCGGGAGGTGGGAGCGCGGGTGCTGGAGATGATGGCAGAGGGGCTGGGCGTCGCGGTTGAGCACCGCGGCGTGCTGCGGCGGATGGTGGCGGCGGGCGCCGACGGAGAGGCTGACGAGATGGTGCGCGTGAACCACTACCCGGCTTGCCCCCTGGCGGCGGGGCAGCGCGGAGTGACGGGGTTCGGGGAGCACACGGACCCGCAGATCATCTCCGTGCTCCGGTCAAACCGCACCGGGGGGCTCCAGATCATGCTGCCGGACGGCTGCTGGGTCCCCGTGGCCCCTGATCCAGATTCCCTCTTCGTCAACGTCGGGGACTCCCTCCAGGTAGGTGCTACCACACCGCCTATTCCATCCCTGCGTGCAGATGTGTGCACCAAACCAAGCAAAGGGTGCGTGCATGGTTCAAAAATGCTACGTGCATGGTTTGGCCTCGCGCTTTATTTAGCTGGCGGCCGTTGGTGTCCCGTCTCCCGTGCATTTTCCACCGACCCACTTCCGTTTCTTGTCAACAAAACGTATTGCACAAAGCTAATTACTGCTCCCTCCGTTTACTAAGGTGTTCTGAATATTTTGATATAAACTACATATAGACTGTATATTGATGAACAAACACACAATAATGTGTCCATAACTGTATATATCCGAATTAGAAAAAGTTACTCCGGTTTATCGGGCTTAAATCTGAAATCTCATGAATCAAGGCACATCCTAAGTGGAGAAATGTATCTCGTACCCACTAGATGAATAGTAGCATTACATGCATTGATGAGTTCCTTTTTAATTCTTGCATGCAAAGATTTAATGCGCCTGGGAATCTCAAGAGGGATGGAGATGAGCCCTTTAAATCCGAAAAATGAAAAAAAAACTGAGATAAGCCCTATAAACCGAAAAGGAGGAAGTATAACATAATATAATAGTGAATGCAGGAACTACTACATTTTCTCTACACAGATGCACTCTGACATGAGACTTTTCGGAAGCAGGTGCTGACGAACGGGCGGTTCCGGAGCGTGAAGCATCGGGTTTTGGCGCCGGCAGAGGGGAAGCACCCGCGGCTGTCAGTGATCTACTTCGGCGGGCCGGCGGGGGCGCAGCGCATTGCTCCGTTGCCCGAGTTGATGCGTGAAGGGGAGCAGAGCCTGTACCGGGAGTTCACCTGGGCCGAGTACAAGAAGGCCGCCTACAAGTCCCACCTTGGTGACCACCGCCTCAGCCCCTTTAAGCTTGCAATCGCCAAGGAACCCAACAACCCCGAGAACCATTGGAGCAGCAGCGCCGCCGCCGTCCAGGTCCAACCGCCGGCGCCGGCCCCCCTCAGCTTGTTGGGCAATAAGCCGAGGCGTGCCAGGGGCGCGGTGTGCGCGTGCGTGCGTGCAGTGGCCGCGTCGGGTTCAGTCCGCGGCAGGGCTCGGGTGCGTGCGTGCACGATCGAGCGTAGGCGTGTGTGTGTGCGTGGGCTCACGTGTGTGTGCGCGGGGCCACGCGGTGTTGTTAGCGAGTTAAGGGGAGGTGTGGACCGCGTCGGGCGCGCGGGGTGGCCGTGGCGATCGCGTTCGGGCGCGATGCGCGGGCGCGGCCAGAGCGCGCAGGACGTGGGGGAGTGGGCGTGCGAGTTGGTGCGAGGCGTGGCCTGGCAGGCCGGTGCTCGCGGCTATAAAGCCCTGGATCCTCCCTGTATCTAGTTGACACGGTCGAGTTCGTGCTCGAGGAAAGGAAAAGGCGTACATGCGCCGAAAAAATCCTTGTGTCCACTGTCTCCTCTCTGAACTTTTCTGAACTTCATCTCCTTCGTTAGTGAGCAGAGCTACGGCAAGAGATAGTGAGCAGAGCGTGCAAGAGAGGAGGGCCGCGGCAAGCAAGGCGCGGCGACGACATTTGGCATCAGAGCGACAGGTGACGGAGCTCGCCGGCGGTGATGGCGCTGGTTCCACACGGCGGCGGCACGGGCGGGTCGGTGTCCATGGGGATGCCGATGCTCTCGCTGGACGGCTACACCGTGTGGGCGATCAAGGCGCAGGCCATCCTTGATGCCCACGCGCTGTGGGAAGCGGTGGCGCCGGGAGACTCGCCGGTGAACAGCAAGAAGTGCAAGACGGCGCGGGCTCTGCTCTTTCAGGGGCTGCCGGAGGACGTGTTGCTCTCGGTGGCGACGAAACCCACTGCCAGGGAGGTATGGGACTCCCTGTTGGTACGGTTCATCGGCGCCGAGCGGGTGCGCGTGGCGCGGAGGGCGACGCTGCGCGGCGAGCTTGATCGGATCAAGATGGAGGGCGGCGAGGCGTTGGACGCGTACGCTGGGAGGCTCACGGGCATGGCGGCGCGGTTCGCAGGGCTAGGGGAGACGCTGGCGGACACGGAGCTCGTGAAGAAGCTCCTGGACACGGTCCCGGACCGTCTCTTCCCGGTGGTCGCCGGAATTGAGCAGTTCTGCAAGCTTGAGGAGATCACCTACGACGAGGTGCTCGGGCGGCTGCGCGCGTTCGACGAGCGTGTGCGGCGCCGCGGGCAGAGCAGTGGCGAGCGCCAGGACGGCCAGCTCTTGTACACGGCGGCGCGGTGGCGGGCGCGAGAGCGGCGTCAGGGCAAGGCTCAGGACGACGACGACGACGCCGGCAGCGTGGCGACGCGGGACGGCGGAACAAGAAGGGCTGCTGCTACAAGTGTGGCGAGCGCGGCCACTTCAAGCGCGACTGCCCGGAGCTGCGGAGGGCGCCGGCGGAGGAGAGGGCACTGGTGGCGGACGCCGACGTCGAGGACAACGGCCTCCTCTAGGCCACGGCTTAGGGGGAGAATGTTGGGCAATAAGCCGAGGCGTGCCAGGGGCGCGGTGTGCGCGTGCGTGCGTGCAGTGGCCGCGTCGGGTTCAGTCCGCGGCAGAGCTCGGGTGCGTGCGTGCGCGACCGAGTGTAGGCGTGTGTGTGTGCGTGGGTCACGTGTGTGTGCGCGGGGCCACGCGGTGTTGTTAGCGAGTTAAGGGGAGGTGTGGACCGCGTCGGGCGCGCGGGGTGGCCGTGGCGATCGCGTTCGGGCGCGATGCGCGGGCGCGGCCAGAGCGCGCGGGACGTGGGGGAGTGGGCGTGCGAGTTGGTGCGAGGCGTGGCCTGGCAGGCCGGTGCTCGCGGCTATAAAGCCCTGGATCCTCCCTGTATCTAGTTGACACGGTCGAGTTCGTGCTCGAGGAAAGGAAAAGGCGTACGTGCGCCGGAAAAATCCCTGTGTCCACTGTCTCCTCTCTGAACTTTTCTGAACTTCATCTCCTTCGTCAGTGAGCAGAGCTACGGCGAGAGACAGTGAGCAGAGCGTGCAAGAGAGGAGGGCCGCGGCAAGCAAGGCGCGGCGACGATACAGCTGGCAGTAGTTAACTAGCCAGTAACTTCCGTCTTGTTTAGTTAATTAGTGTAATATATATATACTGCTCTCTCCTTTTAAGAATGTACAATAAGATGCATCAAACATATATATGTAATGGATCCATCCAATCTAATCTAACATATAAAGCCTCCTAGACTACCCGCGTAACTGAAGGCATCGAGCGTGCAAGACGTTTTTAACCGCACGATTGAATTACTGCGGCAGCGACAGTGCTTTTTTTGGCCGCTGGCGTTTGCCCAGCTGTCGGTTTTTTTTCACGTCCGTGGCCGCTTCAGCAGAGGATGACAGGTGGGGTCTGAGACCGTGGGGGCCAGCGACCAGAGGCTGGGTTCTCTAGACACTCCGTGTAGGTTCACCGCGCGAGGATTGGTCAGCCCTCTCTCCCGTGAAAATATCTCCTCCCTCTCCCTCATCCCGCTACTCTCTTCTCCGGGCCGCCGCCGCCTCCGCTCCCCCTCCCTCTCGGCCGCAGCCTCGTCTCCGCTGCCTCCACCGCCTCCTCCTCCCCTGCCTCTCCTCCTCCCGTGTCTCCTCGTCCCCTCCCTCTGCCTCCGTGCTCAACAGGAGGAGCCGAGGTCACTGCCGCACCGCACGATGGTGGGCGAGGGCGAGCTCCTTGCTTCTCGCCGCTCCCAGCCACCGGGCGCCGTCCTGCCGACGCGGCCCACTGCACGCTGCCACCAGCGTCTTCTTCGGATGAACCCCTCGAGCCCCCACCATGGCGGCTGCCTACAGAGGAGTGGAGCCCCCACCTAGAGGAAAGGCTGGCACAGGTGATCTCTTTCTTCCTCCTTTTCTCATCTTTCCATGGCAATTTGAGGTCCTCCCTCCAATTCATGATGCCAGCCCTCATCTATGGTCTTGTCATCTTAATTCTCCCAGTTCTCTGATTATCTTATTTTGATTTTTTTGATTTATGTTTGTTTCTAACCACATGTGCAGATCTGAGAAAAAAGAGAAGAGTCTCTCTCTCTCTCTCTCTGTGTGTGTAACACATTGACGTTCATCAGTTCTCCAGGAGTAGTTACAGTTACAAGATTACATTTGTCTTACATATGTTTTGTTCATTATACAATTTTCTTTAACTTCTGGATTGGTGCAGGTTCGAGGATGTGCACCCGGAGCGCACCTGTCTTGATTATCAGCCGAGCCTTGATCTGGAGGTAATCGTTAGAATAAGCATCCTTGATGATTCTGTCCAATTTTTGGGATTTGTGATTCGTAGCGAGTTAAGAGATCATTTGTTGGCCTATCCCTGTTTATGATTTGAGATTGTTATTTTTTGCGCACTCCAATTCCAGAAATCCAATCCAATTTCACCCCTACTCTGACCTCAATGGACTATTGTTGTCGTTTTCCTCCACCTTGCCCTAGGACACAGGTGGCCGGGTGAGGCTGAGACAAGCCAAGGATCAACCAGCAGTTCTTCCCAACCACGCCGCAGCAGCAGCAGCAGACGATGATGTTGTGGTGTGTCCTAAATGTACTAATCTTGCTTTTGCAGATGTTCATATTTTTATTTTCCATTTGCGCCATGCATTTGCTTTTTTACTTCCTGTCAACAATTTAACTAAAAGATTCACACCAGTTCTTCAACTCTTTGCTTGATCATGGTTTGTTGCTTTGAAGAGCACTGCAATTACTTCCTCGAGGATGATGTTACTTGTGGCAGCTATAATTTTTGAAAGGCCCCCAATTTATGATGTGTGTATACCGAGTGAATGAATCAACATGAGCCCTCTTATGTGTTAGTGTATTTTATTACTTAGTTCTTACTACGAGATACCCTATTTGGCCATGTTTCATGGTGCACTGGAGAATGCATCCATACTGTGTGTGTAATTTAGAATATTGTTGCTTTTGGATGATGATATACCATGCTATGAATTATATATCCCAATCTGTATTTTAATACTTTCTTCTTTTTGCCTTATTGTTAGAACAACTTTTGCTGAGTGGGCTAGCTCCGTATGGTAATATATTGATGGAAGTTAGACAAGTGGAGTTGTACTATTTGGTCAGAGTTGATATTTTCGGTGGAGTTGGGAACTGAACTGATGGAGTTATACTCGGTGTTAGCTACACCTGTTTTTGGTCGCACGGATACTTTTTATGGTCGGTGTAAGCGCACAAGCTGGTGGTTCCTGAGTTCTTATAAAGTAGGGAGTAAGGTTTTCATTCTGATGCTTTATTGTTTTAGGATTTAGATATTTTCTAACCGGTTTACAGGGCTAAGGTGTTTATGTTTTCCCCTTGTTACAGTTCATGCAATGCAACCTCCTTTCTCTAAGGTTTATGCTTAAGGGTATAATTTTTATATTTGATTTGGTACTCCATATAGGTGGATGTAATGATTATATCAGCAGCCCCGGAACAATGGCGTTGAAACTGATTGTCCTCTTCTTAGCCTTTGATTTCTTTCATTATAATCCGATAAGATCCTGTTTCTAGATGCTTGCAATTTTGAAGGAACCAGGTTATGTATGATTGCAAAGATCACTGAGAGTTTTGTTATTAGATACATGAGGCAGGAGCTGGGTATTTGTCTGTGGTGGCAACAAAGCTGTCGTTTAGGAGTTGTTGGTGTACAGTGTAAAGAAAGGCATGCTTTTTTATTTTTAATGGCGTCCAGATAGTTGGAGAACCTATATTTTCTTCAGATCTATAGGTTCAAGATATGCAGTTTCTATTTTCTAATTATACTAGCTTGATCCAATAATGACAGAAGTTCCACAAGCTCTTAATTATTTCAGTTACTTGTGCAGTATGGAATTTGATAATTTAACATGTGCACTGCAATTGGCAACACTTTGAACAAAACCTTGAGTTTCTTTTCTCAGGAATACGAAAATGAATCTGTACTTTGAGGTACTCATATGCTGAGGACACAAGATTCCGTCGAGTGTTCATGTATACATAGTGGTAGTTGTGTTTGGTAGCTAGGAGCAAACAATACTAGGAACGTTTACTCAGACTCAGCCGAACTGAGGCAAGCACCCATGCTACTTCTCATGGACTTCCATGTGTAGATGGCGAGAATGGTTCGACAATATAGTGCTTCCATATGCACCCATGCTACTTTAGTTTAGGATCGTCACATATTATCTTTAATAACGCTATGCACTGAATGGACAGACTGTACACCCTTCTTTTGTTTATTCAGAACAGATCAGCTATAGAGAAGGCTAATGTGGTTGGAGAAGGAATTAATACACTGGAGTGCTCCCTAAGAGGGCACAAACTTCTCCAACCACATAATTGTAGTTTCAAGTCTGCTTTCTCTATTTGTCAATTTTTTGGGGAACATATAAATGAACTATATTTTTGGTGCAATTGCTCTATCACAATCGAATTGACCCATCCGATGCTTCACTGTATCTTAGCATGCTTATCGAGTACATTCCTTATATCATTTTTACAGCTAAATTGATTTGTGTCAGGTATGGCTATAATGGCAGGTTGTCCTAACAGAAGCTTCAATTTTCCTGGACAGTTTATAGGGGCTATAATGGGTGCTGGGGATCTGAATATTCAAACAGAAGATGGAAATATTGGCATGCCAAGTAATGTCTGTTGTGTCATTGTGGAGTACCTTTCTGGAGGTGCATTGAAAATAATTCTGATAAAGAACAGGAGAAGGAAGTTATCTTGTAAAGTTGTGGTCCAGATATCTGTTGACCTTGCCAGAGGGTAAGTAGTTCACCGCATTCTGTGTGTGTGTGTGTGTGTGCGCGCGCGCGCGCGCGTGCGTGTTTAGTACTTCTGTAATTTCCATGGGCGTGTTTCGTATTTTCTATGTACATTTTATGAGAATTGGTATCGTCTTTGTCATTCTTTTAAATGTTTAATGTATTTTTTTTCAATTTTTGTTATTTAGTTCCAGTCATGTTTCCTTTGTCTTAGATCTACACCTATTAGGAAGAGCATAGTTTCATCTAGATCATGTTCTTTTAGTTGTTCAGTGTTTGTTCATTAGTGTAGCAGAGTAAGCAGTGCATTTTGTCCATCAGTTAAATCATGTCACATTCAGTTGATTAGGTTCAGTTTTTATTCCTTTCTTCTTCATTCCTTCAGTTTTTTGTTCCTCTATTTAAAGTATAAATAGACTGAGAAATTTCAAGAGGTGTAAAAACAAGACTTGCGGCATTGTTAGTTATTTCTTTTGCGCGTTTGCCTGAATTTCTGTGCTGAAATAGCAACTCAATGTTAGTGCATTTACGATGATGAGGCATAGCAACTTACTGTTCAATCTATTCAAGTTACATGTCATGCATGTTCCAGTCATAATCATATCTCATGGACAATATATAGATGATTATAAGGACATAAAACAGTTGGAACCATCGTACATCATGTCACAATTTATAGAGCGGATAATATATTGTGGCCGCCTGCACCTTTGTGGCAAGAATGAGGTACTGTTATTGTTGTCATGCGTACTTCGGACAAGTGGTACAAAGTAAAAGTATATATTATTGCAAATTTTAATTTTCAGGTATGTACGCCGTTGTGTGAGCACAAGATGTTATTCTTATTTAGAGAAGCCAATGCTTAAGTGCTAATTGGTATACCCCAGATCCATCAGTGGGAGTGATACAAGGCACTTTCTAAGTCCAGGTTCAACAAAAACGTCAGCCTACCCGGCCATACGAGGGCATTGAGCTCGCGCTGTGATTTTAGGCTGCCGGATGTTTTTACTGTACATGTTTTAGGCTGCCGTTGTGTGAGCTTGGTTGTTTGGGCCTACATTGCAGTGTATTGGGTAGACGGGCTGGACGGCTGAGCCGGAACCAATTCTCTCCTGAAAATCTAGCCCATGAGAGACCAGTCCTCTTCCGTCCTCGAGCCCCACACTCCTCTTCTTCTTGCTCCACGGCGTCCCTGCTCCTTGACACTCCGCCGCACGGCTTCTTGCACCGTCCTCTTCTCTCCACCCGCCTCATCATTGACTACCCTCCTGGCGCATTCTCCTGGGCCTCTTCCCCGGTGCCTGAGGTGGAGCAGCGGTGGCGCCGCTTCTTCTCACGGGCATGTGAAAGCACACGAGCTCCCCGGGTGATTTTGGTAATTAATGTCAACATATCTTTTGTTGGACTAATAGTTTGTTACTAGCTCCTAATTTGGGTGATGAACAAATTGTTTAGATTTTGTGTGCAAATCTGAGACACTACATTGGTTTGGAAGTGAATTTGTAATCTATTGTTTAATTTAATGTCATGCTAAAGTTGATGCAGATGTCCTGTATTTGCTAATATTGTCCATAGGAATGGCCCTCCTATGCCCTGCTCCTCTTGCATTGGCGCAAATTCGCCTCCTCCCCCGCCTCCGTCTCCATGTGTGCGACAACGACCCCGGGAGGAGCTCGAGCCGCAGAGACGGTCCATGGTGCCGTCACCGTCATATTTGGCAAGAGAAGCGTGGGCTGCAGAGACGGCCGGATCCGTCCGACCCTCGCGCTGCCGTCCGTCCACCCTCGAGGTACGTCCCCGCGTCCTCGTGTCCATCCTCTCTCACTGTCATTTACGTCCTCATGGCCGGACGAGGCGATGTGGAAGCTGCGGTGGCGCAACGACATCTTTGCTTGTTTCTGTACTTGTTGAAACAATCGATGATCTCTTTTTTCCTGCAGGATAATGTGTTTGTTCAGCTGATTTGTACAGTTTCAATGCCGGGTTGTTAAGGAGAATGCAGATGATGCATATTCTATGAGTTGTGGACCCCCCAACAGCAAATTCAGTCCTACATCTTTGATGGCTAAGCATGGTTTCAGTTCTTAGATCTTCGATCCATCAAGAACTTGTACAAGCAGAGCTGTCCTAGAGGTATATTTTTCTATTCTAGATCCAGATGTAACTCTGTTTTTAATTCTTGGCAAAGAAAACATGTTTGGATGCTCCCAGCCTGCTTTAAAATATACTTTATGTGCTGTCGTATAACTATAGGCACTGTATTTGCAGAAGCCCTGTAAGATATATAGTTTAGTGGCTCTAATTCATTCTGAGATATTCAGCATGCCCCTTGGTCACTTGTTTCTCACTATTCTAACAACGTGCGCAATTTTCTTGCTAAACTCATTCCGTTGTCTAGCTCTGTTCATGCCTACATGTTATTGTAGCTTCATTTTACCATGAGATTCCTAAAGATTTACTACATTCTTACTCTGTATCCATCCTAAGGCTTTCCTGCTCGTTATTCTTAAGGCAGACTGCATTTATACATAAGCAAAGAGAACACATAATCAATTTCTACTACCAGGTTGCTATACTGACCACAAATTAAAATTTTCTTGTGCTTCTGCTCATTTAAATGCATAATTTGGTCACACACCTCTTGCTGCAGCTACAAAGTTCATTGTACGATGCCTACAAATTATTGATCTCATTTTTCAGAATAAAGCTGTAGGCTGAGTTTAGATTGTTCTTTTGCCGGAAATGGAACAGGTAATGATACAGCCTAAGCATTGCATAGTATAAATTTCATAAAAAGGTCATGTAATATTTTGCTTAGGTTCATGCAAATATCTGGAATTGACATGCATATGTTTCTTGTATGTGCACACATTGTAGTTGTATCTTCAGCTAGCTCTACAATTTGTTTGGAAATTTCAGGTAGACAACATATCTTTGGTGTTTCCCTGTGAGTTGTTGTTGACGACCTCGTTATCATATTTGGTTCTAGAGGTCCACCTTTGCATCTGTTACCCCCCAAATCTCAAAGCTTATTGTTGACCTCTTACACATGCATTTGTCATTCCGTGGCGTATTGTTCTTCATATTCATGCTATCATTGGCATAAAAGTAGTATGAGTGAAAAGTATCCATGTTTTCTTTGAGATTTGACTTTTTGTATTCTTTTATAGTCAACACAAATATATTGGAAGTTACAATTTTTGTGATCAAATTGAAGTTTGAGCAAGCGCCTGGAAGCGACCAGAAATAGTTTATGGTAAACTTTGGTCAACGTGTCCTGACCAGCATGCTTCAGAGGTTACTAAAACAGCCGCCTTTTGTTTCATATCGATCAGACCAGGATCTTTCCCATTTTGGGGTACTCCGAGCAAGATATGTATAGCCTTTAGTCTTCACTTGCTGCCCCTGTGGTGAAAAGTAGTGTATGATGTAGTCTATGGTCTTTAGATTTTGTTGTTGTCTCTGTAGTCAGAAGCGGTTTATCATCGCTTACTGTATATATGTGAAGGCCTCCTCTTCTATTGTTCTTTCCAGAACACTATGACTCAAGAAACAACCTTTTCTTTTATGCATGCTTTCGCTTCAATGCTTTCGTCAAAACTTCCTCTGTCCAGTTTCTACAACCATAATGTTCGTGCACTGCGAAAGATCATCCGTAGCACCACCACGCCTGATAACTACTATGTGTGCCATATGACATAAACATTTGCAACAAAAGGCAAAAGAATGGTAACTCTTTGCAATTACTCTGTCCAGTTTCATATAATAGCATGGTATAAAATGATACAGTGACTAACCTTGACTGTTATTTTCAGCACTTTAGCATTCCCTTTTCTACGGGTTCGCTTTTCCCACACATGGATGCTGACCATGGTAAACTGGCAATCACTACTAGAGACAGAACTACCGTTGTCACGACCCGCTTTATCAAAGGTGTTGACAAAAGGGCCACCATCACTAAAGGCTGGAGCGGCTTCTTCCGTCAGGCACACATGAACAACGGACAACCATATGCTTTCGCCTTCAAATGCACTTCCAAGGGACTGCATCTGATCGTCTACTCAATATAAGCATGTTGCAACAACCCCTTGTTATATAACTTAGTATTAATATTATGCCTACCAAGACTTTTGTGTTTATCATCCTTTTGGATCTTATGTAGTCCCTTAAGACAATTCTGTGCATTTAGTTATCGGTTATTTGCTGCTTAGACTGCTATATAGTATGCTTTTGAAATAGCTATGATAAAAGAAATATATGCTTAAGCCTTCAAGTGCACACCCAAAGCCCTCTGTATGACTATCTATCCAGTCTAAACAGACACGAGAGTCCTTTCCTACATGACTTAATGCATTGCTATTCTTTTCGAACAACAATATGTTAATGCACACTCTTACAATAATTAGCTTGCACTCGGCCTT
This sequence comes from Triticum timopheevii, assembly GCA_963921465.1. Taxonomy (NCBI): domain Eukaryota; kingdom Viridiplantae; phylum Streptophyta; class Magnoliopsida; order Poales; family Poaceae; genus Triticum; species Triticum timopheevii. Next base: position 452,008,399 of record OY997262.1, read on the forward strand.
TGCACCATTGGCGGAACGGGTCATCTAGTATACTAATGTGGTAACTAAAGGCAGTAGTTGCTACATGCTACATGAGAGCGGCCGTCCTGGACGCAGCGGCAGCTGGACGCAGATATCCAGCCGCCCGCTGCGCCGAGGTGATGCGTGCATAGAATAGGTGGGAAAATCACAAACGATGCATACATTAGCCGTATACAATCAATACTACTGGCCACGCTGACACAAGGACCAGCACCGCAGGGCACGGTGGCCCTTTTTACTACTGTTTCATCTACGGCGTCATTGGGGCTCGCTGTAATTAATTGTGTGTACGGCTGCACCGGTGGGACTTTGGCTATGCCATGTGCGGGTTTGGGGCAGCCTTCTGGCGTGGGGTCGGTCGCCTTTTTTGACCGGGTGGCCGCTGCCGTGCACGGAAGTGCGCAGCTCTCTCTGCGCCTGTCGGTGGTTCATGCATGCGCGCCTCCACTTAGTTTCCACGAGCGCCACCACAGCCATGGTGAGCGTCATGAGGAGTAGCCGGGCGCCCATCCGCTGCAGCTGCGACGGCTTGCTGTAGCCGCTCGAGGGGAAGCTCCTCAGCGCCGGCACAACCACCTTGTTGTAGATTGTAGAGGAAAACCCATGTCAGGACGCAGATCACCTCGAAGGAGGCCAGCGACGCCGCGGGCACCGGCACCGACAGGATGGTCATGTCCATGGTGCTGCCCTGTTGCACGAACGTGGTGTTCATATGCGAGAAGGCCGATGAGACAATGATGCTGGTGATCCAGACGGGCAGCAGGCGGAGCAGGATCTTGAGCTCCTCCACTTGAGTCACGGTGCAGAGTTTTCATGAGGTCGCCTCCTCCGGCCTCTCCTCCATGTCCGACTGGCCGCCTTGTCGAGGAACTTGAAGTCGCTGGTGTGCGCGATCCTGGGCTGGGGCGAGTCGATCTTGTCGCTGACCTCGTAGAGGTGTCCAACTTCGACGTCGGCGGGCACCTTGACGCAGATCTTCTTGTACGCGGCAGTGACGACCTGGCAGAGGCTCTTGAGCGGCGTGCCGGCGGGCATGCGGTGTTTGTACAAGGGCGTGGCGAGCAGGAAGGCGGCGAAGGCAAGCAAGATGCAGGTTGTGGCGATGCCGAAGCCTGCACACGTACAGTGCTCTGCAGCGGTACTATTTTGTCTTCTCGCCTGCACACGTACAGTGTTCTGCAGTGGTGTGTCAGTGCATGGTACTTCAAATACACCAATACGCAACATATCGCTCACCAGCAGGCCTCTATACTTCAAGTAGCATGTCTGGCTGCTACTAATCGCGACGCTGTGCGAGCCGTCGATGCGCGGCGTGCAGCTGCCACTGCGTGCAGCGATGCACTTCTCCATGCTACATCCAGTATATAACTTGGCAAGAACTTAACGGTTGCACTTTCAGAGTGAAATTAGCGGTGTCAAATGGAATCATAGATGCTGTCGCAAAGGTCACAGAGCCGTGGCGTCTTGCTGGAGCTAAATGCTTTGAGAGCCCTTTTGAGGATCCACCATGAGAGATAGACCTTAGTTGGCCTGGAGTGCCAGTGGCCATGTTTTCTTGGGTAATCTTTGATCCTCGAATCCACCACATCATTGTTTTTTCCCCCATTGCTTCCTGCTCAATATCAGTCAAAGACGGCAATTTGCTGAATCCTTCAAGAAAAATAAATCATCCAATCTGTCCTGCTGGGAGAGAATACTAATCTTTGCAACTTCCACTAGTAGATACGGAAATACCACCGTTTGGTTGTTGCTCAGTTTTGGCCGGCAGGCAACGGCTCGCCGCATGCCTCTGCCCGGTGTACCGTGAATAGCTTGGCACCCTGATTAGTTACGAAGCAATGATAATTGTGTGTTGGTGTATGCATTTTTTTAGAGGATGTTTGTGCATGCCTTTTTGCTTTGAGAGGATGGTCGTGTACACACAAACTGAATGCAAAGTGCTTTGCGAGGTGGGACATGCTTGTGTTGATGGGACCTCAGACGGGTAGGACCAGAGGAAGGAAGACAGGGTCGGGAAAGCAATCAGCACGACCTTTTTTTTTACTGTGCTAACTACCGACCGTGTTGGTACATGAAGATAGATCAGAACGACTCATATATTAGGTAGCGGCTTCCCATTGTCTCTCCTCCAAGAAAAGACGGCTAGGGTATCTGTCTCTCGTTGGCAGCGCCATCGATCTCCCACGCTTTCTGTGGCCTTAGGGCCATGGGTGCGCGGTGAATTCAGGCCCTTGCTGGCAGGAGGGCTCCGTTTTGAGGTGCTTCTTCAAGTTTTTTTAGGATTTGTGTCCTGCTTAAGAAGACGAGATGGCGGCAGCTTCTTGAAGATGAAATAAGGTTTTTCTGGCCTAGGCCCCACCTTGATGGTGTGTCTTGCATCATCGTAGGGCGTGTGGAGGTGTGTCTCCGGCGGATCTCGTGGAATTCGATTAGTGTTTGTCTTTGGTGGATCCGCCCGAATCTAGTCTTTATTCATGTATCTTCAGGTTGGATCTTTCCAGTCTAAACTTCTCTTCATCAGCGGCGGTTGCTGTTCTAGTGCATTGATTCTATGGGGCGTTAACACGACGATTTCCCGAATGTCTACTACAATAAGTTATGCCTGACTCCGACAAGGGAGGGACGACGACGGCATCACGCCTTCGGCTCGCTTCAGTGTTTGTAGTCATCTTTAGGTGGTCTATGAATCTGGATGTAATTTTTATTATTTCTGAGGTTCATTGTACTAACATGATTGAAAATGAATAGATCAAGAATTTGTCGGAAAAAAATCAGAACGACTCCTTTATTATGCATGTTTTTTTCTTTTGGCTCCATTGCCGTACAATCCTCCTTCCTTTTAGCACATATATGCACGCAGGCAGAAAAAGATAAAAATAATGATGTCAGCGTACATTCCTTTCAATTTTAAAAATTCAAAAATTTTGTAGTTCAAACCATTCGCCGGATTGAAATACTGTTTTCATACAAAAGATTAGTCGCGACGAGACCTTCAAAACTATATCCCATGTTGGTATGTTCTGATAACGTTTTTCAGGTAAAAAGTTATCATGCTCGTGCTACGTAAATTATCATATCTGTGGTACATAAGTTATCATGCCATTTACACAAAAATTACCAAGGCATAAAAATGGTTTATTCTTCTCCCCACAGGCATGCATGTATTAGAGGACAAAAAATTTAATCTCATTCTATATTTTCCTATTTAAAAGCTTAAAATATTTTGTAGTTGATACAATTTTGATCGGAAAATAGTTTCTATATAAAAATCCGATGGGATGACAACTTCAAAACTAGGTCCAATGTTGGTATGTTCTGATGAGATTTTGCAGTAAAAAAAGTTACAAGACCTAGGCTAAGTTATTTACCAGCTCTACTGTGCGTATATTACCATGCTATTTACGCATGAGTTATCGGTATATTTTTATAACAATTTTCTTGAATTAAAAAGTTACCTTGCCTGGGCTAAGTAAGTTATCAACTCTGCTTATGCTTATATTACCATGCTAGTACACATGAGTCACCGGGGGTGTTTTTCAACAAATTTTCTCCGAGTAAAAAATAGTTACCACTTCTGGGCCAAGTAAGTTGGTATCTTTGTTGTGTGTATATTACCATGCTTGTACACATGAGTTATTGGGGGTGTTTTCAACAACTTTTTCCCTGAGTTACCACATTTGGGCTAAGTAAGTTATCATCTCTACGGTGCGTATATTACCATTGCTAGTACACATGAGTTACCAAGGGGGGTCACAATTTTTTCTTGGTCAAAAACTTATCACGCTTCGGCTAACTAAATTATCATCTCTGTTGTGCGTATATTATCATGTTATTTTCATTTAAGTTATTGAGGTTGTTTCCATAACACCCCCCCCCCCCTCTGCTCATGGACCATCTTTCACGGGCCGGCCCATGAGCATGTGTGCACATCATGTACTGTCCGTCGAGGTGAGCCCCTTGGGTTTGCATGGCATCTATGTTATTTACACATAAGTTGCCGAGGCCATGTTTTTTTTTCTAGGATCGAAGTTATCATGGTGATTGGACGTAAAACTATCAGGTTTGCGATTCATAAATTATCATGTTATTTACGTATAAGTTATCATGGTATGTTTCAAAACAATTTTTCTTTCCGAGTCATAGTTACCGCAGTGTTTATATGTAAATTATGAGGACCGTGGTGCATAAAAATACCATGATATTTACATAGAAGTTACTGGGACATATTTTTAGTAACCTGTTTTTCCTCGGGTGAATTACCAACAAAATTATTTATTTGTATGCCTAATTCCACAACTTATAATGTAGTGCGAAAATATGTACTATAGAAGGCTAACGGAACCAGCTTTTCTTTTGTTGCCATGGGGTTTAAAAGGTCACATATGTATTTTCATTTATCAGACATCAAAAGGTATTAGCTGAGTTGGTCATTGGCATCATAGAAAAGCCAACAGAAAAACACAGCAGACGGTGATTGGAGCGGAAAGAAGAGATAAGGCAGTTACTCACTCTGTGTGTTCGGTTTATTCGGTTTACATGGTTCGATTTATATGGTTTTTTGGTTTGTACGGTATTAATACTTCGGTAAATATGCTATGAAAGTGAAATACGGTTTGGTTTCGGTATATACCAAGTTATTTCGGTATGATTTCGGTATATACCATAATAACCAAAGTTGACGCGAATTTGAAAATAACGTCGTAACAATTTACAAATTTATGACTCAAAACAGATACTATTTTAGACAAATATATATATATATATATATATATATATATATATATATATATATATATATATGCATGAATTGATTCATCCCTTGATTGTTATGGACGTGCTTAGCATTTCTTAGAGAGAAAAATGAACTATGTTACGAGAAAAACGTACGTGCTTGGTAGTAAATTTGACTCATGTACAAGAAAAATGATAACTTGTATGGTTGTTTGCCTCAAGAAATATAAATTTATGTTTACTTCGGTTTATTCGGTTAACCATTCGGTTTTTCGGTATATACCATAAAACCAAAGTTTAAAACAGTATGAAAAGTTCATACCATACCAAAACCAGAAACCATAAAACCGTAAAATTGGTTCGGTTCAGTTTATTTTCGGTATGGTTTTTCGGTTCGGTTTCAAAATGAGAAAATTGCGGGAGGTTTCATGCGCCTGATGCGGATCGTGTGGCTAGCAAGTCATTCGAATCTCCCAGTGGTTCGGAATTTAAGAAACTGATTTTCTTTCTGTTGGATATAAGGCCAACTCCAACCGGCCGACACAGACAGACGCCCCTTTCTCTAGTTTCATCCGTTTGGATCGGCCAGGCAGACACAATTGTCCGTTTGCGTCTGTGTGCATATAGGTGCGCCCAACCGGCCTGACGCATTTCAAATGGTGGCCATATTTAAACATTAAACTTAAACTAAATAAGACACAACAATAATTTAAACTTGAAATTATATTTTACATTAAGTCAAAAAGACCCGGCTGTACTCGTTGACGTACACTAAACTTAAACTTAAACTAAAATAAAATAAAAAACTGGAACAAAACCCTAGATCGGTTGTCGCCGTCATCCTGCCCGTCTTCAATAAATGTCGTCACCACCATCCTTGTCGTCTTTGCCATCCTTGATGAGGTTGACGAAGGGCGGTGGCTGCCACAGGTAGGCGGGGTGTGCATGCTGCTGCTGATGAATGACTAACCGTGGATGTGGTTGCTCATGCGCCGAGGGCAGTGACCACGGTTCAGTGCCCAGCCAAAAATGTAGGACAGACACAGACTTTGACATGGAGGGCATCGTCGACGTCCATATCTAGGACTGCCCCTCCAAAGTCCTCTTGCTCCGAGACGGTTACATCGCCTGCATCTGAAAAAGCCAGTTGCACCTCCAGGGCATCCCACTGGTTGCGCTCGTACTTGAGCTTGGAGTCCATGAGCACCTTCTTGATTAGCTTGTCATCCTCGTCGCAGTTGAGTGCTGGTGCTGGTGCCGGTGGAGGCAGGGACATCAAACGTTGTCGGCCCCGTGCACGTCCCCATGTACGGGATGGGTTGGGAGCACGCACACGGGGCGGGTTGGGAGTACGCGCACGGGGCGGGCTGCTAGCACGATCAACAAAGAAAGTTTGCCATCGCACGTCATGCTTGTCCCACAGCGACACATATCCTTGAGAGGCGAATCGACGACATACCTTACATTGCGGAGGAGGTTCAGAGGTAGCATTGCACGCTCGCAGTTGATCTTCAAGAGACAGGCATGACTGCTCGCCAGGATGGGCGGCACAGGCACTCGATCCAGGCTAAGATGCCACCTGTTTGGCATACACGCATCGGGCCACGGCAGCGAGGTGTCCTTGCCCCATTACCGCTGGCAAACCTCCGCCTTGATGTATGGCATGCGCCGCGGCGGATGGCGAGATGAAGAAACCGACGACGCTCCTCGGCCCCGACGACTAGAGGACAACCCCACTTCATGTTTGTGCTTCTCCGATGAGCCAGTAACGCACTTTCATTGCTGGCTGGCGAAGGGGCAGCAGCCGACAGAGTGCGGGCCGCCCGAGCTAGAGCTTGTCGGGTGCATGGGCGGCAGGGGAGTAGTATGAAAGCGCTTTGGAAGTTGACTGGCTGATCATCGTGTTACGCCCGGATAATTAGGCTACAGTAACCCCATGTTAACGATGCCACGTCACCTCAGATTACTGTTGATAATCTCGTGTTAGTTCGAAACGATTCATATTCAAAATTTGAATTTAAGTTAAACAATTAAAGTTTTCAAAAGTCAAAACTAAATTGTTCCTAATGTGTCAAATAATCCATAATAAATATTGGTGGATAAATTATATTTTAATAAAATATTTAGATGCACTAAAGTAATAGAAATGATAGCAAACACAATTAATTAGATGCCTTTTATAAAGTTATAATAATAAAACTAAATTAGTAGTGTGCCAAAATAATTGTGGCAGTGGACTGATTAGTAATACTAATTTAGGTGCTGACTGGGTATTTTATAAAACTAAAATAAAAGAAACTTTAAATGAAAACAGTAAAGAAAATAAGTAAAAAGAAATAAAAAAGAAAAGCAAACCCCATCACTAGGCTCCGGCCCAGCAGGCCACCAGCCCAACTGGGCAAAGGCCCAACCGGCCGGCCCACCCCACTACCTTGACCCCCTGGTGCCGAAACCCTAGGCACCGACACTATAGCTGGCCAAATGGGCCAGTTTTTTCGGGCCGGCCCGTGAGCACGCCGGCACGGCCCGCCTTGGGCCAGGCACGACACGGGCTAAACGGGCCGGGCCAGGCACGCGGCACGCCCTGGGCCGTGCCTGGGCCTGGAGGCTGGGCACGCGGGCCGGCATGGCACGGCCCGATTACGTTTTTTTTATTTTTTTTTATATATGGCCCAACATTTAAAAATAGGCTAAAAACACTCAGTGCGTCAAATAACGGGCTAAAAATATGCGGCCCACTGTGCTAAACGGGCCAACGTGCCGACCCGTTTACTAACTGGGCCGTGCCTGGGCCTGGGGGCGCAGCACGCGGGCCGGCACGGCACGGCCCGTATAGTAATCGTGCCCTGGCGGGCCGTGCCGGGCCAGGCACGATTATGACGGGCTGGGCCGTGCCGTGCCGGGCCGGCCCGTTTGGCCAGGTATGACCGACACCCCTCACTCCCCCCACTCGCGCCCCCACTCTCCCTCCCCCGATCCCCCCACACTCCCCCCCCCCCCCCCGCTCGATCTGTATGCCCGCTACCTCGCTGCCCCCGACCCCGGCGTCCCTCTCGTCTCCGGCGCCGCCCGCTACCTCGCCCCCGCCTCCTCGACGCCGCACCACCGTTGGACCTCGCCGGACGCCATCACCGGACTGCCTCCTCGTCGCCTGGTCGTCTCCGACCTCCTCCCCGCGCCCCGTTGCCCCGTACCCTATGACCGGACGTGAGCCTCGCTCCCTCCCCTCTCCTACCCGCGATCCCACATGCCTGCGCTGCGCGAGCGCTCGCGCTCATCGCCGCGTCCCTCGCATCGGCCATCGCCCCGCGCGCTCCTGGCCACCGCGCTGCCCGCGCCCACCGGCGTCGTCCGGCTTCCATGCCCGTGGTCACCCCCTGACGCCGCGCGCCCGTTGGCCGTCCACCACGGCACCCGCAACCCCGCGGTTCTGCCGCAGCCACGGGCTGCTCGCCCTTCGCCTAGCTCCGCCATGGCCTCATCCTTCCACCTTCCCTCCTCGCACTCACCGCCGGTAGCCGCTCGCTGTGCCTTGCCGTCCGCCCCGCTCTGTCGCCCCCTTGCCGCGCTGCTCCGGCTGCCGCTGTGGCCGGCGGCCCCTTGTTGGCCTCGGGCCTCCAAGAGGGCGCACGTTCTGCCTGCGCCCGTAACCGCACCCCCAGTGCCCGTTAAGGCCCCTAGGGCCTATGACAAATGGGGCCCAGCCCCAGAACATTTTTTTAAAGAAAATAACATAAAGATGAATTAATAAGATTAATAATTAATTAATTAATTAATTAACTAAATTAATTAACTTAATTAATCCTATTTAGTTAACCTAATTAACTATTGTTAATTAATTAAACGTAATTAGATTAGATAAATCCTAATTACTATAAAGAGAATATGACATGCAGGACCCACACGTCAGATTGACCCAGTCAACGCCCTGTTGACTGCTGACGTCATGATGACATCAACATACATTATTCTGGATAATGTTGATGTAAAATAATTAAATAAATTCGAAAAATGAATAAATCTTTTAAAATTAATATAAAATAAACCGTAGCTCGGATGGAAAAACTTTGTACATGAAATTTGCTCAGAACGACGAGACGAATCCAGATACGCAGCCCGTTTGTCCGCCATGCTTCCCTACCATAGTGAACCTGCAACATTTCTCCGGTTCATCCGTCCGAAAATGCGAAACACCAGGGATACTTTCCTGGATGCTTCCCCGTTTCGCCGGTATCACCTACTACCGCGTTAGGTCACCCCTAGCACCGCGTATTGCCTTGTTATATTTTGTGATGCTTGCTTGCCCCGTATTTACCGTTTCTTCCCCCCTCTTCCTCTTCAGTAGACCCCGAGACCGGTGTTGATGCGAATGAGTACGACTACGTCTTCGACGACCCCTCCTTGCCAGAGCAACTAGGCAAGCCCCCCCCTTGGTCACCAGATATCGCCTATTCTTCTCTCTACTGTTTACATTAGAGTAGTATAGCATGTTACTGTTTCGATTGATCCTACTCTATTGCATAGCCTGTCATTGTTGCTACAGTTGTTGATACCTTACGCGCAATCCTAAATGCTTAGTATAGGATGCTAGTTTATCATCATTGGCCCTACATTCTTGTCAGTCTGCCTTGCTATACCATCGGGCCGTGATCACTCGGGAGGTAATCACGAGTATATACAATACATACCTACATACTATACAGATGGTGACTAAAGTCGGGTTGGCTCGTTGAGTACCCACAAGTGATTCCGATGTGGGGGCTGAAAGGACAGGTGGCTCCATCCCGGTAGAGGTGGGCCTGGGTTCCCGACGGCCCCCGACTGTTACTTTGTGGTAGAGCGACAGGGCAGGTTGAGACCACCTAGGAGAGATGTGGGCCTGGCCCTGGTCGGCGTCCGCGGTTACTTCATAATAATACGCTTAACGAGATCTTGGTATTTGATCTGAGTTGGGTCATTGACCTTATACGCACTAACCGCCACGTGGAACAAGATATGGGCAACCGGCGTCATGGTATCAGCCGAAGCTCTTTTTCACGTCAGCGACTGAGCGGCGCGCGCCGCATTGGACCGTAAGCTCGCGCTTGTATTAAGGGGGCTAGGTCTGCTTCCGGCCGTGTACAACGTGTAGGTGTGAAATGGGAGATGGGCCAGACCCCTGCGCGCATAGGAGTTAGACCGGCGTGCTGACCTCTCTGTTGAGCCTAGGTAGGGCTGCGACGTGTTGATCTTCCGAGGCCGCGCATGACCCAGGAAAGTGTGTCCGGCCAAATTGGATCGAGCGTGTCGGGTAATGTGGTGCCCCCCTGCAGGGAAGTTTATCTATTCGAATAGCCGTGATCTTCGGTAACAGGACGACTTGGAGTTGTAACTTGACCTTATGATAACTAGAACCGGATACTTAATAAAACACACCCTTCCAAGTGCCAGATACAACCCGGTGATCGCTCTCTAACAGGGCAACAAGGAGAGGATCGCCGGGTAGGATTATGCTATGCGATGCTACTTGGAGGACTTCAATCTACTCTCTTCTACATGCTGCAAGATGGAGGCTACCAGAAGCGTAGTCTTCGATAGGACTAGCTATCCCCCTCTTATTCTGGCATTCTGCAGTTCAGTCCACCGATATTGCCTCTTTACACATATACCCATGCATATGTAGTGTAGATCCTTGCTTGCGATTACTTTGGATGAGTACTCATTGTTGCTTTGCTCCCTCTTTTCCCTCTTTTCCCTCTTCTTCCCGGACGCCGCAACCAGATGTTGGAGCCCAGGAGCTAGATGCCACCGTCGATGACGACTCCTACTACACTGGAGGTGCCTACTAGTACGTGCAGGCCGCTGACGATGACCAGGAGTAGTCAGGAGGATCCCAGGCAGGAGGCCTGTGCCTCTTTCGATCTGTATCCCAGTTTGTGCTAGCCTTCATAAGGCAAACTTTTAATTATGTCTGTACTCAGATATTGTTGCTTCCGCTGACTCATCTATGATCGAGCAATTGTATTCGAGCCCTCGAGTCCCCTGGCTTGTATTATGATGCTTGTATGACTTATTTTATTTTAGAGTTGTGTTGTGATATCTTCCCGTGAGTCCCTGATCTTGATCGTACACGATTGCGTGTATGATTAGTGTATGATTGAATCAGGGGCGTCACAAGTTGGTATCAGAGCCGACTGCCTGTAGGAATCCCCCTTTCCAACTCCTTGGCCGAAGTCGAGTCTAGTCATTGAAAAACTTTTACTAACATGGTTGTGTGGCTTACGGGCCCACGTTGCCATTGGTTGGTATTAGGATCTTTTACTCCTCGTCTATACTCTGGGACTCTGATCTCTCTTCTATTCGGGTTAAATGAATTTTGCTAACTCTAACATTAGGATCTCGTGATCACTTCCACCCGGAGAACCCCGTGTTACCAATGACCGCCTGCTGCCCCAGAAGATTCCGAAGATACTCTATGATGTTCTTTCGAGACTTGTGCCATTGCTTTTGCAATTCCCATCCATTGATAAACCTCTATGGTTAACTTCTCATTCATACCTGCATCCTCAGTTGCTCTTATTATTACAAGATGCGTTGAAATACTATTCGATGTTCCGAGGATCCTTTATGCTTACTGCCTTGCAGTTCCTTTTCCGCACAAATACATGTACGGATAATTCCTCACAATTACCGGGAATTCATTCATCCCCAGTTGTTCATGTGTTTCACAACATACTTTGAAATGCCATTTGATCTTCCAAGAGTCCTCTACAACTTAGTGCTTATGAGATTCTTCTTGCCTGCTGCATTGTGGTTAATTCCACATGCCTAGCAATATTCCTTGACATCCTTTGTCATTATCATCTTGAGTCCCTCGATTCAATATGTGTGTGATTGCTCATAATCATCAGCTGATCCTTAGGAATTATCTTTCTGGCTCAGACGTCATTCCAGATATGAGCTGATTTTTCGCCAATCAAACTTACTCGTAATTGATCAGGGCATCTGATTCTGATACACCGATCTGGAATTCATAATTTCTTTGATTATTAAGACATCGAAGTATTCAGATGTTTCCATAATCTGATGCCTTTGCATCTTTCTTCCTCTGATTGAGTACCGATACTCATGTCAGCTCCGTTGTGGACCGCCAGACCCATTGCTGGGTTGTTATCCGTTGGTATCATTCACTTTCAAATATTGTGAGTTCTTTCCCTGATACATAATGCCTTTGGTAAATTGTATCCTCTCTCTTGACAACCATGCTCTACTATCGAGCTTTGTTAATTACTCCTAAAAATTTTGTGGTATATATTCCTAGATGCCCCGATGGGTTGAACCAATGCCTTCCCTAACCTGTGTGATCCCGAAAGATTTCATGGGTCATACTTATCTGGTATTGCACCAGGTAAAATGTCCAACAACTAATGTCATTTTTGAAATACGAGAGGTGAATGGAAGGTTATGCATTGAGGAAGTGGGAGTCGACCTTGAACCTTTGTGTTCATGCCCATGGACACGATGTAGATCTTATCATTAAAGCTTCTCTTAAATTAATTATTCCCTTGGTATAAGTTCATCTTATATCTGGGATCTGGCCTTTTGCAATCGTGGTTCCGACCTTGTTCCCCTTTAAATACCATTTCTCGGGCAAGTTTAAGCACTTGTCTTCTGCAGAGCAATATCCTAGTCCAACCTCTACTTTGATCTGTCGTCGAGTATTACCCCATGGTATCTTGATATTATCGTGGAACATCATAACTTCTCACTAGTAGAAAAAGGGTCATACATGAAGCCCAATAGTGCCGGTTTGAATTTCAGCCGGCACTAATGTGTACAATAGCACCGGTTCGTGGCGGCGATCAATAGCACCGGTTCGTGGCTAACCTTTAGTAGCGGCTCATGCCACGAATCGGTACTAAAGGGGATGTGTCAGCCAGCGGTCAGGCTATGGCCCCACCATCACCATTTAGTGCCGGTTCGTACCACGAACCGGTACTAATGAGGTTATGGCAAGCTGTTTTTAGTCCCACCTCGCTCCCCTAACAAGCCTTTTACCACCTTAAATATGTTATTTCTCAAACTATCACAAGCACTTGGTCTTCACTGAACTCTATGTGTAGAATTTGTGGCCGCAATATGAGTCTTCATCGGTTTATAAATCGTTGATGACTCATATTGACAATTCAGATTGTACACACAAAGATCATTGATGATCAAAGTATTTTTGATGTTATAAGATCATATTGACAGTTTAGACTCTAAAGAAATATAAGATCGTGATGTAAATGCTCTTATATTTTTTGTGTTCAGTATGCACCATTCAAAGCGACGCCATCAACTTTCAACCATTTCTGCCTTCATTTGCTATTTTTCATGCATTCAATGATTTGTTTTGACCTGGAAATTGAAAAGCACTACAAATGAACTCTGAAAAAGTTGAATCTTGACATGGTATCATCATTTCACCCACATAGATTGTTCAAAAAAGTAGAGAGGGTTACGGCAAAAACTGGATGCACTTCGTTTACAAACTGGACAATCTCTTTCGAAGTATTCAGGTTTCTGACGAAATTAAACTCATCTGTTACAAAGGCATTTCATTTTTTAAACTTATTACAACTCCAGACTTTTTGTGCGTTCAGTATGCACCATTCAAAGCGACGCCATCAACTTTCAACCATTTCTGCCTTCATTTGCTATTTTTCATGCATTCAATGGTTTGTTTTGAGAACTAAATGACCTGGAAATTGAAAAGCACTACAAATGAACTCTGAAAAAGTTGAAACTTGGCATGGTATCATCATTTCACCCACATAGATTGTTCAAAAAAGTAGAGAGGGTTACGGCAAAAACTGGATGCACTTCGTTTACAAACTGGACAATCTCTTTCGAAGTATTCAGGTTTCTGACGAAATTAAACTCATCTGTTACAAAGGCATTTCATTTTTTTAAACTTATTACAACTCTAGACTTTTTGTGCGTTCAGTATGCACCATTCAAAGCGACGCCATCAACTTTCAACCATTTCTTCCTTCATTTGCTATTTTTCATGCATTCAATGATTTGTTTTGAGAATGAAATGACCTAGAAATTGAAAAGCACCACAAATGAACTCTGAAAAAGTTGAAACTTGGCATGGTATCATCATTTCACCCACATAGATTGTTCAAAAAAGTAGAGAGGGTTACGGCAAAAACTGGATGCACTTCGTTTACAAACTAGACAATCTCTTTCGAAGTATTCAGGTTTCTGACGAAATTAAACTCATCTGTTACAAAGACATTTCATTTTTTAAAAACTTATTACAACTCCAGACTTTTTGTGCATTCAGTATGCATCATTCAAAGCGACGCCATCAACTTTCAACCATTTCTGCCTTCATTTGATATTTTTCATGCATTTAATGATTTGTTTTGAGCTAAATGACACTAATTAAATTTTGTGCAGGCAGCGCACCACCTTTAGTACCGGTTGGTGGCTCCAACCGGTACTAAAGGGTAAGCTGTTTTTTAGTCCCACCTCGCCAAGAGAGAGGGAGTAGGAGCGGTTTATAAGCCCTGGGTGCAGAGACGATGAAGAAGAGGCTCAATGCTCACGTTGCTTAGCTTCAAGCCTTTAGGAATATGGTAGATTGCACGGAGCTACGCGCAGTGCAGTTTACACTATTCCAAAAGGCTTGAAGCAAATTAACGAGCATTGCACCTCTTTTTTATTTTTAATAACTTATTACAACTCCGGACTTCTTCTGTTATGGCAAAAGGAAGGAGGAGGAGGAGAAGAAGAAGAAGAAGAAGAAGGAGGAGGAGGAGGAGGAGAAGAAGAAGAAGAAGAGGAGGAAGAAGAAGAAGAAGAGGAAGAAGAAGAAGAAGAAGTGGAGGAGGAAGAAGGAGAAGAAGGAGAAGAGGAAGAAGAAGGAGAAGAAGAAGAAGAAGAGGAAGAAGAAGGAGGAGGAAGAAGAAGGAGAAGAAGAATAAGAAGAGGAAGAGGCAGGAGAAGAAGAAGAAGAAGAAGAAGAAGAAGAAGAAGAAGAAGAAGAAGAAGAAGAAGAAGAAGAAGAAGAAGAAGAAGAAGAAGGAGGAGAAGGAGAAGGAGAAGGAGAAGAAGAATAAGAAGAGGAAGAGGAAGAAGAAGAAGAAGGAGGAGAAGGAGAAGGAGAAGGAGAAGAAGAATAAGAAGAGGAAGAGGAGGAAGAAGAAGAAAATAAATAGAAGAAAATAAATAATGCAGAAAAGAAAAAAACTAATATAAAGCAAAAATATTCACAAAGAAACTAAATACGGCAAAAAACAACTCAGAAATAAATAGAAGAAAAAAATAAAGCAGAAAAGAAATAACTATATAAAAAAATTACTCAAAAATAAATAGAAGAAAATAAATAATGCAGAAAAGAAAAAAAGTAATATAAAGCAAAAATATTCACAAAGAAACTAAATACGGCAAAAAAACTACTCAGAAAAAAATAGAAGAAAAAAATAAAGCAGAAAAGAAATAACTATATAAAAAATTACTCAAAAATAAATAGAAGAAAATAAATAATGCAGAAAAGAAAAAAACTAATATAAAGCAAAAATATTCACAAAGAAACTAAATACGGCAAAAAAACTACTCAGAAATATATAGAAGAAAAAAATAAAGCAGAAAATAAATAACTATATAAAAAAATTACTCAAAAATAAATAGAAGAAAATAAATAACACAGAAAAGAAAAAAAATTTAAAAAAATGTTGGGGCGCTGCACGGTAAGCCTACCAGTCCTAGGGTGTGCAAATGCAGGCCCAGAAGGGCCAGGAGGCTCACCGGGCAGCGTGCCTTAGTTAGGCCCAGAAGCCTGCTATATAGAGGAGTTCGAAAGGGCAGCCGCGGCTGGGTTTATAAACCAGTGCGGCTGCCCTTCGCTCGGCGAGGTGGGACTAAACATAGCGCACCGCGGGTAGCAGCGCACGGCCTTTAGTACCGGTTGGTGGCTCCAACCGGTACTAATGTGTGCCCTTTAGTACCGTTTGGAGCCACCAACCGGTACTAAAGGGCCTCGTTTCCCGCCGCTTGGGCTGGCCAAAATTGGCCTTTAGTACCGCTTGGTGGCTCCAACCGGTACTAAAGGCTCCCCTATATATATGGCACTTACGAAAAATCAGTTATCGTCGCCAGTTCGTTCCACTTTTCTCGATCTCCGACAACGCCCTCGCCCTCGCCCTCGCCGCTCGTCGTCCTTGCCGCCCCCGCCGCTCGTCGCCCCCGCCATCGCCCTCGCCGCCCCCGCCGCTCGTCGTCGTCGTCGTCGCCGCCCCCGCCGCCCGTCGTCGTCGTCGCGCGCCCCCGGCCCGCCGCCCGTCTCGTCGCCATATATATCGCCGCCGGCGGCGATCTCGTCGCCGTCGCCGCCCATCTCGTCGCCGTCTCAGGCCCCCGCCGCCCGTCGTCGCTGCCCCGCGCCACCCGTACGCGCCCTATATACGTATACACACGCATACACGTACACACACACACACACACACTCACACACACAGACACACACACACACACGCATACACACACTACACACACACGCATACACACACATACACACAGACACACACACACACACACACGTACACACACACGTATACACACACACACATGTTTTTTTACTTATTTTCTGTTTTCTATATATAATGTTTAGATGAATTAGAACTATCTAGTTTATTTTTAGAATGTTAGAAATGTTATCATCGATGAATTAATATAATAACTTGTTTATTTTTAGTAAATATAATGCTTAATTAGTTGAACTAGTTGAATTAATATATAGAACTAGTTTATTTTTAGAAGATGCTTGAACTTGTTGAATTAATATATATATATAGAACTAGTTTATTTTTAGTAAATGCCTAATTAGTTGAACTAGTTGAATTAATATAACTAGTTTATTTTTAGTAAATGCTTAGTTGAACTAGTTGAATTGATAGATTTTTCTGTTAATAGATTTTTTTTCTGTTAATAGATTTTTTTCCGTTAATAGATTTTTTTGGTGATATTATTATTGAATATGCATGTTTGGTGATATTATTGTTAATAGATTTTTTTTGGTGATATTTAGATTGTGTAATTAATTTTGTTCATAGAATTTTAATGATTTTTTTGTTCATGGTATTTAGAAAAAGGAAAAAAAGAAGAAGTAGTTTATATATAATTGAACTAGCTAGTTGATTTAATAAACTAATTTATTTTACTATCTATAGAAGTAGTTGAACTAGATAGTTGACTTAATTAATAAAACTAAATTATGAACGTAGGCCGGAAATGTCGTACTCATCGGACGACGAAAACCGCCCGGGGGAGTGCGACTGGTGCCACGACGACCGAGGTATCTGCGACAGGTTCATTGAGCTAGACGAAGATCGGCGCTTCAGCATTAAGCTCGAGGAGACCTGCGATGTTCATACGGTACGCAACGACGACAATAGTTTTTTTCGTAATTAAGCACGACTTCAACTATTTTAACGTGTATTTTTCATCTTTTCCAATTCGACTAGCTTATCCCATGCTTTGCAAGACGCTATGTCTTGGAGAGGATGGGTTTTGAAGACCATGAAAATTTCGAAACCAAAAAAATTATCCTAAGTACCGAACATGGTGTGGATTTTCAAGTAAAGCTGTACAATGCTCAGAGTGTAACCCATTTTGGTTGCAAAAATTGGGATGCATTTTGCAAGATGTATGGTCTTGATGAGGGTATGCTTGTCACCATGGATCTTGGTGATCCTACAATCGAGCAAGAGACACCTTCGATTTGGGTCTTTGTGGATACACCTCCAGTTCTTCCCTCATGTGAGCTAAACATAGTTATTAAGTAATTTATATTGTTTATTTCAAAATATAATGTTGACAATTTATCTCCATTGACAGCTTATTTTCATTCTTCAAAGAATGTGCGGAAGATGGTAGACAGAACGTACTACACTGAAGGCTCCGAATTAACTTATCAAGAGAAAAATCATCTGGTCGGATTTTGTACTGATCTTGAGAATTACAATATCTACAATCAAACTCCTCAACATTATGATCAATACGTGCCACTAGTGCACGTGTTGAACTACGGTAACTTCCATGGAGATACCCTGGTAAGATTATTTTTTACTATTACAACATCCGTGCATCTTTTTGCACACTTCTAAAACTAGTACATCATTGCTAACTACAAAGTTATTATTATGTTTTTCAACAGATAATCCCGAATGATTGTGTGCCTCATCTGATGTATACGTGTGGTAGCCTTCATGTTTTGAACATACGACCAGGCCGTCCTACGAATCTCAACTGTCCATACCGGGTTTCTAAAAGAAGTGGAGACATAACAATCAAAGAATGGAAAAAATGTATGGACAGTCGTAAGGAGCTTCTTGGAAGCAATAAGCAGCGAAAGGCAAGAATTGGAGACAGGATGATCGCCATTCTTCATAATGGAGAGTCAGGGTCTATATTGTTTTATGCTATTTTACCTTAAGGGTGTTTAGGTCCTACCTGATACTGATGATCATGTGCTATGAACAATTATGTAGGGTTATGAGGATGATGATCGTATGACTTATTATTAATAACGAGTAGAAGTTGTATGATGATGCATGATTAGTAGGACTTGTTATTATATATATATATGATGATGTAATGATGCAAAGCATGTTATATCTGCGGGTGCAATGAACATAGCAGCAGCATTGATAAACAAAGCATGCATGATGTATGATGCATAACGTGTACAATGTGTAGTATCGTAAAATACAAGCAAACGAAAAAGAATTAAAATGGAAACACAAAATTAAATGAAAAAGAAATCATAAAACTAAAAACCCACCAAACCTTATAGTATCGGTTGGTGTTACCAACCGGTACTAAAGGGCTCCAGGCCCCCGGAGCAGGCTCGTGCCACGTGGTTGCCCTTTAGCACCGGTTTATGCTGAACCGGCACTAAAGGGGGGACCTTTAGTGACCACAAATTAGTGCCGGTTATGTAACCGGCACTATAGGGCATTACGAACCGGTGCTAATGCCCGGTTCTGCACTAGTGCACACACACACACACACACACACACACACACACACACACACACACAGACACACACACACACACGCATACACACACTACACACACACGCATACACACACATACACACAGACACACACACACACACACACACACGTACACACACACGTATATACACACACACACACACACATGTTTTTTTACTTATTTTCTGTTTTCTATATATAATGTTTAGATGAATTAGAACTATCTAGTTTATTTTTAGAATGTTATAAATGTTATCATCGATGAATTAATATAATAACTTGTTTATTTTTAGTAAATATAATGCTTAATTAGTTGAACTAGTTGAATTAATATATAGAACTAGTTTATTTTTAGAAGATGCTTGAACTTGTTGAATTAATATATATATATAGAACTAGTTTATTTTTAGTAAATGCCTAATTATTTGAACTAGTTGAATTAATATAACTAGTTTATTTTTAGTAAATGCTTAGTTGAACTAGTTGAATTAATAGATTTTTCTGTTAATAGATTTTTTTCTGTTAATAGATTTTTTTGGTGATATTATTATTGAATATGCATGTTTGGTGATATTATTGTTAATAGATTTTTTTGGTGATATTTAGATTGTGTAATTAATTTTGTTCATAGAATTTTAATGATTTTTTTGTTCATAGTATTTAGAAAAAGGGAAAAAAAGAAGAAGTAGTTTATATATAATTGAACTAGCTAGTTGATTTAATAAACTAATTTATTTTACTATATATAGAAGTAGTTGAACTAGATAGTTGACTTAATTAATAAAACTAAATTATGAACGTAGGCCGGAAATGTCGTACTCATCGGACGACGAAAACCGCCCGGGGGAGTGCGACTGGTGCCACGACGACCGAGGTATCTGCGACAGGTTCATTGAGCTAGACGAAGATCGGCGCTTCAGCATTAAGCTCGAGGAGACCTGCGATGTTCATACGGTACGCAACGACGACAATAGCTTTTTTCGTAATTAAGCACGACTTCAACTATTTTAACGTGTATTTTTCATCTTTTCCAATTCGACTAGCTTATCCCATGCTTTGCAAGACGCTATGTCTTGGAGAGGATGGGTTTTGAAGACCATGAAAATTTCGAAACCAAAAAAATTATCCTAAGTACCGAACATGGTGTGGATTTTCAAGTAAAGCTGTACAATGCTCAGAGTGTAACCCATTTTGGTTGCAAAAATTGGGATGCATTTTGCAAGATGTATGGTCTTGATGAGGGTATGCTTGTCACCATGGATCTTGGTGATCCTACAATCGAGCAAGAGACACCTTCGATTTGGGTCTTTGTGGATACACCTCCAGTTCTTCCCTCATATGAGCTAAACATAGTTATTAAGTAATTTATATTGTTTATTTCAAAATATAATGTTGACAACTTATCTCCATTGATAGCTTATTTTCATTCTTCAAAGAATGTGCGGAAGATGGTAGACAGAACGTACTACACTGAAGGCTCCGAATTAACTTATCAAGATAAAAATCATCTGGTCGGATTTTGTACTGATCTTGAGAATTACAATATCTACAATCAAACTCCTCAACATTATGGTCAATACGTGCCACTAGTGCACGTGTTGAACTACGGTAACTACCATGGAGATACCCTGGTAAGATTATTTTTTACTATTACAACATCCGTGCATCTTTTTGCACACTTCTAAAACTAGTACATCATTCCTAACTACAAAGTTATTATTATGTTTTTCAACAGATAATCCGAATGATTGTGTGCCTCATCTGATGTATACGCGTGGTAGCCTTCATGTTTTGAACATACGACCAGGTCGTCCTACGAATCTCAACTGTCCATACCGGGTTTCTAAAAGAAGTGGAGACATAACAATCAAAGAATGGAAAAAATGTATGGACAGTCGTAAGGAGCTTCTTGGAAGCAATAAGCAGCGAAAGGCAAGAATTGGAGACAGGATGATCGCCATTCTTCATAATGGAGAGTCAGGGTCTATATTGTTTTATGCTATTTTACCTTAAGGGTGTTTAGGTCCTACCTGATACTGATGATCATGTGCTAAGAACAATTATGTAGGGTTATGAGGATGATGATCGTATGACTTATTATTAATAATGAGTAGAAGTTGTATGATGATGCATGATTAGTAGGACTTGTTATTATATATATATATATATGATGATGTAATGATGCAAAGCATGTTATATCTGCGGGTGCAATGAACATAGCAGCAGCATTGATAAACAAAGCATGCATGATGTATGATGCATAACTTGTACAATGTGTAGTATCGTAAAATACAAGCAAACGAAAAAGAATTAAAATGGAAACACAAAATTAAATGAAAAAGAAATCATAAAACTAAAAACCCACCACACCTTATAGTACCGGTTGGTGTTACCAACTGGTACTAAAGGGCTCCAGGCCCCCGGAGCTGGCTCGTGCCACGTGGTTGCCCTTTAGCACCGGTTCGTGCTGAACCGGTACTAAAGGGGGGGGGGGCCTTTAGTGACCACAAATTAGTGCCGGTTATGTAACCGGCACTATAGGGCCTTACGAACCGGTGCTAATGCCCGGTTCTGCACTAGTGTCTTATGAGTTCTTCATCAAGTACTACATTCTCACTGATTACAATTTTTTTTATGGGCTCTGAGTTATTAAACACTCAAAGACACCGATAAGTGAATCAATTCCGCACTCCAATTCAATAACTCTAAGTAATCTTTGTTGCTTATAAGTTTATTAATCCTTCAAGTCATTCATAGCCTGATCGGCTGTATCATTATCGTGCAACTTTTAACTGTGCTACCTGGTCCTTATTCCCGGAGCACCACTTTCGACGATGAGCTAAGGTTACATCGATTTTCCTCGTCATATCATTTCGCCTTGAACATCAAGCTTGATTTCGAGTTTGTGTCATACTCATGGTTCCAATAACCTTTCGCTTCATCATTCCTTTGACTTGATGTAGTCGTCGGTCAATTACATCTTCATGAAATCTCTCGACAATTGTGTCATGATCATCATCAGCATTCTGAGCTCTTCCAGGGTATCAAGAATTCATGATGAGAAATACCATCCTTTCCTCGATGATTTGTATTATCATCGAGCACTTTATTGCCTTCCGTTCAACACAAGCTTGACCGTGTTTTGTGTTATACTTGGAGATCCTTACTATCCAGCTTGTACTATGTTCTACCTTGAAGTATTATTATCTTTTATGTAAAGGATGTTGCGAGGATTGCTCCACCTCTTAATAATTCTTGATACAAGTGATACTTCACACCATCACCATTCTTTCTTGATCCCCATGTTGATTCTAACCGGGGCACCAACAAGTGAACGGTGTTGCTTGGATTCTATACTTCCAGCAACCCTATTATTTTGAAGTTCATGACTGTTGGTTATTGAATCACCATTCTACCCTTGATCATGCTCCCTAAGCCCATATTTCGGGTGCACTTTTCAACCAGTGTTTAATGGTGTATGTTTTCCTCGAGCATACATCATCATACTATTTGATCTGACAAATGTTATCTCCTTGTTTACATAACTGTGGAAATCCATCTTTTTGGAAATCTCAATGAGTTGATGCTAAGTCCATCAACCACCTTCTCATCCCCTCCTTGGTTTAATGATGAACTATTGCTTCAGGAATGGCTCCCATAGTTCATTTCCCGAGAATCTTGCAATGTCATTTCGTCGATTTGTGTTGCACCTTTTCTTCTCGGACATGAGTCTGAGGTATCATGACACCAATCAGATCTGAATCTCGGTCAGATATGATGGTTGGGACAACTTTCCAGGAGTTATGATGTTGGTCCTTTGATGACCCGGTAATATGATGTCATGCCTAGCACCCTTGGATGGAGAACATATCCTTATAATTTCTTTTGCAAGGATAACCATTCTTCCTGGACGAAATTGTAAGACTTATTTTATAAGTTGCTCCTGATGGATCATTTGTGTATCCAAAGTCTGGCCCTTGATTGAAACACCATATCATTGCTACCTCGAAGCATGACTATGATACCCCGCTCTTCAACAAGAACATTAGAGGCGCGATGCTAAATGTTTCTTGGTCAGTTATCCAAACACCGTTGTATGCATAACATCTTCATTAATCCTTGCCTCTTATCTGAATGGTTGGGCACTTGCTCTCCTACCCTGTATGCCATGTTCTGCTTGTACATGGGAAGGATATACTCCTAATAATTGTGTAATCACAATTTTCCTTTCCATTGTTCTGTTTAATCTGATAATCGCGTTTTCCTTTCCATTCTTTTGTTTAATATTTCCTGAATCTGACTTAACTAAGTAGAGATAATTCCCTGCTTAGGTACCACTTTTTCTGTAAGATCATGTTACTGTTGTTGATGACATTCCGGTAACCACCGATGGGTGATAACTTTGCCAATTGGTTCGCCTCGTTCAACAAGCGGGAAAATTGCTCTCTTCGTTCCCCGTCCTTGGTACCGACATTGTTGCCGGCATAGCTGACAAGCTATACTTTGACATGCCTCCCTGTTGCGGCTGTGCAAGATGTCACCACCCTTCCTACTTTCAACCCACATGGTGGGCCATAACCCACAGGTCCACTGGATCGAAACTTGACTATTCTTTACAACCCGGATTCTAATATATCCTTTGCACCTGGCTTCATATGTGATTCACGAGCTAAATGCCTATACCATTATTCATCTTGGAATCAAACACCATGTTATTCTCGTTGTTCAAACCCCCATTCAAGCTTCTGTCTAGTCATCGAATGATTGCCTACCCGTTTGAAACTTTGGTACCATCGTATATTGCACTCAACGAATTCACTGAAATACAACTCGTGGGGTACCTTGTGTATTTCCCATTGAGTTCACCGTCAGATGCCCAGCTTTGTGGAGATGCGTTCTTCCGGAGTTTTCCCCCTTGGTCGCATTCGTAGGACGATGGAGATCCCAAAGAAAGGATGACGACTCCATCATGATGACCTGGAGCAGAGAAATGAAGACTTCAACGTAATGGATCCACCTCTTCGAGAAGAGCAATCAAAGACGAGAAGATTCGTTAGGATTTCGTAACCATACCTTTCCCCCTAGTCCCCCTCTTAAATCTCGGGACGAGATTTCTTGTAGTGGAGGAGATTTGTGATGCCCGGATAATTAGGCTACAATAACCCCACGTTAACGATGCCACGTCACCTCGGATTACTGTTGATAATCTCGCGCTAGTTCGAAACGATTTATTCAAAATTAGAATTTAAGTTAAACAATTAAAGTTTTCAAAAGTCAAAACTAAATTGTTCCTAATGTGTCAAATAATCCTTAGTAAATATTAGTGGATAAATTATATTTTAATAAAATATTTAGAAGCACTAAAGTAATAGAAATGACAACAAAAACAATTAAATAGATGCCTTTTATAAAGTTATAATAATAAAACTAAATTAGTAGTGTGCCAAAATAATTGTGGCAGTGGGCTGATTAGTAATACTAATTTAGGTGCTCACTCGGTATTTTATAAAACTAAAATAAAAGAAACTTTAAATGAAAATAGTAAAGAAAATAAGTAAAAGAAATAAAAAAGAAAAGCAAACCCCCCATCAATGGGCTCCGGCCCAGCAGGCCACCAGCCCAACTGGGCAAAGGCCCAACCGGCCGGCCCACCCCACTCCCTTAACCCCCTGGTGCCGAAACCCTAGGCACCGACACCCCCCCACTCCCCCACTCGCGCCCCCACTCTCCCTCCCCCCGATCCCCTCCTGGATCGGGATCGAGCCCCCACTCTCTCTCGCCTCCCTGCTAGATCTGTACGCCCGCTACCTCACTGCCCCCGACCCCGGCGCGCCGACGCCGCTCACGTCTCCAGTGCCGCCTGCTACCTCGCCCCCGCCTCCTCGACGCCGCACCACCGTTAGCCTGTCATTGTTGCTACAGTTGTTGATACCTTACCCGCAATCCTAAATGCTTAGTATAGGATGCTAGTTTATCATCATTGGCCCTACATTCTTGTCAGTCTGCCTTGCTATACTATCGGGCCGTGATCACTCGGGAGGTGATCATGGGTATATAAAATACATACCTACATACTATACAGATGGTGACTAAAGTCGGGTTGGCTCGTTGAGTACCCGCAATTGATTCCGATGTGGGGGCTGAAAGGACAGGTGGCTCCATCCCGGTAGAGGTGGGCCTGGGTTCCCGATAGCCCCCAACTGTTACTTTGTGGCGGAGCGACAGGTCAGGTTGAGACCACCTAGGAGAGAGGTGGGCCTGGCCCTGGTCGGCGTCCGCGGTTACTTCATAATAATACGCTTAAGAGATCTTGGTATTTGATCTGAGTTGGGTCATTCACCTTATACGCACTAACCGCCACGTGGGACAAGATATGGGCAATCGGCGTCGTGGTATCAGCCGAAGCTCTTTTTTTGACGTCAGCGACTGAGCGGCGCGCGCCGCATTGGACCGTAAGCTCGCGCTTGTATTAATGGGGCTAGGTCTGCTTCCGGCCGTGTACGCAACGTGCAGGTGTGCAATGGGCGATGGGCCCAGACCCCTGCACGCATAGGAGTTAGACCGGCGTGCTGACCTCTCTTTTGAGCCTAGGTAGGGCTGCGACGTGTTGATCTTCCGAGGCCGGGCATGACCCAGGAAAGTGTGTCCGGCCAAATTGGATCGAGTGTGTCGTGTAATGTGGTGCACCCCTGCAGGGAAGTTTATCTATTCGAATAGCCGTGATCTTCGGTAACAGGACGACTTGGAGTTGTACCTTGACCTTATGATAACTAGAACCGGATACTTAATAAAACACACCCTTCCAAGTGCCAGATACAACCCGGTGATCGCTCTCTAACAGGGCGACGAGGAGGGGATCGCCGGGTAGGATTATGCTATGCAATGCTACTTGGAGGACTTCAATCTACTCTCTTCTACATGCTGCAAGACGGAGGCTACCAGAAGCGTAGTCTTCGATAGGACTAGCTATCCCCCTCTTATTCTGGCATTCTGCAGTTCAGTCCACCGATATTTCCTCTTTACACATATACCCATGCATATGTAGTGTAGATCCTTGCTTGCGAGTACTTTGGATGAGTACTCACGATTTCTTTGCTCCCTCTTTCCCCCCTTTTCCCTCTTCTTCCCGGACGTCGCAACCAGACGTTGGAGCCCAGGGGCTAGACGCCACTGTCGATGACGACTCCTACTACACTGGAGGTGCCTACTACTACGTGCAGGCCGCTGACGACGACCAGGAGTAGTTAGGAGGATCCCAGGCAGGAGGTCTGCGCCTCTTTCGATCTATATCCCAGTTTGTGCTAGCCTTCTTAACGCAAACTTGTTTAACTTATGTCTGTACTCAGATATTGTTGCTTCCACTGACTCGTCTATGATCGAGCAATTGTATTCGAGCCCTCGAGGCCCCTGGCTTGTATTATGATGCTTGTATGACTTATTTTATTTTAGAGTTGTGTTGTGATATCTTCCCGTGAGTCCCTGATCTTGATCGTACACGGTTGCGTGTATGATTCGTGTATGATTGAATCAGGGGCGTCACACATCGTGCATGGGCTAGCCAGTAAAAAGGACCTCGGCGGGGGTGGCTGACATGAGGGCACGTTGACGTGTTCGGATTTAATGGGACCGGTGGGAAGTAGATGAACGGCTGACACGTAGACCTGAGGGCGGACACCGAGAGGAGGCGCATGCGTCAACGCAAATCCGGCCAAATTTGTGTCGAAAATGGGTCCAAGAGGACACGAAGAGGACATATTTAGCGCCCGAGGGCATCCGTTAGACCGTGATATTTTTCCGTCTCAACACGAACTATGTTGAACAAGTATCTGAAAAATATTGAACAATTATTTGAAAAAATATTGATCATGTATATAAAAATATTAATCAAGCATTCGAAATAAAATGTTGGGCAAGTATTTGAAAAAATGTTGATCATGTATATAAAAAGGTTAATCAAGCATTTGAAAAAAAGGTTGAATAAGTATTTGAAAATGTTGATCAAGCAAAAATGTTAATTCTGTATATGAAAAATGTTGACCATGTATTAAAAATGATGAATTTTTTTGATCACGTATATAAAAATTTAATCGACCATTTGAAAAAAAAATGTTGAACAAGTATTTTTAATTGTTAACTAAGTATTTAAAAAATATTAAATGTGTACAGAAAGAATGTTGACCATGTATTATAGAAATGATAAATCTTTTTGATCATGTATATAAAAATGTTAATGAAGCATTTGAAAAAAATGTAGAACAAGTATTTGAAAAGTGTTAATCAAGCATTTGGAAATGTTAAATGTGTATAAAAAATGTTGACCATGTATTTAGAAATGAATATTTGATAATCACGTTTTTAAAAATGTTAATAAAGCAGTTGAAAAAAATGTTGAATATGTATTTTAAAAATATTAATCAAGAAATTGGAAAATTTTAAATATGTACAGAAAAAATGTTGACCATGTATTGAAAAATGTTAAATTTGTATTGTAAGAATGTTAAATATGTATTAGAAAAATGTTGTTGGCATATACAAAAAATGTAGAATGAAATGAAAAGAAACAAAGAGAACAAAAAATAAAACCCAAAAAGAAACAAAATAAATCAAAGAAATAACAAAAAACAAAGAAACAAATGCAGTAAAATAGAAAAAATGGAGAAGAAAAAAGAAAAGAGAGAGAAAAAAAGAAAACAACAAAAACAAGAAAGAAAAAAAACCAATGAGATGAGAGAAAAAGCGGAGAAAAAAACTGGATAAAAATGAGGAAGAAACAATGGAAAAAACAGGCTTGTTTCGACTTAAGAACTACCTCCCTACGTGTACATCACAAACGGGAGTCTGCCCCAGTGGCTCATCGCCCTTCCTCTAGGGCAGGGTTCAAATCGTGCGCGCCCCCATTGCTTGTCTCCTTTTTCCTTTGTTAATTGCACGCAAGTGGGCCAGCCCAAGAACTGTAGTTGCTTCAGTGACTGAAACTTTTCATCTCGCTTAATGCGATAAATAGTTGCCGCGGAAAACACTTGAGGCACGTTGAATAGGGTACGTAGGCCCTGCTATCAAGTTTTGATTTTTTTTTCGGCGGCGGCTGTGGGAGTCCACTTGGTCCAGCCAAGCAGCCCGTCTCCACGGCCTAGCTGCTGCAGCTTTCGGTCCGATTGGCTAGTGAGCTACAGATAGTCAAATCCCATCAATGAGCACCATTCTTCTATTGCCGACGTTTTTCTCCTAATACGTGAGAGCAACTAACTAACGAGCGCTCCTTCGGGAGCCTCGCAACGATCAGCGCCACTTGGCGCGCTCGCAGTCATTCGCCACGTGTCGCGCTCTGGGCGCTCCCTCCGGATTTTGCTTTTTTTATTTTTACGCACGCGTTTTCGGCTTTTTAAACGGTTTTTTTCTGGGTTTTTTATGTTTTGGTTTTCTACAAGTCTTTCCTAGCTCTTCGATCACAAAAATAAATTTGAAAAAAATAATTTTTTTTTGCGCCAAAATATTCATTTTTTTCGCGAGAGTCACGATTTTGTTTTCACGAAAGGCACGGTTGTGCTTTCGCGAGAGGCACGGGCGTGCCTCTTGGAAACGAAAAAAACGCGTTTTTTGTTTTTTTTTCTTTCGCGAGAGGCACGGTTTTGCTTTCGTGAGAGGCATGGTTGTGCTTTCGCGAGAGGCACGGGCGTGCCTCTTTCGGAAAGGAAAAAAACGCGTTTTCTTTTTTTTTCTTTCGCGAGAGGCACTGTTTTGCTTCCGCGAGAGGCATGGTTGTGCTTTCGCGAGAGGCACGGGCTTGTCTCTTTCAGAAAGGGAAAAAAACGCGTTTTCTGGTTTTTTTTCTTTCGCGAGAGGCACGGTTTTGCTTCCGCCAGAGGCACGGTTGTGCTTTCGCGAGAGGCACGGGCGTGCCTCTTTCTAAAAAGGAAAAAAACGCATTTTCTGTATTTTTTTCTTTCGCGAGAGTCACGGTTTTGCTTTCACGAGAGGCACGGTTTTGCTTTCGCGAGCATGCCTCTCAGAAACGAAAAAACCGTGTTTTCTGCCTTTTTTTCTTTCGCGAGAGTCACGGTTTTGCTTCTGCGAGAGGCACGGTGGTGCTTTCGCGAGAGTCACGGACGTGCCTCTCGAAAACGAAAAAAAACGTGTTTTCTGTATTTTTTTTCTTTCGCGAGAGTCACGGTTTTGCTTCCGCGAGAGACACAGTTGTGCTTTCGTGAGAGTCACGGCCGTGCCTCTTCAGAAACGAAAAAAAACGAGTTTTCTTTTTTTTTCTTTGCGAGAGTTACGGTTTTGCTTCCGCGAGAGGCACGATTGTGCTTTAGCGAGAGTCACGGCCGTGCCTCCTCGGAAACGAAAAAAACGTGTTTTCTTTTTCTTCCTTTCTTTGGCAGAGCGAGCATTTCTCGAGATCACACCGGTCGGAAAGTAACATGGCAGACTTTAGGAGAGTGCTAGCGGACTGCAACCTTCATGACATAGGCTTCAAGTGCACACCCTGGACATATGACAATAAGCAGAGGATTTTCAATGTAAAAGCTCGCCTCGACAGAGGGGTGGCTAGCCCAGAGTGGTGCAGACTGTTTAGCAATGCTACAGTGGAACATATTGCGTCTTCGAGATCTGACCATGTACCTCTATTCCTCCGTTTCGGTTCCAGGAGAGAGTGGCGCCCAGTCAACAATAGTTTCAGATATGAACATATGTGGGAAAGAGCTGATAACCTGCCAGAAGTAGTGGTAATGCATGGTCTGGTGGAGGGCCAGGTCATTCTCTGGAAAAAATCACTAAGAAACTACGAAGTATGCAGGGGGTGCTTAGCAAATGGGCGCAAAAGGAGTTCTGCTCTGTACAAAACAGAATAAAGTCACTAAGAGATGCTCTCAAGGGTTTCCGTATGTTGCATCAAACTCCGGAAATCGAAGAGAAGATGAGGCGAACAGAATCTGAATTAGATGAATGGCTCTACAGGGAGGAGATGATGTGGAGACAACGGTCTCGGATAACCTGGTTAAGAAAAGGGGATAGGAACACGGAATTCTTCCACCGCAAAGCAACCTGGCGCAGGAAGAAAAATAAAATAACAAAAGTGAAACGTGAAGATGGAAGTTGGGCAGAGAATACAGAGGAAATACATGTGGAGATAAATAATTTCTTCCAAGGCTTATATACGCGAGACGACAAGGTTATACCACAGGAGTTAATTGACCTTTTCCCCAAGAAGGTGGATGACAAAATGAATGAAACACTAGTCAAAACAGTCACGGATGAGGAGATAGGTGATGCCCTTTTCAAATTGGACCACTCAAGGCCCCAGGGCCCGATGGTTTCCCGGCTCGCTTCTTTCAGCGGAATTGGCAAACCATGAAGGAGGACGTAATAAATGGAGTAAAAAAGTTTATTGAGGATGGAGTGATGGCAGCAGGTGTGAACGATACTACAATTGTGCTCATTCCTAAAGGAAACAATCCTATTAGTATCAAGGATTACCGCCCCATAAGCCTCTACAATGTTATATACAAGGTAATCTCGAAGGTGCTAGTAAATCGCTTACGCCCTCTACTTGATGATCTCATTTCTGAAACTCAAAGTTCCTTCATCCCGGGGAGACTGATCACTGACAATGCGATCATCGCTTTTGAGTGCTTCCATAAAATCCACCACATCAAGAACTGGAGAGATACCCATTGTGCTTACAAATTGGACTTGGCCAAAGCCTATGACAGGGTTGATTGGAATTTTCTTGAGGGTGCTCTTATACAACTGGGCTTTGATCGGAAGTGTATTAGATGGGTGATGATATGCGTGAGGTCAGTCACTTTTTCGGTTAAATGCAATGTGTGCTGCTGGATGCATTTGTGCCCTCGAGAGGCCTGAGGCAGGGGGATCCGTTGAGTCCTTACCTCTTCTTATACTAGATCATCGCTGGCGCGCGTTGCTGGGCCCGTCCATTTCTGAAGTATAATGTTAGGAAATTCGTAAATATATGATGAAATGAAATATGATTGTTAAATACGAAATAAGTTGCTTGGATTTACGGACGCCAAATTGAATAATTTTTATTAGCAAAACAGGGCACTAGTACTTGTGTTTAGCAATGTAATGTGTGTACTCAGTTTAAGATTAGTCACTAAAATTTGATTCTAACCGGTTAGGAGTTTTAGCTACAACATAAAAATACAGCTCTTCCTGCCAAAAAAATACAGGTCTACAAACGATGTACAATAAGCCTTAAAAATCTCCCTATGAACTGAAATCACACCCATCAACTTATTTGACCATCGTTTTCTCTTTTTTTTAGCCTAGCTCATTGTTCTTTCCCATCATATGCCACACTTGGATCCTGATTTCACACCTTATTGGTAGTTTTATCCATTCATCATTTGGTAAACCTTGGTCCTTGTTGATGAACTGATTTGTTCTGTTTCAGAATAGATACTCCCTCCAATCCATATTAATTCTCGCAGCTTTAGTATAACTTTATAGTAATACGATCGCATGGAGTAGTAAATATTTTAAGAAGGGATGGTAAATGGGTGAAAATAAAATGTTTTTATTTATTCTATACCCGAAAATTATATGTACTAAGGTTGCGAGAAGTAATATGACTGGATGGAGTAGTGAATATTTTAAGAAGGGGTGGTAAATTGGTGATAATAAATATTTCTATCTATTCTATACCAGACAATTATATTAAGCAACAGACCATTGCAAACCACTATACCGCGTAACCAAAAAAAAAAATCTGGTTCTAAAGGTCGATTAGCAATAAGTGCTTTTCATCAGACCTGGAGAAGTATACACAACAGAAAAGAAAAAACAACACCATGCTTTGAAATTTGAACAAATACGTTGATTTTTTTTTCAGGTTTTGTACATTCACATCAAAGAACAAATGTATGTCATCAAAGGGACCATCACATTACTACACTCCATATGGGAAAGGTCACTATTACCCGTTTTCAGAAGGTCTTCACTCTTTAGGAGAAAACCTTCACTGCATAATCTCAATTATATCATTATGGGTCTTGTTTATTATCATGTACTTTGCATAATCTGTCCAAGTAAATGTTGCATTCTGGTGACCTTTTGTAAGATTAGCACAAATAGTTATTGATAATGTTATTTCACAAAAATGAAGAGACATAATTAAGTTTATAGTCTGAATATTGACCAATAAGAAGGTGAGACGACAAAAGATATTCATCTTACTTTATAACTTGAAACACCACAAAGGGAAACATCCGACAAGTTTGTAAGCCACCTAAAAATGCGTGTTGATTGCACCCATAAAAAGAACTTCATGTCAGCATTTACATGTTTTACTTTAGCATATTAGTGTAGAAAGTTTTTTCTAAACTGTAAAAACATAATCCACTATGCATCATCTGTTGCAGGAGTATGTCGGCAGTCCAACAACATTATGCTATTACTTGGTCATATATGTTATAAGTGAAGGGTGCACAACTTTATAGTCGAAGCTAGTCCTCTTGGAACCCACGTGACCAAACCAAAATGCAGGGTAGTAATACACTTGCCTTGAGCATTCGATATCAATTTGTATCATCATCTAGCTGTATGGCCTAACTCGGAGCGAAGTTGAACTACACAATGACCAGGCATATCACTTGTGGCTCCCACTCTCAGTTTTGAATCCAGTAGCATCTTGCATCTAAACTAATTGAACTCATAAATTTCCATAAGTTATAATTTTGAGATTGATATATATTCTGGCTAACTACACACTGATATTATGGCATCTACTTTTTTCTTGTGAAAAGTAGCAGTTTAGAGGAAAATAAGCATCACCATGAAATTCCTTGGATCCATAAAGTTATAAAGGCATACATCCAAAGAAGAGCCTCCTAGTCATCTCCATCTAGATATAATGGTTCATGGTCTCGGACTTGTTGCTCGACTCAATCGCGCTCTTCTCCACAGCCGCTTTTAATTTTGTTGCTGACCTCACATTGTACGCTGGGCTGCTGTTTTTCCTTCTGGTTCATTTCTTCCCTACCCAGATATAAAGAACCTCAACTTGTATTGAACTGAAGAGCTAAACTGAAAGTGGTATAGGGAAAGGTGTAACCTGGAAGTTAGGAGAAGAATATTCAGATGTGAAACAGTCCCCTGTGTCCAATGTAAATCCCCTATAAATTCTGAAACAACCAGAGATCAATGATAAGAAATTGGGCATAATACTCTTTGTATCGATGATAGGACAACAAAGAGAGATTTAATTCTTGAAGCCTTGCAAACCGTTTACCTTGTGTTCCTCTAGAATCTGAACCATAGGCAGCAACTGATCACCTTGTCATCCCAAGTTCCATCTATTATAGAATTGCAGTAGTTA
The DNA here is from genome assembly GCA_963921465.1 of Triticum timopheevii. NCBI lineage: Eukaryota > Viridiplantae > Streptophyta > Magnoliopsida > Poales > Poaceae > Triticum > Triticum timopheevii. The sequence goes on from OY997262.1 coordinate 452,041,520, forward strand.
CATGCAATCAGGAACGGCACGAGGATGCCTATGACATGGATAGATCAGCACAAGATGGAGGTTGAAATAAAGATGGGGACCTACAGCGAGATAGAGGAGTGCTCCTCCTTTCCTCCAACTATAGTTCACATGATGAATAGCTAACCCTTCAGAATCAGCATTAACCAAAAAGTATGTAGCCATCATTGATGGCTACCATTGCCGCTCCCGTCTATTTATACAAAAAACTATAGAATTTTTCATAAATATTTGACCACATTAAACTTATTAGATTTGCATAATCATAACCATATGTTAGTTTGTACGCAAGAGAAATGTCATATATATTCGGTGAGAGCAAGGTTAGCAGATACAAATTGGTTTGGTATGACAACATACACAACAATGTATGTAGTAAATACAAGTAAACAGTATTGTCGAGACAAATAAATAATAAATATCACCAAAAATAAACATGTATTGAGATATAAGATGTCTTTGTGATTCTGTATAAAGAAATTGAATAGGTAACAGATCCTAGACAAGCCCATCCTTTAGAGCCGACAGAGAAGGAAAAATGTATACACATTAATCTTAGAAGCTTCATTCTCTTCTGTAACCATTGCACAATAAAAAGGAAATCAAGTCCTATAAGATCGCTAAACCTACTGAAATTTTATTTCTGTATTAATATCAGGTTTATCTGAATCAAACTTTGTGGAAGGTGAGATGGGATGGAAAAATGCATTCCATAACACATACTGTAGTTCTTCCTCGCAGGTGTACGGGAAGGCATGGCGCCGTGTCGGCGCCGTTATAGGACGGAAGGGCGGCGACCATCTTTGACAACAGTTACGCCAGGGAACTGGCTTACCGCCGGGTGAGCTGTCGTCTCGGGGGCCACCGCTTGTCATGAGAGACGTCACACTTCTCCTCCTGGTCTTCACGTTCTCCTCCCTTCGTCCTCCAGAGAGGAGGCACAGCGGCGGCGCACGAGAGAAGGATCGAGGGGAGCCAGATGTGACTCGCCTTCCCTTCTTCCTCCAGTTATCCTCTCATCTTGCTCTCACCTTAGGCCGACATAGAACAGCGGGACAAGGAGGCGACATGGGGAGGCAGCAGCATTGAGGCAGAGGATGAAGGGAGCGATCGAGGCAGAGGATGAAGGGATTCGCCGGCGGCGGCGCTGTCGCCTGTCGGTAGGGCTGTTTCGTCCAGGTCGATTGGATTGGACGAAGGGATAATGGGCTTTGGGAGGTAGAGGGCCCAATTAACCACAAACGACGGTTTTGGCTTCCAGAATAGCAACCCTTAGGACAGCTGGCCTAGTTCGTGATTAGGAGTCGATCCGACGGCCAGAAACGCTCAGATCGCAAGAACGGACGGCTTAAAACGCAAATCGCTGTGAGAGCTCGGTTTTGGTGCGGTTATACTGTCCTTAATGTGGCTGATGGATTGGCTACCTTACTAAACAGAGAAGTAGAAAAAGGTACTATCTCCCCACTAAAAATCGCTCAAGGCAGTCCGGGTATATCAAATCTCCTCTTCGCGGATGACAGTTTGCTATTCTTCAAAGCCACTGTCGATCAAGCAAGAAAAGTGAAGGAGCTCTTAGACCTTTTTCAGAAATGCTCGGGTCAACTGTTGAGCCAAAGTAAGTGTTCCCTACTCTTTAGTGAGGCATGTCTAGACAATGTAAGGAAAGATATTATGAGCACCCTAGGAGTGGAAACTTCAACTTTTGAGGGTAAGTATTTGGGGCTGCCAACACCGGAGGGAAGAATGAAAGATGAGAACTTCCAACCGATCTTGGACAAATTTGGGAAGAGATGTAATAACTGGAATGAAAGATTCATGTCCCAAGCGGCAAAAGAAGTCCATATTAAATCAATTGTACAATCTTTGCCAGTATATGTCATGGGGGTTTTCAAGCTCAACCAAAGCTTTTGTGATAAGTATGAAAAATTAATCAGAGACTTCTGGTGGGGAGACAAGGATGAACGTAGAAAAGTTCATTGGATGTCATGGGAGAATATGACAAAACCTAAGAGGGATGGAGGCATAGGCTTCCGAGATATGCATTATTTCAATCAAGCGCTGCTAGCCAGGCAGGGATGGAGGCTGCTGCAATTTCCGAACAGCTTGTGTGCCCGGGTCCTAAAATCTAAATACTACCCCAATGGTGAATTACTGAATACTTTATTCTCCTCAGATGCTTCCCCCGCGTGGCGAGGTATTGAATTTGGACTCGAGCTTCTGAAAAAGGGTCTCATCTGGAGAGTGGGCAGCAGAAGGAAAATCCAAATTGAGAGAGACCAATGGATTCCACGAGACGAAGGCCTAAAAACAACGTGTTTCATAAGCCGCTCTAGACAGAGATGGGTCAACCAGCTAATGCTTTCAGACACAAAGGAATGGAACATTGACCTCATAAGGAGAATTTTTCATGCTTTTGATGCAGAGAAATCTGCAAAATCCGAATCCCCGCTGCTGAAGTAGAGGATTGTGTGGCTTGGCACTACGAAAAGTCTGGCATCTTTACTGTCAAGAGCGCCTACAAACTTGCCGTCACACTAAGAAGAAATGGAAGGGAGGCTCCCTCTAGCTCGTCGAGTGAACCTGGGAACAGAAGCATTTGGGATGTCATATGGAAAGCAAACATTCCATAGAAAAAAAATGGGTGGAGAGTGGCGACCCAAGCTTTGGAAACAAAACATAACACCTTCAGAAGGACCATTGTGAAGGAAGATACATGTGATTCATGTGGAATGGAAAGTGAAGATGAGTTCCATGTGGTTGTTTCATGCACAAGAAGCAGGGTGTTGAGAGCTGCCATGAGGGTTAAATGGGACGTCCCCAAGGAAGTTGAGTTCAGACGAACGGGAGAGGATTGGCTTCAAAACCTCCTTCTGACACAATCAGCTAGCATCAGAAATAGGATCTTGATGATACTGTGGAAAGCCTGGAGTCTCAGGAACAACACCATCCATGGGGATGGGAAGGATACTGTCACGGGAGCAGTGCATCAACTCCTCAGTCTGGGCGAAGATTTGCTAGCGGCCGAGCAGGCTGTTAACATGCCTGATAGCAAGCCAGCAATCACACTTTTTGATCAGAGCACAACCAAGCCTGTACCCCTGAAAAATAATCGCTGGATAGCACCTGCAACTGGGTATGTAAAAATCAACTATGATGCGGCCTTTCTTAAAAAATCAGGGGACACTTGGGGAGGAGCAGTAGCTCGAATCATCGGGGTTTTGTCCACTTGTCTGTCGGATGACGGCTGAGCCAGTGCAACTCGGTAGAAGAGGCAGAGGCAGCTGCTGTACTGATGGGAATGTCTGAACTATCAAACGTTTATGGGGGACCTATAATCCTGGAGGTGGATTGCACTGCAGTGGCCCGGAACTTGATCTCGGAGGACCCCTACAAGTCGTCTAGCTATGTAGTCATAGCTGACATAAAGAATACCTTAAATGCCTACCAAAGGTTTGAGGTCAGGGTGATCAATAGAGCTCAGAACGAGCTGGCTCACCAGATTGCAGCCACAACAAGGGCATCAGGTGACCACAAAGTGGTGGCTGGAGTGCATGATTCAGTGAGGCAACAGATGGTTAAGGAGTATATTACTACCATTGCTTAGTGTATGCATGGTTCTAAAAAAAGAGTCACGTTTTTGCTTCCGCGAGAGGCACGGTTATGATTTCGTCAAAGGCACGGGCGTGCCTCTTTCGGAAAGAGAAAAAACTCGTGCTCCCGGTTTGATTTTTTCATCTATTTTTTTCATGAAAAAAAAGTTCATCAAAACCTATAAACATGGGATCTAGTTTTTAAGATCTCGACGCGAGGAATCCAACGACAAAAGTGGATCGAGATTTGGACGCACGGTTTAAGAGATAAAACGTGTTGAATAAACGGATCCAAGAAAAAAAGGGAAAACTCCTAGGTTGCGACAAGTGGCGCACATGCAGCGCACCACTTGTCGCAACCTGGGGAAGTTGGGGTGATCTTCGCAACGAGTACTCCTTAACTAGTGATTTCGCATCCTTCACGCTTGAAGTCTTCGTGACAGCAGGCTATGTAAGCCGTGTACCCATTAATTGCATCCTCGGCTTACATATATTTCTCTTTTTTCTTATTTGAAAATGCCAATCCTTTCACCTTCTTGTAAGGGCATCTTCAACACCGACCCGTAAATTCCCCCCCCCCCTATCCGTCCGCGGATAGTAGGGACCAATCCACGGACTCGGATGTCAAATGATGCCATCCAACTCCGCCCGCTTACATTTCAAGACGGGTTTCCACTTGGCGGACGAAATTCATGCAAACCGGCAGATATTCATGAAAGTTCGGAAATAAAATAGCATAAATCATTCATACATAGCATGCAAATAAATCTAGTGTCTCAAATTCGATGTCAAACAAGTTTTTCAACGGATCAAGTCGTCACACACATAATGCCCCTTCAGCTTCATTCAACAGTGTGTGTACATAAATGACCGTCCCTCTGTCTTGTGGTGTTGGGGAACGTTGCAGAAAATTAAAATTTTTCCTACGGTTTCACCAAGATCCATCTATGAGTTCATCTAAGCAACGAGTCATGGGAGAGTGATTGCATCTACATACCACTTGTAGATCGCGTGCGGAAGCTTGCAAGGTGATGATGAAGTCGTACTCGACGTGATTCAGATCACCGATGTCCAAGTGCTGAACGGACAGCACCTCCGCGTTCAACACACGTATGGGACAGGAGACGTCTCCTCCTTCTTGATCTAGCAAGGGGGAAGGAGAGGTTGAGGAAGATCGCTCCAACGGCAGCACGACGGCGTGGTGGTGTTGGTGCAGCAGTACTCCGGCAGGGCTTCGCAAGCGTGTAACGGAGGAGGAGAGGTGTTGGGGAGGGGAGGGGCTGCACCTTGGAGTTGTGTACAGAAGCCCTCCCCCCACCCCTCTATTTATAGGGGAAGGGGCAAGGGGGGCCGACCCCTCTAGATGGGATCTAGAGGGGGGGCGGCGGCCAGGGAGGGGAGGCTTGCCCCCCAAGCAAGGGGGGCGCCCCCCTTAGGGTTTCCCCCCCAACCCTAGGCGCATGGGCCCAAGGTGGGGGGCGCGCCCAGCCCTCCAGGGGCTGGCTCCCTCTCCTTTGCGGCCCATGTGGCCCTCCGGGAGGGGTGGCCCCTCCCGGTGGACCCCCGGAACCCCTCCGGTGGTCCCGGTACATTACCGATAGACCCCCGAAACTTTCCGGCGTCCGTATGACAACTTCCCATATATAAAACTTCACCTCCGGACCATTCCGGAACTCCTCGTTACGTCCGGGATCTCATCCGGGACTCCAAACAACATTCGGTAGTCACATACTAGTCTTCCTAATAACCCTAGCGTCACCGAACCTTAAGTGTGTAGACCCTACGGGTTCGGGAGACATGCAGACATGACCGAGACCACTCTCCGGTCAATAACCAACAGCGGGATCTGGATACCTATGTTGGCTCCCACATGCTCCTCGATGATTTCATCGGTTGAACCACGATGCCGAGGATTCGATCAAACCCTGTATACAATTCCCTTTGTCAATCGGTACGTTACTTGCCCGAGACTCGATCGTCGGTATCCCAATACCTTGTTCAGTCTCGTTACTGGCAAGTCACTTTACTCGTACCGTAATGCATGATCCCATGGACAACACCTTGGTCACCTTGAGCTCATTATGATGATGCATTACCAAGTGGGCCCAGAGATACCTCTCCGTCATACGGAGTGACAAATCCCAGTCTCGATCCGTGTCAACCCAACAGACACTTTCGGAGATACCTGTAGTGCACCTTTATAGTCACCCAGTTACGTTGTGACATTTGGTACACCCAAAGCACTCTTACGGTATCCGGGAGTTACACGATCGCATGGTCTAAGGAAGAGATACTTGACATTGGCAAAGCTCTAGCAAACGAACTACACGATCTTTGTGCTATGCTTAGGATTGGGTCTTGTCCATCACATCATTCTCCTAATGATGTGATCCCGTTATCAACGACATCCAATGTCCATAGCCAGGAAACCATGACTATCTATTGATCACAACGAGCTAGTCAACTAGAGGCTTACTAGGGACATATTGTGGTCTATGTATTCACACGTGTATTACGATTTCCGGATAATACAATTATAGCATGAATAAAGACAATTATCATGAACAAAGTAATATAATAATAATGCTTTTATTATTGCCTCTAGGGCATATTTCCAACATTGATCTACAAGACATATTTGCAAAGGTTTTAGACTAAGTTCATGATAATTAAGTTCTAATCAAATTATGAACTCCCACTCAGATTAGACATCCTTCTAGTCATCTAAGTGTTACACAATCCGAGTCGACTAGCCCGTGTCCGATCATCACGTGAGACGGACTAGTCATCGTCGGTGAACATCTTCATGTTGATCGTATCTTCCATACGACTCGTGTTCGACCTTTTGGTCTCTGTGTTCCGAGGCCATGTCTGCACATGCTAGGCTCGTCAAGTTAACCCTAAGTGTTTTTGCTGTGTAAAACTATCTTACACCCGTTGTATGTGAACGTAAGAATCCATCACACCCGATCATCACGTGGTGCTTAGAAGCGACGAACTGTAGCAACGGTGCACAGTTAGGGGAGAACACTTCTTGAAATTTTTGTAAGGGATCATCTTATTTACTACCGTCGTCCTAAGTAAACAAGATGCATAATCATAATAAACATCACATGCAATTATATAGTTGTGACATGATATGGCCAATATCATATAGCTCCATTGATCTCCATCTTCGGGGCTCCATGATCATTTTGTCACCGGCTTGACACCATGATCTCCATCATCATGATCTCCATCATCGTGTCTTCATGAAGTTGTCACGCCAACGACTACTTCTACTTCTATGGCTAACGCGTTTAGCAATAAAATAAAGTAGTTTACATGGCGTTCTTCAATGACACGCAGGTCATACAAAAAATAAAGACAACTCCTATGGCTCCTGTGAAGGAAATATGCCCTAGAGGCAATAATAAAGTTATTATTTATTTCCTTATAATCATGATAAATATTTATTATTCATGCTAGAATTGTATTTACCGGAAACATAATACATGTGTGAATACATAGACAAACATAGTGTCACTAGTATGCCTCTACTTGACTAGCTCGTTAATCAAAGATGGTTATGTTTCCTAACCATGGATAAAGAGTTGTTATTTGATTAACGAGGTCACATCATTAGTTGAATGATCTGATTGACATGACCCATTCCATTAGCTTAGCACCCGATCGTTTGGTATGTTGCTAATGCTTTCTTCATGACTTATACATGTTCCTATGACTATGAGATTATGCAACTCCCGTTTACCGGAGGAACACTTTGGGTGCTACCAAACGTCACAACGTAACTGGGTGATTATAAAGGAGAATTACAGGTGTCTCCAAAGGCAGATGTTGGGTTGGCGTATTTCGAGATTAGGATTTGTCACTCCGATTGTCGGAGAGGTATCTCTGGGCCCTCTCGGTAATACACATCACATAAGCCTTGCAAGCATTACAACTAATATGTTAGTTGTGAGATGATGTATTACGGAATGAGTAAAGAGACTTACCGTTAACGAGATTGAACTAGATATTGGATATCGACGAATAAAGGGAACAACGTATGTCGTTATGCGGTCTGACCGATAAAGATCTTCGTAGAATATGTAGGAGCCAATATGGGCATCCAGGTCCCGCTATTGGTTATTGACCGGAGACGTGTCTCGGTCATGTCTACATTGTTCTCGAACCCGCAGGGTCCGCACGCTTAAGGTTACGATGACAGTTACATTATGAGTTTATGCATTTTGATGAACCGAAGGTTGTTCGGAGTCCCGGATGTGATCACGGACATGACGAGGAGTCTCGAAATGGTCGAGACGTAAATATTGATATATTGGAAGCCTATGTTTGGACATCGGAAGTGTTCCGGGTGAAATCGGGATTTTACCGGGTTACCGGGAGGTTACTGGAACCCCCCGGGAGCCATATGGGCCTTCATGGGCCTTGGTGGAAAAGAGAAAGGGGCTGCCCTAGATGGGCTGCGCGCCTCCCCCTTCCCCTAGTCCTATTAGGACTAGGAGAGGTGGCCGGCCCCTTCCTCCTCTTTTCCCCCTCCGGGAAATCCTAATTGGAATAGGATTGGAGGGGAGTCCTACTCCCGGAAGGAGTAGGACTCCTCCTGCGCCTCCCTCCTTGGCCGGCCAGCCTCCCCTCCTCTCCTCCTTTATATACGGAGGCAGGGGCACCTCTAAACACACAAGTTGATCCACGTGATCTATTCCTTAGCCGTGTGCGGTGCCCCCTGCCACCATATACCTCGATAATACTGTAGCGAAGTTTAGGCGAAGCCCTGCTGCTGTAGTTCATCAAGATCGTCACCACGCCGTCGTGCTGACGGAACTCTTCCCCGACACTTTGCTGGATCGGAGTCCGGGGATCGTCATCGAGCTGAACGTGTGCTCGAACTCGGAGGTGCCGTAGTTTCGGTGCTTGATCGGTTGGATCGTGAAGACGTACGACTACTTCCTCTACGTCGTGTCATCGCTTCCGCAGTCGGTCTGCGTTGGGTACGTAGACAACACTCACCTCTCATTGCTATGCATCACATGATCTTGCGTGTGCGTAGGAAATTTTTTGAAATTACTACGAAACCCAACATCCAGCCGGTTGTCATACTCAGCGACATGCAAGTCATGAATCCTATTACAAGAACATGATCTTATACATCACAATTCATCATTCATCACAACTTCTGGCCATATCACATCACATGATCAATCGCTGCAAAAACAAGTTAGATGTCCTCTAATTGTTGTTGCATCTTTTACGTGGCTGCAATTGGGTTCTAGCAAGAACGTTTTCTTACCTATGAATAACCACAACGTGATTTTGTCAACTTCTATTTACCCTTCATAAGGGCCCTTTTCATCGAATCCGCTCCAACTAAAGTGGGAGAGACAGACACCCGCCAGCCACCTTATGCAACTAGTGCATGTCAATCGGTGGAACCGGTCTCACGTAAGCGTACGTGTAAGGTTGGTCCGGGCCGCTTCATCCCACAATACCGCTGAAGCAAGAAAAGACTAGTAGAGGCAAGCAAGTTGACAAGATCCACGCCCACAACAAAATTGTGTTCTACTCGTGCAAAGAGAACTATGCATAGACCTAGCTCATGCTGCCACTGTTGGGGAACGTTGCAGAAAATTAAAATTTTTCCTACGGTTTCACCAAGATCCATCTATGAGTTCGTCTAAGCAACGAGTCATGGGAGAGTGATTGCATCTACATACCACTTGTAGATCGCGTGCGGAAGCTTGCAAGGTGATGATGAAGTCGTACTCGACGTGATTCAGATCACCGATGTCCAAGTGCTGAACGGACAACACCTCCGCGTTCAACACACGTACAGGACGGGAGACGTCTCCTTGTTCTTGATCCAGCAAGGGGGAAGGAGAGGTTGAGGAAGATCGCTCCAACGGCAGCACGACGGCGTGGTGGTGTTGGTGCAGCAGTACTCCGGCAGGGCTTCGCAAGCGTGTAACGGAGGAGGAGAGGTGTTGGGGAGGGGAGGGGCTGCGCCTTGGAGTTGTGTACAGCAGCCCTCCCCCACCCCTCTATTTATAGGGGAAGGGGCAAGGGGGGCCGACCCCTCTAGATGGGATCTAGAGGGGGGGCGGCTGCCAGGGAGGGGAGGCTTGCCCCCCAAGCAAGGGGGGCGCCCCCCTTAGGGTTTCCCCCCCAACCCTAGGCGCATGGGCCCAAGGTGGGGGGCGCGTCCAGCCCTCCAGGGGCTGGCTCCCTCTCCTTTGCGGCCCATGTGGCCCTCCGGGAGGGGTGGCCCCTCCCGGTGGACCCCCGGAACCCCTCCGGTGGTCCCGGTACATTACCGATAAACCCCCGAAACTTTCCGGCGTCCGTATGACAACTTCCCATATATAAAACTTCACCTCCGGACCATTCCGGAACTCCTCGTGACGTCCGGATCTCATCCGGGACTCTGAACAACATTCGGTAGTCACATACTAGTCTTCCTAATAACCCTAGCGTCACCGAACCTTAAGTGTGTAGACCCTACGGGTTCGGGAGACATGCAGACATGACCGAGACCACTCTCCGGTCAATAACCAACAGCGGGATCTGGATACCCATGTTGCCTCCCACATGCTCCTCGATGATTTCATCGGTTGAACCACGATGTCGAGGATTCGGTCAAACCCTGTATACAATTCCCTTTGTCAATCGGTACGTTACTTGCCCGAGACTCGATCGTCGGTATCCCAATACCTTGTTCAGTCTCGTTACCGGCAAGTCACTTTACTCGTACCGTAATGCATGATCCCGTGGCCAACACCTTTGTCACCTTGAGCTCATTATGATGATGCATTACCGAGTGTTCCCAGAGATACCTCTCCGTCATACGGAGTGACAAATCCCAGTCTCAACCCGTGTCAACCCAACAGACACTTTCGGAGATACCTGTAGTGCACCTTTATAGTCACCCAGTTACGTTGTGACGTTTGGTACACCCAAAGCACTCTTACGGTATCCGGGAGTTACACGATCTCATGGTCTAAGGAAGAGATACTTGACATTGGCAAAGCTCTAGCAAACGAACTACACGATCTTTGTGCTATGCTTACGATTGGGTCTTGTCCATCACATCATTCTCCTAATGATGTGATCCCGTTATCAACGACATCCAATGTCCATAGTCAGGAAAACATGACTATCTATTGATCACAACGAGCTAGTCAACTAGAGGCTCACTAGGGACATATTGTGGTCTATGTATTCACACGTGTATTACGATTTCCGGATAATACAGTTATAGCATGAATAAAAAGACAATTATCATGAACAATGAGTTATAATAATACTTTTATTATTGCCTCTAGGGCATATTTCCAACATGTGGTACATCACGGCAACCCGCATGGGCTACACAATGTGTAAAGCAACATTGACTAAATGAATGATTCAATCAACAAGTTGAGAAAAGAAGAAGCAAAACTTACGATCTCCTCTCTGCCGCGTGCAATGGCCACCTTGCCTCCAGCGCGACAACTACATGACAAAACTTGGTAACAATGGTTTGGATGGTGTATCATCGATATGATAACGACCTCACATTGTGATCATGGATGATGTGCATGTCACAATGTGCTTTCGTGTGTGAAACGATTGATGCACTTGCTGCCAGAATGTCCCCTCTTTGCTCCTGCCTATGGAATCTGCAGATACAACCAACCACACATCGCACAACAACTCATCCTTCATGGTCGACTACCCACTAGTAGAAAAAAGGTCAAACGTGAAGCACATTAGTGCCAGTTTGATTTTGGCTCAGTACTAATGGTACCATTAGTGCCAGTTCGAACGGATTTGCATTAATGCCGGTTCGTGTTGAACCTTTAGTACCGGTTCGTGGCACGAACCGGTACTAAAGGGGTGGTGGCAGGCTGGCGTCAGGCCGGGGCCCCACAATCACCTTTAGTACCGGTTCATGGCACGAACCGGTACTAAAGGTCTAACCTTTAGTATCGGTTCGTGCCATGAACCGGTACTAAAGGGGTCTGACCTATAGTACTGGTTTGTGACACAAACCGGCACTAAAAGTGTAGGGAAAATGTAAAAACGGCTATAACTTTTGCATACGATGTCGGAAAAAAATGTATAATATATCAAAAAATTCAGCACGAAAATCCGCATCCGATGGAGACAGCCTACGGCCTATTTGGAATTATTTAGAATCCTCAAATTCCAAAAGGAAAAAAGATATGGTTAAATAATTTCAGTTTTTTTTAAAAAAAATTGTTAAATCTGGTCAAACTACTTATTCAAGAAGTATTAATGTTACTACATAATTATTCAAGAATATTAGTGTTACTAAATAATTATTTCAATTTTTTGAATTTTGGTCAAATCTGGTCAAACTATGGTCAAATTATGGTCAAACTATGGTCAAACTTATTCAAGAAATATTAGCGTTACTAAATAATTACTGTTTTTTAGAATAATAGTTTCAAACTCAAACGGTGAAATGTGTGACTTCATGCTCAAGCTAAACTCCTGAGGGTTAATAGGATTAAGATCTTACTATTGTCAGGAAAACAACAAGTGCAGACTCGGAAACGAAGGAGAATAGAACCCGAAAGTTAAGCGTGCTCGGGCTACAGTAGTGAGAGGGATGGGTGACCGGTCGGGAAGTTAGATGATTTGGAATGAGTGATTCACACTTGAGCAGTTAAGAGAGGGGATTAGAGACTAAATCATCAAATAATTCAGAAAAATTAAAAATTGAAAAAAAATCAATTTTTTTTTCCAAAATTTTCAAAAAAAGAATTCAATAAAAAACCTTTAGTACCGGTTGGTAACACCAACCGGTACTAAAGGTCCCCCATACCGGGGCGCGAGCTCACGCCACGTGGTGGAACTTTAGCGCCGGTTCGTGCCGAACCGGTACTAAAGGGGGGGGGGGCTTTAGTGCCCACCCTTTAGTGCTGGTTATGGCACCAGCACTAAAGCCCTTACGAACCGGCACTAAAGCTCCGTTTTCTACTAGTGACCCCACCATCCTTACTCCGAAAAATGGCATGACATCCCAAATGCGAGCACATGGCACATGTGATCTGATAGGAGTATACATACACAACACGTCTTGAAAAATCTCTGAAGCCACCGGCTCCGTGAACGCGTTCCCAAGGACCAACATCGACCACATGCTCATTCTTAGTGTCACATTTCTTGAATTCAAACTGTTTATCAGGATCAGAAAAATTGATTCACGGCAGTCTTCACCATGCAAAAGAAAAATCAACTTTGTTCCAAAGAAATCAAAATCAAAAATCAGATCTGGTATTTTAGTTTTTGAAAATTTGCTACATCTTGAATTCCTACAATCTAAAATTTATCACACGGACAATTGCCCAAAAAATAATAATCAAATTTACTGACAATATCTACATGAAGTGTGGATAATTCGAGGATGGGAAAGTATTTGTTTACATCTCATGGTATTTTTTTAATTTATTTTACTACAATCACTTTGCACTATGTGGAGGCAATGTGGTGAACACAATGAAATGAACAAATCTCTTCTTATCCCACTGAATGAATATTTCTAGAGAGACTGAAATAAATCCTGAAAAATGCGAGCACATTTGCCATGTCTAGGAGCTAAACCTACTTTCGCTGATTCCACCACAAGGAAACTAAACATCTAAGCTCAGTTGGCTACCCCCTTTTTCTATCTGAGCTATGCTCAGTTGGCTACTTGTTTTTTCTATATATGAGTGTATGGTTCGTGTTAGTTAGAGTTCATGGGTGTAATGTATAATTGCTGGATGAAAAAGATAACCTTTTCCTTGCAATTTAACAGCTCCTTCGATCAGTTCCGTCTTCTTAAATTGCCATTTATAAACATGTTTGCCAAAGAAGAAAAAGGGCTGGACGTAATTCACAGTATCTCTAGCTTTTATTGGAAATTCTCATCTATCTTTTGTTGATGCCATCTTGTGCGAGAAAAATGGTTCTTTCTCACTACATTTTGACGTTATCAGACTAATACAGTTTTAGAAGATGATACCTGAATTGCGAGAATGATTCTGATGATCATCACCGGGATGGACACATTACCGCTAGAATCATTATTTCAACTAATCGACAACCCTCATACATGCTAGTCTACAATTTACTTGCTAAATTTAAATTACTGCATAATGTATTATTTTGTAAAATTGTAAATTTGCATGTTAGAGAAGCTCCTTACATTATATTTTATCTAAGTACTCAGCCAATAAAAAAGTAAAATTGATTGTTCGCCAAATTTAATTTCACAATGAAGTTTCTATTGAAAGCTTGTGCTATCATATTATTTATGCCAATAACAGTCAACTCAAAATATATTTTTGAATTGGCGATTGATCATGCATTTACTTACCTCCTCCTCCATGTCCTCGAACATTTTGTATTACTCTTGGGTGGTTATAAGGTTTTGATTGATCTCTATCTGCACTACTTAGGTCTTGTTTTTCTATGAAGAGAGAATATGTGGAATAACTTTTGGAATAAAATCCTAGAGCATTTTTTTGTTTACTTGAGTTACTATGAGTTGGGTTCATTTGATGTACATATTGAAGATTAATATAATTTTACCTTGCATTACCAAATGTTTGCATTTAACTCTCACTTTATATCATTTTCATTACGTAATATGCTTAACATTTAGTTTGTCAACGGAAAATCTGGACATTTCGAATCTTAGTCCTTACTCATGAGCTTCTATACCCTCTTTATTTGTATGAACTGAAATTTTGCATATACTAAGATAAATATGGAAAATGTTATGAAAGATCATTACTACTAAGATATGCCTAGGAATTCGGATCATGCTTTGGCTAGTAAGAATTATACCCATGTAAAAGTAACCTTCAATTCACAATATGATAAATGTCACTCTATCTCACACACCAAAAAATATCATTTTCTTACATGAAGTGATGTGCTAAAGCATACATTTGAAAATCCTACAGGATTAAAAGTAGATTTAGGGGAAAATGGTATGAAAACTCTGAAATCACGGGAGCTGATCAAAGAGCCTCAGATGGTCATATCACACACATCTTAGAGTGCTTTAAATTTGCCACTCCTTATTTAACTTAAAGGAAAACAATATTAAGTATCCTCGATGGCCACTCCTTAGAAATAGTTGAGGGCAAATTATTTTTACATATGATGATTTTGTTGGAGATTTCTGCAATTGTACTTATCATTGTGCACAATCTGTGAAAGCGCATAATCCGATGCACCCTCATCTATGGTGGCTATAGGACACCCTTTCAAGACAACAATTGGAAGGATGACACTGTGACACAACTTCAACCTTGCAGAACCGAGCCAGACAAGCATATTCAAGTTCATAACCTGATCATAATACCTAACTCTAATCCCCGAGCATATTGAAGTTCCAATAGAACCATGTTGGCTGAACTAAACACGACCGATACATTTTATGTGTCATGTTAAGAGCATAAATCTTGACAATATAATATTGCCTTCTCTTATTCATTGCTTCTTTACCATCCATCATGGTGATGATCTGAAGCACTTTGTTTCGTAACACTTATAGTCCTACATGTCTTGCCATGCTATGTGTCCTTTCCTCAACTAATTATGCAGGCTGTGTTCCCCTATTCATGCAGCCTATTAGATTGAGTTGCATTTGGTAGTCAATTCCATCGAAAAAGAACAGCGAGAGTTTTCAAGGGACAACCACTCGCCGTGGCCGGTCTGGAACACCGAGTCGTCACTCGTTGCGGCCTGCCGGTCCCACGCCACAGCCTCTTCCTCCCTTAAAGTTGAAAAATACCTCCTCCTCGTCAACGCTGACGTATACTCCTTGCTGAGTAACTTAACTTGACGCGCTCCAGCATGCCGAACCGAGCGACATGCGAACGAAGGTACTTCTCATCCTGGCCTTGGTTTGGGAGCATCTCGGCCACTCCTAGTGGCGACCGGAAGTTGAAGAACTTGTAGAGCAGGTGTGGCATCTGCGGCCTCATGGAGGCTGGCGTGCATGTCTTGCCCACATGGTTTTTTTTTTTTTTTTTTTTTTTTTTTTTTTTTTTGCGGGGATGCCCACATGTTGTCGATGGTGTCGTAGGACTCATAAACATATAGGTGAGGCAGTTCCATAATTCCAATAACTGAAGTAACTCCTGAAAATAGAAGTTTCAAGTAATGCTCATAGGCTCATAGCATCAGACGTACATTACCAAAGAGCTTCAAAAGGGAAGAAAACACGTGCCTTATTTGCATTACCGAGAGAGAAAGATAGCAAGCGAGAGAAATTAAAGGATATGGAAGAGAACCTTGCTCCAGTCTGTCACCCTCTCGGCCTTGCCGACATATGTGCACGTCTTCTCTGGCGACAACCCGCAACGGTGCTTCTCTGCTTCTGACAATAATATACAAGCAATTGTCATATGTAGGCAGACAGAGTAAGAGTGCGGGCTTTGGACGGGCGACCTCTATGGAGGTGGTTATTTTCAAAATAAAAAAAAATCAATAATCACATTTTGGAGTTTCAAAAAAATTCTTAAAAATAAATTCTACACATTCATATGGATGTGTTCTACATGTGTATAAAGTCCGGCGATGAGATACATTATGTGAGAGCTACACAAAAAAAATCCCTGCATTTCTAGTTGTGAACACTGTTCCCTCAAAAAAAAAAGTGAGCACTGTTTGTACTGTTCATCCGTTTCAAATCGTGATTTTGTCTTTTTGTGTAGCTATCACCATAATGTATATCATCTTCAATAATTGCTCACATATAGAATATATCCACATGAACATGTATGATTTTTTCAGAATCTTTTGAAACTTCAAAATATGACTTTTGACTTTTTTAGAATAACCACCTTCATGGAGGTTGCCCACCATTGGCATTTTGCGGACAGAGTAATATTTACCTAAAAAATTACTTGCCTATGCGAGCAAAATAACTTGGGCTAGAAACAAGAAATTCGAACCTAACTTTCTTGTCACCGGGAAACAAATCAAGAACAAAATAATGATATTTATTACTTTGGTGGCATTAGGCCCATCCACTAGTTGCTGCACCTACACCAAGCCTTCATTTCAATGCTGAGATTGCTCTTTTCTCTCACACCGGGAACTGCTCTCTTTTGTTGGTACACACCGGGAACTGCTCTGCCAGATCGTCTGTGGACCATGGTGGCGATCACGGTGCCCATCTCCATGGACTCGATCCCGCTGGTGAAATGCGCTAATGCGGCGGCGGCGACGGCGGAGGTGCCGAGCGTCGACCTGTCGGCCACGGGCGCAGCGGCGGCCGTGGCGGACGCGTGCCGCGGCGTGGGCTTCTTCAGGGCGACCAACCACGGCGTGCCGGCGGCCCTCACGGACGCGCTGGAGGCCCGCGCCGCATCCTTCTTTGCGCAGCCGCACAAGGACAAGCTGGCCGCGTCCACGGGGCCCTTGGGCTACGGCAGCAAGAGCATCGGCTGCAACGGCGACGTGGGCTGGCTCGAGTACATCCTACTCTCCGTCGGCTCTGGCTCTGTCGCCGTCTCTTCCCTGCCACCTTCACTCCGGTAAGTAAACCCATCAACATTCTTGATTCTTCCAAATGACTCGGTGCGGAAGAGTACACGGACGCGGTGCGGGAGGTGGGAGCGCGGGTGCTGGAGATGATGGCAGAGGGGCTGGGCGTCGCGGTTGAGCACCGCGGCGTGCTGCGGCGGATGGTGGCGGCGGGCGCCGACGGAGAGGCTGACGAGATGGTGCGCGTGAACCACTACCCGGCTTGCCCCCTGGCGGCGGGGCAGCGCGGAGTGACGGGGTTCGGGGAGCACACGGACCCGCAGATCATCTCCGTGCTCCGGTCAAACCGCACCGGGGGGCTCCAGATCATGCTGCCGGACGGCTGCTGGGTCCCCGTGGCCCCCGATCCAGATTCCCTCTTCGTCAACGTCGGGGACTCCCTCCAGGTAGGTGCTACCACACCGCCTATTCCATCCCTGCGTGCAGATGTGTGCACCAAACCAAGCAAAGGGTGCGTGCATGGTTCAAAAATGCTACGTGCATGGTTTGGCCTCGCGCTTTATTTAGCTGGCGGCCGTTGGTGTCCCGTCTCCCGTGCATTTTCCACCGACCCACTTCCGTTTCTTGTCAACAAAACGTATTGCACAAAGCTAATTACTGCTCCCTCCGTTTACTAAGGTGTTCTGAATATTTTGATATAAACTACATATAGACTGTATATTGATGAACAAACACACAATAATGTGTCCATAACTGTATATATCCGAATTAGAAAAAGTTACTCCGGTTTATCGGGCTTAAATCTGAAATCTCATGAATCAAGGCACATCCTAAGTGGAGAAATGTATCTCGTACCCACTAGATGAATAGTAGCATTACATGCATTGATGAGTTCCTTTTTAATTCTTGCATGCAAAGATTTAATGCGCCTGGGAATCTCAAGAGGGATGGAGATGAGCCCTTTAAATCCGAAAAATGAAAAAAAAACTGAGATAAGCCCTATAAACCGAAAAGGAGGAAGTATAACATAATATAATAGTGAATGCAGGAACTACTACATTTTCTCTACACAGATGCACTCTGACATGAGACTTTTCGGAAGCAGGTGCTGACGAACGGGCGGTTCCGGAGCGTGAAGCATCGGGTTTTGGCGCCGGCAGAGGGGAAGCACCCGCGGCTGTCAGTGATCTACTTCGGCGGGCCGGCGGGGGCGCAGCGCATTGCTCCGTTGCCCGAGTTGATGCGTGAAGGGGAGCAGAGCCTGTACCGGGAGTTCACCTGGGCCGAGTACAAGAAGGCCGCCTACAAGTCCCACCTTGGTGACCACCGCCTCAGCCCCTTTAAGCTTGCAATCGCCAAGGAACCCAACAACCCCGAGAACCATTGGAGCAGCAGCGCCGCCGCCGTCCAGGTCCAACCGCCGGCGCCGGCCCCCCTCAGCTTGTTGGGCAATAAGCCGAGGCGTGCCAGGGGCGCGGTGTGCGCGTGCGTGCGTGCAGTGGCCGCGTCGGGTTCAGTCCGCGGCAGGGCTCGGGTGCGTGCGTGCACGACCGAGCGTAGGCGTGTGTGTGTGCGTGGGCTCACGTGTGTGTGTGCGGGGCCACGCGGTGTTGTTAGCGAGTTAAGGGGAGGTGTGGACCGCGTCGGGCGCGCGGGGTGGCCGTGGCGATCGCGTTCGGGCGCGATGCGCGGGCGCGGCCAGAGCGCGCAGGACGTGGGGGAGTGGGCGTGCGAGTTGGTGCGAGGCGTGGCCTGGCAGGCCGGTGCTCGCGGCTATAAAGCCCTGGATCCTCCCTGTATCTAGTTGACACGGTCGAGTTCGTGCTCGAGGAAAGGAAAAGGCGTACATGCGCCGAAAAAATCCTTGTGTCCACTGTCTCCTCTCTGAACTTTTCTGAACTTCATCTCCTTCGTTAGTGAGCAGAGCTACGGCAAGAGATAGTGAGCAGAGCGTGCAAGAGAGGAGGGCCGCGGCAAGCAAGGCGCGGCGACGACATTTGGCATCAGAGCGACAGGTGACGGAGCTCGCCGGCGGTGATGGCGCTGGTTCCACACGGCGGCGGCACGGGCGGGTCGGTGTCCATGGGGATGCCGATGCTCTCGCTGGACGGCTACACCGTGTGGGCGATCAAGGCGCAGGCCATCCTTGATGCCCACGCGCTGTGGGAAGCGGTGGCGCCGGGAGACTCGCCGGTGAACAGCAAGAAGTGCAAGACGGCGCGGGCTCTGCTCTTTCAGGGGCTGCCGGAGGACGTGTTGCTCTCGGTGGCGACGAAACCCACTGCCAGGGAGGTATGGGACTCCCTGTTGGTACGGTTCATCGGCGCCGAGCGGGTGCGCGTGGCGCGGAGGGCGACGCTGCGCGGCGAGCTTGATCGGATCAAGATGGAGGGCGGCGAGGCGTTGGACGCGTACGCTGGGAGGCTCACGGGCATGGCGGCGCGGTTCGCAGGGCTAGGGGAGACGCTGGCGGACACGGAGCTCGTGAAGAAGCTCCTGGACACGGTCCCGGACCGTCTCTTCCCGGTGGTCGCCGGAATTGAGCAGTTCTGCAAGCTTGAGGAGATCACCTACGACGAGGTGCTCGGGCGGCTGCGCGCGTTCGACGAGCGTGTGCGGCGCCGCGGGCAGAGCAGTGGCGAGCGCCAGGACGGCCAGCTCTTGTACACGGCGGCGCGGTGGCGGGCGCGAGAGCGGCGTCAGGGCAAGGCTCAGGACGACGACGACGACGCCGGCAGCGTGGCGACGCGGGACGGCGGAACAAGAAGGGCTGCTGCTACAAGTGTGGCGAGCGCGGCCACTTCAAGCGCGACTGCCCGGAGCTGCGGAGGGCGCCGGCGGAGGAGAGGGCACTGGTGGCGGACGCCGACGTCGAGGACAACGGCCTCCTCTAGGCCACGGCTTAGGGGGAGAATGTTGGGCAATAAGCCGAGGCGTGCCAGGGGCGCGGTGTGCGCGTGCGTGCGTGCAGTGGCCGCGTCGGGTTCAGTCCGCGGCAGAGCTCGGGTGCGTGCGTGCGCGACCGAGTGTAGGCGTGTGTGTGTGCGTGGGTCACGTGTGTGTGCGCGGGGCCACGCGGTGTTGTTAGCGAGTTAAGGGGAGGTGTGGACCGCGTCGGGCGCGCGGGGTGGCCGTGGCGATCGCGTTCGGGCGCGATGCGCGGGCGCGGCCAGAGCGCGCGGGACGTGGGGGAGTGGGCGTGCGAGTTGGTGCGAGGCGTGGCCTGGCAGGCCGGTGCTCGCGGCTATAAAGCCCTGGATCCTCCCTGTATCTAGTTGACACGGTCGAGTTCGTGCTCGAGGAAAGGAAAAGGCGTACGTGCGCCGGAAAAATCCCTGTGTCCACTGTCTCCTCTCTGAACTTTTCTGAACTTCATCTCCTTCGTCAGTGAGCAGAGCTACGGCGAGAGACAGTGAGCAGAGCGTGCAAGAGAGGAGGGCCGCGGCAAGCAAGGCGCGGCGACGATACAGCTGGCAGTAGTTAACTAGCCAGTAACTTCCGTCTTGTTTAGTTAATTAGTGTAATATATATATACTGCTCTCTCCTTTTAAGAATGTACAATAAGATGCATCAAACATATATATGTAATGGATCCATCCAATCTAATCTAACATATAAAGCCTCCTAGACTACCCGCGTAACTGAAGGCATCGAGCGCGCAAGACGTTTTTAACCGCACGATTGAATTACTGCGGCAGCGACAGTGCTTTTTTTGGCCGCTGGCGTTTGCCCAGCTGTCGGTTTTTTTTCACGTCCGTGGCCGCTTCAGCAGAGGATGACAGGTGGGGTCTGAGACCGTGGGGGCCAGCGACCAGAGGCTGGGTTCTCTAGACACTCCGTGTAGGTTCACCGCGCGAGGATTGGTCAGCCCTCTCTCCCGTGAAAATATCTCCTCCCTCTCCCTCATCCCGCTACTCTCTTCTCCGGGCCGCCGCCGCCTCCGCTCCCCCTCCCTCTCGGCCGCAGCCTCGTCTCCGCTGCCTCCACCGCCTCCTCCTCCCCTGCCTCTCCTCCTCCCGTGTCTCCTCGTCCCCTCCCTCTGCCTCCGTGCTCAACAGGAGGAGCCGAGGTCACTGCCGCACCGCACGATGGTGGGCGAGGGCGAGCTCCTTGCTTCTCGCCGCTCCCAGCCACCGGGCGCCGTCCTGCCGACGCGGCCCACTGCACGCTGCCACCAGCGTCTTCTTCGGATGAACCCCTCGAGCCCCCACCATGGCGGCTGCCTACAGAGGAGTCGAGCCCCCACCTAGAGGAAAGGCTGGCACAGGTGATCTCTTTCTTCCTCCTTTTCTCATCTTTCCATGGCAATTTGAGGTCCTCCCTCCAATTCATGATGCCAGCCCTCATCTATGGTCTTGTCATCTTAATTCTCCCAGTTCTCTGATTATCTTATTTTGATTTTTTTGATTTATGTTTGTTTCTAACCACATGTGCAGATCTGAGAAAAAAGAGAAGAGTCTCTCTCTCTCTCTCTCTGTGTGTGTGTAACACATTGACGTTCATCAGTTCTCCAGGAGTAGTTACAGTTACAAGATTACATTTGTCTTACATATGTTTTGTTCATTATACAATTTTCTTTAACTTCTGGATTGGTGCAGGTTCGAGGATGTGCACCCGGAGCGCACCTGTCTTGATTATCAGCCGAGCCTTGATCTGGAGGTAATCGTTAGAATAAGCATCCTTGATGATTCTGTCCAATTTTTGGGATTTGTGATTCGTAGCGAGTTAAGAGATCATTTGTTGGCCTATCCCTGTTTATGATTTGAGATTGTTATTTTTTGCGCACTCCAATTCCAGAAATCCAATCCAATTTCACCCCTACTCTGACCTCAATGGACTATTGTTGTCGTTTTCCTCCACCTTGCCCTAGGACACAGGTGGCCGGGTGAGGCTGAGACAAGCCAAGGATCAACCAGCAGTTCTTCCCAACCACGCCGCAGCAGCAGCAGCAGACGATGATGTTGTGGTGTGTCCTAAATGTACTAATCTTGCTTTTGCAGATGTTCATATTTTTATTTTCCATTTGCGCCATGCATTTGCTTTTTTACTTCCTGTCAACAATTTAACTAAAAGATTCACACCAGTTCTTCAACTCTTTGCTTGATCATGGTTTGTTGCTTTGAAGAGCACTGCAATTACTTCCTCGAGGATGATGTTACTTGTGGCAGCTATAATTTTTGAAAGGCCCCCAATTTATGATGTGTGTATACCGAGTGAATGAATCAACATGAGCCCTCTTATGTGTTAGTGTATTTTATTACTTAGTTCTTACTACGAGATACCCTATTTGGCCATGTTTCATGGTGCACTGGAGAATGCATCCATACTGTGTGTGTAATTTAGAATATTGTTGCTTTTGGATGATGATATACCATGCTATGAATTATATATCCCAATCTGTATTTTAATACTTTCTTCTTTTTGCCTTATTGTTAGAACAACTTTTGCTGAGTGGGCTAGCTCCGTATGGTAATATATTGATGGAAGTTAGACAAGTGGAGTTGTACTATTTGGTCAGAGTTGATATTTTCGGTGGAGTTGGGAACTGAACTGATGGAGTTATACTCGGTGTTAGCTACACCTGTTTTTGGTCGCACGGATACTTTTTATGGTCGGTGTAAGCGCACAAGCTGGTGGTTCCTGAGTTCTTATAAAGTAGGGAGTAAGGTTTTCATTCTGATGCTTTATTGTTTTAGGATTTAGATATTTTCTAACCGGTTTACAGGGCTAAGGTGTTTATGTTTTCCCCTTGTTACAGTTCATGCAATGCAACCTCCTTTCTCTAAGGTTTATGCTTAAGGGTATAATTTTTATATTTGATTTGGTACTCCATATAGGTGGATGTAATGATTATATCAGCAGCCCCGGAACAATGGCATTGAAACTGATTGTCCTCTTCTTAGCCTTTGATTTCTTTCATTATAATCCGATAAGATCCTGTTTCTAGATGCTTGCAATTTTGAAGGAACCAGGTTATGTATGATTGCAAAGATCACTGAGAGTTTTGTTATTAGATACATGAGGCAGGAGCTGGGTATTTGTCTGTGGTGGCAACAAAGCTGTCGTTTAGGAGTTGTTGGTGTACAGTGTAAAGAAAGGCATGCTTTTTTATTTTTAATGGCGTCCAGATAGTTGGAGAACCTATATTTTCTTCAGATCTATAGGTTCAAGATATGCAGTTTCTATTTTCTAATTATACTAGCTTGATCCAATAATGACAGAAGTTCCACAAGCTCTTAATTATTTCAGTTACTTGTGCAGTATGGAATTTGATAATTTAACATGTGCACTGCAATTGGCAACACTTTGAACAAAACCTTGAGTTTCTTTTCTCAGGAATACGAAAATGAATCTGTACTTTGAGGTACTCATATGCTGAGGACACAAGATTCCGTCGAGTGTTCATGTATACATAGTGGTAGTTGTGTTTGGTAGCTAGGAGCAAACAATACTAGGAACGTTTACTCAGACTCAGCCGAACTGAGGCAAGCACCCATGCTACTTCTCATGGACTTCCATGTGTAGATGGCGAGAATGGTTCGACAATATAGTGCTTCCATATGCACCCATGCTACTTTAGTTTAGGATCGTCACATATTATCTTTAATAACGCTATGCACTGAATGGACAGACTGTACACCCTTCTTTTGTTTATTCAGAACAGATCAGCTATAGAGAAGGCTAATGTGGTTGGAGAAGGAATTAATACACTGGAGTGCTCCCTAAGAGGGCACAAACTTCTCCAACCACATAATTGTAGTTTCAAGTCTGCTTTCTCTATTTGTCAATTTTTTGGGGAACATATAAATGAACTATATTTTTGGTGCAATTGCTCTATCACAATCGAATTGACCCATCCGATGCTTCACTGTATCTTAGCATGCTTATCGAGTACATTCCTTATATCATTTTTACAGCTAAATTGATTTGTGTCAGGTATGGCTATAATGGCAGGTTGTCCTAACAGAAGCTTCAATTTTCCTGGACAGTTTATAGGGGCTATAATGGGTGCTGGGGATCTGAATATTCAAACAGAAGATGGAAATATTGGCATGCCAAGTAATGTCTGTTGTGTCATTGTGGAGTACCTTTCTGGAGGTGCATTGAAAATAATTCTGATAAAGAACAGGAGAAGGAAGTTATCTTGTAAAGTTGTGGTCCAGATATCTGTTGACCTTGCCAGAGGGTAAGTAGTTCACCGCATTCTGTGTGTGTGTGTGTGTGTGTGCGCGCGCGCGCGCGTGCGTGTTTAGTACTTCTGTAATTTCCATGGGCGTGTTTCGTATTTTCTATGTACATTTTATGAGAATTGGTATCGTCTTTGTCATTCTTTTAAATGTTTAATGTATTTTTTTTCAATTTTTGTTATTTAGTTCCAGTCATGTTTCCTTTGTCTTAGATCTACACCTATTAGGAAGAGCATAGTTTCATCTAGATCATGTTCTTTTAGTTGTTCAGTGTTTGTTCATTAGTGTAGCAGAGTAAGCAGTGCATTTTGTCCATCAGTTAAATCATGTCACATTCAGTTGATTAGGTTCAGTTTTTATTCCTTTCTTCTTCATTCCTTCAGTTTTTTGTTCCTCTATTTAAAGTATAAATAGACTGAGAAATTTCAAGAGGTGTAAAAACAAGACTTGCGGCATTGTTAGTTATTTCTTTTGCGCGTTTGCCTGAATTTCTGTGCTGAAATAGCAACTCAATGTTAGTGCATTTACGATGATGAGGCATAGCAACTTACTGTTCAATCTATTCAAGTTACATGTCATGCATGTTCCAGTCATAATCATATCTCATGGACAATATATAGATGATTATAAGGACATAAAACAGTTGGAACCATCGTACATCATGTCACAATTTATAGAGCGGATAATATATTGTGGCCGCCTGCACCTTTGTGGCAAGAATGAGGTACTGTTATTGTTGTCATGCGTACTTCGGACAAGTGGTACAAAGTAAAAGTATATATTATTGCAAATTTTAATTTTCAGGTATGTACGCCGTTGTGTGAGCACAAGATGTTATTCTTATTTAGAGAAGCCAATGCTTAAGTGCTAATTGGTATACCCCAGATCCATCAGTGGGAGTGATACAAGGCACTTTCTAAGTCCAGGTTCAACAAAAACGTCAGCCTACCCGGCCATACGAGGGCATTGAGCTCGCGCTGTGATTTTAGGCTGCCGGATGTTTTTACTGTACATGTTTTAGGCTGCCGTTGTGTGAGCTTGGTTGTTTGGGCCTACATTGCAGTGTATTGGGTAGACGGGCTGGACGGCTGAGCCGGAACCAATTCTCTCCTGAAAATCTAGCCCATGAGAGACCAGTCCTCTTCCGTCCTCGAGCCCCACACTCCTCTTCTTCTTGCTCCACGGCGTCCCTGCTCCTTGACACTCCGCCGCACGGCTTCTTGCACCGTCCTCTTCTCTCCACCCGCCTCATCATTGACTACCCTCCTGGCGCATTCTCCTGGGCCTCTTCCCCGGTGCCTGAGGTGGAGCAGCGGTGGCGCCGCTTCTTCTCACGGGCATGTGAAAGCACACGAGCTCCCCGGGTGATTTTGGTAATTAATGTCAACATATCTTTTGTTGGACTAATAGTTTGTTACTAGCTCCTAATTTGGGTGATGAACAAATTGTTTAGATTTTGTGTGCAAATCTGAGACACTACATTGGTTTGGAAGTGAATTTGTAATCTATTGTTTAATTTAATGTCATGCTAAAGTTGATGCAGATGTCCTGTATTTGCTAATATTGTCCATAGGAATGGCCCTCCTATGCCCTGCTCCTCTTGCATTGGCGCAAATTCGCCTCCTCCCCCGCCTCCGTCTCCATGTGTGCGACAACGACCCCGGGAGGAGCTCGAGCCGCAGAGACGGTCCATGGTGCCGTCACCGTCATATTTGGCAAGAGAAGCGTGGGCTGCAGAGACGGCCGGATCCGTCCGACCCTCGCGCTGCCGTCCGTCCACCCTCGAGGTACGTCCCCGCGTCCTCGTGTCCATCCTCTCTCACTGTCATTTACGTCCTCATGGCCGGACGAGGCGATGTGGAAGCTGCGGTGGCGCAACGACATCTTTGCTTGTTTCTGTACTTGTTGAAACAATCGATGATCTCTTTTTTCCTGCAGGATAATGTGTTTGTTCAGCTGATTTGTACAGTTTCAATGCCGGGTTGTTAAGGAGAATGCAGATGATGCATATTCTATGAGTTGTGGACCCCCCAACAGCAAATTCAGTCCTACATCTTTGATGGCTAAGCATGGTTTCAGTTCTTAGATCTTCGATCCATCAAGAACTTGTACAAGCAGAGCTGTCCTAGAGGTATATTTTTCTATTCTAGATCCAGATGTAACTCTGTTTTTAATTCTTGGCAAAGAAAACATGTTTGGATGCTCCCAGCCTGCTTTAGAATATACTTTATGTGCTGTCGTATAACTATAGGCACTGTATTTGCAGAAGCCCTGTAAGATATATAGTTTAGTGGCTCTAATTCATTCTGAGATATTCAGCATGCCCCTTGGTCACTTGTTTCTCACTATTCTAACAACGTGCGCAATTTTCTTGCTAAACTCATTCCGTTGTCTAGCTCTGTTCATGCCTACATGTTATTGTAGCTTCATTTTACCATGAGATTCCTAAAGATTTACTACATTCTTACTCTGTATCCATCCTAAGGCTTTCCTGCTCGTTATTCTTAAGGCAGACTGCATTTATACATAAGCAAAGAGAACACATAATCAATTTCTACTACCAGGTTGCTATACTGACCACAAATTAAAATTTTCTTGTGCTTCTGCTCATTTAAATGCATAATTTGGTCACACACCTCTTGCTGCAGCTACAAAGTTCATTGTACGATGCCTACAAATTATTGATCTCATTTTTCAGAATAAAGCTGTAGGCTGAGTTTAGATTGTTCTTTTGCCGGAAATGGAACAGGTAATGATACAGCCTAAGCATTGCATAGTATAAATTTCATAAAAAGGTCATGTAATATTTTGCTTAGGTTCATGCAAATATCTGGAATTGACATGCATATGTTTCTTGTATGTGCACACATTGTAGTTGTATCTTCAGCTAGCTCTACAATTTGTTTGGAAATTTCAGGTAGACAACATATCTTTGGTGTTTCCCTGTGAGTTGTTGTTGACGACCTCGTTATCATATTTGGTTCTAGAGGTCCACCTTTGCATCTGTTACCCCCCAAATCTCAAAGCTTATTGTTGACCTCTTACACATGCATTTGTCATTCCGTGGCGTATTGTTCTTCATATTCATGCTATCATTGGCATAAAAGTAGTATGAGTGAAAAGTATCCATGTTTTCTTTGAGATTTGACTTTTTGTATTCTTTTATAGTCAACACAAATATATTGGAAGTTACAATTTTTGTGATCAAATTGAAGTTTGAGCAAGCGCCTGGAAGCGACCAGAAATAGTTTATGGTAAACTTTGGTCAACGTGTCCTGACCAGCATGCTTCAGAGGTTACTAAAACAGCCGCCTTTTGTTTCATATCGATCAGACCAGGATCTTTCCCATTTTGGGGTACTCCGAGCAAGATATGTATAGCCTTTAGTCTTCACTTGCTGCCCCTGTGGTGAAAAGTAGTGTATGATGTAGTCTATGGTCTTTAGATTTTGTTGTTGTCTCTGTAGTCAGAAGCGGTTTATCATCGCTTACTGTATATATGTGAAGGCCTCCTCTTCTATTGTTCTTTCCAGAACACTATGACTCAAGAAACAACCTTTTCTTTTATGCATGCTTTCGCTTCAATGCTTTCGTCAAAACTTCCTCTGTCCAGTTTCTACAACCATAATGTTCGTGCACTGCGAAAGATCATCCGTAGCACCACCACGCCTGATAACTACTATGTGTGCCATATGACATAAACATTTGCAACAAAAGGCAAAAGAATGGTAACTCTTTGCAATTACTCTGTCCAGTTTCATATAATAGCATGGTATAAAATGATACAGTGACTAACCTTGACTGTTATTTTCAGCACTTTAGCATTCCCTTTTCTACGGGTTCGCTTTTCCCACACATGGATGCTGACCATGGTAAACTGGCAATCACTACTAGAGACAGAACTACCGTTGTCACGACCCGCTTTATCAAAGGTGTTGACAAAAGGGCCACCATCACTAAAGGCTGGAGCGGCTTCTTCCGTCAGGCACACATGAACAACGGACAACCATATGCTTTCGCCTTCAAATGCACTTCCAAGGGACTGCATCTGATCGTCTACTCAATATAAGCATGTTGCAACAACCCCTTGTTATATAACTTAGTATTAATATTATGCCTACCAAGACTTTTGTGTTTATCATCCTTTTGGATCTTATGTAGTCCCTTAAGACAATTCTGTGCATTTAGTTATCGGTTATTTGCTGCTTAGACTGCTATATAGTATGCTTTTGAAATAGCTATGATAAAAGAAATATATGCTTAAGCCTTCAAGTGCACACCCAAAGCCCTCTGTATGACTATCTATCCAGTCTAAACAGACACGAGAGTCCTTTCCTACATGACTTAATGCATTGCTATTCTTTTCGAACAACAATATGTTAATGCACACTCTTACAATAATTAGCTTGCACTCGGCCTTTGCACCATTGGCGGAACGGGTCATCTAGTATACTAATGTGGTAACTAAAGGCAGTAGTTGCTACATGCTACATGAGAGCGGCCGTCCTGGACGCAGCGGCAGCTGGACGCAGATATCCAGCCGCCCGCTGCGCCGAGGTGATGCGTGCATAGAATAGGTGGGAAAATCACAAACGATGCATACATTAGCCGTATACAATCAATACTACTGGCCACGCTGACACAAGGACCAGCACCGCAGGGCACGGTGGCCCTTTTTACTACTGTTTCATCTACGGCGTCATTGGGGCTCGCTGTAATTAATTGTGTGTACGGCTGCACCGGTGGGACTTTGGCTATGCCATGTGCGGGTTTGGGGCAGCCTTCTGGCGTGGGGTCGGTCGCCTTTTTTGACCGGGTGGCCGCTGCCGTGCACGGAAGTGCGCAGCTCTCTCTGCGCCTGTCGGTGGTTCATGCATGCGCGCCTCCACTTAGTTTCCACGAGCGCCACCACAGCCATGGTGAGCGTCATGAGGAGTAGCCGGGCGCCCATCCGCTGCAGCTGCGACGGCTTGCTGTAGCCGCTCGAGGGGAAGCTCCTCAGCGCCGGCACAACCACCTTGTTGTAGATTGTAGAGGAAAACCCATGTCAGGACGCAGATCACCTCGAAGGAGGCCAGCGACGCCGCGGGCACCGGCACCGACAGGATGGTCATGTCCATGGTGCTGCCCTGTTGCACGAACGTGGTGTTCATATGCGAGAAGGCCGATGAGACAATGATGCTGGTGATCCAGACGGGCAGCAGGCGGAGCAGGATCTTGAGCTCCTCCACTTGAGTCACGGTGCAGAGTTTTCATGAGGTCGCCTCCTCCGGCCTCTCCTCCATGTCCGACTGGCCGCCTTGTCGAGGAACTTGAAGTCGCTGGTGTGCGCGATCCTGGGCTGGGGCGAGTCGATCTTGTCGCTGACCTCGTAGAGGTGTCCAACTTCGACGTCGGCGGGCACCTTGACGCAGATCTTCTTGTACGCGGCAGTGACGACCTGGCAGAGGCTCTTGAGCGGCGTGCCGGCGGGCATGCGGTGTTTGTACATGGGCGTGGCGAGCAGGAAGGCGGCGAAGGCAAGCAAGATGCAGGTTGTGGCGATGCCGAAGCCTGCACACGTACAGTGCTCTGCAGCGGTACTATTTTGTCTTCTCGCCTGCACACGTACAGTGTTCTGCAGTGGTGTGTCAGTGCATGGTACTTCAAATACACCAATACGCAACATATCGCTCACCAGCAGGCCTCTATACTTCAAGTAGCATGTCTGGCTGCTACTAATCGCGACGCTATGCGAGCCGTCGATGCGCGGCGTGCAGCTGCCACTGCGTGCAGCGATGCACTTCTCCATGCTACATCCAGTATATAACTTGGCAAGAACTTAACGGTTGCACTTTCAGAGTGAAATTAGCGGTGTCAAATGGAATCATAGATGCTGTCGCAAAGGTCACAGAGCCGTGGCGTCTTGCTGGAGCTAAATGCTTTGAGAGCCCTTTTGAGGATCCACCATGAGAGATAGACCTTAGTTGGCCTGGAGTGCCAGTGGCCATGTTTTCTTGGGTAATCTTTGATCCTCGAATCCACCACATCATTGTTTTTTCCCCCATTGCTTCCTGCTCAATATCAGTCAAAGACGGCAATTTGCTGAATCCTTCAAGAAAAATAAATCATCCAATCTGTCCTGCTGGGAGAGAATACTAATCTTTGCAACTTCCACTAGTAGATACGGAAATACCACCGTTTGGTTGTTGCTCAGTTTTGGCCGGCAGGCAACGGCTCGCCGCATGCCTCTGCCCGGTGTACCGTGAATAGCTTGGCACCCTGATTAGTTACGAAGCAATGATAATTGTGTGTTGGTGTATGCATTTTTTTAGAGGATGTTTGTGCATGCCTTTTTGCTTTGAGAGGATGGTCGTGTACACACAAACTGAATGCAAAGTGCTTTGCGAGGTGGGACATGCTTGTGTTGATGGGACCTCAGACGGGTAGGACCAGAGGAAGGAAGACAGGGTCGGGAAAGCAATCAGCACGACCTTTTTTTTTACTGTGCTAACTACCGACCGTGTTGGTACATGAAGATAGATCAGAACGACTCATATATTAGGTAGCGGCTTCCCATTGTCTCTCCTCCAAGAAAAGACGGCTAGGGTATCTGTCTCTCGTTGGCAGCGCCATCGATCTCCCACGCTTTCTGTGGCCTTAGGGCCATGGGTGCGCGGTGAATTCAGGCCCTTGCTGGCAGGAGGGCTCCGTTTTGAGGTGCTTCTTCAAGTTTTTTTAGGATTTGTGTCCTGCTTAAGAAGACGAGATGGCGGCAGCTTCTTGAAGATGAAATAAGGTTTTTCTGGCCTAGGCCCCACCTTGATGGTGTGTCTTGCATCATCGTAGGGCGTGTGGAGGTGTGTCTCCGGCGGATCTCGTGGAATTCGATTAGTGTTTGTCTTTGGTGGATCCGCCCGAATCTAGTCTTTATTCATGTATCTTCAGGTTGGATCTTTCCAGTCTAAACTTCTCTTCATCAGCGGCGGTTGCTGTTCTAGTGCATTGATTCTATGGGGCGTTAACACGACGATTTCCCGAATGTCTACTACAACAAGTTATGCCTGACTCCGACAAGGGAGGGACGATGACGGCATCACGCCTTCGGCTCGCTTCAGTGTTTGTAGTCATCTTTAGGTGGTCTATGAATCTGGATGTAATTTTTATTATTTCTGAGGTTCGTTGTACTAACATGATTGAAAATGAATAGATCAAGAATTTGTCGGAAAAAAATCAGAACGACTCCTTTATTATGCATGTTTTTTTCTTTTGGCTCCATTGCCGTACAATCCTCCTTCCTTTTAGCACATATATGCACGCAGGCAGAAAAAGATAAAAATAATGATGTCAGCGTACATTCCTTTCAATTTTAAAAATTCAAAAATTTTGTAGTTCAAACCATTCGCCGGATTGAAATACTGTTTTCATACAAAAGATTAGTCGCGACGAGACCTTCAAAACTATATCCCATGTTGGTATGTTCTGATAACGTTTTTCAGGTAAAAAGTTATCATGCTCGTGCTACGTAAATTATCATATCTGTGGTACATAAGTTATCATGCCATTTACACAAAAATTACCAAGGCATAAAAATGGTTTATTCTTCTCCCCACAGGCATGCATGTATTAGAGGACAAAAAATTTAATCTCATTCTATATTTTCCTATTTAAAAGCTTAAAATATTTTGTAGTTGATACAATTTTGATCGGAAAATAGTTTCTATATAAAAATCCGATGGGATGACAACTTCAAAACTAGGTCCAATGTTGGTATGTTCTGATGAGATTTTGCAGTAAAAAAAGTTACAAGACCTAGGCTAAGTTATTTACCAGCTCTACTGTGCGTATATTACCATGCTATTTACGCATGAGTTATCGGTATATTTTTATAACAATTTTCTTGAATTAAAAAGTTACCTTGCCTGGGCTAAGTAAGTTATCAACTCTGCTTATGCTTATATTACCATGCTAGTACACATGAGTCACCGGGGGTGTTTTTCAACAAATTTTCTCCGAGTAAAAAATAGTTACCACTTCTGGGCCAAGTAAGTTGGTATCTTTGTTGTGTGTATATTACCATGCTTGTACACATGAGTTATTGGGGGTGTTTTCAACAACTTTTTCCCTGAGTTACCACATTTGGGCTAAGTAAGTTATCATCTCTACGGTGCGTATATTACCATTGCTAGTACACATGAGTTACCAAGGGGGGTCACAATTTTTTCTTGGTCAAAAACTTATCACGCTTCGGCTAACTAAATTATCATCTCTGTTGTGCGTATATTATCATGTTATTTTCATTTAAGTTATTGAGGTTGTTTCCATAACACCCCCCCCCCCTCTGCTCATGGACCATCTTTCACGGGCCGGCCCATGAGCATGTGTGCACATCATGTACTGTCCGTCGAGGTGAGCCCCTTGGGTTTGCATGGCATCTATGTTATTTACACATAAGTTGCCGAGGCCATGTTTTTTTTTCTAGGATCGAAGTTATCATGGTGATTGGACGTAAAACTATCAGGTTTGCGATTCATAAATTATCATGTTATTTACGTATAAGTTATCATGGTATGTTTCAAAACAATTTTTCTTTCCGAGTCATAGTTACCGCAGTGTTTATATGTAAATTATGAGGACCGTGGTGCATAAAAATACCATGATATTTACATAGAAGTTACTGGGACATATTTTTAGTAACCTGTTTTTCCTCGGGTGAATTACCAACAAAATTATTTATTTGTATGCCTAATTCCACAACTTATAATGTAGTGCGAAAATATGTACTATAGAAGGCTAACGGAACCAGCTTTTCTTTTGTTGCCATGGGGTTTAAAAGGTCACATATGTATTTTCATTTATCAGACATCAAAAGGTATTAGCTGAGTTGGTCATTGGCATCATAGAAAAGCCAACAGAAAAACACAGCAGACGGTGATTGGAGAAAGAAGAGATAAGGCAGTTACTCACTCTGTGTGTTCGGTTTATTCGGTTTACATGGTTCGATTTATATGGTTTTTTGGTTTGTACGGTATTAATACTTCGGTAAATATGCTATGAAAGTGAAATACGGTTTGGTTTCGGTATATACCAAGTTATTTCGGTATGATTTCGGTATATACCATAATAACCAAAGTTGACGCGAATTTGAAAATAACGTCGTAACAATTTACAAATTTATGACTCAAAACAGATACTATTTTAGACAAATATATATATATATATATATATATATATATATATATATATATATATATATATATATATGCATGAATTGATTCATCCCTTGATTGTTATGGACGTGCTTAGCATTTCTTAGAGAGAAAAATGAACTATGTTACGAGAAAAACGTACGTGCTTGGTAGTAAATTTGACTCATGTACAAGAAAAATGATAACTTGTATGGTTGTTTGCCTCAAGAAATATAAATTTATGTTTACTTCGGTTTATTCGGTTAACCATTCGGTTTTTCGGTATATACCATAAAACCAAAGTTTAAAACAGTATGAAAAGTTCATACCATACCAAAACCAGAAACCATAAAACCGTAAAATTGGTTCGGTTCAGTTTATTTTCGGTATGGTTTTTCGGTTCGGTTTCAAAATGAGAAAATTGCGGGAGGTTTCATGCGCCTGATGCGGATCGTGTGGCTAGCAAGTCATTCGAATCTCCCAGTGGTTCGGAATTTAAGAAACTGATTTTCTTTCTGTTGGATATAAGGCCAACTCCAACCGGCCGACACAGACAGACGCCCCTTTCTCTAGTTTCATCCGTTTGGATCGGCCAGGCAGACACAATTGTCCGTTTGCGTCTGTGTGCATATAGGTGCGCCCAACCGGCCTGACGCATTTCAAATGGTGGCCATATTTAAACATTAAACTTAAACTAAATAAGACACAACAATAATTTAAACTTGAAATTATATTTTACATTAAGTCAAAAAGACCCGGCTGTACTCGTTGACGTACACTAAACTTAAACTTAAACTAAAATAAAATAAAAAACTGGAACAAAACCCTAGATCGGTTGTCGCCGTCATCCTGCCCGTCTTCAATAAATGTCGTCACCACCATCCTTGTCGTCTTTGCCATCCTTGATGAGGTTGACGAAGGGCGGTGGCTGCCACAGGTAGGCGGGGTGTGCATGCTGCTGCTGATGAATGACTAACCGTGGATGTGGTTGCTCATGCGCCGAGGGCAGTGACCACGGTTCAGTGCCCAGCCAAAAATGTAGGACAGACACAGACTTTGACATGGAGGGCATCGTCGACGTCCATATCTAGGACTGCCCCTCCAAAGTCCTCTTGCTGCGAGACGGTTACATCGCCTGCATCTGAAAAAGCCAGTTGCACCTCCAGGGCATCCCACTGGTTGCGCTCGTACTTGAGCTTGGAGTCCATGAGCACCTTCTTGATTAGCTTGTCATCCTCGTCGCAGTTGAGTGCTGGTGCTGGTGCCGGTGGAGGCAGGGACATCAAACGTTGTCGGCCCCGTGCACGTCCCCATGTACGGGATGGGTTGGGAGCACGCACACGGGGCGGGTTGGGAGTACGCGCACGGGGCGGGCTGCTAGCACGATCAACAAAGAAAGTTTGCCATCGCACGTCATGCTTGTCCCACAGCGACACATATCCTTGAGAGGCGAATCGACGACATACCTTACATTGCGGAGGAGGTTCAGAGGTAGCATTGCACGCTCGCAGTTGATCTTCAAGAGACAGGCATGACTGCTCGCCAGGATGGGCGGCACAGGCACTCGATCCAGGCTAAGATGCCACCTGTTTGGCATACACGCATCGGGCCACGGCAGCGAGGTGTCCTTGCCCCATTACCGCTGGCAAACCTCCGCCTTGATGTATGGCATGCGCCGCGGCGGATGGCGAGATGAAGAAACCGACGACGCTCCTCGGCCCCGACGACTAGAGGACAACCCCACTTCATGTTTCTGCTTCTCCGATGAGCCAGTAACGCACTTTCATTGCTGGCTGGCGAAGGGGCAGCAGCCGACAGAGTGCGGGCCGCCCGAGCTAGAGCTTGTCGGGTGCATGGGCGGCAGGGGAGTAGTATGAAAGCGCTTTGGAAGTTGACTGGCTGATCATCGTGTTACGCCCGGATAATTAGGCTACAGTAACCCCATGTTAACGATGCCACGTCACCTCAGATTACTGTTGATAATCTCGTGTTAGTTCGAAACGATTCATATTCAAAATTTGAATTTAAGTTAAACAATTAAAGTTTTCAAAAGTCAAAACTAAATTGTTCCTAATGTGTCAAATAATCCATAATAAATATTGGTGGATAAATTATATTTTAATAAAATATTTAGATGCACTAAAGTAATAGAAATGATAGCAAACACAATTAATTAGATGCCTTTTATAAAGTTATAATAATAAAACTAAATTAGTAGTGTGCCAAAATAATTGTGGCAGTGGACTGATTAGTAATACTAATTTAGGTGCTGACTGGGTATTTTATAAAACTAAAATAAAAGAAACTTTAAATGAAAACAGTAAAGAAAATAAGTAAAAAGAAATAAAAAAGAAAAGCAAACCCCATCACTAGGCTCCGGCCCAGCAGGCCACCAGCCCAACTGGGCAAAGGCCCAACCGGCCGGCCCACCCCACTACCTTGACCCCCTGGTGCCGAAACCCTAGGCACCGACACTATAGCTGGCCAAATGGGCCAGTTTTTTCGGGCCGGCCCGTGAGCACGCCGGCACGGCCCGCCTTGGGCCAGGCACGACACGGGCTAAACGGGCCGGGCCAGGCACGCGGCACGCCCTGGGCCGTGCCTGGGCCTGGAGGCTGGGCACGCGGGCCGGCACGGCACGGCCCGATTACGTTTTTTTTATTTTTTTATATATGGCCCAACATTTAAAAATAGGCTAAAAACACTCAGTGCGTCAAATAACAGGCTAAAAATATGCGGCCCACTGTGCTAAACGGGCCAACGTGCCGACCCGTTTACTAACTGGGCCGTGCCTGGGCCTGGGGGCGCAGCACGCGGGCCGGCACGGCACGGCCCGTATAGTAATCGTGCCCTGGCGGGCCGTGCCGGGCCAGGCACGATTATGACGGGCTGGGCCGTGCCGTGCCGGGCCGGCCCGTTTGGCCAGGTATGACCGACACCCCTCACTCCCCCCACTCGCGCCCCCACTCTCCCTCCCCCGAACCCCCCACACTCCCCCCCCCCCCCCCCCGCTCGATCTGTATGCCCGCTACCTCGCTGCCCCCGACCCCGGCGTCCCTCTCGTCTCCGGCGCCGCCCGCTACCTCGCCCCCGCCTCCTCGACGCCGCACCACCGTTGGACCTCGCCGGACGCCATCACCGGACTGCCTCCTCGTCGCCTGGTCGTCTCCGACCTCCTCCCCGCGCCCCGTTGCCCCGTACCCTATGACCGGACGTGAGCCTCGCTCCCTCCCCTCTCCTACCCGCGATCCCACATGCCTGCGCTGCGCGAGCGCTCGCGCTCATCGCCGCGTCCCTCGCATCGGCCATCGCCCCGCGCGCTCCTGGCCACCGCGCTGCCCGCGCCCACCGGCGTCGTCCGGCTTCCATGCCCGTGGTCACCCCCTGACGCCGCGCGCCCGTTGGCCGTCCACCACGGCACCCGCAACCCCGCGGTTCTGCCGCAGCCACGGGCTGCTCGCCCTTCGCCTAGCTCCGCCATGGCCTCATCCTTCCACCTTCCCTCCTCGCACTCACCGCCGGTAGCCGCTCGCTGTGCCTTGCCGTCCGCCCCGCTCTGTCGCCCCCTTGCCGCGCTGCTCCGGCTGCCGCTGTGGCCGGCGGCCCCTTGTTGGCCTCGGGCCTCCAAGAGGGCGCACGTTCTGCCTGCGCCCGTAACCGCACCCCTAGTGCCCGTTAAGGCCCCTAGGGCCTATGACAAATGGGGCCCAGCCCCAGAACATTTTTTTAAAGAAAATAACATAAAGATGAATTAATAAGATTAATAATTAATTAATTAATTAATTAACTAAATTAATTAACTTAATTAATCCTATTTAGTTAACCTAATTAACTATTGTTAATTAATTAAACGTAATTAGATTAGATAAATCCTAATTACTATAAAGAGAATATGACATGCAGGACCCACACGTCAGATTGACCCAGTCAACGCCCTGTTGACTCCTGACGTCATGATGACATCAACATACATTATTCTGGATAATGTTGATGTAAAATAATTAAATAAATTCGAAAAATGAATAAATCTTTTAAAATTAATATAAAATAAACCGTAGCTCGGATGGAAAAACTTTGTACATGAAATTTGCTCAGAACGACGAGACGAATCCAGATACGCAGCCCGTTTGTCCGCCATGCTTCCCTACCATAGTGAACCTGCAACATTTCTCCGGTTCATCCGTCCGAAAATGCGAAACACCAGGGATACTTTCCTGGATGCTTCCCCGTTTCGCCGGTATCACCTACTACCGCGTTAGGTCACCCCTAGCACCGCGTATTGCCTTGTTATATTTTGTGATGCTTGCTTGCCCCGTATTTACCGTTTCTTCCCCCCTCTTCCTCTTCAGTAGACCCCGAGACCGGTGTTGATGCGAATGAGTACGACTACGTCTTCGACGACCCCTCCTTGCCAGAGCAACTAGGCAAGCCCCCCCCTTGGTCACCAGATATCGCCTATTCTTCTCTCTACTGTTTACATTAGAGTAGTATAGCATGTTACTGTTTCGATTGATCCTACTCTATTGCATAGCCTGTCATTGTTGCTACAGTTGTTGATACCTTACCCGCAATCCTAAATGCTTAGTATAGGATGCTAGTTTATCATCATTGGCCCTACATTCTTGTCAGTCTGCCTTGCTATACCATCGGGCCGTGATCACTCGGGAGGTAATCACGAGTATATACAATACATACCTACATATTATACAGATGGTGACTAAAGTCGGGTTGGCTCGTTGAGTACCCACAAGTGATTCCGATGTGGGGGCTGAAAGGACAGGTGGCTCCATCCCGGTAGAGGTGGGCCTGGGTTCCCGACGGCCCCCGACTGTTACTTTGTGGTAGAGCGACAGGGCAGGTTGAGACCACCTAGGAGAGATGTGGGCCTGGCCCTGGTCGGCGTCCGCGGTTACTTCATAATAATACGCTTAACGAGATCTTGGTATTTGATCTGAGTTGGGTCATTGACCTTATACGCACTAACCGCCACGTGGAACAAGATATGGGCAACCGGCGTCATGGTATCAGCCGAAGCTCTTTTTCACGTCAGCGACTGAGCGGCGCGCGCCGCATTGGACCGTAAGCTCGCGCTTGTATTAAGGGGGCTAGGTCTGCTTCCGGCCGTGTACAACGTGTAGGTGTGAAATGGGAGATGGGCCAGACCCCTGCGCGCATAGGAGTTAGACCGGCGTGCTGACCTCTCTGTTGAGCCTAGGTAGGGCTGCGACGTGTTGATCTTCCGAGGCCGCGCATGACCCAGGAAAGTGTGTCCGGCCAAATTGGATCGAGCGTGTCGGGTAATGTGGTGCCCCCCTGCAGGGAAGTTTATCTATTCGAATAGCCGTGATCTTCGGTAACAGGACGACTTGGAGTTGTAACTTGACCTTATGATAACTAGAACCGGATACTTAATAAAACACACCCTTCCAAGTGCCAGATACAACCCGGTGATCGCTCTCTAACAGGGCAACAAGGAGAGGATCGCCGGGTAGGATTATGCTATGCGATGCTACTTGGAGGACTTCAATCTACTCTCTTCTACATGCTGCAAGATGGAGGCTACCAGAAGCGTAGTCTTCGATAGGACTAGCTATCCCCCTCTTATTCTGGCATTCTGCAGTTCAGTCCACCGATATTGCCTCTTTACACATATACCCATGCATATGTAGTGTAGATCCTTGCTTGCGATTACTTTGGATGAGTACTCATTGTTGCTTTGCTCCCTCTTTTCCCTCTTTTCCCTCTTCTTCCCGGACGCCGCAACCAGATGTTGGAGCCCAGGAGCTAGATGCCACCGTCGATGACGACTCCTACTACACTGGAGGTGCCTACTAGTACGTGCAGGCCGCTGACGATGACCAGGAGTAGTCAGGAGGATCCCAGGCAGGAGGCCTGTGCCTCTTTCGATTTGTATCCCAGTTTGTGCTAGCCTTCATAAGGCAAACTTTTAATTATGTCTGTACTCAGATATTGTTGCTTCCGCTGACTCATCTATGATCGAGCAATTGTATTCGAGCCCTCGAGTCCCCTGGCTTGTATTATGATGCTTGTATGACTTATTTTATTTTAGAGTTGTGTTGTGATATCTTCCCGTGAGTCCTTGATCTTGATCGTACACGATTGCGTGTATGATTAGTGTATGATTGAATCAGGGGCGTCACAAGTTGGTATCAGAGCCGACTGCCTGTAGGAATCCCCCTTTCCAACTCCTTGGCCGAAGTCGAGTCTAGTCATTGAAAAACTTTTACTAACATGGTTGTGTGGCTTACGGGCCCACGTTGCCATTGGTTGGTATTAGGATCTTTTACTCCTCGTCTATACTCTGGGACTCTGATCTCTCTTCTATTCGGGTTAAATGAATTTTGCTAACTCTAACATTAGGATCTCGTGATCACTTCCACCCGGAGAACCCCGTGTTACCAATGACCGCCTGCTGCCCCAGAAGATTCCGAAGATACTCTATGATGTTCTTTCGAGACTTGTGCCATTGCTTTTGCAATTCCCATCCATTGATAAACCTCTATGGTTAACTTCTCATTCATACCTGCATCCTCAGTTGCTCTTATTATTACAAGATGCGTTGAAATACTATTCGATGTTCCGAGGATCCTTTATGCTTACTGCCTTGCAGTTCCTTTTCCGCACAAATACATGTACGGATAATTCCTCACAATTACCAGGAATTCATTCATCCCCAGTTGTTCATGTGTTTCACAACATACTTTGAAATGCCATTTGATCTTCCAAGAGTCCTCTACAACTTAGTGCTTATGAGATTCTTCTTGCCTGCTGCATTGTGGTTAATTCCACATGCCTAGCAATATTCCTTGACATCCTTTGTCATTATCATCTTGAGTCCCTCGATTCAATATGTGTGTGATTGCTCATAATCATCAGCTGATCCTTAGGAATTATCTTTCTGGCTCAGACGTCATTCCAGATATGAGCTGATTTTTCGCCAATCAAACTTACTCGTAATTGATCAGGGCATCTGATTCTGATACACCAATCTGGAATTCATAATTTCTTTGATTATTAAGACATCGAAGTATTCAGATGTTTCCATAATCTGATGCCTTTGCATCTTTCTTCCTCTGATTGAGTACCGATACTCATGTCAGCTCCGTTGTGGACCGCCAGACCCATTGCTGGGTTGTTATCCGTTGGTATCATTCACTTTCAAATATTGTGAGTTCTTTCCCTGATACATAATGCCTTTGGTAAATTGTATCCTCTCTCTTGACAACCATGCTCTACTATCGAGCTTTGTTAATTACTCCTAAAAATTTTGTGGTATATATTCCTAGATGCCCCGATGGGTTGAACCAATGCCTTCCCTAACCTGTGTGATCCCGAAAGATTTCATGGGTCATACTTATCTGGTATTGCACCAGGTAAAATGTCCAACAACTAATGTCATTTTTGAAATACGAAAGGTGAATGGAAGGTTATGCATTGAGGAAGTGGGAGTCGACCTTGAACCTTTGTGTTCATGCCCATGGACACGATGTAGATCTTATCATTAAAGCTTCTCTTAAATTAATTATTCCCTTGGTATAAGTTCATCTTATATCTGGGATCTGGCCTTTTGCAATCGTGGTTCCGACCTTGTTCCCCTTTAAATACCATTTCTCGGGCAAGTTTAAGCACTTGTCTTCTGCAGAGCAATATCCTAGTCCAACCTCTACTTTGATCTGTCGTCGAGTATTACCCCATGGTATCTTGATATTATCGTGGAACATCATAACTTCTCACTAGTAGAAAAAGGGTCATACATGAAGCCCAATAGTGCCGGTTTGAATTTCAGCCGGCACTAATGTGTACAATAGCACCGGTTCGTGGCGGCGATCAATAGCACCGGTTCGTGGCTAACCTTTAGTAGCGGCTCATGCCACGAATCGGTACTAAAGGGGATGTGTCAGCCAGCGGTCAGGCTATGGCCCCACCATCACCATTTAGTGCCGGTTCGTACCACGAACCGGTACTAATGAGGTTATGGCAAGCTGTTTTTAGTCCCACCTCGCTCCCCTAACAAGCCTTTTACCACCTTAAATATGTTATTTCTCAAACTATCACAAGCACTTGGTCTTCACTGAACTCTATGTGTAGAATTTGTGGCCGCAATATGAGTCTTCATCGGTTTATAAATCGTTGATGACTCATATTGACAATTCAGATTGTACACACAAAGATCATTGATGATCAAAGTATTTTTGATGTTATAAGATCATATTGACAGTTTAGACTCTAAAGAAATATAAGATCGTGATGTAAATGCTCTTATATTTTTTGTGTTCAGTATGCACCATTCAAAGCGACGCCATCAACTTTCAACCATTTCTGCCTTCATTTGCTATTTTTCATGCATTCAATGATTTGTTTTGACCTGGAAATTGAAAAGCACTACAAATGAACTCTGAAAAAGTTGAATCTTGACATGGTATCATCATTTCACCCACATAGATTGTTCAAAAAAGTAGAGAGGGTTACGGCAAAAACTGGATGCACTTCGTTTACAAACTGGACAATCTCTTTCGAAGTATTCAGGTTTCTGACGAAATTAAACTCATCTGTTACAAAGGCATTTCATTTTTTAAACTTATTACAACTCCAGACTTTTTGTGCGTTCAGTATGCACCATTCAAAGCGACGCCATCAACTTTCAACCATTTCTGCCTTCATTTGCTATTTTTCATGCATTCAATGGTTTGTTTTGAGAACTAAATGACCTGGAAATTGAAAAGCACTACAAATGAACTCTGAAAAAGTTGAAACTTGGCATGGTATCATCATTTCACCCACATAGATTGTTCAAAAAAGTAGAGAGGGTTACGGCAAAAACTGGATGCACTTCGTTTACAAACTGGACAATCTCTTTCGAAGTATTCAGGTTTCTGACGAAATTAAACTCATCTGTTACAAAGGCATTTCATTTTTTTAAACTTATTACAACTCTAGACTTTTTGTGCGTTCAGTATGCACCATTCAAAGCGACGCCATCAACTTTCAACCATTTCTTCCTTCATTTGCTATTTTTCATGCATTCAATGATTTGTTTTGAGAATGAAATGACCTAGAAATTGAAAAGCACCACAAATGAACTCTGAAAAAGTTGAAACTTGGCATGGTATCATCATTTCACCCACATAGATTGTTCAAAAAAGTAGAGAGGGTTACGGCAAAAACTGGATGCACTTCGTTTACAAACTAGACAATCTCTTTCGAAGTATTCAGGTTTCTGACGAAATTAAACTCATCTGTTACAAAGACATTTCATTTTTTAAAAACTTATTACAACTCCAGACTTTTTGTGCATTCAGTATGCATCATTCAAAGCGACGCCATCAACTTTCAACCATTTCTGCCTTCATTTGATATTTTTCATGCATTTAATGATTTGTTTTGAGCTAAATGACACTAATTAAATTTTGTGCAGGCAGCGCACCACCTTTAGTACCGGTTGGTGGCTCCAACCGGTACTAAAGGGTAAGCTGTTTTTTAGTCCCACCTCGCCAAGAGAGAGG
The DNA here is from genome assembly GCA_963921465.1 of Triticum timopheevii. Taxonomy (NCBI): domain Eukaryota; kingdom Viridiplantae; phylum Streptophyta; class Magnoliopsida; order Poales; family Poaceae; genus Triticum; species Triticum timopheevii. Next base: position 452,084,499 of record OY997262.1, read on the forward strand.
GAGTAGGAGCGGTTTATAAGCCCTGGGTGCAGAGACGATGAAGAAGAGGCTCAATGCTCACGTTGCTTAGCTTCAAGCCTTTAGGAATATGGTAGATTGCACGGAGCTACGCGCAGTGCAGTTTACACTATTCCAAAAGGCTTGAAGCAAATTAACGAGCATTGCACCTCTTTTTTATTTTTAATAACTTATTACAACTCCGGACTTCTTCTGTTATGGCAAAAGGAAGGAGGAGGAGGAGAAGAAGAAGAAGAAGAAGAAGGAGGAGGAGGAGGAGGAGAAGAAGAAGAAGAAGAGGAGGAAGAAGAAGAAGAAGAGGAAGAAGAAGAAGAAGAAGTGGAGGAGGAAGAAGGAGAAGAAGGAGAAGAGGAAGAAGAAGGAGAAGAAGAAGAAGAAGAGGAAGAAGAAGGAGGAGGAAGAAGAAGGAGAAGAAGAATAAGAAGAGGAAGAGGAAGGAGAAGAAGAAGAAGAAGAAGAAGAAGAAGAAGAAGAAGAAGAAGAAGAAGAAGAAGAAGAAGAAGAAGAAGAAGAAGAAGAAGAAGGAGAAGGAGAAGGAGAAGGAGAAGAAGAATAAGAAGAGGAAGAGGAAGAAGAAGAAGAAGGAGGAGAAGGAGAAGGAGAAGGAGAAGAAGAATAAGAAGAGGAAGAGGAGGAAGAAGAAGAAAATAAATAGAAGAAAATAAATAATGCAGAAAAGAAAAAAACTAATATAAAGCAAAAATATTCACAAAGAAACTAAATACGGCAAAAAACAACTCAGAAATAAATAGAAGAAAAAAATAAAGCAGAAAAGAAATAACTATATAAAAAAATTACTCAAAAATAAATAGAAGAAAATAAATAATGCAGAAAAGAAAAAAAGTAATATAAAGCAAAAATATTCACAAAGAAACTAAATACGGCAAAAAAACTACTCAGAAATAAATAGAAGAAAAAAATAAAGCAGAAAAGAAATAACTATATAAAAAATTACTCAAAAATAAATAGAAGAAAATAAATAATGCAGAAAAGAAAAAAACTAATATAAAGCAAAAATATTCACAAAGAAACTAAATACGGCAAAAAAACTACTCAGAAATATATAGAAGAAAAAAATAAAGCAGAAAATAAATAACTATATAAAAAATTACTCAAAAATAAATAGAAGAAAATAAATAACACAGAAAAGAAAAAAAATTTAAAAAAATGTTGGGGCGCTGCACGGTAAGCCTACCAGTCCTAGGGTGTGCAAATGCAGGCCCAGAAGGGCCAGGAGGCTCACCGGGCAGCGTGCCTTAGTTAGGCCCAGAAGCCTGCTATATAGAGGAGTTCGAAAGGGCAGCCGCGGCTGGGTTTATAAACCAGTGCGGCTGCCCTTCGCTCGGCGAGGTGGGACTAAACATAGCGCACCGCGGGTGGCAGCGCACGGCCTTTAGTACCGGTTGGTGGCTCCAACCGGTACTAATGTGTGCCCTTTAGTACCGTTTGGAGCCACCAACCGGTACTAAAGGGCCTCGTTTCCCGCCGCTTGGGCTGGCCAAAATTGGCCTTTAGTACCGCTTGGTGGCTCCAACCGGTACTAAAGGCTCCCCTATATATATGGCACTTACGAAAAATCAGTTATCGTCGCCAGTTCGTTCCACTTTTCTCGATCTCCGACAACGCCCTCGCCCTCGCCCTCGCCGCTCGTCGTCCTTGCCGCCCCCGCCGCTCGTCGCCCCCGCCATCGCCCTCGCCGCCCCCGCCGCTCGTCGTCGTCGTCGTCGCCGCCCCCGCCGCCCGTCGTCGTCGTCGCGCGCCCCCGGCCCGCCGCCCGTCTCGTCGCCATATATATCGCCGCCGGCGGCGATCTCGTCGCCGTCGCCGCCCGTCTCGTCGCCGTCTCAGGCCCCCGCCGCCCGTCGTCGCTGCCCCGCGCCACCCGTACGCGCCCTATATACGTATACACACGCATACACGTACACACACACACACACACACACACTCACACACACAGACACACACACACACACGCATACACACACTACACACACACGCATACACACACATACACACAGACACACACACACACACACACGTACACACACACGTATACACACACACACATGTTTTTTTACTTATTTTCTGTTTTCTATATATAATGTTTAGATGAATTAGAACTATCTAGTTTATTTTTAGAATGTTATAAATGTTATCATCGATGAATTAATATAATAACTTGTTTATTTTTAGTAAATATAATGCTTAATTAGTTGAACTAGTTGAATTAATATATAGAACTAGTTTATTTTTAGAAGATGCTTGAACTTGTTGAATTAATATATATATATAGAACTAGTTTATTTTTAGTAAATGCCTAATTAGTTGAACTAGTTGAATTAATATAACTAGTTTATTTTTAGTAAATGCTTAGTTGAACTAGTTGAATTGATAGATTTTTCTGTTAATAGATTTTTTTTCTGTTAATAGATTTTTTTCCGTTAATAGATTTTTTTGGTGATATTATTATTGAATATGCATGTTTGGTGATATTATTGTTAATAGATTTTTTTTGGTGATATTTAGATTGTGTAATTAATTTTGTTCATAGAATTTTAATGATTTTTTTGTTCATGGTATTTAGAAAAAGGAAAAAAAGAAGAAGTAGTTTATATATAATTGAACTAGCTAGTTGATTTAATAAACTAATTTATTTTACTATATATAGAAGTAGTTGAACTAGATAGTTGACTTAATTAATAAAACTAAATTATGAACGTAGGCCGGAAATGTCGTACTCATCGGACGACGAAAACCGCCCGGGGGAGTGCGACTGGTGCCACGACGACCGAGGTATCTGCGACAGGTTCATTGAGCTAGACGAAGATCGGCGCTTCAGCATTAAGCTCGAGGAGACCTGCGATGTTCATACGGTACGCAACGACGACAATAGTTTTTTTCATAATTAAGCACGACTTCAACTATTTTAACGTGTATTTTTCATCTTTTCCAATTCGACTAGCTTATCCCATGCTTTGCAAGACGCTATGTCTTGGAGAGGATGGGTTTTGAAGACCATGAAAATTTCGAAACCAAAAAAATTATCCTAAGTACCGAACATGGTGTGGATTTTCAAGTAAAGCTGTACAATGCTCAGAGTGTAACCCATTTTGGTTGCAAAAATTGGGATGCATTTTGCAAGATGTATGGTCTTGATGAGGGTATGCTTGTCACCATGGATCTTGGTGATCCTACAATCGAGCAAGAGACACCTTCGATTTGGGTCTTTGTGGATACACCTCCAGTTCTTCCCTCATGTGAGCTAAACATAGTTATTAAGTAATTTATATTGTTTATTTCAAAATATAATGTTGACAATTTATCTCCATTGACAGCTTATTTTCATTCTTCAAAGAATGTGCGGAAGATGGTAGACAGAACGTACTACACTGAAGGCTCCGAATTAACTTATCAAGAGAAAAATCATCTGGTCGGATTTTGTACTGATCTTGAGAATTACAATATCTACAATCAAACTCCTCAACATTATGATCAATACGTGCCACTAGTGCACGTGTTGAACTACGGTAACTTCCATGGAGATACCCTGGTAATATTATTTTTTACTATTACAACATCCGTGCATCTTTTTGCACACTTCTAAAACTAGTACATCATTGCTAACTACAAAGTTATTATTATGTTTTTCAACAGATAATCCCGAATGATTGTGTGCCTCATCTGATGTATACGTGTGGTAGCCTTCATGTTTTGAACATACGACCAGGCCGTCCTACGAATCTCAACTGTCCATACCGGGTTTCTAAAAGAAGTGGAGACATAACAATCAAAGAATGGAAAAAATGTATGGACAGTCGTAAGGAGCTTCTTGGAAGCAATAAGCAGCGAAAGGCAAGAATTGGAGACAGGATGATCGCCATTCTTCATAATGGAGAGTCAGGGTCTATATTGTTTTATGCTATTTTACCTTAAGGGTGTTTAGGTCCTACCTGATACTGATGATCATGTGCTATGAACAATTATGTAGGGTTATGAGGATGATGATCGTATGACTTATTATTAATAACGAGTAGAAGTTGTATGATGATGCATGATTAGTAGGACTTGTTATTATATATATATGATGATGTAATGATGCAAAGCATGTTATATCTGCGGGTGCAATGAACATAGCAGCAGCATTGATAAACAAAGCATGCATGATGTATGATGCATAACGTGTACAATGTGTAGTATCGTAAAATACAAGCAAACGAAAAAGAATTAAAATGGAAACACAAAATTAAATGAAAAATAAATCATAAAACTAAAAACCCACCAAACCTTATAGTATCGGTTGGTGTTACCAACCGGTACTAAAGGGCTCCAGGCCCCCGGAGCAGGCTCGTGCCACGTGGTTGCCCTTTAGCACCGGTTTATGCTGAACCGGCACTAAAGGGGGGACCTTTAGTGACCACAAATTAGTGCCGGTTATGTAACCGGCACTATAGGGCATTACGAACCGGTGCTAATGCCCGGTTCTGCACTAGTGCACACACACACACACACACACACACACACACACACACACACACACACAGACACACACACACACACGCATACACACACTACACACACACGCATACACACACATACACACAGACACACACACACACACACACACACACGTACACACACACGTATATACACACACACACACACACACACATGTTTTTTTACTTATTTTCTGTTTTCTATATATAATGTTTAGATGAATTAGAACTATCTAGTTTATTTTTAGAATGTTATAAATGTTATCATCGATGAATTAATATAATAACTTGTTTATTTTTAGTAAATATAATGCTTAATTAGTTGAACTAGTTGAATTAATATATAGAACTAGTTTATTTTTAGAAGATGCTTGAACTTGTTGAATTAATATATATATATAGAACTAGTTTATTTTTAGTAAATGCCTAATTATTTGAACTAGTTGAATTAATATAACTAGTTTATTTTTAGTAAATGCTTAGTTGAACTAGTTGAATTAATAGATTTTTCTGTTAATAGATTTTTTTCTGTTAATAGATTTTTTTGGTGATATTATTATTGAATATGCATGTTTGGTGATATTATTGTTAATAGATTTTTTTGGTGATATTTAGATTGTGTAATTAATTTTGTTCATAGAATTTTAATGATTTTTTTGTTCATAGTATTTAGAAAAAGGGAAAAAAAGAAGAAGTAGTTTATATATAATTGAACTAGCTAGTTGATTTAATAAACTAATTTATTTTACTATATATAGAAGTAGTTGAACTAGATAGTTGACTTAATTAATAAAACTAAATTATGAACGTAGGCCGGAAATGTCGTACTCATCGGACGACGAAAACCGCCCGGGGGAGTGCGACTGGTGCCACGACGACCGAGGTATCTGCGACAGGTTCATTGAGCTAGACGAAGATCGGCGCTTCAGCATTAAGCTCGAGGAGACCTGCGATGTTCATACGGTACGCAACGACGACAATAGTTTTTTTCGTAATTAAGCACGACTTCAACTATTTTAACGTGTATTTTTCATCTTTTCCAATTCGACTAGCTTATCCCATGCTTTGCAAGACGCTATGTCTTGGAGAGGATGGGTTTTGAAGACCATGAAAATTTCGAAACCAAAAAAATTATCCTAAGTACCGAACATGGTGTGGATTTTCAAGTAAAGCTGTACAATGCTCAGAGTGTAACCCATTTTGGTTGCAAAAATTGGGATGCATTTTGCAAGATGTATGGTCTTGATGAGGGTATGCTTGTCACCATGGATCTTGGTGATCCTACAATCGAGCAAGAGACACCTTCGATTTGGGTCTTTGTGGATACACCTCCAGTTCTTCCCTCATATGAGCTAAACATAGTTATTAAGTAATTTATATTGTTTATTTCAAAATATAATGTTGACAACTTATCTCCATTGATAGCTTATTTTCATTCTTCAAAGAATGTGCGGAAGATGGTAGACAGAACGTACTACACTGAAGGCTCCGAATTAACTTATCAAGATAAAAATCATCTGGTCGGATTTTGTACTGATCTTGAGAATTACAATATCTACAATCAAACTCCTCAACATTATGGTCAATACGTGCCACTAGTGCACGTGTTGAACTACGGTAACTACCATGGAGATACCCTGGTAAGATTATTTTTTACTATTACAACATCCGTGCATCTTTTTGCACACTTCTAAAACTAGTACATCATTCCTAACTACAAAGTTATTATTATGTTTTTCAACAGATAATCCGAATGATTGTGTGCCTGATCTGATGTATACGCGTGGTAGCCTTCATGTTTTGAACATACGACCAGGTCGTCCTACGAATCTCAACTGTCCATACCGGGTTTCTAAAAGAAGTGGAGACATAACAATCAAAGAATGGAAAAAATGTATGGACAGTCGTAAGGAGCTTCTTGGAAGCAATAAGCAGCGAAAGGCAAGAATTGGAGACAGGATGATCGCCATTCTTCATAATGGAGAGTCAGGGTCTATATTGTTTTATGCTATTTTACCTTAAGGGTGTTTAGGTCCTACCTGATACTGATGATCATGTGCTAAGAACAATTATGTAGGGTTATGAGGATGATGATCGTATGACTTATTATTAATAATGAGTAGAAGTTGTATGATGATGCATGATTAGTAGGACTTGTTATTATATATATATATGATGATGTAATGATGCAAAGCATGTTATATCTGCGGGTGCAATGAACATAGCAGCAGCATTGATAAACAAAGCATGCATGATGTATGATGCATAACTTGTACAATGTGTAGTATCGTAAAATACAAGCAAACGAAAAAGAATTAAAATGGAAACACAAAATTAAATGAAAAAGAAATCATAAAACTAAAAACCCACCACACCTTATAGTACCGGTTGGTGTTACCAACTGGTACTAAAGGGCTCCAGGCCCCCGGAGCTGGCTCGTGCCACGTGGTTGCCCTTTAGCACCGGTTCGTGCTGAACCGGTACTAAAGGGGGGGGGGCCTTTAGTGACCACAAATTAGTGCCGGTTATGTAACCGGCACTATAGGGCCTTACGAACCGGTGCTAATGCCCGGTTCTGCACTAGTGTCTTATGAGTTCTTCATCAAGTACTACATTCTCACTGATTACAATTTTTTTTATGGGCTCTGAGTTATTAAACACTCAAAGACACCGATAAGTGAATCAATTCCGCACTCCAATTCAATAACTCTAAGTAATCTTTGTTGCTTATAAGTTTATTAATCCTTCAAGTCATTCATAGCCTGATCGGCTGTATCATTATCGTGCAACTTTTAACTGTGCTACCTGGTCCTTATTCCCGGAGCACCACTTTCGACGATGAGCTAAGGTTACATCGATTTTCCTCGTCATATCATTTCGCCTTGAACATCAAGCTTGATTTCGAGTTTGTGTCATACTCATGGTTCCAATAACCTTTCGCTTCATCATTCCTTTGACTTGATGTAGTCGTCGGTCAATTACATCTTCATGAAATCTCTCGACAATTGTGTCATGATCATCATCAGCATTCTGAGCTCTTCCAGGGTATCAAGAATTCATGATGAGAAATACCATCCTTTCCTCGATGATTTGTATTATCATCGAGCACTTTATTGCCTTCCGTTCAACACAAGCTTGACCGTGTTTTGTGTTATACTTGGAGATCCTTACTATCCAGCTTGTACTATGTTCTACCTTGAAGTATTATTATCTTTTATGTAAAGGATGTTGCGAGGATTGCTCCACCTCTTAATAATTCTTGATACAAGTGATACTTCACACCATCACCATTCTTTCTTGATCCCCATGTTGATTCTAACCGGGGCACCAACAAGTGAACGGTGTTGCTTGGATTCTATACTTCCAGCAACCCTATTATTTTGAAGTTCATGACTGTTGGTTATTGAATCACCATTCTACCCTTGATCATGCTCCCTAAGCCCATATTTCGGGTGCACTTTTCAACCAGTGTTTAATGGTGTATGTTTTCCTCGAGCATACATCATCATACTATTTGATCTGACAAATGTTATCTCCTTGTTTACATAACTATGGAAATCCATCTTTTTGGAAATCTCAATGAGTTGATGCTAAGTCCATCAACCACCTTCTCATCCCCTCCTTGGTTTAATGATGAACTATTGCTTCAGGAATGGCTCCCATAGTTCATTTCCCGAGAATCTTGCAATGTCATTTCGTCGATTTGTGTTGCACCTTTTCTTCTCGGACATGAGTCTGAGGTATCATGACACCAATCAGATCTGAATCTCGGTCAGATATGATGGTTGGGACAACTTTCCAGGAGTTATGATGTTGGTCCTTTGATGACCCGGTAATATGATGTCATGCCTAGCACCCTTGGCTGGAGAACATATCCTTATAATTTCTTTTGCAAGGATAACCATTCTTCCTGGACGAAATTGTAAGACTTATTTTATAAGTTGCTCCTGATGGATCATTTGTGTATCCAAAGTCTGGCCCTTGATTGAAACACCATATCATTGCTACCTCGAAGCATGACTATGATACCCCGCTCTTCAACAAGAACATTAGAGGCGCGATGCTAAATGTTTCTTGGTCAGTTATCCAAACACCGTTGTATGCATAACATCTTCATTAATCCTTGCCTCTTATCTGAATGGTTGGGCACTTGCTCTCCTACCCTGTATGCCATGTTCTGCTTGTACATGGGAAGGATATACTCCTAATAATTGTGTAATCACAATTTTCCTTTCCATTGTTCTGTTTAATCTGATAATCGCGTTTTCCTTTCCATTCTTTTGTTTAATATTTCCTGAATCTGACTTAACTAAGTAGAGATAATTCCCTGCTTAGGTACCACTTTTTCTATAAGATCATGTTACTGTTGTTGATGACATTCCGGTAACCACCGATGGGTGATAACTTTGCCAATTGGTTCGCCTCGTTCAACAAGCGGGAAAATTGCTCTCTTCGTTCCCCGTCCTTGGTACCGACATTGTTGCCGGCATAGCTGACAAGCTATACTTTGACATGCCTCCCTGTTGCGGCTGTGCAAGATGTCACCACCCTTCCTACTTTCAACCCACATGGTGGGCCATAACCCACAGGTCCACTGGATCGAAACTTGACTATTCTTTACAACCCGGATTCTAATATATCCTTTGCACCTGGCTTCATATGTGATTCACGAGCTAAATGCCTATACCATTATTCATCTTGGAATCAAACACCATGTTATTCTCGTTGTTCAAACCCCCATTCAAGCTTCTGTCTAGTCATCGAATGATTGCCTACCCGTTTGAAACTTTGGTACCATCGTATATTGCACTCAACGAATTCACTGAAATACAACTCGTGGGGTACCTTGTGTATTTCCCATTGAGTTCACCGTCAGATGCCCAGCTTTGTGGAGATGCGTTCTTCCGGAGTTTTCCCCCTTGGTCGCATTCGTAGGACGATGGAGATCCCAAAGAAAGGATGACGACTCCATCATGATGACCTGGAGCAGAGAAATGAAGACTTCAACGTAATGGATCCACCTCTTCGAGAAGAGCAATCAAAGACGAGAAGATTCGTTAGGATTTCGTAACCATACCTTTCCCCCTAGTCCCCCTCTTAAATCTCGGGACGAGATTTCTTGTAGTGGAGGAGATTTGTGATGCCCGGATAATTAGGCTACAATAACCCCACGTTAACGATGCCACGTCACCTCGGATTACTGTTGATAATCTCGCGCTAGTTCGAAACGATTTATTCAAAATTAGAATTTAAGTTAAACAATTAAAGTTTTCAAAAGTCAAAACTAAATTGTTCCTAATGTGTCAAATAATCCTTAGTAAATATTAGTGGATAAATTATATTTTAATAAAATATTTAGAAGCACTAAAGTAATAGAAATGACAACAAAAACAATTAAATAGATGCCTTTTATAAAGTTATAATAATAAAACTAAATTAGTAGTGTGCCAAAATAATTGTGGCAGTGGGCTGATTAGTAATACTAATTTAGGTGCTCACTCGGTATTTTATAAAACTAAAATAAAAGAAACTTTAAATGAAAATAGTAAAGAAAATAAGTAAAAGAAATAAAAAAGAAAAGCAAACCCCCCATCAATGGGCTCCGGCCCAGCAGGCCACCAGCCCAACTGGGCAAAGGCCCAACCGGCCGGCCCACCCCACTCCCTTAACCCCCTGGTGCCGAAACCCTAGGCACCGACACCCCCCCACTCCCCCACTCGCGCCCCCACTCTCCCTCCCCCCGATCCCCTCCTGGATCGGGATCGAGCCCCCACTCTCTCTCGCCTCCCTGCTAGATCTGTACGCCCGCTACCTCACTGCCCCCGACCCCGGCGCGCCGACGCCGCTCACGTCTCCAGTGCCGCCTGCTACCTCGCCCCCGCCTCCTCGACGCCGCACCACCGTTAGCCTGTCATTGTTGCTACAATTGTTGATACCTTACCCGCAATCCTAAATGCTTAGTATAGGATGCTAGTTTATCATCATTGGCCCTACATTCTTGTCAGTCTGCCTTGCTATACTATCGGGCCGTGATCACTCGGGAGGTGATCATGGGTATATAAAATACATACCTACATACTATACAGATGGTGACTAAAGTCGGGTTGGCTCGTTGAGTACCCGCAATTGATTCCGATGTGGGGGCTGAAAGGACAGGTGGCTCCATCCCGGTAGAGGTGGGCCTGGGTTCCCGATAGCCCCCAACTGTTACTTTGTGGCGGAGCGACAGGTCAGGTTGAGACCACCTAGGAGAGAGGTGGGCCTGGCCCTGGTCGGCGTCCGCGGTTACTTCATAATAATACGCTTAAGAGATCTTGGTATTTGATCTGAGTTGGGTCATTCACCTTATACGCACTAACCGCCACGTGGGACAAGATATGGGCAATCGGCGTCGTGGTATCAGCCGAAGCTCTTTTTTTGACGTCAGCGACTGAGCGGCGCGCGCCGCATTGGACCGTAAGCTCGCGCTTGTATTAATGGGGCTAGGTCTGCTTCCGGCCGTGTACGCAACGTGCAGGTGTGCAATGGGCGATGGGCCCAGACCCCTGCACGCATAGGAGTTAGACCGGCGTGCTGACCTCTCTTTTGAGCCTAGGTAGGGCTGCGACGTGTTGATCTTCCGAGGCCGGGCATGACCCAGGAAAGTGTGTCCGGCCAAATTGGATCGAGTGTGTCGTGTAATGTGGTGCACCCCTGCAGGGAAGTTTATCTATTCGAATAGCCGTGATCTTCGGTAACAGGACGACTTGGAGTTGTACCTTGACCTTATGATAACTAGAACCGGATACTTAATAAAACACACCCTTCCAAGTGCCAGATACAACCCGGTGATCGCTCTCTAACAGGGCGACGAGGAGGGGATCGCCGGGTAGAATTATGCTATGCGATGCTACTTGGAGGACTTCAATCTACTCTCTTCTACATGCTGCAAGACGGAGGCTACCAGAAGCGTAGTCTTCGATAGGACTAGCTATCCCCCTCTTATTCTGGCATTCTGCAGTTCAGTCCACCGATATTTCCTCTTTACACATATACCCATGCATATGTAGTGTAGATCCTTGCTTGCGAGTACTTTGGATGAGTACTCACGATTTCTTTGCTCCCTCTTTCCCCCCTTTTCCCTCTTCTTCCCGGACGTCGCAACCAGACGTTGGAGCCCAGGGGCTAGACGCCACTGTCGATGACGACTCCTACTACACTGGAGGTGCCTACTACTACGTGCAGGCCGCTGACGACGACCAGGAGTAGTTAGGAGGATCCCAGGCAGGAGGTCTGCGCCTCTTTCGATCTATATCCCAGTTTGTGCTAGCCTTCTTAACGCAAACTTGTTTAACTTATGTCTGTACTCAGATATTGTTGCTTCCACTGACTCGTCTATGATCGAGCAATTGTATTCGAGCCCTCGAGGCCCCTGGCTTGTATTATGATGCTTGTATGACTTATTTTATTTTAGAGTTGTGTTGTGATATCTTCCCGTGAGTCCCTGATCTTGATCGTACACGGTTGCGTGTATGATTCGTGTATGATTGAATCAGGGGCGTCACACATCGTGCATGGGCTAGCCAGTAAAAAGGACCTCGGCGGGGGTGGCTGACATGAGGGCACGTTGACGTGTTCGGATTTAATGGGACCGGTGGGAAGTAGATGAACGGCTGACACGTAGACCTGAGGGCGGACACCGAGAGGAGGCGCATGCGTCAACGCAAATCCGGCCAAATTTGTGTCGAAAATGGGTCCAAGAGGACACGAAGAGGACATATTTAGCGCCCGAGGGCATCCGTTAGACCGTGATATTTTTCCGTCTCAACACGAACTATGTTGAACAAGTATCTGAAAAATATTGAACAATTATTTGAAAAAATATTGATCATGTATATAAAAATATTAATCAAGCATTCGAAATAAAATGTTGGGCAAGTATTTGAAAAAATGTTGATCATGTATATAAAAAGGTTAATCAAGCATTTGAAAAAAAGGTTGAATAAGTATTTGAAAATGTTGATCAAGCAAAAATGTTAATTCTGTATATGAAAAATGTTGACCATGTATTAAAAATGATGAATTTTTTTGATCACGTATATAAAAATTTAATCGACCATTTGAAAAAAAAATGTTGAATAAGTATTTTTAATTGTTAACTAAGTATTTAAAAAATATTAAATGTGTACAGAAAGAATGTTGACCATGTATTATAGAAATGATAAATCTTTTTGATCATGTATATAAAAATGTTAATGAAGCATTTGAAAAAAATGTAGAACAAGTATTTGAAAAGTGTTAATCAAGCATTTGGAAATGTTAAATGTGTATAAAAAATGTTGACCATGTATTTAGAAATGAATATTTGATAATCACGTTTTTAAAAATGTTAATAAAGCAGTTGAAAAAAATGTTGAATATGTATTTTAAAAATATTAATCAAGAAATTGGAAAATTTTAAATATGTACAGAAAAAATGTTGACCATGTATTGAAAAATGTTAAATTTGTATTGTAAGAATGTTAAATATGTATTAGAAAAATGTTGTTGGCATATACAAAAAATGTAGAATGAAATGAAAAGAAACAAAGAGAACAAAAAATAAAACCCAAAAAGAAACAAAATAAATCAAAGAAATAACAAAAAACAAAGAAACAAATGCAGTAAAATAGAAAAAATGGAGAAGAAAAAAGAAAAGAGAGAGAAAAAAAGAAAACAACAAAAACAAGAAAGAAAAAAAACCAATGAGATGAGAGAAAAAGCGGAGAAAAAAACTGGATAAAAATGAGGAAGAAACAATGGAAAAAACAGGCTTGTTTCGACTTAAGAACTACCTCCCTACGTGTACATCACAAACGGGAGTCTGCCCCAGTGGCTCATCGCCCTTCCTCTAGGGCAGGGTTCAAATCGTGCGCGCCCCCATTGCTTGTCTCCTTTTTCCTTTGTTAATTGCACGCAAGTGGGCCAGCCCAAGAACTGTAGTTGCTTCAGTGACTGAAACTTTTCATCTCGCTTAATGCGATAAATAGTTGCCGCGGAAAACACTTGAGGCACGTTGAATAGGGTACGTAGGCCCTGCTATCAAGTTTTGATTTTTTTTTCGGCGGCGGCTGTGGGAGTCCACTTGGTCCAGCCAAGCAGCCCGTCTCCACGGCCTAGCTGCTGCAGCTTTCGGTCCGATTGGCTAGTGAGCTACAGATAGTCAAATCCCATCAATGAGCACCATTCTTCTATTGCCGACGTTTTTCTCCTAATACGTGAGAGCAACTAACTAACGAGCGCTCCTTCGGGAGCCTCGCAACGATCAGCGCCACTTGGCGCGCTCGCAGTCATTCGCCACGTGTCGCGCTCTGGGCGCTCCCTCCGGATTTTGCTTTTTTTATTTTTACGCACGCGTTTTCGGCTTTTTAAACGGTTTTTTTCTGGGTTTTTTATGTTTTGGTTTTCTACAAGTCTTTCCTAGCTCTTCGATCACAAAAATAAATTTGAAAAAAATAATTTTTTTTCCGCCAAAATATTCATTTTTTTCGCGAGAGTCACGATTTTGTTTTCACGAAAGGCACGGTTGTGCTTTCGCGAGAGGCACGGGCGTGCCTCTTGGAAACGAAAAAAACGCGTTTTTTGTTTTTTTTCTTTCGCGAGAGGCACGGTTTTGCTTTCGTGAGAGGCATGGTTGTGCTTTCGCGAGAGGCACGGGCGTGCCTCTTTCGGAAAGGAAAAAAAACGCGTTTTCTTTTTTTTTCTTTCGCGAGAGGCACGGTTTTGCTTCCGCGAGAGGCATGGTTGTGCTTTCGCGAGAGGCATGGGCTTGCCTCTTTCAGAAAGGGAAAAAAACGCGTTTTCTGGTTTTTTTTCTTTCGCGAGAGGCACGGTTTTGCTTCCGCCAGAGGCACGGTTGTGCTTTCGCGAGAGGCACGGGCGTGCCTCTTTCGAAAAAGGAAAAAAACGCATTTTCTGTATTTTTTTCTTTCGCGAGAGTCACGGTTTTGCTTTCACGAGAGGCACGGTTTTGCTTTCGCGAGCATGCCTCTCAGAAACGAAAAAACCGTGTTTTCTGCCTTTTTTTCTTTCGCGAGAGTCACGGTTTTGCTTCTGCGAGAGGCACGGTGGTGCTTTCGCGAGAGTCACGGACGTGCCTCTCGAAAACGAAAAAAAACGTGTTTTCTGTATTTTTTTTCTTTCGCGAGAGTCACGGTTTTGCTTCCGCGAGAGACACAGTTGTGCTTTCGCGAGAGTCACGGCCGTGCCTCTTCAGAAACGAAAAAAAAACGAGTTTTCTTTTTTTTTCTTTGCGAGAGTTACGGTTTTGCTTCCGCGAGAGGCACGATTGTGCTTTAGCGAGAGTCACGGCCGTGCCTCCTCGGAAACGAAAAAAACGTGTTTTCTTTTTCTTCCTTTCTTTGGCAGAGCGAGCATTTCTCGAGATCACACCGGTCGGAAAGTAACATGGCAGACTTTAGGAGAGTGCTAGCGGACTGCAACCTTCATGACATAGGCTTCAAGTGCACACCCTGGACATATGACAATAAGCAGAGGATTTTCAATGTAAAAGCTCGCCTCGACAGAGGGGTGGCTAGCCCAGAGTGGTGCAGACTGTTTAGCAATGCTACAGTGGAACATATTGTGTCTTCGAGATCTGACCATGTACCTCTATTCCTCCGTTTCGGTTCCAGGAGAGAGTGGCGCCCAGTCAACAATAGTTTCAGATATGAACATATGTGGGAAAGAGCTGATAACCTGCCAGAAGTAGTGGTAATGCATGGTCTGGTGGAGGGCCAGGTCATTCTCTGGAAAAAATCACTAAGAAACTACGAAGTATGCAGGGGGTGCTTAGCAAATGGGCGCAAAAGGAGTTCTGCTCTGTACAAAACAGAATAAAGTCGCTAAGAGATGCTCTCAAGGGTTTCCGTATGTTGCATCAAACTCCGGAAATCGAAGAGAAGATGAGGCGAACAGAATCTGAATTAGATGAATGGCTCTACAGGGAGGAGATGATGTGGAGACAACGGTCTCGGATAACCTGGTTAAGAAAACGGGATAGGAACACGGAATTCTTCCACCGCAAAGCAACCTGGCGCAGGAAGAAAAATAAAATAACAAAAGTGAAACGTGAAGATGGAAGTTGGGCAGAGAATACAGAGGAAATACATGTGGAGATAAATAATTTCTTCCAAGGCTTATATACGCGAGACGACAAGGTTATACCACAGGAGTTAATTGACCTTTTCCCCAAGAAGGTGGATGACAAAATGAATGAAACACTAGTCAAAACAGTCACGGATGAGGAGATAGGTGATGCCCTTTTCAAATTGGACCACTCAAGGCCCCAGGGCCCGATGGTTTCCCGGCTCGCTTCTTTCAGCGGAATTGGCAAACCATGAAGGAGGACGTAATAAATGGAGTAAAAAAGTTTATTGAGGATGGAGTGATGGCAGCAGGTGTGAACGATACTACAATTGTGCTCATTCCTAAAGGAAACAATCCTATTAGTATCAAGGATTACCGCCCCATAAGCCTCTACAATGTTATATACAAGGTAATCTCGAAGGTGCTAGTAAATCGCTTACGCCCTCTACTTGATGATCTCATTTCTGAAACTCAAAGTTCCTTCATCCCGGGGAGACTGATCACTGACAATGCGATCATCGCTTTTGAGTGCTTCCATAAAATCCACCACATCAAGAACTGGAGAGATACCCATTGTGCTTACAAATTGGACTTGGCCAAAGCCTATGACAGGGTTGATTGGAATTTTCTTGAGGGTGCTCTTATACAACTGGGCTTTGATCGGAAGTGTATTAGATGGGTGATGATATGCGTGAGGTCAGTCACTTTTTCGGTTAAATGCAATGTGTGCTGCTGGATGCATTTGTGCCCTCGAGAGGCCTGAGGCAGGGGGATCCGTTGAGTCCTTACCTCTTCTTATACTAGATCATCGCTGGCGCGCGTTGCTGGGCCCGTCCATTTCTGAAGTATAATGTTAGGAAATTCGTAAATATATGATGAAATGAAATATGATTGTTAAATACGAAATAAGTTGCTTGGATTTACGGACGCCAAATTGAATAATTTTTATGAGCAAAACAGGGCACTAGTACTTGTGTTTAGCAATGTAATGTGTGTACTCAGTTTAAGATTAGTCACTAAAATTTGACTCTAACCGGTTAGGAGTTTTAGCTACAACATAAAAATACAGCTCTTCCTGCCAAAAAAATACAGGTCTACAAACGATGTACAATAAGCCTTAAAAATCTCCCTATGAACTGAAATCACACCCATCAACTTATTTGACCATCGTTTTCTCTTTTTTTTAGCCTAGCTCATTGTTCTTTCCCATCATATGCCACACTTGGATCCTGATTTCACACCTTATTGGTAGTTTTATCCATTCATCATTTGGTAAACCTTGGTCCTTGTTGATGAACTGATTTGTTCTGTTTCAGAATAGATACTCCCTCCAATCCATATTAATTCTCGCAGCTTTAGTATAACTTTATAGTAATACGATCGCATGGAGTAGTAAATATTTTAAGAAGGGATGGTAAATGGGTGAAAATAAAATGTTTTTATTTATTCTATACCCGAAAATTATATGTACTAAGGTTGCGAGAAGTAATATGACTGGATGGAGTAGTGAATATTTTAAGAAGGGGTGGTAAATTGGTGATAATAAATATTTCTATCTATTCTATACCAGACAATTATATTAAGCAACAGACCATTGCAAACCACTATACCGCGTAACCAAAAAAAAAATCTGGTTCTAAAGGTCGATTAGCAATAAGTGCTTTTCATCAGACCTGGAGAAGTATACACAACAGAAAAGAAAAAACAACACCATGCTTTGAAATTTGAACAAATACGTTGATTTTTTTTCAGGTTTTGTACATTCACATCAAAGAACAAATGTATGTCATCAAAGGGACCATCACATTACTACACTCCATATGGAAAGGTCACTATTACCCGTTTTCAGAAGGTCTTCACTCTTTAGGAGAAAACCTTCACTGCATAATCTCAATTATATCATTATGGGTCTTGTTTATTATCATGTACTTTGCATAATCTGTCCAAGTAAATGTTGCATTCTGGTGACCTTTTGTAAGATTAGCACAAATAGTTATTGATAATGTTATTTCACAAAAATGAAGAGACATAATTAAGTTTATAGTCTGAATATTGACCAATAAGAAGGTGAGACGACAAAAGATATTCATCTTACTTTATAACTTGAAACACCACAAAGGGAAACATCCGACAAGTTTGTAAGCCACCTAAAAATGCGTGTTGATTGCACCCATAAAAAGAACTTCATGTCAGCATTTACATGTTTTACTTTAGCATATTAGTGTAGAAAGTTTTTTCTAAACTGTAAAAACATAATCCACTATGCATCATCTGTTGCAGGAGTATGTCGGCAGTCCAACAACATTATGCTATTACTTGGTCATATATGTTATAAGTGAAGGGTGCACAACTTTATAGTCGAAGCTAGTCCTCTTGGAACCCACGTGACCAAACCAAAATGCAGGGTAGTAATACACTTGCCTTGAGCATTCGATATCAATTTGTATCATCATCTAGCTGTATGGCCTAACTCGGAGCGAAGTTGAACTACACAATGACCAGGCATATCACTTGTGGCTCCCACTCTCAGTTTTGAATCCAGTAGCATCTTGCATCTAAACTAATTGAACTCATAAATTTCCATAAGTTATAATTTTGAGATTGATATATATTCTGGCTAACTACACAATGGCATCTACTTTTTTCTTGTGAAAAGTAGCAGTTTAGAGGAAAATAAGCATCACCATGAAATTCCTTGGATCCATAAAGTTATAAAGGCATACATCCAAAGAAGAGCCTCCTAGTCATCTCCATCTAGATATAATGGTTCATGGTCTCGGACTTGTTGCTCGACTCAATCGCGCTCTTCTCCACAGCCGCTTTTAATTTTGTTGCTGACCTCACATTGTACGCTGGGCTGCTGTTTTTCCTTCTGGTTCATTTCTTCCCTACCCAGATATAAAGAACCTCAACTTGTATTGAACTGAAGAGCTAAACTGAAAGTGGTATAGGGAAAGGTGTAACCTGGAAGTTAGGAGAAGAATATTCAGATGTGAAACAGTCCCCTGTGTCCAATGTAAATCCCCTATAAATTCTGAAACAACCAGAGAACAATGATAAGAAATTGGGCATAATACTCTTTGTATCGATGATAGGACAACAAAGAGAGATTTAATTCTTGAAGCCTTGCAAACCGTTTACCTTGTGTTCCTCTAGAATCTGAACCATAGGCAGCAACTGATCACCTTGTCATCCCAAGTTCCATCTATTATAGAATTGCAGTAGTTACAGGCAATCAGGAACGGCACGAGGATGCCTATGACATGGATAGATCAGCACAAGATGGAGGTTGAAATAAAGATGGGGACCTACAGCGAGATAGAGGAGTGCTCCTCCTTTCCTCCAACTATAGTTCACATGATGAATAGCTAACCCTTCAGAATCAGCATTAACCAAAAAGTATGTAGCCATCATTGATGGCTACCATTGCCGCTCCCGTCTATTTATACAAAAAACTATAGAATTTTTCATAAATATTTGACCACATTAAACTTATTAGATTTGCATAATCATAACCATATGTTAGTTTGTACGCAAGAGAAATGTCATATATATTCGGTGAGAGCAAGGTTAGCAGATACAAATTGGTTTGGTATGACAACATACACAACAATGTATGTAGTAAATACGAGTAAACAGTATTGTCGAGACAAATAAATAATAAATATCACCAAAAATAAACATGTATTGAGATATAAGATGTCTTTGTGATTCTGTATAAAGAAATTGAATAGGTAACAGATTCTAGACAAGCCCATCCTTCAGAGCCGACAGAGAAGGAAAAATGTATACACATTAATCTTAGAAGCTTCATTCTCTTCTGTAACCATTGCACAATAAAAAGGAAATCAAGTCCTATAAGATCGCTAAACCTACTGAAATTTTATTTCTGTATTAATATCAGGTTTATCTGAATCAAACTTTGTGGAAGGTGAGATGGGATGGAAAAATGCATTCCATAACACATACTGTAGTTCTTCCTCGCAGGTGTACGGGAAGGCATGGCGCCGTGTCGGCGCCGTTATAGGACGGAAGGGCGGCGACCATCTTTGACAACAGTTACGCCAGGGAACTGGCTTACCGCCGGGTGAGCTGTCGTCTCGGGGGCCACCGCTTGTCATGAGAGAGGTCACACTTCTCCTCCTGGTCTTCACGTTCTCCTCCCTTCGTCCTCCAGAGAGGAGGCACAGCGGCGGCGCACGAGAGAAGGATCGAGGGGAGCCAGATGTGACTCGCCTTCCCTTCTTCCTCCAGTTATCCTCTCATCTTGCTCTCACCTTAGGCCGACATAGAACAGCGGGACAAGGAGGCGACATGGGGAGGCAGCAGCATTGAGGCAGAGGATGAAGGGAGCGATCGAGGCAGAGGATGAAGGGATTCGCCGGCGGCGGCGCTGTCGCCTGTCGGTAGGGCTGTTTCGTCCAGGTCGATTGGATTGGACGAAGGGATAATGGGCTTTGGGAGGTAGAGGGCCCAATTAACCACAAACGATGGTTTTGGCTTCCAGAATAGCAACCCTTAGGACAGCTGGCCTAGTTCGTGATTAGGAGTCGATCCGACGGCCAGAAACGCTCAGATCGCAAGAACGGACGGCTTAAAACGCAAATCGCTGTGAGAGCTCGGTTTTGGTGCGGTTATACTGTCCTTAATGTGGCTGATGGATTGGCTACCTTACTAAACAGAGAAGTAGAAAAAGGTACTATCTCCCCACTAAAAATCGCTCAAGGAAGTCCGGGTATATCAAATCTCCTCTTCGCGGATGACAGTTTGCTATTCTTCAAAGCCACTGTCGATCAAGCAAGAAAAGTGAAGGAGCTCTTAGACCTTTTTCAGAAATGCTCGGGTCAACTGTTGAGCCAAAGTAAGTGTTCCCTACTCTTTAGTGAGGCATGTCTAGACAATGTAAGGAAAGATATTATGAGCACCCTAGGAGTGGAAACTTCAACTTTTGAGGGTAAGTATTTGGGGCTGCCAACACCGGAGGGAAGAATGAAAGATGAGAACTTCCAACCGATCTTGGACAAATTTGGGAAGAGATGTAATAACTGGAATGAAAGATTCATGTCCCAAGCGGCAAAAGAAGTCCATATTAAATCAATTGTACAATCTTTGCCAGTATATGTCATGGGGGTTTTCAAGCTCAACCAAAGCTTTTGTGATAAGTATGAAAAATTAATCAGAGACTTCTGGTGGGGAGACAAGGATGAACATAGAAAAGTTCATTGGATGTCATGGGAGAATATGACAAAACCTAAGAGGGATGGAGGCATAGGCTTCTGAGATATGCATTATTTCAATCAAGCGCTGCTAGCCAGGCAGGGATGGAGGCTGCTGCAATTTCCGAACAGCTTGTGTGCCCGGGTCCTAAAATCTAAATACTACCCCAATGGTGAATTACTGAATACTTTATTCTCCTCAGATGCTTCCCCCGCGTGGCGAGGTATTGAATTTGGACTCGAGCTTCTGAAAAAGGGTCTCATCTGGAGAGTGGGCAGCAGAAGGAAAATCCAAATTGAGAGAGACCAATGGATTCCACGAGACGAAGGCCTAAAAACAACGTGTTTCATAAGCCGCTCTAGACAGAGATGGGTCAACCAGCTAATGCTTTCAGACACAAAGGAATGGAACATTGACCTCATAAGGAGAATTTTTCATGCTTTTGATGCAGAGAAATCTGCAAAATCCGAATCCCCGCTGCTGAAGTAGAGGATTGTGTGGCTTGGCACTATGAAAAGTCTGGCATCTTTACTGTCAAGAGCGCCTACAAACTTGCCGTCACACTAAGAAGAAATGGAAGGGAGGCTCCCTCTAGCTCGTCGAGTGAACCTGGGAACAGAAGCATTTGGGATGTCATATGGAAAGCAAACATTCCATAGAAAAAAAATGGGTGGAGAGTGGCGACCCAAGCTTTGGAAACAAAACATAACACCTTCAGAAGGACCATTGTGAAGGAAGATACATGTGATTCATGTGGAATGGAAAGTGAAGATGAGTTCCATGTGGTTGTTTCATGCACAAGAAGCAGGGTGTTGAGAGCTGCCATGAGGGTTAAATGGGACGTCCCCAAGGAAGTTGAGTTCAGACGAACGGGAGAGGATTGGCTTCAAAACCTCCTTCTGACACAATCAGCTAGCATCAGAAATAGGATCTTGATGATACTGTGGAAAGCCTGGAGTCTCAGGAACAACACCATCCATGGGGATGGGAAGGATACTGTCACAGGAGCAGTGCATCAACTCCTCAGTCTGGGCGAAGATTTGCTAGCGGCCGAGCAGGCTGTTAACATGCCTGATAGCAAGCCAGCAATCACACTTTTTGATCAGAGCACAACCAAGCCTGTACCCCTGAAAAATAATCGCTGGATAGCACCTGCAACTGGGTATGTAAAAATCAACTATGATGCGGCCTTTCTTAAAAAATCAGGGGACACTTGGGGAGGAGCAGTAGCTCGAATCATCGGGGTTTTGTCCACTTGTCTGTCGGATGACGGCTGAGCCAGTGCAACTCGGTAGAAGAGGCAGAGGCAGCTGCTGTACTGATGGGAATGTCTGAACTATCAAACGTTTATGGGGGACCTATAATCCTGGAGGTGGATTGCATTGCAGTGGCCCGGAACTTGATCTCGGAGGACCCCTACAAGTCGTCTAGCTATGTAGTCATAGCTGACATAAAGAATACCTTAAATGC
Source organism: Triticum timopheevii (assembly GCA_963921465.1). Lineage (NCBI taxonomy): Eukaryota > Viridiplantae > Streptophyta > Magnoliopsida > Poales > Poaceae > Triticum > Triticum timopheevii. The sequence goes on from OY997262.1 coordinate 452,106,803, forward strand.
CTACCAAAGGTTTGAGGTCAGGGTGATCAATAGAGCTCAGAACGAGCTGGCTCACCAGATTGCAGCCACAACAAGGGCATCAGGTGACCACAAAGTGGTGGCTGGAGTGCATGATTCAGTGAGGCAACAGATGGTTAAGGAGTATATTACTACCATTGCTTAGTGTATGCATGGTTCTAAAAAAAGAGTCACGTTTTTGCTTCCGCGAGAGGCACGGTTATGATTTCGTTAAAGGCACGGGCGTGCCTCTTTCGGAAAGAGAAAAAACTCGTGCTCCCGGTTTGATTTTTTCATCTATTTTTTTCATGAAAAAAAAGTTCATCAAAACCTATAAACATGGGATCTAGTTTTTAAGATCTCGACGCGAGGAATCCAACGACGAAAGTGGATCGAGATTTGGACGCACGGTTTAAGAGATAAAACGTGTTGAATAAACGGATCCAAGAAAAAAAGGGAAAACTCCTAGGTTGCGACAAGTGGCGCACATGCAGCGCACCACTTGTCGCAACCTGGGGAAGTTGGGGTGATCTTCGCAACGAGTACTCCTTAACTAGTGATTTCGCATCCTTCACGCTTGAAGTCTTCATGACAGCAGGCTTTGTAAGCCGTGTACCCATTAATTGCATCCTCGGCTTACATATATTTCTCTTTTTTCTTATTTGAAAATGCCAATCCTTTCACCTTCTTGTAAGGGCATCTTCAACACCGACCCGTAAATTCCCCCCCCCCCCTATCCGTCCGCGGATAGTAGGGACCAATCCACGGACTCGGATGTCAAATGATGCCATCCAACTCCGCCCGCTTACATTTCAAGACGGGTTTCCACTTGGCGGACGAAATTCATGCAAACCGGCAGATACTCATGAAAGTTCGGAAATAAAATAGCATAAATCATTCATACATAGCATGCAAATAAATCTAGTGTCTCAAATTCGATGTCAAACAAGTTTTTCAACGGATCAAGTCGTCACACACATAATGCCCCTTCAGCTTCATTCAACAGTGTGTGTACATAAATGACCGTCCCTCTGTCTTGTGGTGTTGGGGAACGTTGCAGAAAATTAAAATTTTTCCTACGGTTTCACCAAGATCCATCTATGAGTTCATCTAAGCAACGAGTCATGGGAGAGTGATTGCATCTACATACCACTTGTAGATCGCGTGCGGAAGCTTGCAAGGTGATGATGAAGTCTTACTCGACGTGATTCAGATCACCGATGTCCAAGTGCTGAACGGACAGGACCTCCGCGTTCAACACACGTATGGGACAGGAGACGTCTCCTCCTTCTTGATCTAGCAAGGGGGAAGGAGAGGTTGAGGAAGATCGCTCCAACGGCAGCACGACGGCGTGGTGGTGTTGGTGCAGCAGTACTCCGGCAGGGCTTCGCAAGCGTGTAACGGAGGAGGAGAGGTGTTGGGGAGGGGAGGGGCTGCACCTTGGAGTTGTGTACAGAAGCCCTCCCCCCACCCCTCTATTTATAGGGGAAGGGGCAAGGGGGGCCGACCCCTCTAGATGGGATCTAGAGGGGGGGCGGCGGCCAGGGAGGGGAGGCTTGCCCCCCAAGCAAGGGGGGCGCCCCCCTTAGGGTTTCCCCCCCAACCCTAGGCGCATGGGCCCAAGGTGGGGGGCGCGCCCAGCCCTCCAGGGGCTGGCTCCCTCTCCTTTGCGGCCCATGTGGCCCTCCGGGAGGGGTGGCCCCTCCCGGTGGACCCCCGGAACCCCTCCGGTGGTCCCGGTACATTACCGATAGACCCCCGAAACTTTCCGGCGTCCGTATGACAACTTCCCATATATAAAACTTCACCTCCGGACCATTCCGGAACTCCTCGTGACGTCCGGGATCTCATCCGGGACTCCAAACAACATTCGGTAGTCACATACTAGTCTTCCTAATAACCCTAGCGTCACCGAACCTTAAGTGTGTAGACCCTACGGGTTCGGGAGACATGCAGACATGACCGAGACCACTCTCCGGTCAATAACCAACAGCGGGATCTGGATACCTATGTTGGCTCCCACATGCTCCTCGATGATTTCATCGGTTGAACCACGATGCCGAGGATTCGATCAAACCCTGTATACAATTCCCTTTGTCAATCGGTACGTTACTTGCCCGAGACTCGATCGTCGGTATCCCAATACCTTGTTCAGTCTCGTTACTGGCAAGTCACTTTACTCGTACCGTAATGCATGATCCCATGGACAACACCTTGGTCACCTTGAGCTCATTATGATGATGCATTACCAAGTGGGCCCAGAGATACCTCTCCGTCATACGGAGTGACAAATCCCAGTCTCGATCCGTGTCAACCCAACAGACACTTTCGGAGATACCTGTAGTGCACCTTTATAGTCACCCAGTTACGTTGTGACATTTGGTACACCCAAAGCACTCTTACGGTATCCGGGAGTTACACGATCGCATGGTCTAAGGAAGAGATACTTGACATTGGCAAAGCTCTAGCAAACGAACTACACGATCTTTGTGCTATGCTTAGGATTGGGTCTTGTCCATCACATCATTCTCCTAATGATGTGATCCCGTTATCAACGACATCCAATGTCCATAGCCAGGAAACCATGACTATCTATTGATCACAACGAGCTAGTCAACTAGAGGCTTACTAGGGACATATTGTGGTCTATGTATTCACACGTGTATTACGATTTCCGGATAATACAATTATAGCATGAATAAAGACAATTATCATGAACAAAGTAATATAATAATAATGCTTTTATTATTGCCTCTAGGGCATATTTCCAACATTGATCTACAAGACATATTTGCAAAGGTTTTAGACTAAGTTCATGATAATTAAGTTCTAATCAAATTATGAACTCCCACTCAGATTAGACATCCTTCTAGTCATCTAAGTGTTACACAATCCGAGTCGACTAGCCCGTGTCCGATCATCACGTGAGACGGACTAGTCATCGTCGGTGAACATCTTCATGTTGATCGTATCTTCCATACGACTCGTGTTCGACCTTTTGGTCTCTGTGTTCCGAGGCCATGTCTGCACATGCTAGGCTCGTCAAGTTAACCCTAAGTGTTTTTGCTGTGTAAAACTATCTTACACCCGTTGTATGTGAACGTAAGAATCCATCACACCCGATCATCACGTGGTGCTTAGAAGCGACGAACTGTAGCAACGGTGCACAGTTAGGGGAGAACACTTCTTGAAATTTTTGTAAGGGATCATCTTATTTACTACCGTCGTCCTAAGTAAACAAGATGCATAATCATAATAAACATCACATGCAATTATATAGTTGTGACATGATATGGCCAATATCATATAGCTCCATTGATCTCCATCTTCGGGGCTCCATGATCATTTTGTCACCGGCTTGACACCATGATCTCCATCATCATGATCTCCATCATCGTGTCTTCATGAAGTTGTCACGCCAACGACTACTTCTACTTCTATGGCTAACGCGTTTAGCAATAAAATAAAGTAGTTTACATGGCGTTCTTCAATGACACGCAGGTCATACAAAAAATAAAGACAACTCCTATGGCTCCTGTGAAGGAAATATGCCCTAGAGGCAATAATAAAGTTATTATTTATTTCCTTATAATCATGATAAATATTTATTATTCATGCTAGAATTGTATTTACCGGAAACATAATACATGTGTGAATACATAGACAAACATAGTGTCACTAGTATGCCTCTACTTGACTAGCTCGTTAATCAAAGATGGTTATGTTTCCTAACCATGGATAAAGAGTTGTTATTTGATTAACGAGGTCACATCATTAGTTGAATGATCTGATTGACATGACCCATTCCATTAGCTTAGCACCCGATCGTTTGGTATGTTGCTAATGCTTTCTTCATGACTTATACATGTTCCTATGACTATGAGATTATGCAACTCCCGTTTACCGGAGGAACACTTTGGGTGCTACCAAACGTCACAACGTAACTGGGTGATTATAAAGGAGAATTACAGGTGTCTCCAAAGGCAGATGTTGGGTTGGCGTATTTCGAGATTAGGATTTGTCACTCCGATTGTCGGAGAGGTATCTCTGGGCCCTCTCGGTAATACACATCACATAAGCCTTGCAAGCATTACAACTAATATGTTAGTTGTGAGATGATGTATTACGGAATGAGTAAAGAGACTTACCGTTAACGAGATTGAACTAGATATTGGATATCGACGAATAAAGGGAACAACGTATGTCGTTATGCGGTCTGACCGATAAAGATCTTCGTAGAATATGTAGGAGCCAATATGGGCATCCAGGTCCCGCTATGGGTTATTGACCGGAGACGTGTCTCGGTCATGTCTACATTGTTCTCGAACCCGCAGGGTCCGCACGCTTAAGGTTACGATGACAGTTACATTATGAGTTTATGCATTTTGATGAACCGAAGGTTGTTCGGAGTCCCGGATGTGATCACGGACATGACGAGGAGTCTCGAAATGGTCGAGACGTAAATATTGATATATTGGAAGCCTATGTTTGGACATCGGAAGTGTTCCGGGTGAAATCGGGATTTTACCGGGTTACCGGGAGGTTACTGGAACCCCCCGGGAGCCATATGGGCCTTCATGGGCCTTGGTGGAAAAGAGAAAGGGGCTGCCCTAGATGGGCTGCGCGCCTCCCCCTTCCCCTAGTCCTATTAGGACTAGGAGAGGTGGCCGGCCCCTTCCTCCTCTTTTCCCCCTCCGGGAAATCCTAATTGGAATAGGATTGGAGGGGAGTCCTACTCCCGGAAGGAGTAGGACTCCTCCTGCGCCTCCCTCCTTGGCCGGCCAGCCTCCCCTCCTCTCCTCCTTTATATACGGAGGCAGGGGCACCTCTAAACACACAAGTTGATCCACGTGATCTATTCCTTAGCCGTGTGCGGTGCCCCCTGCCACCATATACCTCGATAATACTGTAGCGGAGTTTAGGCGAAGCCCTGCTGCTGTAGTTCATCAAGATCGTCACCACGCCGTCGTGCTGACGGAACTCTTCCCCGACACTTTGCTGGATCGGAGTCCGGGGATCGTCATCGAGCTGAACGTGTGCTCGAACTCGGAGGTGCCGTAGTTTCGGTGCTTGATCGGTGGGATCGTGAAGACGTACGACTACTTCCTCTACGTCGTGTCATCGCTTCCGCAGTCGGTCTGCGTTGGGTACGTAGACAACACTCACCTCTCGTTGCTATGCATCACATGATCTTGCGTGTGCGTAGGAAATTTTTTGAAATTACTACGAAACCCAACATCCAGCCGGTTGTCATACTCAGCGACATGCAAGTCATGAATCCTATTACAAGAACATGATCTTATACATCACAATTCATCATTCATCACAACTTCTGGCCATATCACATCACATGATCAATCGCTGCAAAAACAAGTTAGATGTCCTCTAATTGTTGTTGCATCTTTTACGTGGCTGCAATTGGGTTCTAGCAAGAACGTTTTCTTACCTATGAATAACCACAACGTGATTTTGTCAACTTCTATTTACCCTTCATAAGGGCCCTTTTCATCGAATCCGCTCCAACTAAAGTGGGAGAGACAGACACCCGCCAGCCACCTTATGCAACTAGTGCATGTCAATCGGTGGAACCGGTCTCACGTAAGCGTACGTGTAAGGTTGGTCCGGGCCGCTTCATCCCACAATACCGCTGAAGCAAGAAAAGACTAGTAGAGGCAAGCAAGTTGACAAGATCCACGCCCACAACAAAATTGTGTTCTACTCGTGCAAAGAGAACTATGCATAGACCTAGCTCATGATGCCACTGTTGGGGAACGTTGCAGAAAATTAAAATTTTTCCTACGGTTTCACCAAGATCCATCTATGAGTTCGTCTAAGCAACGAGTCATGGGAGAGTGATTGCATCTACATACCACTTGTAGATCGCGTGCGGAAGCTTGCAAGGTGATGATGAAGTCGTACTCGACGTGATTCAGATCACCGATGTCCAAGTGCTGAACGGACAACACCTCCGCGTTCAACACACGTACGGGACGGGAGACGTCTCCTTGTTCTTGATCCAGCAAGGGGGAAGGAGAGGTTGAGGAAGATCGCTCCAACGGCAGCACGACGGCGTGGTGGTGTTGGTGCAGCAGTACTACGGCAGGGCTTCGCAAGCGTGTAACGGAGGAGGAGAGGTGTTGGGGAGGGGAGGGGCTGCGCCTTGGAGTTGTGTACAGCAGCCCTCCCCCACCCCTCTATTTATAGGGGAAGGGGCAAGGGGGGCCGACCCCTCTAGATGGGATCTAGAGGGGGGGCGGCTGCCAGGGAGGGGAGGCTTGCCCCCCAAGCAAGGGGGGCGCCCCCCTTAGGGTTTCCCCCCCCAACCCTAGGCGCATGGGCCCAAGGTGGGGGGCGCGTCCAGCCCTCCAGGGGCTGGCTCCCTCTCCTTTGCGGCCCATGTGGCCCTCCGGGAGGGGTGGCCCCTCCCAGTGGACCCCCGGAACCCCTCCGGTGGTCCCGGTACATTACCGATAAACCCCCGAAACTTTCCGGCGTCCGTATGACAACTTCCCATATATAAAACTTCACCTCCGGACCATTCCGGAACTCCTCGTGACGTCCGGATCTCATCCGGGACTCTGAACAACATTCGGTAGTCACATACTAGTCTTCCTAATAACCCTAGCGTCAACGAACCTTAAGTGTGTAGACCCTACGGGTTCGGGAGACATGCAGACATGACCGAGACCACTCTCCGGTCAATAACCAACAGCGGGATCTGGATACCCATGTTGGCTCCCACATGCTCCTCGATGATTTCATCGGTTGAACCACGATGTCGAGGATTCGGTCAAACCCTGTATACAATTCCCTTTGTCAATCGGTACGTTACTTGCCCGAGACTCGATCGTCGGTATCCCAATACCTTGTTCAGTCTCGTTACCGGCAAGTCACTTTACTCGTACCGTAATGCATGATCCCGTGGCCAACACCTTTGTCACCTTGAGCTCATTATGATGATGCATTACCGAGTGGGCCCAGAGATACCTCTCCGTCATACGGAGTGACAAATCCCAGTCTCGACCCGTGTCAACCCAACAGACACTTTCGGAGATACCTGTAGTGCACCTTTATAGTCACCCAGTTACGTTGTGACGTTTGGTACACCCAAAGCACTCTTACGGTATCCGGGAGTTACACGATCTCATGGTCTAAGGAAGAGATACTTGACATTGGCAAAGCTCTAGCAAACGAACTACACGATCTTTGTGCTATGCTTACGATTGGGTCTTGTCCATCACATCATTCTCCTAATGATGTGATCCCGTTATCAACGACATCCAATGTCCATAGTCAGGAAAACATGACTATCTATTGATCACAACGAGCTAGTCAACTAGAGGCTCACTAGGGACATATTGTGGTCTATGTATTCACACGTATATTACGATTTCCGGATAATACAGTTATAGCATGAATAAAAAGACAATTATCATGAACAATGAGTTATAATAATACTTTTATTATTGCCTCTAGGGCATATTTCCAACATGTGGTACATCACGGCAACCCGCATGGGCTACACAATGTGTAAAGCAACATTGACTAAATGAATGATTCAATCAACAAGTTGAGAAAAGAAGAAGCAAAACTTACGATCTCCTCTCTGCCGCGTGCAATGGCCACCTTGCCTCCAGCGCGACAACTACATGACAAAACTTGGTAACAATGGTTTGGATGGTGTATCATCGATATGATAACGACCTCACATTGTGATCATGGATGATGTGCATGTCACAATGTGCTTTCGTGTGTGAAACGATTGATGCACTTGCTGCCAGAATGTCCCCTCTTTGCTCCTGCCTATGGAATCTGCAGATACAACCAACCACACATCGCACAACAACTCATCCTTCATGGTCGACTACCCACTAGTAGAAAAAGGTCAAACGTGAAGCACATTAGTGCCAGTTTGATTTTGGCTCAGTACTAATGGTACCATTAGTGCCAGTTCGAACGGATTTGCATTAATGCCGGTTCGTGTTGAACCTTTAGTACCGGTTCGTGGCACGAACCGGTACTAAAGGGGTGGTGGCAGGCTGGCGTCAGGCCGGGGCCCCACAATCACCTTTAGTACCGGTTCGTGGCACGAACCGGTACTAAAGGTCTAACCTTTAGTATCGGTTCGTGCCATGAACCGGTACTAAAGGGGTCTGACCTATAGTACTGGTTTGTGACACAAACCGGCACTAAAAGTGTAGGGAAAATGTAAAAACGGCTATAACTTTTGCATACGATGTCGGAAAAAAATGTATAATATATCAAAAAATTCAGCACGAAAATCCGCATCCGATGGAGACAGCCTACGGCCTATTTGGAATTATTTAGAATCCTCAAATTCCAAAAGGAAAAAAGATATGGTTAAATAATTTCAGTTTTTTTAAAAAAAAATTGTTAAATCTGGTCAAACTACTTATTCAAGAAGTATTAATGTTACTACATAATTATTCAAGAATATTAGTGTTACTAAATAATTATTTCAATTTTTTGAATTTTGGTCAAATCTGGTCAAACTATGGTCAAACTGTGGTCAAACTATGGTCAAACTTATTCAAGAAATATTAGCGTTACTAAATAATTACTGTTTTTTAGAATAATAGTTTCAAACTCAAACGGTGAAATGTGTGACTTCATGCTCAAGCTAAACTCCTGAGGGTTAATAGGATTAACATCTTACTATTGTCAGGAAAACAACAAGTGCAGACTCGGAAACGAAGGAGAATAGAACCCGAAAGTTAAGCGTGCTCGGGCTACAGTAGTGAGAGGGATGGGTGACCGGTCGGGAAGTTAGATGATTTGGAATGAGTGATTCACACTTGAGCAGTTAAGAGAGGGGATTAGAGACTAAATCATCAAATAATTCAGAAAAATTAAAAATTGAAAAAAAATCAAATTTTTTTTCCAAAATTTTCAAAAAAAGAATTCAATAAAAAACCTTTAGTACCGGTTGGTAACACCAACCGGTACTAAAGGTCCCCCATACCGGGGCGCGAGCTCACGCCACGTGGTGGAACTTTAGCGCCGGTTCGTGCCGAACCGGTACTAAAGGGGGGGGGGGGGGCTTTAGTGCCCACCCTTTAGTGCTGGTTATGGCACCAGCACTAAAGCCCTTACGAACCGGCACTAAAGCTCCGTTTTCTACTAGTGACCCCACCATCCTTACTCCGAAAAATGGCATGACATCCCAAATGCGAGCACATGGCACATGTGATCTGATAGGAGTATACATACACAACACGTCTTGAAAAATCTCTGAAGCCACCGGCTCCGTGAACGCGTTCCCAAGGACCAACATCGACCACATGCTCGTTCTTAGTGTCACATTTCTTGAATTCAAACTGTTTATCAGGATCAGAAAAATTGATTCACGGCAGTCTTCACCATGCAAAAGAAAAATCAACTTTGTTCCAAAGAAATCAAAATCAAAAATCAGATCTGGTATTTTAGTTTTTGAAAATTTGCTACATCTTGAATTCCTACAATCTAAAATTTATCACACGGACAATTGCCCAAAAAATAATAATCAAATTTACTGACAATATCTACATGAAGTGTGGATAATTCGAGGATGGGAAAGTATTTGTTTACATCTCATGGTATTTTTTTAATTTATTTTACTACAATCACTTTGCACTATGTGGAGGCAATGTGGTGAACACAATGAAATGAACAAATCTCTTCTTATCCCACTGAATGAATATTTCTAGAGAGACTGAAATAAATCCTGAAAAATGCGAGCACATTTGCCATGTCTAGGAGCTAAACCTACTTTCGCTGATTCCACCACAAGGAAACTAAACATCTAAGCTCAGTTGGCTACCCCCTTTTTCTATCTGAGCTATGCTCAGTTGGCTACTTGTTTTTTCTATATATGAGTGTATGGTTCGTGTTAGTTAGAGTTCATGGGTGTAATGTATAATTGCTGGATGAAAAAGATAACCTTTTCCTTGCAATTTAACAGCTCCTTCGATCAGTTCCGTCTTCTTAAATTGCCATTTATAAACATGTTTGCCAAAGAAGAAAAAGGGCTGGACGTAATTCACAGTATCTCTAGCTTTTATTGGAAATTCTCATCTATCTTTTGTTGATGCCATCTTGTGCGAGAAAAATGGTTCTTTCTCACTACATTTTGACGTTATCACACTAATACAGTTTTAGAAGATGATACCTGAATTGCGAGAATGATTCTGATGATCATCACCGGGATGGACACATTACCGCTAGAATCATTATTTCAACTAATCGACAACCCTCATACATGCTAGTCTACAATTTACTTGCTAAATTTAAATTACTGCATAATGTATTATTTTGTAAAATTGTAAATTTGCATGTTAGAGAAGCTCCTTACATTATATTTTATCTAAGTACTCAGCCAATAAAAAAGTAAAATTGATTGTTCGCCAAATTTAATTTCACAATGAAGTTTCTATTGAAAGCTTGTGATATCATATTATTTATGCCAATAACAGTCAACTCAAAATATATTTTTGAATTGGCGATTGATCATGCATTTACTTACCTCCTCCTCCATGTCCTCGAACATTTTGTATTACTCTTGGGTGGTTATAAGGTTTTGATTGATCTCTATCTGCACTACTTAGGTCTTGTTTTTCTATGAAGAGAGAATATGTGGAATAACTTTTGGAATAAAATCCTAGAGCATTTTTTTGTTTACTTGAGTTACTATGAGTTGGGTTCATTTGATGTACATATTGAAGATTAATATAATTTTACCTTGCATTACCAAATGTTTGCATTTAACTCTCACTTTATATCATTTTCATTACGTAATATGCTTAACATTTAGTTTGTCAACGGAAAATCTGGACATTTCGAATCTTAGTCCTTACTCATGAGCTTCTATACCCTCTTTATTTGTATGAACTGAAATTTTGCATATACTAAGATAAATATGGAAAATGTTATGAAAGATCATTACTACTAAGATATGCCTAGGAATTCGGATCATGCTTTGGCTAGTAAGAATTATACCCATGTAAAAGTAACCTTCAATTCACAATATGATAAATGTCACTCTATCTCACACACCAAAAAATATCATTTTCTTACATGAAGTGATGTGCTAAAGCATACATTTGAAAATCCTACAGGATTAAAAGTAGATTTAGGGGAAAATGGTATGAAAACTCTGAAATCACGGGAGCTGATCAAAGAGCCTCAGATGGTCATATCACACACATCTTAGAGTGCTTTAAATTTGCCACTCCTTATTTAACTTAAAGGAAAACAATATTAAGTATCCTCGATGGCCACTCCTTAGAAATAGTTGAGGGCAAATTATTTTTACATATGATGATTTTGTTGGAGATTTCTGCAATTGTACTTATCATTGTGCACAATCTGTGAAAGCGCATAATCCGATGCACCCTCATCTATGGTGGCTATAGGACACCCTTTCAAGACAACAATTGGAAGGATGACACTGTGACACAACTTCAACCTTGCAGAACCGAGCCAGACAAGCATATTCAAGTTCATAACCTGATCATAATACCTAACTCTAATCCCCGAGCATATTGAAGTTCCAATAGAACCATGTTGGCTGAACTAAACACGACCGATACATTTTATGTGTCATGTTAAGAGCATAAATCTTGACAATATAATATTGCCTTCTCTTATTCATTGCTTCTTTACCATCCATCATGGTGATGATCTGAAGCACTTTGTTTCGTAACACTTATAGTCCTACATGTCTTGCCATGCTATGTGTCCTTTCCTCAACTAATTATGCAGGCTGTGTTCCCCTATTCATGCAGCCTATTAGATTGAGTTGCATTTGGTAGTCAATTCCATCGAAAAAGAACAGCGAGAGTTTTCAAGGGACAACCACTCGCCGTGGCCGGTCTGGAACACCGAGTCGTCACTCGTTGCGGCCTGCCGGTCCCACGCCACAGCCTCTTCCTCGCTTAAAGTTGAAAAATACCTCCTCCTCGTCAACGCTGACGTATACTCCTTGCTGAGTAACTTAACTTGACGCGCTCCAGCATGCCGAACCGAGCGACATGCGAACGAAGGTACTTCTCATCCTGGCCTTGGTTTGGGAGCATCTCGGCCACTCCTAGTGGCGACCGGAAGTTGAAGAACTTGTAGAGCAGGTGTGGCATCTGCGGCCTCATGGAGGCTGGCGTGCATGTCTTGCCCACATGGTGTTTTTTTTTTTTTTTTTTTTTGCGGGGATGCCCACATGTTGTCGATGGTGTCGTAGGACTCATAAACATATAGGTGAGGCAGTTCCATAATTCCAATAACTGAAGTAACTCCTGAAAATAGAAGTTTCAAGTAATGCTCATAGGCTCATAGCATCAGACGTACATTACCAAAGAGCTTCAAAAGGGAAGAAAACACGTGCCTTATTTGCATTACCGAGAGAGAAAGATAGCAAGCGAGAGAAATTAAAGGATATGGAAGAGAACCTTGCTCCAGTCTGTCACCCTCTCGGCCTTGCCGACATATGTGCACGTCTTCTCTGGCGACAACCCGCAACGGTGCTTCTCTGCTTCTGACAATAATATACAAGCAATTGTCATATGTAGGCAGACAGAGTAAGAGTGCGGGCTTTGGACGGGCGACCTCTATGGAGGTGGTTATTTTCAAAATAAAAAAAAATCAATAATCACATTTTGGAGTTTCAAAAAAATTCTTAAAAATAAATTCTACACATTCATATGGATGTGTTCTACATGTGTATAAAGTCCGGCGATGAGATACATTATGTGAGAGCTACACAAAAAAAATCCCTGCATTTCTAGTTGTGAACACTGTTCCCTCAAAAAAAAAAGTGAGCACTGTTTGTACTGTTCATCCGTTTCAAATCGTGATTTTGTCTTTTTGTGTAGCTATCACCATAATGTATATCATCTTCAATAATTGCTCACATATAGAATATATCCACATGAACATGTATGATTTTTTCAGAATCTTTTGAAACTTCAAAATATGACTTTTGACTTTTTTAGAATAACCACCTTCATGGAGGTTGCCCACCATTGGCATTTTGCGGACAGAGTAATATTTACCTAAAAAATTACTTGCCTATGCGAGCAAAATAACTTGGGCTAGAAACAAGAAATTCGAACCTAACTTTCTTGTCACCGGGAAACAAATCAAGAACAAAATAATGATATTTATTACTTTGGTGGCATTAGGCCCATCCACTAGTTGCTGCACCTACACCAAGCCTTCATTTCAATGCTGAGATTGCTCTTTTCTCTCACACCGGGAACTGCTCTCTTTTGTTGGTACACACCGGGAACTGCTCTGCCAGATCGTCTGTGGACCATGGTGGCGATCACGGTGCCCATCTCCATGGACTCGATCCCGCTGGTGAAATGCGCTAATGCGGCGGCGGCGACGGCGGAGGTGCCGAGCGTCGACCTGTCGGCCACGGGCGCAGCGGCGGCCGTGGCGGACGCGTGCCGCGGCGTGGGCTTCTTCAGGGCGACCAACCACGGCGTGCCGGCGGCCCTCACGGACGCGCTGGAGGCCCGCGCCGCATCCTTCTTTGCGCAGCCGCACAAGGACAAGCTGGCCGCGTCCACGGGGCCCTTGGGCTACGGCAGCAAGAGCATCGGCTGCAACGGCGACGTGGGCTGGCTCGAGTACATCCTACTCTCCGTCGGCTCTGGCTCTGTCGCCGTCTCTTCCCTGCCACCTTCACTCCGGTAAGTAAACCCATCAACATTCTTGATTCTTCCAAATGACTCGGTGCGGAAGAGTACACGGACGCGGTGCGGGAGGTGGGAGCGCGGGTGCTGGAGATGATGGCAGAGGGGCTGGGCGTCGCGGTTGAGCACCGCGGCGTGCTGCGGCGGATGGTGGCGGCGGGCGCCGACGGAGAGGCTGACGAGATGGTGCGCGTGAACCACTACCCGGCTTGCCCCCTGGCGGCGGGGCAGCGCGGAGTGACGGGGTTCGGGGAGCACACGGACCCGCAGATCATCTCCGTGCTCCGGTCAAACCGCACCGGGGGGCTCCAGATCATGCTGCCGGACGGCTGCTGGGTCCCCGTGGCCCCCGATCCAGATTCCCTCTTCGTCAACGTCGGGGACTCCCTCCAGGTAGGTGCTACCACACCGCCTATTCCATCCCTGCGTGCAGATGTGTGCACCAAACCAAGCAAAGGGTGCGTGCATGGTTCAAAAATGCTACGTGCATGGTTTGGCCTCGCGCTTTATTTAGCTGGCGGCCGTTGGTGTCCCGTCTCCCGTGCATTTTCCACCGACCCACTTCCGTTTCTTGTCAACAAAACGTATTGCACAAAGCTAATTACTGCTCCCTCCGTTTACTAAGGTGTTCTGAATATTTTGATATAAACTACATATAGACTGTATATTGATGAACAAACACACAATAATGTGTCCATAACTGTATATATCCGAATTAGAAAAAGTTACTCCGGTTTATCGGGCTTAAATCTGAAATCTCATGAATCAAGGCACATCCTAAGTGGAGAAATGTATCTCGTACCCACTAGATGAATAGTAGCATTACATGCATTGATGAGTTCCTTTTTAATTCTTGCATGCAAAGATTTAATGCGCCTGGGAATCTCAAGAGGGATGGAGATGAGCCCTTTAAATCCGAAAAATGAAAAAAAAACTGAGATAAGCCCTATAAACCGAAAAGGAGGAAGTATAACATAATATAATAGTGAATGCAGGAACTACTACATTTTCTCTACACAGATGCACTCTGACATGAGACTTTTCGGAAGCAGGTGCTGACGAACGGGCGGTTCCGGAGCGTGAAGCATCGGGTTTTGGCGCCGGCAGAGGGGAAGCACCCGCGGCTGTCAGTGATCTACTTCGGCGGGCCGGCGGGGGCGCAGCGCATTGCTCCGTTGCCCGAGTTGATGCGTGAAGGGGAGCAGAGCCTGTACCAGGAGTTCACCTGGGCCGAGTACAAGAAGGCCGCCTACAAGTCCCACCTTGGTGACCACCGCCTCAGCCCCTTTAAGCTTGCAATCGCCAAGGAACCCAACAACCCCGAGAACCATTGGAGCAGCAGCGCCGCCGCCGTCCAGGTCCAACCGCCGGCGCCGGCCCCCCTCAGCTTGTTGGGCAATAAGCCGAGGCGTGCCAGGGGCGCGGTGTGCGCGTGCGTGCGTGCAGTGGCCGCGTCGGGTTCAGTCCGCGGCAGGGCTCGGGTGCGTGCGTGCACGACCGAGCGTAGGCGTGTGTGTGTGCGTGGGCTCACGTGTGTGTGCGCGGGGCCACGCGGTGTTGTTAGCGAGTTAAGGGGAGGTGTGGACCGCGTCGGGCGCGCGGGGTGGCCGTGGCGATCGCGTTCGGGCGCGATGCGCGGGCGCGGCCAGAGCGCGCAGGACGTGGGGGAGTGGGCGTGCGAGTTGGTGCGAGGCGTGGCCTGGCAGGCCGGTGCTCGCGGCTATAAAGCCCTGGATCCTCCCTGTATCTAGTTGACACGGTCGAGTTCGTGCTCGAGGAAAGGAAAAGGCGTACATGCGCCGAAAAAATCCTTGTGTCCACTGTCTCCTCTCTGAACTTTTCTAAACTTCATCTCCTTCGTTAGTGAGCAGAGCTACGGCAAGAGATAGTGAGCAGAGCGTGCAAGAGAGGAGGGCCGCGGCAAGCAAGGCGCGGCGACGACATTTGGCATCAGAGCGACAGGTGACGGAGCTCGCCGGCGGTGATGGCGCTGGTTCCACACGGCGGCGGCACGGGCGGGTCGGTGTCCATGGGGATGCCGATGCTCTCGCTGGACGGCTACACCGTGTGGGCGATCAAGGCGCAGGCCATCCTTGATGCCCACGCGCTGTGGGAAGCGGTGGCGCCGGGAGACTCGCCGGTGAACAGCAAGAAGTGCAAGACGGCGCGGGCTCTGCTCTTTCAGGGGCTGCCGGAGGACGTGTTGCTCTCGGTGGCGACGAAACCCACTGCCAGGGAGGTATGGGACTCCCTGTTGGTACGGTTCATCGGCGCCGAGCGGGTGCGCGTGGCGCGGAGGGCGACGCTGCGCGGCGAGCTTGATCGGATCAAGATGGAGGGCGGCGAGGCGTTGGATGCGTACGCTGGGAGGCTCGCGGGCATGGCGGCGCGGTTCGCAGGGCTAGGGGAGACGCTGGCGGACACGGAGCTGGTGAAGAAGCTCCTGGACACGGTCCCGGACCGTCTCTTCCCGGTGGTCGCCGGAATTGAGCAGTTCTGCAAGCTTGAGGAGATCACCTACGACGAGGTGCTCGGGCGGCTGCGCGCGTTCGACGAGCGTGTGCGGCGCCGCGGGCAGAGCAGTGGCGAGCGCCAGGACGGCCAGCTCTTGTACACGGCGGCGCGGTGGCGGGCGCGAGAGCGGCGTCAGGGCAAGGCTCAGGACGACGACGACGACGCCGGCAGCGTGGCGACGCGGGACGGCGGAACAAGAAGGGCTGCTGCTACAAGTGTGGCGAGCGCGGCCACTTCAAGCGCGACTGCCCGGAGCTGCGGAGGGCGCCGGCGGAGGAGAGGGCACTGGTGGCGGACGCCGACGTCGAGGACAACGGCCTCCTCTAGGCCACGGCTTAGGGGGAGAATGTTGGGCAATAAGCCGAGGCGTGCCAGGGGCGCGGTGTGCGCGTGCGTGCGTGCAGTGGCCGCGTCGGGTTCAGTCCGCGGCAGAGCTCGAGTGCGTGCGTGCGCGACCGAGTGTAGGCGTGTGTGTGTGCGTGGGTCACGTGTGTGTGCGCGGGGCCACGCGGTGTTGTTAGCGAGTTAAGGGGAGGTGTGGACCGCGTCGGGCGCGCGGGGTGGCCGTGGCGATCGCGTTCGGGCGCGATGCGCGGGCGCGGCCAGAGCGCGCGGGACGTGGGGGAGTGGGCGTGCGAGTTGGTGCGAGGCGTGGCCTGGCAGGCCGGTGCTCGCGGCTATAAAGCCCTGGATCCTCCCTGTATCTAGTTGACACGGTCGAGTTCGTGCTCGAGGAAAGGAAAAGGCGTACGTGCGCCGGAAAAATCCCTGTGTCCACTGTCTCCTCTCTGAACTTTTCTGAACTTCATCTCCTTCGTCAGTGAGCAGAGCTACGGCGAGAGACAGTGAGCAGAGCGTGCAAGAGAGGAGGGCCGCGGCAAGCAAGGCGCGGCGACGATACAGCTGGCAGTAGTTAACTAGCCAGTAACTTCCGTCTTGTTTAGTTAATTAGTGTAATATATATATACTGCTCTCTCCTTTTAAGAATGTACAATAAGATGCATCAAACATATATATGTAATGGATCCATCCAATCTAATCTAACATATAAAGCCTCCTAGACTACCCGCGTAACTGAAGGCATCGAGCGCGCAAGACGTTTTTAACCGCACGATTGAATTACTGCGGCAGCGACAGTGCTTTTTTTGGCCGCTGGCGTTTGCCCAGCTGTCGGTTTTTTTTCACGTCCGTGGCCGCTTCAGCAGAGGATGACAGGTGGGGTCTGAGACCGTGGGGGCCAGCGACCAGAGGCTGGGTTCTCTAGACACTCCGTGTAGGTTCACCGCGCGAGGATTGGTCAGCCCTCTCTCCCGTGAAAATATCTCCTCCCTCTCCCTCATCCCGCTACTCTCTTCTCCGGGCCGCCGCCGCCTCCGCTCCCCCTCCCTCTCGGCCGCAGCCTCGTCTCCGCTGCCTCCACCGCCTCCTCCTCCCCTGCCTCTCCTCCTCCCGTGTCTCCTCGTCCCCTCCCTCTGCCTCCGTGCTCAACAGGAGGAGCCGAGGTCACTGCCGCACCGCACGATGGTGGGCGAGGGCGAGCTCCTTGCTTCTCGCCGCTCCCAGCCACCGGGCGCCGTCCTGCCGACGCGGCCCACTGCACGCTGCCACCAGCGTCTTCTTCGGATGAACCCCTCGAGCCCCCACCATGGCGGCTGCCTACAGAGGAGTGGAGCCCCCACCTAGAGGAAAGGCTGGCACAGGTGATCTCTTTCTTCCTCCTTTTCTCATCTTTCCATGGCAATTTGAGGTCCTCCCTCCAATTCATGATGCCAGCCCTCGTCTATGGTCTTGTCATCTTAATTCTCCCAGTTCTCTGATTATCTTATTTTGATTTTTTTGATTTATGTTTGTTTCTAACCACATGTGCAGATCTGAGAAAAAAGAGAAGAGTCTCTCTCTCTCTCTCTGTGTGTGTGTAACACATTGACGTTCATCAGTTCTCCAGGAGTAGTTACAGTTACAAGATTACATTTGTCTTACATATGTTTTGTTCATTATACAATTTTCTTTAACTTCTGGATTGGTGCAGGTTCGAGGATGTGCACCCGGAGCGCACCTGTCTTGATTATCAGCCGAGCCTTGATCTGGAGGTAATCGTTAGAATAAGCATCCTTGATGATTCTGTCCAATTTTTGGGATTTGTGATTCGTAGCGAGTTAAGAGATCATTTGTTGGCCTATCCCTGTTTATGATTTGAGATTGTTATTTTTTGCGCACTCCAATTCCAGAAATCCAATCCAATTTCACCCCTACTCTGACCTCAATGGACTATTGTTGTCGTTTTCCTCCACCTTGCCCTAGGACACAGGTGGCCGGGTGAGGCTAAGACAAGCCAAGGATCAACCAGCAGTTCTTCCCAACCACGCCGCAGCAGCAGCAGCAGACGATGATGTTGTGGTGTGTCCTAAATGTACTAATCTTGCTTTTGCAGATGTTCATATTTTTATTTTCCATTTGCGCCATGCATTTGCTTTTTTACTTCCTGTCAACAATTTAACTAAAAGATTCACACCAGTTCTTCAACTCTTTGCTTGATCATGGTTTGTTGCTTTGAAGAGCACTGCAATTACTTCCTCGAGGATGATGTTACTTGTGGCAGCTATAATTTTTGAAAGGCCCCCAATTTATGATGTGTGTATACCGAGTGAATGAATCAACATGAGCCCTCTTATGTGTTAGTGTATTTTATTACTTAGTTCTTACTACGAGATACCCTATTTGGCCATGTTTCATGGTGCACTGGAGAATGCATCCATACTGTGTGTGTAATTTAGAATATTGTTGCTTTTGGATGATGATATACCATGCTATGAATTATATATCCCAATCTGTATTTTAATACTTTCTTCTTTTTGCCTTATTGTTAGAACAACTTTTGCTGAGTGGGCTAGCTCCGTATGGTAATATATTGATGGAAGTTAGACAAGTGGAGTTGTACTATTTGGTCAGAGTTGATATTTTCGGTGGAGTTGGGAACTGAACTGATGGAGTTATACTCGGTGTTAGCTACACCTGTTTTTGGTCGCACGGATACTTTTTATGGTCGGTGTAAGCGCACAAGCTGGTGGTTCCTGAGTTCTTATAAAGTAGGGAGTAAGGTTTTCATTCTGATGCTTTATTGTTTTAGGATTTAGATATTTTCTAACCGGTTTACAGGGCTAAGGTGTTTATGTTTTCCCCTTGTTACAGTTCATGCAATGCAACCTCCTTTCTCTAAGGTTTATGCTTAAGGGTATAATTTTTATATTTGATTTGGTACTCCATATAGGTGGATGTAATGATTATATCAGCAGCCCCGGAACAATGGCATTGAAACTGATTGTCCTCTTCTTAGCCTTTGATTTCTTTCATTATAATCCGATAAGATCCTGTTTCTAGATGCTTGCAATTTTGAAGGAACCAGGTTATGTATGATTGCAAAGATCACTGAGAGTTTTGTTATTAGATACATGAGGCAGGAGCTGGGTATTTGTCTGTGGTGGCAACAAAGCTGTCGTTTAGGAGTTGTTGGTGTACAGTGTAAAGAAAGGCATGCTTTTTTATTTTTAATGGCGTCCAGATAGTTGGAGAACCTATATTTTCTTCAGATCTATAGGTTCAAGATATGCAGTTTCTATTTTCTAATTATACTAGCTTGATCCAATAATGACAGAAGTTCCACAAGCTCTTAATTATTTCAGTTACTTGTGCAGTATGGAATTTGATAATTTAACATGTGCACTGCAATTGGCAACACTTTGAACAAAACCTTGAGTTTCTTTCCTCAGGAATACGAAAATGAATCTGTACTTTGAGGTACTCATATGCTGAGGACACAAGATTCCGTCGAGTGTTCATGTATACATAGTGGTAGTTGTGTTTGGTAGCTAGGAGCAAACAATACTAGGAACGTTTACTCAGACTCAGCCGAACTGAGGCAAGCACCCATGCTACTTCTCATGGACTTCCATGTGTAGATGGCGAGAATGGTTCGACAATATAGTGCTTCCATATGCACCCATGCTACTTTAGTTTAGGATCGTCACATATTATCTTTAATAACGCTATGCACTGAATGGACAGACTGTACACCCTTCTTTTGTTTATTCAGAACAGATCAGCTATAGAGAAGGCTAATGTGGTTGGAGAAGGAATTAATACACTGGAGTGCTCCCTAAGAGGGCACAAACTTCTCCAACCACATAATTGTAGTTTCAAGTCTGCTTTCTCTATTTTTCAATTTTTTGGGGAACATATAAATGAACTATATTTTTGGTGCAATTGCTCTATCACAATCGAATTGACCCATCCGATGCTTCACTGTATCTTAGCATGCTTATCGAGTACATTCCTTATATCATTTTTACAGCTAAATTGATTTGTGTCAGGTATGGCTATAATGGCAGGTTGTCCTAACAGAAGCTTCAATTTTCCTGGACAGTTTATAGGGGCTATAATGGGTGCTGGGGATCTGAATATTCAAACAGAAGATGGAAATATTGGCATGCCAAGTAATGTCTGTTGTGTCATTGTGGAGTACCTTTCTGGAGGTGCATTGAAAATAATTCTGATAAAGAACAGGAGAAGGAAGTTATCTTGTAAAGTTGTGGTCCAGATATCTGTTGACCTTGCCAGAGGGTAAGTAGTTCACCGCATTCTGTGTGTGTGTGTGTGTGTGTGCGCGCGCGCGCGCGTGCGTGTTTAGTACTTCTGTAATTTCCATGGGCGTGTTTCGTATTTTCTATGTACATTTTATGAGAATTGGTATCGTCTTTGTCATTCTTTTAAATGTTTAATGTATTTTTTTTCAATTTTTGTTATTTAGTTCCAGTCATGTTTCCTTTGTCTTAGATCTACACCTATTAGGAAGAGCATAGTTTCATCTAGATCATGTTCTTTTAGTTGTTCAGTGTTTGTTCATTAGTGTAGCAGAGTAAGCAGTGCATTTTGTCCATCAGTTAAATCATGTCACATTCAGTTGATTAGGTTCAGTTTTTATTCCTTTCTTCTTCATTCCTTCAGTTTTTTGTTCCTCTATTTAAAGTATAAATAGACTGAGAAATTTCAAGAGGTGTAAAAACAAGACTTGCGGCATTGTTAGTTATTTCTTTTGCGCGTTTGCCTGAATTTCTGTGCTGAAATAGCAACTCAATGTTAGTGCATTTACGATGATGAGGCATAGCAACTTACTGTTCAATCTATTCAAGTTACATGTCATGCATGTTCCAGTCATAATCATATCTCATGGACAATATATAGATGATTATAAGGACATAAAACAGTTGGAACCATCGTACATCATGTCACAATTTATAGAGCGGATAATATATTGTGGCCGCCTGCACCTTTGTGGCAAGAATGAGGTACTGTTATTGTTGTCATGCGTACTTCGGACAAGTGGTACAAAGTAAAAGTATATATTATTGCAAATTTTAATTTTCAGGTATGTACGCCGTTGTGTGAGCACAAGATGTTATTCTTATTTAGAGAAGCCAATGCTTAAGTGCTAATTGGTATACCCCAGATCCATCAGTGGGAGTGATACAAGGCACTTTCTAAGTCCAGGTTCAACAAAAACATCAGCCTACCCGGCCATACGAGGGCATTGAGCTCGCGCTGTGATTTTAGGCTGCCGGATGTGTTTTTACTGTACATGTTTTAGGCTGCCGTTGTGTGAGCTTGGTTGTTTGGGCCTACATTGCAGTGTATTGGGTAGACGGGCTGGACGGCTGAGCCGGAACCAATTCTCTCCTGAAAATCTAGCCCATGAGAGACCAGTCCTCTTCCGTCCTCGAGCCCCACACTCCTCTTCTTCTTGCTCCACGGCGTCCCTGCTCCTTGACACTCCGCCGCACGGCTTCTTGCACCGTCCTCTTCTCTCCACCCGCCTCATCATTGACTACCCTCCTGGCGCATTCTCCTGGGCCTCTTCCCCGGTGCCTGAGGTGGAGCAGCGGTGGCGCCGCTCCTTCTCACGGGCATGTGAAAGCACACGAGCTCCCCGGGTGATTTTGGTAATTAATGTCAACATATCTTTTGTTGGACTAATAGTTTGTTACTAGCTCCTAATTTGGGTGATGAACAAATTGTTTAGATTTTGTGTGCAAATCTGAGACACTACATTGGTTTGGAAGTGAATTTGTAATCTATTGTTTAATTTAATGTCATGCTAAAGTTGATGCAGATGTCCTGTATTTGCTAATATTGTCCATAGGAATGGCCCTCCTATGCCCTGCTCCTCTTGCATTGGCGCAAATTCGCCTCCTCCCCCGCCTCCGTCTCCATGTGTGCGACAACGACCCCGGGAGGAGCTCGAGCCGCAGCGACGGTCCATGGTGCCGTCACCGTCATCTTTGGCAAGAGAAGCGTGGGCTGCAGAGACGGCCGGATCCGTCCGACCCTCGCGCTGCCGTCCGTCCACCCTCGAGGTACGTCCCCGCGTCCTCGTGTCCATCCTCTCTCACTGTCATTTACGTCCTCATGGCCGGACGAGGCGATGTGGAAGCTGCGGTGGCGCAACGACATCTTTGCTTGTTTCTGTACTTGTTGAAACAATCGATGATCTCTTTTTTCCTGCAGGATAATGTGTTTGTTCAGCTGATTTGTACAGTTTCAATGCCGGGTTGTTAAGGAGAATGCAGATGATGCATATTCTATGAGTTGTGGACCCCCCAACAGCAAATTCAGTCCTACATCTTTGATGGCTAAGCATGGTTTCAGTTCTTAGATCTTCGATCCATCAAGAACTTGTACAAGCAGAGCTGTCCTAGAGGTATATTTTTCTATTCTAGATCCAGATGTAACTCTGTTTTTAATTCTTGGCAAAGAAAACATGTTTGGATGCTCCCAGCCTGCTTTAGAATATACTTTATGTGCTGTCGTATAACTATAGGCACTGTATTTGCAGAAGCCCTGTAAGATATATAGTTTAGTGGCTCTAATTCATTCTGAGATATTCAGCATGCCCCTTGGTCACTTGTTTCTCACTATTCTAACAACGTGCGCAATTTTCTTGCTAAACTCATTCCGTTGTCTAGCTCTGTTCATGCCTACATGTTATTGTAGCTTCATTTTACCATGAGATTCCTAAAGATTTACTACATTCTTACTGTGTATCCATCCTAAGGCTTTCCTGCTCGTTATTCTTAAGGCAGACTGCATTTATACATAAGCAAAGAGAACACATAATCAATTTCTACTACCAGGTTGCTATACTGACCACAAATTAAAATTTTCTTGTGCTTCTGCTCATTTAAATGCATAATTTGGTCACACACCTCTTGCTGCAGCTACAAAGTTCATTGTACGATGCCTACAAATTATTGATCTCATTTTTCAGAATAAAGCTGTAGGCTGAGTTTAGATTGTTCTTTTGCCGGAAATGGAACAGGTAATGATACAGCCTAAGCATTGCATAGTATAAATTTCATAAAAAGGTCATGTAATATTTTGCTTAGGTTCATGCAAATATCTGGAATTGACATGCATATGTTTCTTGTATGTGCACACATTGTAGTTGTATCTTCAGCTAGCTCTACAATTTGTTTGGAAATTTCAGGTAGACAACATATCTTTGGTGTTTCCCTGTGAGTTGTTGTTGACGACCTCGTTATCATATTTGGTTCTAGAGGTCCACCTTTGCATCTGTTACCCCCCAAATCTCAAAGCTTATTGTTGACCTCTTACACATGCATTTGTCATTCCGTGGCGTATTGTTCTTCATATTCATGCTATCATTGGCATAAAAGTAGTATGAGTGAAAAGTATCCATGTTTTCTTTGAGATTTGACTTTTTGTATTCTTTTATAGTCAACACAAATATATTGAAAGTTACAATTTTTGTGATCAAATTGAAGTTTGAGCAAGCGCCTGGAAGCGACCAGAAATAGTTTATGGTAAACTTTGGTCAACGTGTCCTGACCAGCATGCTTCAGAGGTTACTAAAACAGCCGCCTTTTGTTTCATATCGATCAGACCAGGATCTTTCCCATTTTGGGGTACTCCGAGCAAGATATGTATAGCCTTTAGTCTTCACTTGCTGCCCCTGTGGTGAAAAGTAGTGTATGATGTAGTCTATGGTCTTTAGATTTTGTTGTTGTCTCTGTAGTCAGAAGCGGTTTATCATCGCTTACTGTATATATGTGAAGGCCTCCTCTTCTATTGTTCTTTCCAGAACACTATGACTCAAGAAACAACCTTTTCTTTTATGCATGCTTTCGCTTCAATGCTTTCGTCAAAACTTCCTCTGTCCAGTTTCTACAACCATAATGTTCGTGCACTGCGAAAGATCATCCGTAGCACCACCACACCTGATAACTACTATGTGTGCCATATGACATAAACATTTGCAACAAAAGGCAAAAGAATGGTAACTCTTTGCAATTACTCTGTCCAGTTTCATATAATAGCATGGTATAAAATGATACAGTGACTAACCTTGACTGTTATTTTCAGCACTTTAGCATTCCCTTTTCTACGGGTTCGCTTTTCCCACACATGGATGCTGACCATGGTAAACTGGCAATCACTACTAGAGACAGAACTACCGTTGTCACGACCCGCTTTATCAAAGGTGTTGACAAAAGGGCCACCATCACTAAAGGCTGGAGCGGCTTCTTCCGTCAGGCACACATGAACAACGGACAACCATATGCTTTCGCCTTCAAATGCACTTCCAAGGGACTGCATCTGATCGTCTACTCAATATAAGCATGTTGCAACAACCCCTTGTTATATAACTTAGTATTAATATTATGCCTACCAAGACTTTTGTGTTTATCATCCTTTTGGATCTTATGTAGTCCCTTAAGACAATTCTGTGCATTTAGTTATCGGTTATTTGCTGCTTAGACTGCTATATAGTATGCTTTTGAAATAGCTATGATAAAAGAAATATATGCTTAAGCCTTCAAGTGCACACCCAAAGCCCTCTGTATGACTATCTATCCAGTCTAAACAGACACGAGAGTCCTTTCCTACATGACTTAATGCATTGCTATTCTTTTCGAACAACAATATGTTAATGCACACTCTTACAATAATTAGCTTGCACTCGGCCTTTGCACCATTGGCGGAACGGGTCATCTAGTATACTAATGTGGTAACTAAAGGCAGTAGTTGCTACATGCTACATGAGAGCGGCCGTCCTGGACGCAGCGGCAGCTGGACGCAGATATCCAGCCGCCCGCTGCGCCGAGGTGATGCGTGCATAGAATAGGTGGGAAAATCACAAACGATGCATACATTAGCCGTATACAATCAATACTACTGGCCACGCTGACACAAGGACCAGCACCGCAGGGCACGGTGGCCCTTTTTACTACTGTTTCATCTACGGCGTCATTGGGGCTCGCTGTAATTAATTGTGTGTACGGCTGCACCGGTGGGACTTTGGCTATGCCATGTGCGGGTTTGGGGCAGCCTTCTGGCGTGGGGTCGGTCGCCTTTTTTGACCGGGTGGCCGCTGCCGTGCACGGAAGTGCGCAGCTCTCTCTGCGCCTGTCGGTGGTTCATGCATGCGCGCCTCCACTTAGTTTCCACGAGCGCCACCACAGCCATGGTGAGCGTCATGAGGAGTAGCCGGGCGCCCATCCGCTGCAGCTGCGACGGCTTGCTGTAGCCGCTCGAGGGGAAGCTCCTCAGCGCCGGCACAACCACCTTGTTGTAGATTGTAGAGGAAAACCCATGTCAGGACGCAGATCACCTCGAAGGAGGCCAGCGACGCCGCGGGCACCGGCACTGACAGGATGGTCATGTCCATGGTGCTGCCCTGTTGCACGAACGTGGTGTTCATATGCGAGAAGGCCGATGAGACAATGATGCTGGTGATCCAGACGGGCAGCAGGCGGAGCAGGATCTTGAGCTCCTCCACTTGAGTCACGGTGCAGAGTTTTCATGAGGTCGCCTCCTCCGGCCTCTCCTCCATGTCCGACTGGCCGCCTTGTCGAGGAACTTGAAGTCGCTGGTGTGCGCGATCCTGGGCTGGGGCGAGTCGATCTTGTCGCTGACCTCGTAGAGGTGTCCAACTTCGACGTCGGCGGGCACCTTGACGCAGATCTTCTTGTACGCGGTAGTGACGACCTGGCAGAGGCTCTTGAGCGGCGTGCCGGCGGGCATGCGGTGTTTGTACATGGGCGTGGCGAGCAGGAAGGCGGCGAAGGCAAGCAAGATGCAGGTTGTGGCGATGCCGAAGCCTGCACACGTACAGTGCTCTGCAGCGGTACTATTTTGTCTTCTCGCCTGCACACGTACAGTGTTCTGCAGTGGTGTGTCAGTGCATGGTACTTCAAATACACCAATACGCAACATATCGCTCACCAGCAGGCCTCTATACTTCAAGTAGCATGTCTGGCTGCTACTAATCGCGACGCTGTGCGAGCCGTCGATGCGCGGCGTGCAGCTGCCACTGCGTGCAGCGATGCACTTCTCCATGCTACATCCAGTATATAACTTGGCAAGAACTTAACGGTTGCACTTTCAGAGTGAAATTAGCGGTGTCAAATGGAATCATAGATGCTGTCGCAAAGGTCACAGAGCCGTGGCGTCTTGCTGGAGCTAAATGCTTTGAGAGCCCTTTTGAGGATCCACCATGAGAGATAGACCTTAGTTGGCCTGGAGTGCCAGTGGCCATGTTTTCTTGGGTAATCTTTGATCCTCGAATCCACCACATCATTGTTTTTTCCCCCATTGCTTCCTGCTCAATATCAGTCAAAGACGGCAATTTGCTGAATCCTTCAAGAAAAATAAATCATCCAATCTGTCCTGCTGGGAGAGAATACTAATCTTTGCAACTTCCACTAGTAGATACGGAAATACCACCGTTTGGTTGTTGCTCAGTTTTGGCCGGCAGGCAACGGCTCGCCGCATGCCTCTGCTCGGTGTACCGTGAATAGCTTGGCACCCTGATTAGTTACGAAGCAATGATAATTGTGTGTTGGTGTATGCATTTTTTTAGAGGATGTTTGTGCATGCCTTTTTGCTTTGAGAGGATGGTCGTGTACACACAAACTGAATGCAAAGTGCTTTGCGAGGTGGGACATGCTTGTGTTGATGGGACCTCAGACGGGTAGGACCAGAGGAAGGAAGACAGGGTCGGGAAAGCAATCAGCACGACCTTTTTTTTTACTGTGCTAACTACCGACCGTGTTGGTACATGAAGATAGATCAGAACGACTCATATATTAGGTAGCGGCTTCCCATTGTCTCTCCTCCAAGAAAAGACGGCTAGGGTATCTATCTCTCGTTGGCAGCGCCATCGATCTCCCACGCTTTCTGTGGCCTTAGGGCCATGGGTGCGCGGTGAATTCAGGCCCTTGCTGGCAGGAGGGCTCCGTTTTGAGGTGCTTCTTCAAGTTTTTTTAGGATTTGTGTCCTGCTCAAGAAGACGAGATGGCGGCAGCTTCTTGAAGATGAAATAAGGTTTTTCTGGCCTAGGCCCCACCTTGATGGTGTGTCTTGCATCATCGTAGGGCGTGTGGAGGTGTGTCTCCGGCGGATCTCGTGGAATTCGATTAGTGTTTGTCTTTGGTGGATCCGCCCGAATCTAGTCTTTATTCATGTATCTTCAGGTTGGATCTTTCCGGTCTAAACTTCTCTTCATCAGCGGCGGTTGCTGTTCTAGTGCATTGATTCTATGGGGCGTTAACACGACGATTTCCCGAATGTCTACTACAACAAGTTATGCCTGACTCCGACAAGGGAGGGACGATGACGGCATCACGCCTTCGGCTCGCTTCAGTGTTTGTAGTCATCTTTAGGTGGTCTATGAATCTGGATGTAATTTTTATTATTTCTGAGGTTCGTTGTACTAACATGATTGAAAATGAATAGATCAAGAATTTGTCGGAAAAAAATCAGAACGACTCCTTTATTATGCATGTTTTTTTCTTTTGGCTCCATTGCCGTACAATCCTCCTTCCTTTTAGCACATATATGCACGCAGGCAGAAAAAGATAAAAATAATGATGTCAGCGTACATTCCTTTCAATTTTAAAAATTCAAAAATTTTGTAGTTCAAACCATTCGCCGGATTGAAATACTGTTTTCATACAAAAGATTAGTCGCGACGAGACCTTCAAAACTATATCCCATGTTGGTATGTTCTGATAACGTTTTTCAGGTAAAAAGTTATCATGCTCGTGCTACGTAAATTATCATATCTGTGGTACATAAGTTATCATGCCATTTACACAAAAATTACCAAGGCATAAAAATGGTTTATTCTTCTCCCCACAGGCATGCATGTATTAGAGGAAAAAAATTTAATCTCATTCTATATTTTCCTATTTAAAAGCTTAAAATATTTTGTAGTTGATACAATTTTGATCGGAAAATAGTTTCTATATAAAAATCCGATGGGATGACAACTTCAAAACTAGGTCCAATGTTGGTATGTTCTGATGAGATTTTGCAGTAAAAAAAGTTACAAGACCTAGGCTAAGTTATTTACCAGCTCTACTGTGCGTATATTACCATGCTATTTACGCATGAGTTATCGGTATATTTTTATAACAATTTTCTTGAATTAAAAAGTTACCTTGCCTGGGCTAAGTAAGTTATCAACTCTGCTTATGCTTATATTACCATGCTAGTACACATGAGTCACCGGGGGTGTTTTTCAACAAATTTTCTCCGAGTAAAAAATAGTTACCACTTCTGGGCCAAGTAAGTTGGTATCTTTGTTGTGTGTATATTACCATGCTTGTACACATGAGTTATTGGGGGTGTTTTCAACAACTTTTTCCCTGAGTTACCACATTTGGGCTAAGTAAGTTATCATCTCTACGGTGCGTATATTACCATTGCTAGTACACATGAGTTACCAAGGGGGGTCACAATTTTTTCCTGGTCAAAAACTTATCACGCTTCGGCTAACTAAATTATCATCTCTGTTGTGCGTATATTATCATGTTATTTTCATTTAAGTTATTGAGGTTGTTTCCATAACACCCCCCCCCCCTCTGCTCATGGACCATCTTTCACGGGCCGGCCCATGAGCATGTGTGCACATCATGTACTGTCCGTCGAGGTGAGCCCCTTGGGTTTGCATGGCATCTATGTTATTTACACATAAGTTGCAGAGGCCATGTTTTTTTTTCTAGGATCGAAGTTATCATGGTGATTGGACGTAAAACTATCAGGTTTGCGATTCATAAATTATCATGTTATTTACGTATAAGTTATCATGGTATGTTTCAAAACAATTTTTCTTTCCGAGTCATAGTTACTGCAGTGTTTATATGTAAATTATGAGGACCGTGGTGCATAAAAATACCATGATATTTACATAGAAGTTACTGGGACATATTTTTAGTAACCTGTTTTTCCTCGGGTGAATTACCAACAAAATTATTTATTTGTATGCCTAATTCCACAACTTATAATGTAGTGCGAAAATATGTACTATAGAAGGCTAACGGAACCAGCTTTTCTTTTGTTGCCATGGGGTTTAAAAGGTCACATATGTATTTTCATTTATCAGACATCAAAAGGTATTAGCTGAGTTGGTCATTGGCATCATAGAAAAGCCAACAGAAAAACACAGCAGACGGTGATTGGAGCGGAAAGAAGAGATAAGGCAGTTACTCACTCTGTGTGTTCGGTTTATTCGGTTTACATGGTTCGATTTATATGGTTTTTTGGTTTGTACGGTATTAATACTTCGGTAAATATGCTATGAAAGTGAAATACGGTTTGGTTTCGGTATATACCAAGTTATTTCGGTATGATTTCGGTATATACCATAATAACCAAAGTTGACGCGAATTTGAAAATAACGTCGTAACAATTTACAAATTTATGACTCAAAACAGATACTATTTTAGACAAATATATATATATATATATATATATATATATATATATATATATATATGCATGAATTGATTCATCCCTTGATTGTTATGGACGTGCTTAGCATTTCTTAGAGAGAAAAATGAACTATGTTACGAGAAAAACGTACGTGCTTGGTAGTAAATTTGACTCATGTACAAGAAAAATGATAACTTGTATGGTTGTTTGCCTCAAGAAATATAAATTTATGTTTACTTCGGTTTATTCGGTTAACCATTCGGTTTTTCGGTATATACCATAAAACCAAAGTTTAAAACAGTATGAAAAGTTCATACCATACCAAAACCAGAAACCATAAAACCGTAAAATTGGTTCGGTTCAGTTTATTTTCGGTATGGTTTTTCGGTTCGGTTTCAAAATGAGAAAATTGCGGGAGGTTTCATGCGCCTGATGCGGATCGTGTGGCTAGCAAGTCATTCGAATCTCCCAGTGGTTCGGAATTTAAGAAACTGATTTTCTTTCTGTTGGATATAAGGCCAACTCCAACCGGCCGACACAGACAGACGCCCCTTTCTCTAGTTTCATCCGTTTGGATCGGCCAGGCAGACACAATTGTCCGTTTGCGTCTGTGTGCATATAGGTGCGCCCAACCGGCCTGACGCATTTCAAATGGTGGCCATATTTAAACATTAAACTTAAACTAAATAAGACACAACAATAATTTAAACTTGAAATTATATTTTACATTAAGTCAAAAAGACCCGGCTGTACTCGTTGACGTACACTAAACTTAAACTTAAACTAAAATAAAATAAAAAACTGGAACAAAACCCTAGATCGGTTGTCGCCGTCATCCTGCCCGTCTTCAATAAATGTCGTCACCACCATCCTTGTCGTCTTTGCCATCCTTGATGAGGTTGACGAAGGGCGGTGGCTGCCACAGGTAGGCGGGGTGTGCATGCTGCTGCTGATGAATGACTAACCGTGGATGTGGTTGCTCATGCGCCGAGGGCAGTGACCACGGTTCAGTGCCCAGCCAAAAATGTAGGACAGACACAGACTTTGACATGGAGGGCATCGTCGACGTCCATATCTAGGACTGCCCCTCCAAAGTCCTCTTGCTCCGAGACGGTTACATCGCCTGCATCTGAAAAAGCCAGTTGCACCTCCAGGGCATCCCACTGGTTGCGCTCGTACTTGAGCTTGGAGTCCATGAGCACCTTCTTGATTAGCTTGTCATCCTCGTCGCAGTTGAGTGCTGGTGCTGGTGCCGGTGGAGGCAGGGACATCAAACGTTGTCGGCCCCGTGCACGTCCCCATGTACGGGATGGGTTGGGAGCACGCGCACGGGGCGGGTTGGGAGTACGCGCACGGGGCGGGCTGCTAGCACGATCAACAAAGAAAGTTTGCCATCGCACGTCATGCTTGTCCCACAGCGACACATATCCTTGAGAGGCGAATCGACGACATACCTTACATTGCGGAGGAGGTTCAGAGGTAGCATTGCACGCTCGCAGTTGATCTTCAAGAGACAGGCATGACTGCTCGCCAGGATGGGCGGCACAGGCACTCGATCCAGGCTAAGATGCCACCTGTTTGGCATACACGCATCGGGCCACGGCAGCGAGGTGAGATGAAGAAACCGACGCCTTGATGTATGGCATGCGCCGCGGCGGATGGCGAGATGAAGAAACCGACGACGCTCCTCGGCCCCGACGACTAGAGGACAACCCCACTTCATGTTTGTGCTTCTCCGATGAGCCAGTAACGCACTTTCATTGCTGGCTGGCGAAGGGGCAGCAGCCGACAGAGTGCGGGCCGCCCGAGCTAGAGCTTGTCGGGTGCATGGGCGGCAGGGGAGTAGTGTGAAAGCGCTTTGGAAGTTGACTGGCTGATCATCGTGTTACGCCCGGATAATTAGGCTACAGTAACCCCATGTTAACGATGCCACGTCACCTCAGATTACTGTTGATAATCTCGTGTTAGTTCGAAACGATTCATATTCAAAATTTGAATTTAAGTTAAACAATTAAAGTTTTCAAAAGTCAAAACTAAATTGTTCCTAATGTGTCAAATAATCCATAATAAATATTGGTGGATAAATTATATTTTAATAAAATATTTAGATGCACTAAAGTAATAGAAATGATAGCAAACACAATTAATTAGATGCCTTTTATAAAGTTATAATAATAAAACTAAATTAGTAGTGTGCCAAAATAATTGTGGCAGTGGACTGATTAGTAATACTAATTTAGGTGCTGACTGGGTATTTTATAAAACTAAAATAAAAGAAACTTTAAATGAAAACAGTAAAGAAAATAAGTAAAAAGAAATAAAAAAGAAAAGCAAACCCCATCACTAGGCTCCGGCCCAGCAGGCCACCAGCCCAACTGGGCAAAGGCCCAACCGGCCGGCCCACCCCACTACCTTGACCCCCTGGTGCCGAAACCCTAGGCACCGACACTATAGCTGGCCAAATGGGCCAGTTTTTTCGGGCCGGCCCGTGAGCACGCCGGCACGGCCCTCCTTGGGCCAGGCACGACACGGGCTAAACGGGCCGGGCCAGGCACGCGGCACGCCCTGGGCCGTGCCTGGGCCTGGAGGCTGGGCACGCGGGCCGGCACGGCACGGCCCGATTACGTTTTTTTATTTTTTTTATATATGGCCCAACATTTAAAAATAGGCTAAAAACACTCAGTGCGTCAAATAACAGGCTAAAAATATGCGGCCCACTGTGCTAAACGGGCCAACGTGCCGACCCGTTTACTAACTGGGCCGTGCCTGGGCCTGGGGGCGCAGCACGCGGGCCGGCACGGCACGGCCCGTATAGTAATCGTGCCCTGGCGGGCCGTGCCGGGCCAGGCACGATTATGACGGGCTGGGCCGTGCCGTGCCGGGCCGGCCCGTTTGGCCAGGTATGACCGACACCCCTCACTCCCCCCACTCGCGCCCCCACTCTCCCTCCCCCGATCCCCCCACACTCCCCCCCCCCCCCCCCCCCCCGCTCGATCTGTACGCCCGCTACCTCGCTGCCCCCGACCCCGGCGTCGCTCTCGTCTCCGGCGCCGCCCGCTACCTCGCCCCCGCCTCCTCGACGCCGCACCACCGTTGGACCTCGCTGGACGCCATCACCGGACTGCCTCCTCGTCGCCTGGTCGTCTCCGACCTCCTCCCCGCGCCCCGTTGCCCCGTACCCTATGACCGGACGTGAGCCTCGCTCCCTCCCCTCTCCTACCCGCGATCCCACATGCCTGCGCTGCGCGAGCGCTCGCGCTCATCGCCGCGTCCCTCGCATCGGCCATCGCCCCGCGCGCTCCTGGCCACCGCGCTGCCCGCGCCCACCGGCGTCGTCCGGCTTCCATGCCCGTGGTCACCCCCTGACGCCGCGCGCCCGTTGGCCGTCCACCACGGCACCCGCAACCCCGCGGTTCTGCCGCAGCCACGGACTGCTCGCCCTTCGCCTAGCTCCGCCATGGCCTCATCCTTCCACCTTCCCTCCTCGCACTCACCGCCGGTAGCCGCTCGCTGTGCCTTGCCGTCCGCCCCACTCTGTCGCCCCCTTGCCGCGCTGCTCCGGCTGCCGCTGTGGCCGGCGGCCCCTTGTTGGCCTCGGGCCTCCAAGCGGGCGCACGTTCTGCCTGCGCCCGTAACCGCACCCCCAGTGCCCGTTAAGGCCCCTAGGGCCTATGACAAATGGGGCCCAGCCCCAGAACATTTTTTTAAAGAAAATAACATAAAGATGAATTAATAAGATTAATAATTAATTAATTAAATAATTAACTAAATTAATTAACTTAATTAATCCTATTTAGTTAACCTAATTAACTATTGTTAATTAATTAAACGTAATTAGATTAGATAAATCCTAATTACTATAAAGAGAATATGACATGCAGGACCCACACGTCAGATTGACCCAGTCAACGCCCTGTTGACTGCTGACGTCATGATGACATCAACATACATTATTCTGGATAATGTTGATGTAAA
Source organism: Triticum timopheevii (assembly GCA_963921465.1). Lineage (NCBI taxonomy): Eukaryota > Viridiplantae > Streptophyta > Magnoliopsida > Poales > Poaceae > Triticum > Triticum timopheevii. Next base: position 452,140,768 of record OY997262.1, read on the forward strand.
ATAATTAAATAAATTCGAAAAATGAATAAATCTTTTAAAATTAATATAAAATAAACCGTAGCTCGGATGGAAAAACTTTGTACATGAAATTTGCTCAGAACGACGAGACGAATCCAGATACGCAGCCCGTTTGTCCGCCATGCTTCCCTACCATAGTGAACCTGCAACATTTCTCCGGTTCATCCGTCCGAAAATGCGAAACACCAGGGATACTTTCCTGGATGCTTCCCCGTTTCGCCGGTATCACCTACTACCGCGTTAGGTCACCCCTAGCACCGCGTATTGCCTTGTTATATTTTGTGATGCTTGCTTGCCCCGTATTTACCGTTTCTTCCCCCCTCTTCCTCTTCAGTAGACCCCGAGACCGGTGTTGATGCGAATGAGTACGACTACGTCTTCGACGACCCCTCCTTGCCAGAGCAACTAGGCAAGCCCCCCCCCCCTTGGTCACCAGATATCGCCTATTCTTCTCTCTACTGTTTACATTAGAGTAGTATAGCATGTTACTGTTTCGATTGATCCTACTCTATTGCATAGCCTGTCATTGTTGCTACAGTTGTTGATACCTTACCCGCAATCCTAAATGCTTAGTATAGGATGCTAGTTTATCATCATTGGCCCTACATTCTTGTCAGTCTGCCTTGCTATACCATCGGGCCGTGATCACTCGGGAGGTAATCACGAGTATATACAATACATACCTACATACTATACAGATGGTGACTAAAGTCGGGTTGGCTCGTTGAGTACCCACAAGTGATTCCGATGTGGGGGCTGAAAGGACAGGTGGCTCCATCCCGGTAGAGGTGGGCCTGGGTTCCCGACGGCCCCCGACTGTTACTTTGTGGTAGAGCGACAGGGCAGGTTGAGACCACCTAGGAGAGATGTGGGCCTGGCCCTGGTCGGCGTCCGCGGTTACTTCATAATAATACGCTTAACGAGATCTTGGTATTTGATCTGAGTTGGGTCATTGACCTTATACGCACTAACCGCCACGTGGAACAAGATATGGGCAACCGGCGTCATGGTATCAGCCGAAGCTCTTTTTCACGTCAGCGACTGAGCGGCGCGCGCCGCATTGGACCGTAAGCTCGCGCTTGTATTAAGGGGGCTAGGTCTGCTTCCGGCCGTGTACAACGTGTAGGTGTGAAATGGGAGATGGGCCAGACCCCTGCGCGCATAGGAGTTAGACCGGCGTGCTGACCTCTCTGTTGAGCCTAGGTAGGGCTGCGACGTGTTGATCTTCCGAGGCCGCGCATGACCCAGGAAAGTGTGTCCGGCCAAATTGGATCGAGCGTGTCGGGTAATGTGGTGCCCCCCTGCAGGGAAGTTTATCTATTCGAATAGCCGTGATCTTCGGTAACAGGACGACTTGGAGTTGTAACTTGACCTTATGATAACTAGAACCGGATACTTAATAAAACACACCCTTCCAAGTGCCAGATACAACCCGGTGATCGCTCTCTAACAGGGCAACAAGGAGAGGATCGCCGGGTAGGATTATGCTATGCGATGCTACTTGGAGGACTTCAATCTACTCTCTTCTACATGCTGCAAGATGGAGGCTACCAGAAGCGTAGTCTTCGATAGGACTAGCTATCCCCCTCTTATTCTGGCATTCTGCAGTTCAGTCCACCGATATTGCCTCTTTACACATATACCCATGCATATGTAGTGTAGATCCTTGCTTGCGATTACTTTGGATGAGTACTCATTGTTGCTTTGCTCCCTCTTTTCCCCCTTTTCCCTCTTCTTCCCGGACGCCGCAACCAGATGTTGGAGCCCAGGAGCTAGATGCCACCGTCGATGACGACTCCTACTACACTGGAGGTGCCTACTAGTACGTGCAGGCCGCTGACGATGACCAGGAGTAGTCAGGAGGATCCCAGGCAGGAGGCCTGTGCCTCTTTCGATCTGTATCCCAGTTTGTGCTAGCCTTCATAAGGCAAACTTTTAATTATGTCTGTACTCAGATATTGTTGCTTCCGCTGACTCATCTATGATCGAGCAATTGTATTCGAGCCCTCGAGTCCCCTGGCTTGTATTATGATGCTTGTATGACTTATTTTATTTTAGAGTTGTGTTGTGATATCTTCCCGTGAGTCCCTGATCTTGATCGTACACGATTGCGTGTATGATTAGTGTATGATTGAATCAGGGGCGTCACAAGTTGGTATTAGAGCCGACTGCCTGTAGGAATCCCCCTTTCCAACTCCTTGGCCGAAGTCGAGTCTAGTCATTGAAAAACTTTTACTAACATGGTTGTGTGGCTTACGGGCCCACGTTGCCATTGGTTGGTATTAGGATCTTTTACTCCTCGTCTATACTCTGGGACTCTGATCTCTCTTCTATTCGGGTTAAATGAATTTTGCTAACTCTAACATTAGGATCTCGTGATCACTTCCACCCGGAGAACCCCGTGTTACCAATGACCGCCTGCTGCCCCAGAAGATTCCGAAGATACTCTATGATGTTCTTTCGAGACTTGTGCCATTGCTTTTGCAATTCCCATCCATTGATAAACCTCTATGGTTAACTTCTCATTCATACCTGCATCCTCAGTTGCTCTTATTATTACAAGATGCGTTGAAATACTATTCGATGTTCCGAGGATCCTTTATGCTTACTGCCTTGCAGTTCCTTTTCCGCACAAATACATGTACGGATAATTCCTCACAATTACCGGGAATTCATTCATCCCCAGTTGTTCATGTGTTTCACAACATACTTTGAAATGCCATTTGATCTTCCAAGAGTCCTCTACAACTTAGTGCTTATGAGATTCTTCTTGCCTGCTGCATTGTGGTTAATTCCACATGCCTAGCAATATTCCTTGACATCCTTTGTCATTATCATCTTGAGTCCCTCGATTCAATATGTGTGTGATTGCTCATAATCATCAGCTGATCCTTAGGAATTATCTTTCTGGCTCAGACGTCATTCCAGATATGAGCTGATTTTTCGCCAATCAAACTTACTCGTAATTGATCAGGGCATCTGATTCTGATACACCGATCTGGAATTCATAATTTCTTTGATTATTAAGACATCGAAGTATTCAGATGTTTCCATAATCTGATGCCTTTGCATCTTTCTTCCTCTGATTGAGTACCGATACTCATGTCAGCTCCGTTGTGGACCGCCAGACCCATTGCTGGGTTGTTATCCGTTGGTATCATTCACTTTCAAATATTGTGAGTTCTTTCCCTGATACATAATGCCTTTGGTAAATTGTATCCTCTCTCTTGACAACCATGCTCTACTATCGAGCTTTGTTAATTACTCCTAAAAATTTTGTGGTATATATTCCTAGATGCCCCGATGGGTTGAACCAATGCCTTCCCTAACCTGTGTGATCCCGAAAGATTTCATGGGTCATACTTATCTGGTATTGCACCAGGTAAAATGTCCAACAACTAATGTCATTTTTGAAATACGAGAGGTGAATGGAAGGTTATGCATTGAGGAAGTGGGAGTCGACCTTGAACCTTTGTGTTCATGCCCATGGACACGATGTAGATCTTATCATTAAAGCTTCTCTTAAATTAATTATTCCCTTGGTATAAGTTCATCTTATATCTGGGATCTGGCCTTTTGCAATCGTGGTTCCGACCTTGTTCCCCTTTAAATACCATTTCTCGGGCAAGTTTAAGCACTTGTCTTCTGCAGAGCAATATCCTAGTCCAACCTCTACTTTGATCTGTCGTCGAGTATTACCCCATGGTATCTTGATATTATCGTGGAACATCATAACTTCTCACTAGTAGAAAAAGGGTCATACGTGAAGCCCAATAGTGCCGGTTTGAATTTCAGCCGGCACTAATGTGTACAATAGCACCGGTTCGTGGCGGCGATCAATAGCACCGGTTCGTGGCTAACCTTTAGTAGCGGCTCATGCCACGAATCGGTACTAAAGGGGATGTGTCAGCCAGCGGTCAGGCTATGGCCCCACCATCACCATTTAGTGCCGGTTCGTACCACGAACCGGTACTAATGAGGTTATGGCAAGCTGTTTTTAGTCCCACCTCGCTCCCCTAACAAGCCTTTTACCACCTTAAATATGTTATTTCTCAAACTATCACAAGCACTTGGTCTTCACTGAACTCTATGTGTAGAATTTGTGGCCGCAATATGAGTCTTCATCGGTTTATAAATCGTTGATGACTCATATTGACAATTCAGATTGTACACACAAAGATCATTGATGATCAAAGTATTTTTGATGTTATAAGATCATATTGACAGTTTAGACTCTAAAGAAATATAAGATCGTGATGTAAATGCTCTTATATTTTTTGTGTTCAGTATGCACCATTCAAAGCGACGCCATCAACTTTCAACCATTTCTGCCTTCATTTGCTATTTTTCATGCATTCAATGATTTGTTTTGACCTGGAAATTGAAAAGCACTACAAATGAACTCTGAAAAAGTTGAATCTTGACATGGTATCATCATTTCACCCACATAGATTGTTCAAAAAAGTAGAGAGGGTTACAGCAAAAACTGGATGCACTTCGTTTACAAACTGGACAATCTCTTTCGAAGTATTCAGGTTTCTGACGAAATTAAACTCATCTGTTACAAAGGCATTTCATTTTTTTAAACTTATTACAACTCCAGACTTTTTGTGCGTTCAGTATGCACCATTCAAAGCGACGCCATCAACTTTCAACCATTTCTGCCTTCATTTGCTATTTTTCATGCATTCAATGGTTTGTTTTGAGAACTAAATGACCTGGAAATTGAAAAGCACTACAAATGAACTCTGAAAAAGTTGAAACTTGGCATGGTATCATCATTTCACCCACATAGATTGTTCAAAAAAGTAGAGAGGGTTACGGCAAAAACTGGATGCACTTCTTTTGCAAACTGGACAATCTCTTTCGAAGTATTCAGGTTTCTGACGAAATTAAACTCATCTGTTACAAAGGCATTTCATTTTTTTAAACTTATTACAACTCTAGACTTTTTGTGCGTTCAGTATGCACCATTCAAAGCGACGCCATCAACTTTCAACCATTTCTTCCTTCATTTGCTATTTTTCATGCATTCAATGATTTGTTTTGAGAATGAAATGACCTAGAAATTGAAAAGCACCACAAATGAACTCTGAAAAAGTTGAAACTTGGCATGGTATCATCATTTCACCCACATAGATTGTTCAAAAAAGTAGAGAGGGTTACGGCAAAAACTGGATGCACTTCGTTTACAAACTAGACAATCTCTTTCGAAGTATTCAGGTTTCTGACGAAATTAAACTCATCTGTTACAAAGACATTTCATTTTTTAAAAACTTATTACAACTCCAGACTTTTTGTGCATTCAGTATGCATCATTCAAAGCGACGCCATCAACTTTCAACCATTTCTGCCTTCATTTGATATTTTTCATGCATTTAATGATTTGTTTTGAGCTAAATGACACTAATTAAATTTTGTGCAGGCAGCGCACCACCTTTAGTACCGGTTGGTGGCTCCAACCGGTACTAAAGGGTAAGCTGTTTTTTAGTCCCACCTCGCCAAGAGAGAGGGAGTAGGAGCGGTTTATAAGCCCTGGGTGCAGAGACGATGAAGAAGAGGCTCAATGCTCACGTTGCTTAGCTTCAAGCCTTTAGGAATATGGTAGATTGCACGGAGCTACGCGCAGTGCAGTTTACACTATTCCAAAAGGCTTGAAGCAAATTAACGAGCATTGCACCTCTTTTTTATTTTTAATAACTTATTACAACTCCGGACTTCTTCTGTTATGGCAAAAGGAAGGAGGAGGAGGAGAAGAAGAAGAAGAAGAAGAAGGAGGAGGAGGAGGAGGAGAAGAAGAAGAAGAAGAGGAGGAAGAAGAAGAAGAAGAGGAAGAAGAAGAAGAAGAAGTGGAGGAGGAAGAAGGAGAAGAAGGAGAAGAGGAAGAAGAAGGAGAAGAAGAAGAAGAAGAGGAAGAAGAAGGAGGAGGAAGAAGAAGGAGAAGAAGAATAAGAAGAGGAAGAGGAAGGAGAAGAAGAAGAAGAAGAAGAAGAAGAAGAAGAAGAAGAAGAAGAAGAAGAAGAAGAAGAAGAAGGAGAATGAGAAGGAGAAGGAGAAGAAGAATAAGAAGAGGAAGAGGAAGAAGAAGAAGAAGGAGGAGAAGGAGAAGGAGAAGGAGAAGAAGAATAAGAAGAGGAAGAGGAGGAAGAAGAAGAAAATAAATAGAAGAAAATAAATAATGCAGAAAAGAAAAAAACTAATATAAAGCAAAAATATTCACAAAGAAACTAAATACGGCAAAAAACAACTCAGAAATAAATAGAAGAAAAAAATAAAGCAGAAAAGAAATAACTATATAAAAAAATTACTCAAAAATAAATAGAAGAAAATAAATAATGCAGAAAAGAAAAAAAGTAATATAAAGCAAAAATATTCACAAAGAAACTAAATACGGCAAAAAAACTACTCAGAAATAAATAGAAGAAAAAAATAAAGCAGAAAAGAAATAACTATATAAAAAATTACTCAAAAATAAATAGAAGAAAATAAATAATGCAGAAAAGAAAAAAACTAATATAAAGCAAAAATATTCACAAAGAAACTAAATACGGCAAAAAAACTACTCAGAAATATATAGAAGAAAAAAATAAAGTAGAAAATAAATAACTATATAAAAAAATTACTCAAAAATAAATAGAAGAAAATAAATAACACAGAAAAGAAAAAAATTTAAAAAAATGTTGGGGCGCTGCACGGTAAGCCTACCAGTCCTAGGGTGTGCAAATGCAGGCCCAGAAGGGCCAGGAGACTCACCGGGCAGCGCGCCTTAGTTAGGCCCAGAAGCCTGCTATATAGAGGAGTTCGAAAGGGCAGCCGCGGCTGGGTTTATAAACCAGTGCGGCTGCCCTTCGCTCGGCGAGGTGGGACTAAACATAGCGCTCTGCGGGTGGCAGCGCACGGCCTTTAGTACCGGTTGGTGGCTCCAACCGGTACTAATGTGTGCCCTTTAGTACCGGTTGGAGCCACCAACCGGTACTAAAGGGCCTCGTTTCCCGCCGCTTGGGCTGGCCAAAATTGGCCTTTAGTACCGCTTGGTGGCTCCAACCGGTACTAAAGGCTCCCCTATATATATGGCACTTACGAAAAATCAGTTATCGTCGCCAGTTCGTTCCACTTTTCTCGATCTCCGACAACGCCCTCGCCCTCGCCCTCGCCGCTTGTCGTCCTTGCCGCCCCCGCCGCTCGTCGCCCCCGCCATCGCCCTCGCCGCCCCCGCCGCTCGTCGTCGTCGTCGTCGCCGCCCCCGCCGCCCGTCGTCGTCGTCGCGCGCCCCCGGCCCGCCGCCCGTCTCGTCGCCATATATATCGCCGCCGCCGGCGATCTCGTCGCCGTCGCCGCCCGTCTCGTCGCCGTCTCCGGCCCCCGCCGCCCGTCGTCGCTGCCCCGCGCCACCCGTACGCGCCCTATATACGTATACACACGCATACACGTACACACACACACACACACACACTCACACACACAGACACACACACACACACGCATACACAGACTACACACACACGCATACACACACATACACACAGACACACACACACACACACACACGTACACACACACGTATACACACACACACATGTTTTTTTACTTATTTTCTGTTTTCTATATATAATGTTTAGATGAATTAGAACTATCTAGTTTATTTTTAGAATGTTAGAAATGTTATCATCGATGAATTAATATAATAACTTGTTTATTTTTAGTAAATATAATGCTTAATTAGTTGAACTAGTTGAATTAATATATAGAACTAGTTTATTTTTAGAAGATGCTTGAACTTGTTGAATTAATATATTTATATAGAACTAGTTTATTTTTAGTAAATGCCTAATTAGTTGAACTAGTTGAATTAATATAACTAGTTTATTTTTAGTAAATGTTTAGTTGAACTAGTTGAATTGATAGATTTTTCTGTTAATAGATTTTTTTTCTGTTAATAGATTTTTTTCCGTTAATAGATTTTTTTGGTGATATTATTATTGAATATGCATGTTTGGTGATATTATTGTTAATAGATTTTTTTGGTGATATTTAGATTGTGTAATTAATTTTGTTCATAGAATTTTAATGATTTTTTGTTCATGGTATTTAGAAAAAGGAAAAAAAGAAGAAGTAGTTTATATATAATTGAACTAGCTAGTTGATTTAATAAACTAATTTATTTTACTATATATAGAAGTAGTTGAACTAGATAGTTGACTTAATTAATAAAACTAAATTATGAACGTAGGCCGGAAATGTCGTACTCATCGGACGACGAAAACCGCCCGGGGGAGTGCGACTGGTGCCACGACGACCGAGGTATCTGCGACAGGTTCATTGAGCTAGACGAAGATCGGCGCTTCAGCATTAAGCTCGAGGAGACCTGCGATGTTCATACGGTACGCAACGACGACAATAGTTTTTTTCGTAATTAAGCACGACTTCAACTATTTTAACGTGTATTTTTCATCTTTTCCAATTCGACTAGCTTATCCCATGCTTTGCAAGACGCTATGTCTTGGAGAGGATGGGTTTTGAAGACCATGAAAATTTCGAAACCAAAAAAATTATCCTAAGTACCGAACATGGTGTGGATTTTCAAGTAAAGCTGTACAATGCTCAGAGTGTAACCCATTTTGGTTGCAAAAATTGGGATGCATTTTGCAAGATGTATGGTCTTGATGAGGGTATGCTTGTCACCATGGATCTTGGTGATCCTACAATCGAGCAAGAGACACCTTCGATTTGGGTCTTTGTGGATACACCTCCAGTTCTTCCCTCATGTGAGCTAAACATAGTTATTAAGTAATTTATATTGTTTATTTCAAAATATAATGTTGACAACTTATCTCCATTGACAGCTTATTTTCATTCTTCAAAGAATGTGCGGAAGATGGTAGACATAACGTACTACACTGAAGGCTCCGAATTAACTTATCAAGAGAAAAATCATCTGGTCGGATTTTGTACTGATCTTGAGAATTACAATATCTACAATCAAACTCCTCAACATTATGATCAATACGTGCCACTAGTGCACGTGTTGAACTACGGTAACTTCCATGGAGATACCCTGGTAAGATTATTTTTTACTATTACAACATCCGTGCATCTTTTTGCACACTTCTAAAACTAGTACATCATTGCTAACTACAAAGTTATTATTATGTTTTTTAACAGATAATCCCGAATGATTGTGTGCCTCATCTGATGTATACGTGTGGTAGCCTTCATGTTTTGAACATACGACCAGGCCGTCCTACGAATCTCAACTGTCCATACCGGGTTTCTAAAAGAAGTGGAGACATAACAATCAAAGAATGGAAAAAATGTATGGACAGTCGTAAGGAGCTTCTTGGAAGCAATAAGCAGCGAAAGGCAAGAATTGGAGACAGGATGATCGCCATTCTTCATAATGGAGAGTCAGGGTCTATATTGTTTTATGCTATTTTACCTTAAGGGTGTTTAGGTCCTACCTGATACTGATGATCATGTGCTAAGAACAATTATGTAGGGTTATGAGGATGATGATCGTATGACTTATTATTAATAACGAGTAGAAGTTGTATGATGATGCATGATTAGTAGGACTTGTTATTATATATATATATGATGATGTAATGATGCAAAGCATGTTATATCTGCGGGTGCAATGAACATAGCAGCAGCATTGATAAACAAAGCATGCATGATGTATGATGCATAACGTGTACAATGTGTAGTATCGTAAAATACAAGCAAACGAAAAAGAATTAAAATGGAAACACAAAATTAAATGAAAAAGAAATCATAAAACTAAAAACCCACCAAACCTTATAGTATCGGTTGGTGTTACCAACCGGTACTAAAGAGCTCCAGGCCCCCGGAGCAGGCTCGTGCCACGTGGTTGCCCTTTAGCACCGGTTTATGCTGAACCGGCACTAAAGGGGGGACCTTTAGTGACCACAAATTAGTGCTGGTTATGTAACCGGCACTATAGGGCATTACGAACCGGTGCTAATGCCCGGTTCTGCACTAGTGCACACACACACACACACACACACACACACACACACACACACACACACACACACACACACACTCACACACACAGACACACACACACACACGCATACACACACTACACACACACACGCATACACACACATACACACAGACACACACACACAGACACACACACACACGTACACACACACGTATATACACACACACACACATGTTTTTTTACTTATTTTCTGTTTTCTATATATAATGTTTAGATGAATTAGAACTATCTAGTTTATTTTTAGAATGTTATAAATGTTATCATCGATGAATTAATATAATAACTTGTTTATTTTTAGTAAATATAATGCTTAATTAGTTGAACTAGTTGAATTAATATATAGAACTAGTTTATTTTTAGAAGATGCTTGAACTTGTTGAATTAATATATATATATATATAGAACTAGTTTATTTTTAGTAAATGCCTAATTAGTTGAACTAGTTGAATTAATATAACTAGTTTATTTTTAGTAAATGCTTAGTTGAACTAGTTGAATTAATAGATTTTTCTGTTAATAGATTTTTTTTTTGTTAATAGCTTTTTTTGGTGATATTATTATTGAATATGCATGTTTGGTGATATTATTGTTAATAGATTTTTTTGGTGATATTTAGATTGTGTAATTAATTTTGTTCATAGAATTTTAATGATTTTTTTGTTCATAGTATTTAGAAAAAGGAAAAAAAAGAAGAAGTAGTTTATATATAATTGAACTAGCTAGTTGATTTAATAAACTAATTTATTTTACTATATATAGAAGTAGTTGAACTAGATAGTTGACTTAATTAATAAAACTAAATTATGAACGTAGGCCGGAAATGTCGTACTCATCGGACGACGAAAACCGCCCGGGGGAGTGCGACTGGTGCCACGACGACCGAGGTATCTGCGACAGGTTCATTGAGCTAGACGAAGATCGGCGCTTCAGCATTAAGCTCGAGGAGACCTGCGATGTTCATACGGTACGCAACGACGACAATAGTTTTTTTCGTAATTAAGCACGACTTCAACTATTTTAACGTGTATTTTTCATCTTTTCCAATTCGACTAGCTTATCCCATGCTTTGCAAGACGCTATGTCTTGGAGAGGATGGGTTTTGAAGACCATGAAAATTTCGAAACCAAAAAAATTATCCTAAGTACCGAACATGGTGTGGATTTTCAAGTAAAGCTGTACAATGCTCAGAGTGTAACCCATTTTGGTTGCAAAAATTGGGATGCATTTTGCAAGATGTATGGTCTTGATGAGGGTATGCTTGTCACCATGGATCTTGGTGATCCTACAATCGAGCAAGAGACACCTTCAATTTGGGTCTTTGTGGATACACCTCCAGTTCTTCCCTCATATGAGCTAAACATAGTTATTAAGTAATTTATATTGTTTATTTCAAAATATAATGTTGACAACTTATCTCCATTGATAGCTTATTTTCATTCTTCAAAGAATGTGCGGAAGATGGTAGACAGAACGTACTACACTGAAGGCTCCGAATTAACTTATCAAGATAAAAATCATCTGGTCGGATTTTGTACTGATCTTGAGAATTACAATATCTACAATCAAACTCCTCAACATTATGGTCAATACGTGCCACTAGTGCACGTGTTGAACTACGGTAACTACCATGGAGATACCCTGGTAAGATTATTTTTTACTATTACAACATCCGTGCATCTTTTTGCACACTTCTAAAACTAGTACATCATTCCTAACTACAAAGTTATTATTATGTTTTTCAACAGATAATCCGAATGATTGTGTGCCTCATCTGATGTATACGCGTGGTAGCCTTCATGTTTTGAACATACGACCAGGTCGTCCTACGAATCTCAACTGTCCATACCGGGTTTCTAAAAGAAGTGGAGACATAACAATCAAAGAATGGAAAAAATGTATGGACAGTCGTAAGGAGCTTCTTGGAAGCAATAAGCAGCGAAAGGCAAGAATTGGAGACAGGATGATCGCCATTCTTCATAATGGAGAGTCAGGGTCTATATTGTTTTATGCTATTTTACCTTAAGGGTGTTTAGGTCCTACCTGATACTGATGATCATGTGCTAAGAACAATTATGTAGGGTTATGAGGATGATGATCGTATGACTTATTATTAATAACGAGTAGAAGTTGTATGATGATGCATGATTAGTAGGACTTGTTATTGTATATATATATGATGATGTAATGATGCAAAGCATGTTATATCTGCGGGTGCAATGAACATAGCAGCAGCATTGATAAACAAAGCATGCATGATGTATGATGCATAACTTGTACAATGTGTAGTATCGTAAAATACAAGCAAACGAAAAAGAATTAAAATGGAAACACAAAATTAAATGAAAAAGAAATCATAAAACTAAAAACCCACCAAACCTTATAGTACCGGTTGGTGTTACCAACTGGTACTAAAGGGCTCCAGGCCCCCGGAGCTGGCTCGTGCCACGTGGTTGCCCTTTAGCACCGGTTCGTGCTGAACCGGTACTAAAGGGGGGGGGGGCTTTAGTGGCCACAAATTAGTGCCGGTTATGTAACCGGCACTATAGGGCCTTACGAACCGGTGCTAATGCCCGGTTCTGCACTAGTGTCTTATGAGTTCTTCATCAAGTACTACATTCTCACTGATTACAATTTTTTTATGGGCTCTGAGTTATTAAACACTCAAAGACACCGATAAGTGAATCAATTCCGCACTCCAATTCAATAACTCTAAGTAATCTTTGTTGCTTATAAGTTTATTAATCCTTCAAGTCATTCATAGCCTGATCGGCTATATCATTATCGTGCAACTTTTAACTGTGCTACCTGGTCCTTATTCCCGGAGCACCACTTTCGACGATGAGCTAAGGTTACATCGATTTTCCTCGTCATATCATTTCGCCTTGAACATCAAGCTTGATTTCGAGTTTGTGTCATACTCATGGTTCCAATAACCTTTCGCTTCATCATTCCTTTGACTTGATGTAGTCGTCGGTCAATTACATCTTCATGAAATCTCTCGACAATTGTGTCATGATCATCATCAGCATTCTGAGCTCTTCCAGGGTATCAAGAATTCATGATGAGAAATACCATCCTTTCCTCGATGATTTGTATTATCATCGAGCACTTTATTGCCTTCCGTTCAACACAAGCTTGACCGTGTTTTGTGTTATACTTGGAGATCCTTACTATCCAGCTTGTACTATGTTCTACCTTGAAGTATTATTATCTTTTATGTAAAGGATGTTGTGAGGATTGCTCCACCTCTTAATAATTCTTGATACAAGTGATACTTCACACCATCACCATTCTTTCTTGATCCCCATGTTGATTCTAACCGGGGCACCAACAAGTGAACGGTGTTGCTTGGATTCTATACTTCCAGCAACCCTATTATTTTGAAGTTAATGACTGTTGGTTATTGAATCACCATTCTACCCTTGATCATGCTCCCTAAGCCCATATTTCGGGTGCACTTTTCAACCAGTGTTTAATGGTGTATGTTTTCCTCGAGCATACATCATCATACTATTTGATCTGACAAATGTTATCTCCTTGTTTACATAACTGTGGAAATCCATCTTTTTGGAAATCTCAATGAGTTGATGCTAAGTCCATCAACCACCTTCTCATCCCCTCCTTGGTTTAATGATGAACTATTGCTTCAGGAATGGCTCCCATAGTTCATTTCCCGAGAATCTTGCAATGTCATTTCGTCGATTTGTGTTGCACCTTTTCTTCTCGGACATGAGTCTGAGGTATCATGACACCAATCAGATCTGAATCTCGGTCAGATATGATGGTTGGGACAACTTTCCAGGAGTTATGATGTTGGTCCTTTGATGACCCGGTAATATGATGTCATGCCTAGCACCCTTGGCTGGAGAACATATCCTTATAATTTCTTTTGCAAGGATAACCATTCTTCCTGGACGAAATTGTAAGACTTATTTTATAAGTTGCTCCTGATGGATCATTTGTGTATCCAAAGTCTGGCCCTTGATTGAAACACCATATCATTGCTACCTCGAAGCATGACTATGATACCCCGCTCTTCAACAAGAACATTAGAGGCGCGATGCTAAATGTTTCTTGGTCAGTTATCCAAACACCGTTGTATGCATAACATCTTCATTAATCCTTGCCTCTTATCTGAATGGTTGGGCACTTGCTCTCCTACCCTGTATGCCATGTTCTGCTTGTACATGGGAAGGATATACTCCTAATAATTGTGTAATCACAATTTTCCTTTCCATTGTTCTGTTTAATCTGATAATCGCGTTTTCCTTTCCATTCTTTTGTTTAATATTTCCTGAATCTGACTTAACTAAGTAGAGATAATTCCCTGCTTAGGTACCACTTTTTCTGTAAGATCATGTTACTGTTGTTGATGACATTCCGGTAACCACCGATGGGTGATAACTTTGCCAATTGGTTCGCCTCGTTCAACAAGCGGGAAAATTGCTCTCTTCGTTCCCCGTCCTTGGTACCGACATTGTTGCCGGCATAGCTGACAAGCTATACTTTGACATGCCTCCCTGTCGCGGTTGTGCAAGATGTCACCACCCTTCCTACTTTCAACCCACATGGTGGGCCATAACCCACAGGTCCACTGGATCGAAACTTGACTATTCTTTACAACCCGGATTCTAATATATCCTTTGCACCTGGCTTCATATGTGATTCACGAGCTAAATGCCTATACCATTATTCATCTTGGAATCAAACACCATGTTATTCTCGTTGTTCAAACCCCCATTCAAGCTTCTGTCTAGTCATCGAATGATTGCCTACCCGTTTGAAACTTTGGTACCATCGTATATTGCACTCAACGAATTCACTGAAATACAACTCGTGGGGTACCTTGTGTATTTCCCATTGAGTTCACCGTCAGATGCCCAGCTTTGTGGAGATGCGTTCTTCCGGAGTTTTCCCCCTTGGTCGCATTCATAGGACGATGGAGATCCCAAAGAAAGGATGACGACTCCATCATGATGACCTGGAGCAGAGAAATGAAGACTTCAACGTAATGGATCCACCTCTTCGAGAAGAGCAATCAAAGACGAGAAGATTCGTTAGGATTTCGTAACCATACCTTTCCCCCTAGTCCCCCTCTTAAATCTCGGGACGAGATTTCTTGTAGTGGAGGAGATTTGTGATGCCCGGATAATTAGGCTACAATAACCCCACGTTAACGATGCCACGTCACCTCGGATTACTGTTGATAATCTCGCGCTAGTTCGAAACGATTTATTCAAAATTAGAATTTAAGTTAAACAATTAAAGTTTTCAAAAGTCAAAACTAAATTGTTCCTAATGTGTCAAATAATCCTTAGTAAATATTGGTGGATAAATTATATTTTAATAAAATATTTAGAAGCACTAAAGTAATAGAAATGACAACAAAAACAATTAAATAGATGCCTTTTATAAAGTTATAATAATAAAACTAAATTAGTAGTGTGCCAAAATAATTGTGGCAGTGGGCTGATTAGTAATACTAATTTAGGTGCTCACTCGGTATTTTATAAAACTAAAATAAAAGAAACTTTAAATGAAAATAGTAAAGAAAATAAGTAAAAAGAAATAAAAAAGAAAAGCAAACCCCCCATCAATGGGCTCCGGCCCAGCAGGCCACCAGCCCAACTGGGCAAAGGCCCAACCGGCCGGCCCACCCCACTCCCTTAACCCCCTGGTGCCGAAACCCTAGGCACCGACACCCCCCCCACTCCCCCACTCGCGCCCCCACTCTCCCTCCCCCCGATCCCCTCCTGGATCGGGATCGAGCCCCCACTCTCTCTCGCCTCCCCGCTAGATCTGTACGCCCGCTACCTCACTGCCCCCGACCCCGGCGCGCCGACGCCGCTCACGTCTCCAGTGCCGCCTGCTACCTCGCCCCCGCCTCCTCGACGCCGCACCACCGTTAGCCTGTCATTGTTGCTACAGTTGTTGATACCTTACCCGCAATCCTAAATGCTTAGTATAGGATGCTAGTTTATCATCATTGGCCCTACATTCTTGTCAGTCTGCCTTGCTATACTATCGGGCCGTGATCACTCGGGAGGTGATCATGGGTATATAAAATACATACCTACATACTATACAGATGGTGACTAAAGTCGGGTTGGCTCGTTGAGTACCCGCAATTGATTCCGATGTGGGGGCTGAAAGGACAGGTGGCTCCATCCCGGTAGAGGTGGGCCTGGGTTCCCGATAGCCCCCAACTGCTACTTTGTGGCGGAGCGACAGGTCAGGTTGAGACCACCTAGGAGAGAGGTGGGCCTGGCCCTGGTCGGCGTCCGCGGTTACTTCATAATAATACGCTTAAGAGATCTTGGTATTTGATCTGAGTTGGGTCATTCACCTTATACGCACTAACCGCCACGTGGGACAAGATATGGGCAATCGGCGTCGTGGTATCAGCCGAAGCTCTTTTTTTGACGTCAGCGACTGAGCGGCGCGCGCCGCATTGGACCGTAAGCTCGCGCTTGTATTAATGGGGCTAGGTCTGCTTCCGGCCGTGTACGCAACGTGCAGGTGTGCAATGGGCGATGGGCCCAGACCCCTGCACGCATAGGAGTTAGACCGGCGTGCTGACCTCTCTTTTGAGCCTAGGTAGGGCTGCGACGTGTTGATCTTCCGAGGCCGGGCATGACCCAGGAAAGTGTGTCCGGCCAAATTGGATCGAGTGTGTCGTGTAATGTGGTGCACCCCTGCAGGGAAGTTTATCTATTCGAATAGCCGTGATCTTCGGTAACAGGACGACTTGGAGTTGTACCTTGACCTTATGATAACTAGAACCGGATACTTAATAAAACACACCCTTCCAAGTGCCAGATACAACCCGGTGATCGCTCTCTAACAGGGCGACGAGGAGGGGATCGCCGGGTAGGATTATGCTATGCGATGCTACTTGGAGGACTTCAATCTACTCTCTTCTACATGCTGCAAGACGGAGGCTACCAGAAGCGTAGTCTTCGATAGGACTAGCTATCCCCCTCTTATTCTGGCATTCTGCAGTTCAGTCCACCGATATTTCCTCTTTACACATATACCCATGCATATGTAGTGTAGATCCTTGCTTGCGAGTACTTTGGATGAGTACTCACGATTTCTTTGCTCCCTCTTTCCCCCCTTTTCCCTCTTCTTCCCGGACGTCGCAACCAGACGTTGGAGCCCAGGGGCTAGACGCCACTGTCGATGACGACTCCTACTACACTGGAGGTGCCTACTACTACGTGCAGGCCGCTGACGACGACCAGGAGTAGTTAGGAGGATCCCAGGCAGGAGGTCTGCGCCTCTTTCGATCTATATCCCAGTTTGTGCTAGCCTTCTTAACGCAAACTTGTTTAACTTATGTCTGTACTCAGATATTGTTGCTTCCACTGACTCGTCTATGATCGAGCAATTGTATTCGAGCCCTCGAGGCCCCTGGCTTGTATTATGATGCTTGTATGACTTATTTTATTTTAGAGTTGTGTTGTGATATCTTCCCGTGAGTCCCTGATCTTGATCGTACACGGTTGCGTGTATGATTCGTGTATGATTGAATCAGGGGCGTCACACATCGTGCATGGGCTAGCCAGTAAAAAGGACCTCGGCGGGGGTGGCTGACATGAGGGCACGTTGACGTGTTCGGATTTAATGGGACCGGTGGGAAGTAGATGAACGGCTGACACGTAGACCTGAGGGCGGACACCGAGAGGAGGCGCATGCGTCAACGCAAATCCGGCCAAATTTGTGTCGAAAATGGGTCCAAGAGGACACGAAGAGGACATATTTAGCGCCCGAGGGCATCCGTTAGACCGTGA
Organism: Triticum timopheevii; assembly: GCA_963921465.1. Classification (NCBI taxonomy): domain Eukaryota; kingdom Viridiplantae; phylum Streptophyta; class Magnoliopsida; order Poales; family Poaceae; genus Triticum; species Triticum timopheevii. The sequence continues at coordinate 452,158,606 of OY997262.1, forward strand.
TATTTTTCCGTCTCAACACGAACTATGTTGAACAAGTATCTGAAAAATATTGAACAATTATTTGAAAAAATATTGATCATGTATATAAAAATATTAATCAAGCATTCGAAATAAAATGTTGGGCAAGTATTTGAAAAAATGTTGATCATGTATATAAAAAGGTTAATCAAGCATTTGAAAAAAAGGTTGAATAAGTATTTGAAAATGTTGATCAAGCAAAAATGTTAATTCTGTATATGAAAAATGTTGACCATGTATTAAAAATGATGAATTTTTTTGATACGTATATAAAAATTTAATCGACCATTTGAAAAAAAAATGTTGAACAAGTATTTTTAATTGTTAACTAAGTATTTAAAAAATATTAAATGTGTACAGAAAGAATGTTGACCATGTATTATAGAAATGATAAATCTTTTTGATCATGTATATAAAAATGTTAATGAAGCATTTGAAAAAAATGTAGAACAAGTATTTGAAAAGTGTTAATCAAGCATTTGGAAATGTTAAATGTGTATAAAAAATGTTGACCATGTATTTAGAAATGAATATTTGATAATCACGTTTTTAAAAATGTTAATAAAGCAGTTGAAAAAAATGTTGAATATGTATTTTAAAAATATTAATCAAGAAATTGGAAAATTTTAAATATGTACAGAAAAAATGTTGACCATGTATTGAAAAATGTTAAATTTGTATTGTAAGAATGTTAAATATGTATTAGAAAAATGTTGTTGGCATATACAAAAAATGTAGAATGAAATGAAAAGAAACAAAGAGAACAAAAAATAAAACCCAAAAAGAAACAAAATAAATCAAAGAAATAACAAAAAACAAAGAAACAAATGCAGTAAAATAGAAAAAATGGAGAAGAAAAAAGAAAAGAGAGAGAAAAAAAGAAAACAACAAAAACAAGAAAGAAAAAAAACCAATGAGATGAGAGAAAAAGCGGAGAAAAAAACTGGATAAAAATGAGGAAGAAACAATGGAAAAAACAGGCTTGTTTCGACTTAAGAACTACCTCCCTACGTGTACATCACAAACGGGAGTCTGCCCCAGTGGCTCATCGCCCTTCCTCTAGGGCAGGGTTCAAATCGTGCGCGCCCCCATTGCTTGTCTCCTTTTTCCTTTGTTAATTGCACGCAAGTGGGCCAGCCCAAGAACTGTAGTTGCTTCAGTGAGTGAAACTTTTCATCTCGCTTAATGCGATAAATAGTTGCCGCGGAAAACACTTGAGGCACGTTGAATAGGGTACGTAGGCCCTGCTATCAAGTTTTGATTTTTTTTTTCGGCGGCGGCTGTGGGAGTCCACTTGGTCCAGCCAAGCAGCCCGTCTCCACGGCCTAGCTGCTGCAGCTTTCGGTCCGATTGGCTAGTGAGTGACAGATAGTCAGATCCCATCAATGAGCACCATTCTTCTATTGCCAACGTTTTTCTCCTAATACGTATATCCTTATGAGTCCACTCAATTTCCTAAATTCTTTGAAGTGCACTATCCAGTTGCGCTAGTCTCGTAATTGGCACAATAATAATATAGGGATTTGACATGTGGATTTAAAGATTTTGGAGGACTCCATACATAGAAGGTTTTGCCCCCATCAAAGGCAAATCATCCAACCAGTTGAACCCTCAAACTTGTGCTTATATAAGTTGTTAGGGTGTCTTCTTTGTGGCTTTGTTATACTTTGTGCAGTTCTTTTGGTATATGTTCATATAGCTAGTTTGGTTAATTTTGGCTTTTATTACTTGTTGATCCCATGCCAGAGGCTGCTGTACATTTTTTCTTCTAGTATATTTTTGCTCTCGTTTTCCCGTTGTCCAGTGATTTTAGGAGAATTCCCCTCTCCGTGCGTGTCATGCAAATTGAAGGAAAAAATACATTATAATTGAGCAATAATGTGTAAAATATCAATGACAAAGAGAAAATTACAATAAAAATAGTGACGCAAAATGGACGTATCAATCCCCCTCCCCCCCAAACTTAGCTTATTGCTTGTCCTCATACAATTCACTTGACGAAGTGACTGATGAAAGAAAACATTTATTAACACTTGCTTAACTCATGTATATAAATTGAACAACATGCTTGACGAATAACAATCATTACCTGCAGGTTCGTTTCCCAATACGATATGTGAATACTTATATCCAGAAAGACACCAACCACTTTGATCAAAGGAGACACACTATTCATATATGCTATGCTACAAACACTAGGTTTATTGTGTTCTTACAACCCTCACTCATTCAGTCTACTTGCATTGTAGGAGTCCTTTTATTCCATATGTATATCAGAGAAGTCCAATCTTCCTATGCAGTTATTTTTTACATATATGTTTTTGTTGGACATAATTTTATTATTATTAACATAACATGATCATCAGCCTAGACACTATATTACGTAATTGCAAAGATCAGAGTGGCAGATTAGGATACCACCAATGGGAGCAGCCATTTGTGTTGACAATGCGAAGTCTCGTGCTTGCTTGATGCAAGTGTGTTGCATGATTCATCAAGTCGACTGCAGCGGATGGCGGCACCCTCCGTGCACCGCTGGCACAACCCCTACATAGAGTGGCGTATACATAGTAAATTAGTAGGCCGGGCCACAATAATTAGTATACATAGTAAATTTTGTGATTGCCCCTTTTGGCCTCCACAAGGCTCCACCACTACCTACACATGGAGGTAGTTGATGATCTTCCCGTCGTGGAGTGCTCCCCCAAATAGGTTAGGGTTTTGGGGTTATGAGGAGCAGAAGTAGACCTTACGAGGATTAGTCTAGCGTAGGTGTCGGCTGCTCCCCCATCAAAAGGGCCCATGCGTTACAACGGGAAAAAAGAATACCACACGCATCAGCGACAGGGGACTTGGTGATTTGGAATACAAAGCGGGGGAAACCCTTTTTCGATAATCACTTGTTGGTTAGGTTGCCGCGCGTTAGTTGGGGTGAGGGGAATGTACGTTGGTTCATAGGCCCTCTCCTTAACACTATCCTTTATCCTTTCAGTCCATTGGTCCTTTAGATCAATCTCGGAATTCTCCCCAATTCATCGTTAGGCTCAATAAATTTTGTCATTCTCCACACAAACAATGTACCAAAGTAAGGTGTTATAACAAACCGACTAATATTGGATGATATATAAACCTTTAGTGAGCGAATCTGGCAAGCATATTTGTAATAGTTGTAGCTAACTATAGTGCCTAGTAGTAAGTGCCAGTGGCTGGCCATGTGTACGTGGACTTGTTTTGTGTACGAGTGGAACTGTGTGCGTGTACGATCGAATGGGAATGCGCATGAAAGAGACGAGCCGGCCGGGTTGTGTACGTGCGGCCCGACTAATGCTTGAGCACGTCGGGGACGTCGACGGGGTACCGGTGGACGCAGGAGGCCCATGGCCCGTCGAGCGCCGCCGGCGGGCGAATGCACTCCCAGGCGGCGCTGTTGCACTTGAACCCGGAGCCGAAGCCGAGCATCCACACACGGTCGCCCTTGCGCATCCGTCCCTTGGCTTCGATGTAGGCAAGCTCGTACCACAGCGAGCTGCTCGACGTGTTGCCGAAACGGTGCAGCGTCATCCTCGACGCCTCCACCTGCTCGTCCGACAGCCTCAGGCTGCGCTGGAGCTCGTCGATCACCGCGCGCCCGCCCGCGTGGATGCAGAAGTGCTCGAACGCCGTGCGGAAGTCGGGGATGTACGGCCTGATCCTGCTGCTGCCGACCACCTTGCGCGCCACGTAGGACAGCGCGAACAGCAGCTGCTCCGACGCCGGCAGGACCAGGGGCCCTATGGCCGTGATGTTCGCCCTGAGCGCGTCACCGGCGGTGACCATCAGATCCTTGGACAGGTTCACCCCGACGTTGCCGCGGTCGTCCTCCTCCTGGTACACGCAGCGGTACGCGCCGTCCTTGGCGCCTGTCAGCGTCCGCACGACGCGCGCGAGCCGGAACCGCGCGTTGCGACTGTTGGTGGACAGGAGCACGGCCGCGCCGCCCATCCGGAAGAGGCAGTTGGGCAGGAGCATGGCGCGCTCCTTGCCCATGTAGTAGTTGGGAGTGATGGTCTCCGTGGACACCACCAGCGCATTGGAGCCCTCGGGCGCGACCTGGAGCAGGTTCCTGGCGAGCCCCACGGAGATGAGCCCGGCGCTGCAGCCCATCCCGGCGAGGTGCACGCTGCGCACGTCCTCGCGGAGCTTGTACCGGCTGACGACCATGTCGGCGAAAGACGGCGTCGGGGCGAAGAGGCTGCAGTTGATGACGAGGATGTCGATGTCCTCCGGGGAGACCTTAGTCTTGGCGAGCAGGTCGTCGATGGCGGAGAAGACGACGAGCTCGGCCTCGGCGCGGGAGGACTCAAGGTCGCGGTCCGGCGGGATGTAGTGCTGCGCGTCGGGGAGGCAGGTCTCCTCCCCGAGCCCGGAGCGCTCGAGCAGGCGCACCATGAACCGGACGCTGCGCTCGTCGACGCACGTGCTGGCGTGCTCCTGGAACGCGGCGAACGGGACGCGGGAGCCGGGGTTGGGGCGGAAGCACGCGTAGTCCACCATGTACACGGCGCGCGGCCGGAGCCTGAGGTAGACAGCGGCCACCGCGGCCGGGACGAACGCGGCCAGGAACACGTGCACGGGCCGGAGCTCCGCCGCCTTGAGCATGAGGGGCACTGCCACGATGGGGAGCATGCTGCTCACCAGCAGCCGGTACAACCGCTTGTGCTGGACCGAGGAGCTCATGCGGACAGTGCGTCCTGCTCTGTGTCGTCTGTGTTGGAGGTATGTCGCCTCGCCTCGCCTCTCGGTGGGAAGCAATTGAGCCAATGGACCAGCCGTTGTGCACACTACAAGAACAAGTACAGTTGCATGCATTCCAAACACATGAATGTTGCGTCGTGCAGTGAACCTCTTGCGCTAGCTGGTTGTTTGCATTGCCTGGGCACTCCTCCGTGCCAGTGTCGTGCAGCAACCACCCGGCTACGCCTGCCGCCTTGGAAATGAAGGATTCGGAGCGGCTATCAAGGTAACCGTTCGCGCTGTGCTGAGTGGACCGCCGTCGAACGCGATGTTCACTCCACCGCCACCTCGGTCGCCGTCGTGCGTGTTGTGCCACCACCGCTGCCCCAGCGTCAGCGACACGCAGCCACCACCGCAGCCGTCGTGCGCGTCACCGAGCTCACCTTGGCGGCGTAGCAGGAGAAGTACGTCGCCGGCATACCCTGCGACCACACGCATGCTGCAGCAGCAGGAGGCGGGCTGCGCGGCGGCCAGACCGGGCACGACAAGCGTGCAACTGTTCTCAGTCGCCGGAGCTGCAGGTCTAGCATGCATGTGTGGGCCGTGTGGGCGTGACGGTGCAGGACGTCGCAGGTAAGTGAGACAGACAAAGAGCAGAAATCAAAGTGAAAAAAATGGATAGGTATGGTGGGCCCCACATTTGTTGGTTCGAGTCTAAGACCGCAACACATCGACAAAAAACCACTTGGAGCAGCACGAGAGACTAAACTTATCCGGTATTAAAAGTTAAAGGACTAAGTTTTGCTGGTTTTAGAGTTGAGGGACCATTCCTGTACTTTCGAAAGAATTGAGGGACTAAAAATATACTTATCCCTTACTTCAAAAAGGCCGAAGACCATATTTTAAGCAGTACTCGGTATAGCAAATCGTTGCCCTATAGAAGGGAACGCCGGTGATGGCCTGTATAACGCCCATGTTCCGGCCAGATGAAGCCGTGGAACACAAATCTCACAAGCTTACCGACGAGGCCGAGGCTAGACAAACTTCATCAGTCAGAACTGAAGCGGGAGAACAAACACACACAACCACATTGTCTGCTCCGTAGGACACCGCAACCGAGATAAACACGTAGAAAAAAACGCCAGACTAAATGAACCATTGCTGGAAACACACCATCTTCCAGAGGACTCCCGCACTACCGTCGGAATGCCTAGTAGTGTCGGGATGAAAATGCCCAACAGTGGCGGGCCAGACTCTCAGGGCGCCCGCCACTACTGACATGGCATCAGTGGCGGATGCGCACCCCCCACTGGTGGGTCTATTGTAGTGGCGGGCGAAGTTTAGCGCCCATCTCAACAACTGTAGCTAGCAATTTCTCCATTTCTCTTCGCCCACCACTGTTATGTGTAGCAGCAGGGGCTGACACTTCTGGTGCCCGCCACTGATAGTGATCTAGGCCTATATAAGAACTGCTGCCGCAACAACGTCTTTTGCTACCATGGCAACATTTTAATGACCTGGTTGCAACATTTTGCACTTGATCATCACATTGATTACAACATCGATGCAATAATTAAGAGTATTAGTGAAGCAAACATATAGTATAAGAAGTGCAGGACAACAAACATGCATGTCTCAACACACAATGAACAAATTCACTTGCCTAATTGCTGAACATCGATGGCCGCAATATGTCTTCGACTCGGTGAATTCATTCTTCATCTGGCTCTGCCTAGCAGTGGAACTTCCTGTCCTCATTTACAACCTTATTGTTGATGATTTTGGCCAACATCTTTTGGAGGCGCTCATGCTCTCTTAATCCCTATGTCCATGTACCTCTCCATCTCCTTGGACCACTTGATGATCTGGCTATGATTTCGCAAATATTGGCTTTTCTTCAAAATGTCGTCCATGATGGGCATGTCATAGTAGCCAGAACTTTGGGAGGTTTTTACATTTGGTTCTTGGTAGCAACAAGCGCTAGTGATGAACTTGAATTCTGAATGATGTGCTACCGTTTCTTTGAATTCCTAACACTTGCGTAGAGCATCATTGAGACTCTCCTTCAATATGTTCCAAGACTTTTGAGCGTCTCTCTTCGAGACAAAGAAATATGCCAAGCCTTGCGTCAGCAATAGTGTGGTTACGATCCTGTGGCAATCCCTACAGAGAAAGTAGAAGAAATCAACATGAATGAGATCATACCGCAAGGTCATGTATATGTTTTAGAATAAAGGAGTGAACCTTAATGACTTATTTGTCGAAGTATGACACCTGATATGTGTCCTTATGCTGATGATACACAATCATGCATGGGAACAGGTAGTCTGTGATGAGGTTCTGGCTTGCTATGGATACCATGTTGTGGCAGTGCATGTAAAAAGGATCAGGTAAGGCAACGTTAGCATGCCGAAGTAGGCGATCTAAAGCACGATGAAGTTCCCAAAGCCTCAGGGTGTGTTTGGTGGGGTGTATGGAGGGTGCATGAGAGCAAAAGTTCCCTTCTCGACCCACTTTTGGGTGTTTGGTAGAGTGTATGAAGGGTGCATGAGTCCACACTAGCTCAACACAAATACACTAGGAGCATGCATGGGGAGAGCATGCATGAAGAGGGGTGGTGAGATGAGCATGCATCATGAGGAAACAACTATGGTAGGATGAGAATGCAACCAAACACACCTTCATTAACTGTGGGGAGACTGCACCGACATGGTAGATAGCTATGCTCCCCGGCAACGGCGCCAGAAAAAGGTCTTGATAACCCACAAGTATAGGGGATCGCAACAGTTTTTGAGGGTAGAGTATTCAACCCAAATTTATAGATTCAACACAAGGGGAGCCAAAGAATATTTGTAAGTATTAGCAGCTGAGTTGTCAATTCAACCACACCTGGAGATTAATTATCTACAGCAAGATGATCAGTAGCACAGTAATATGATAGTTTTGATGGCAATGGTAACAGTAGTAGTAACAGTAAAAGTGATAGCAATGATTTTCGCAGTTGTGACAGTAGCAATAACAGTAGTAACTTAGCAAGAACAATATGTGAAAAACTCGTAGGCATTGGATCGGTGAATTCGCTGGATGATATTCATGATATAACAGTCATAACCTAGGGCGATACAAAACTAGCTCCAGTTCATAAATATAATGGAGGCATATATTCCATAAATAGTCATACGTGCTTATGGAAAGAACTTGCATGACATCTTTTGTCCTACCCTCCCGTGGCAGCGGGGTCCATAAGGAAATTAAGGGATATTAAGGCCTCCTTTTAATAGATAACTAGAACAAAGCATTAACACATAGTGAATACATGAACTCCTCAAACTACGGTCATTGCCGGAAAGTATATCGAATATTATCACTCCAGGGTTTACGAATCATAACACGTAATAGGTGACTGTAACTTGCAAAATCGGATCTAGAACATAGATATAATGGTGAAAACATAAAATCATGGCACTCATGTCCTAGTGACAAGCATTAAGCATAACAAAGTCATAGCAACATCAATCTCAGAACATAATGGATACTAGGGATCAAGCCCTAACAAAACTAACTCGATTATATGATGAATCTCATCCAACTCCCTCACCGACCGGCGAGCCTACGAAGGAATTACTCATTCCCGGTGGGGAGCATCATGGAATTAGCGATGGAGAAGGGTTGGTGATGATGAAGATCGAAGATTCCCCTCTCCGGAGCCCCAAACAGACTCCAGAACTGACCTCCCGATGAAGAACAGGAGGCGGCGGCGGCTCCGTCTCGAAATGCCACAATTCTTCCTTCCTTATTTTTTCTCCGAAAATAGGATTTTATAGCGTCGGAGATAGGGTCAGCGGGGCCACCAGGTGGGCACAAGCCACCTGGGCACACCAGGAGGGGAGTGGCACCCTGGTGGGTTGTGCTCACACAGGGGCCCCCTCCGGTGGTTCTTGACTAGAGTATTTTTCTTTTATTCCATAAAAAATCTCCAAAAAGTTTCATTCCATTCGGAGAACTTTTATTTCTCCACAAAAACAACACCATGGTAGTTCTGCAAAAAACAGCGTTAGTCCGGGTTAGTTTCATTCAAAACATGCAAATTAGAGTCCAAAACAAGAGCGAAAGCATTAGGAAAAGTAGATACGACGGAGTCGTATCTGTTATTTCATTGAATTTGCACCCGGGACTATGGATGGGAATAAATTTCCTTATGTGGGGAGTAATAAAAATTCTATGCTCATAGCTCACGAAAAGAATGCTTTGTGTGATAGATATATTGTTGATTTATTCATAATGCTACTGAAAATTATTATGAGAGGGGAAGGTATGATTATATATATTTCAACGACATCAAGTTTCCTATCTATGTGTTGAAAATTTTGAAGTTACAATTGTTTGGCCTTCTTATGCTTGTTAATTCTTGCTCAAATAAATTGTTTGCATTCAAAATTGCTATGCATAGGAAGTTGGTTAGGCTTAAATATGTTTGCTACATGATTCGTGATGCTCCCATTATGTCTCAGTTCTCTACTTTTATGTGAGCATCATAAAAATTATCAATGTCTAGCTAAAAGGCATTAAAGAAAAGCGCTTGTTGGGAGGCATCCCATTATTTATCCTTACTATTTTTGTGTGTTAGTAACCATGTTTTGTTTCTTTTATTTCAGTAAAGTGCCAAGTAAAGCCTTCAGGATGATTTAGATGATTGTTGAATTGCTGCTATGCAGAACAGAAATGTATCCACCCAGTGCTTGAATTTTATTTTTGTACTCGAATGTTAGAAATTGCTGAAATTTTTACACAGTATTGGTATATAATTTTTTTACGTTCTCCTAATTTTTGAAAAAAGTTAGAGTCAGTGAAGTATAGCTAATAATTCATTGTTTACAAACTGTTCTGATTATGACAGATTCTATTTTTATTGCTTACCTAGCCTATTTTAGTGTTTTCGTACCTTATATAATGAGATATTGGAAATGATAGAGTAAAGTAGGAATTATGTTGGAACAATTATGAATTTGTCTTCACGGTACCGAAGTGAATTATTTATTTTTATTATACTGACCCATCTCATGAAGTTCAATTAAGTTTTATGTGATTGAAGCTTTCAAGTTTTGTGTGAGATATCGATATGAGGAGAATAAGGACTGGCAAGACCCTAAAGCTTGGGGATGCCCAAGGCACCCCAAGGTAAAATTCAAGGAAGAGTCAAGCGTTTAAGAGTGGGGATCCCCCGGAAGGTATCACCTCTTTCATCTTCAACATTATCAGTAACTTCACTTGGAACTATATTTTTATTCGTCACGTGATATGTGTTTTTCTCGGAGCATCATTTTATTTTATTTGGCTTTTCTTTCTATTATTCAAAATCATGTTTCGTGCCTTTTATTTCAATAGAAGTGTCGAGTATAGCCTTTACCATGCTCAGATTGCAAGTTTATGAGTTGATGTTTGAAAACATAAAGATTATTGTTATGTCCTGAATATTCTTGAATAGTCAGGACATGATTAATTATTGAAATTTTTACACAGTAAGAATGCATGAGTTCCCTGTATGGATTTTTTGAGTTAAATCAGTATGGATTTTTATTCATCCTTTACAGTATGTTTTCTCTAGACAGATTATTATTATATTACCTTGTTTTCGTATGTTTACTTGTTTAATATTTGTATTAGTGGATAGGAGTATTAAATATGTAGAGGCAATATTTAAATATTATTTTAGTAATTTGCTACTTTGTATAATATTAAGGTTTTGGCTTTATTTATACTAACATATCTCACGAGTTCTTGCTAAGTTTCGTGTGGATGGAGTTTTTAACACTTAGGGGACACTGTGATATGAGATGAATTAATGAGACACAAGAGTTCAAGTTTGGCGATGCCCAAGGATCCCCAAGTTAATATTCCAAGCAATCTTAAGTATGTAAGGTCGGGGTTGCCCCGGTAAGCATCCCACCTTTCTTCATCATCAACTATCAGTTAGTTTTGGTTGAGCCTAAGTATCTATTTGTTCACGTGATATGTGCTATTATTAGAGTGTCCTTTTATTCTTGTTTTGCTTGCTCTTTGATATAAACTTTAGATCTAATTTTCTTTAATTCAGAGGGAGTCCTTACATAACTACTTAATTGTTAACTACTCTTTGATCTTCAATTATATATTTTGGAGTAGCTTGTCATTTACTCTTGTGCATCACTTGTACCCTGAGAGTAAAATTTTGAATGAATTGAATATCATAAATTAAAAAATTACATATGTTTCATATGCTTGTCCCATGGGGAGTAATGACTTCACATATAAGAAGTATAATTGGCAAATTTAATAGGAAGTTAACAAACATAACATTGGTCATTGGTGAAATTGATGAAACAATAGTAAAGGAAGAGAGATTCACATATAAATATACTATCTTGGTCATATTCTATGATTGTGAGCCCCCATTAATTATTTTCAGTCTTCATTAAGTAGTTGATGTTGGACAAGGAAGACAAAGTGATGGGTCATGTTTGCTTATATTCACATAGATGTTATATTGTCATGGATCCTCTAACATGTGGTCCTTGCTCATAATCATTTGCTAGCCAAAATTTTGTACTAGTTAGAGATACTAATTGTGCATCCAAAAACCCTTAAACCTAGTTTCTTGTCACGAGAGTTCACCATATGTACCTTTGGGTTGAATAAGATCCTTCAAGTAAGTTATCATCGGTGCAAAGAAATAAAAATTTCTCCTAAATATGTATGGTCTTTTATTGTAAGTGAAGATAAGTTTTGTACGAACTTTTGATGGCAACTCAATAAAAGCGACATACTACATAATAAAGGTTGCTATCATAAGGGGCAATATGAAGTGACGTTCCTTTACATTAAGAGTTTGCACATCCAAATAAAATGCCCATGACAACCTCTGCTTCCCTCTGCGAAGGGCCTATCTTGTAATATTTATTCTTTACTTTTATCCAAGAGTCAATAGTATTCACTCTCATTCTGACCTCAACTATTCTCCACTTGGAAAGCATCATGTGGTAGGGAATGATCCAGGCTCATATATCCAGTTGAATATAGGTAATCATTAGTTATTATTGTTGACATTATCCCTAGGGTAAATAAGTTGGGAGGTAAAACATTAAACCCCATCCTCCTTTGTGTTTGATTGAAGTGGTTTGTCATAAAAATATGATGTGAGTGTTAGCAATCATAAAGACTGTATGATAATTGAGTATGTGGAGTTTGCTAAAACAAAATCTCTTACTAGACCCTTCCTGGAAATATGATGAATTGTAATTGCTTCGATGACTTAGAACATAGTTTGTTAGTTTTCAAGAAAGTTTATGGTCTATACTTTAAAATATGAATAGCTTTCTACTTGATCATGAGAAATTTTATGAGAAATGAGCTACTATTTATGATATGTAATGATGCTAGAAGAAGTGATTCAAATTATAATTGATCAAACTTATGCACTATTCTAGCGTTCACACTTCAGAAATTATTTCATTTATATTTTACCTACTTGTGGACGAACATGAATTAAGCTTGGGGATGCTGATAAGTCTCCAACATATCTACAATTTACGAAGTATTCATTCCATATTTACCTAAGTTCTACATGGTTTTGGTGCACTTTTATATTATCTTTATGGACTAACCTACTAACTTAGTGCCCAGTGTCAGTTCCTTTTTTTTTTACCTATTTCTATGTCTCGCAGAAAAACCATACCAAATGCTACAAAAATTTACGGTGAATTTTTTGGTACATAAGAGACCCTCAAAGCTTCAAGAAAGGACCAGAAGACCCATGAGAACTCCACAAGCTCACACGGCCTGCCCTCCCCCCTAGGGAGTGCCATGCAAGCTTGTTGGCCCCTCATAACTCCTATTGGCATGAAACCAATGCTGAAAATTCTTATAAATACAGAAAACCCCCAAAGTTAACCTAGATGAGTTTTTCCTCAAATGCAAGCATCTGTTCCGAAATGATATCATTTTAAACTCCGTTCCGATACCCTGTCGGAGGGGGGAAGTCATCGTCGGAGGCCATCTTCATCATCCCAACACCTTTCATGTTGAGGCGAGAGTAGTTCACCCCCGGGGCTGACGGTATGTACCAGTAGTTATGTGTTTGATCTCTCCCTCTCTCTCTCTCATGATCTTGCTAAGGCATGATCTTGATGTACCATGAGATTTGTTAATATAGTGGAATGGTATCTTTGTTGTAATGACTTGAGTGTTGCTCTTGGAGATTTCATTGTTATCAGATTGAATATTTTGAATTTGACATCACTTGATTTATGTCTTGCATGTGGATACCCATTGTCGGTGTCAAAACCGGCGGATCTCGGGTAGGGGGTCCCGAACTGTGCGTTTAGGCGGATGGTAACATGAGACAAGGGACACGATGTTTTTACCCAGGTTCGGGCCCTCTCGATGGAGGTAAGACCCTACTCCTGCTTGATTAATATTGATGATATGGGTAGTACAAGAGTAGATCTACCACGAGATCAGAGAGACTAAACACTAGAAGCTAGCCTATGGTATGATTGTTGTTCGTCCTACGGACTAAAACCCTCCGGTTTATATAGGCACCAAAGAGGGTTAAGGTTACATAGAGTCGGTTACAATGGTAGGAGATCTACATATCCGTATCGCCAAGCTTGCCTTCCACGCCAAGGAAAGTCCCATCCGGATACGGGACGAAGTCTTCAATCTTGTATCTTCATAATCTAGAAGTCCGGCCAAAGGTGATAGTTCGGCTATCCGGACACCCCCTAATCCAAGACTCCCTCAGTAGCCCCTGAACCAGGCTTCAATGACGACGAGTCTGACGCGCATATTGTCTTCGGCATTGCAAGGCGTGTTCCTCCTTCGAATACTTCGTAGAAGATTTTGAACACAAGGATAGTGTCCGGCTCTGCAAAATAAGTTCCACATACCACCATAGAGAGAATAATATTTACACAAATTCAATCTGCTGACGTATTTCGTGGCGTGACATCACGCCACGGCCAAGCCTTTATTCGAATCGTTTTTACTGTCCCACCTCAGCGTGTTTAGCGAGGCGGTTTCCTTGGCACGTCTTGTCAAAGCAGAGATCGTGTCCCCTTATTCCGGGATTCTCATTAATACGGGTGCGGGTAACCCAGTCGTGCCCGTTGGCATGTCTCCTCTATCGAAGGCGAGTCCCGAACGGTCACGGGGAAGGCTCTTGGTATTCAACCTCTTTATAAAGAGACCAAGGCTCCACTCCTTTCTTTCAATCTCAATCGAATCTGCACCCCGCCTCGAGTTCCAACACCCAAAGCTCCAGATTCAGGCGCTTCGGACCTTCGATGATGTCCGACTCCGACCTGCAAGGCCGGTGGATGCCTTCCTCTGTTACGGAAGAAGACGTGCTAAAGCTAAGACATGCCAGGTATCTAACCGGCAAAATTTCGCATAGGCTGCCTGCCCAAGGATAGGTTATTCCCACTCCCAAGCCTGGCGAAAGCATAGTGTTCGCGTCTCACTTTCTTCGGGGGCTAGGCTTCCCGACGGACCCCTTTGTGAGGGGGCTCATGTTTTACTATGGGTTGGAATTTCATGACTTGGATCTGGAGTCCATCCTCCACATCTCATCGTTCATTGTCGTATGCGAAGCCTTCCTCCGCATTACCCCTCACTTCGGATTGTGGCTCAAGACCTTCAAAGTGGAGCCGAAGATGATCAAGGGGCAGCAGGCAGAGTGCGAAGGGGCTGTTATAAGCAAGAATGCTGATGCTCCATGGCCCGAGGGCTCTTTTCAAGAGGAGCTCAGTCTATGGCAACAAGAGTGGTTTTATATCACAGCTCCCAGGGGAACCAAATGGGTGGCGCCACCTGCCTTTCGCTCGGGTCCTCCGCCGTGGCTGGCGTCATGGGTCAATAAAGGACTTGACTGGGGGTCGTCCAAGGATGTGCCCTTGTTGCAGGGCCGCATTCAAGACCTCCTAGAGAGAGAGATCACTCTGGTCATAGTAGCGCAGGTCGTGCTGATTCATTGCACCCTGCCTTGCAAACGTCGCCCCTCCGCCTGTGGGAATTTAACCCGGAGGGACCACGAGCTCTCTAACATTTTATGGGTGCGACGCCCGTGGAGACGTACAAGCTTTTCTTCGGATCACAAGCGATGTGTCCGGACTTGACCGACGACGCAGGTCTGAGCTGCAATCGCCCGGATACTCAAGTAAGTAGCCTTGTACCCGGACACGCTACCCATATTTATCACGAACTTGCCCTTTAAAAGAGTTGTCCCTTGAACAGGAGTGGATAGCGAAAGCAAAGTTAATCAGGTGTCCGGCCCCCCTCCCTGAGACCACGCCGGATCCCGTGTTAACCAAGATGCTGGAGGTTGCGCCTTCAAAAGAAGGTGAAGGGGGGAACAAGGAAGCTACCGCCTCCGTGAAGGAGGCTATCAGGAAAGGAGGGATCGAGAATCCCTCCATCCAAGGGAAGAAGAGGACCGCCTCTGAGGACCCGGAGACCATGGCCTCAAAGCGGGGAAAGAAATCTTTGTCAGAGGGTCCTGCGCCGAGAGATGCCTCGGCCGCATTGTGCCCCCAAGGGGATCAGCCCTCCACTGAGCCGTAAGTAAAAAGGGGAGTTTTTTTAAATGAAGGATATCCCTTCCCTATTTCTGATGAAGATAACTGAAGTTTTACCTTGTGGTTCGGATCTCAGCCCTTCTCAGCAGAGCTCATCTTTGGGGGATCTTCGTCCAGAGATGATGGAGAGCGAAACGCCTCCCCCTGCCATACCGTCTTGCGAGGCGGGCAACCCTGAGGTGTCATCGCGGAGGGTTTCTCCGAGTCCGGCGGGGCCGGAAGGCAGTCGTATGTCCCCTCAAAGCCTTCCACGTCCGGCCTTCGAAAAAGGCCATCGGACGAGTCCGGCACCACCTGGTGTACGGTCGGAGGAGCTGAAGGATCTGCTCGGGTGAGCGTCTATCTCAGAAGATCACCGTGCGTTAATGGGTACGGTGATTGAAAGGATTTCATCCGCTGAGAGCGGATTGCACGAAGCCGTCAGAAGTTTACTGACAGGTTTTGAGGTACGCAAAATGATGTACCTTCTGACAGTTCCACATATAAAATGTGCCCTGTGTAAATAGTAGCCCCTGAGGCTCGGTGTGTTGTCAAAAAATGATAGCACGCCGAGGATCATAATCCCAGGTATAATATGTCGCCCTTCCTATGTAGGTGGCGAAGGGTCCGGTGGCTAGCCGGACTGATGAATTTGCCGAACTAAAGCGGCAACTTGACGTGGCGGATGCCGACATCGCGCTTGTCAATAAGCGACTTGATGAGTCACAAGGTATGCAATTTCTCCGCGGACACCTGGTAAGGGAGCTTGATGACCGTGCCTTACAACATGTATGCTTGATGCAGATGGTGCCGCTGCCATGGAGAACCTTCGGGCGGAGCTCGCCCGAGCTAAGGAGCAGGCCAGAAAGAGTGATGCGGCTGCCTTAATGGCGGCCGAAGAGGTAAAAGCCGAACAGGCTGCTCACTGCCGAAGCAAGAAGGAAATGGCCGAGATGGCCGTGAAGTTGAAGAATGCTGCCGACCACTGCAAGCTTCTTGAAAAAGAAGATCGAGCGGTACAAGAGGACCTGAAGAAGGCCACTACCGAGGCCAAGGATGCTCGCTCTGCGATGAGAGCTATGAAGGAGGAGCTGCGTCAGGCCGGAGATATTGCGGCTGGAAAGCCCTTTCTGCAGCGGAGGAAATTCGTGGATCCTAAATATGCTCAGTTGGACCGGCTGTGGAGTGCGGAGGATGCTTATCTGGACTTGGCGGCAAGTGCCGCAGATGCGGCCGAACACTTCCGAGATCAAAAGGATCACGAAATGGAAAAGGTTTTTTGGTCGCTGAGGGAGTCCTGGACTAGGGGGTGTCCGGACAGCCGGACTATCATCGTTCGCCGGACTCCAAGACTACGAAGATACAAGATTGAAGACTCCATCCCATGTCCGGATGGGACTTTCCTTGGCGTGGAAGGCAAGCTTGGCGATACGGATATGTAGATCTCCTACCATTGTAACCGACTCTGTGTAACCCTAGCCTCCTCCGGTGTCTATATAAACCGGAGGGCTTTAGTCCGTAGGACAGAACATACATTACAACAATCATACCATAGGCTAGCTTTAGGGTTTAGCCTCCTTGATCTCGTGGTAGATCCACTCTTGTACTACCCATATCATCAATATTAATCGAGCAGGACGTAGGGTTTTACCTCCATCGAGAGGGCCCGAACCTGGGTAAAACATCGTGTCCCTCGTCTCCTATTACCATCCGCCTAGACGCATAGTTCAGGACCCCCTACCCGAGATCCGCCGGTTTTGACACCGACATTGGTGCTTTCATTGAGAGTTCCTCTGTGTCGTCACCGATAGGCTCGATGGCATCTTCAATCAGCAACGCTGTCCAGGGTGAGATTTTTCTCCCCGAACAGATCTTCGTATTCGGCGGCTTCGCACTGCGGGATAATTCACTTAGCCATCTGGAGCATATCGAAAGCTACGCCCCTGGCCATCAGGTCAGGTTTGGAAGCCTAAACTTCACAGCCGACGCCCGCGGGGACTTGATCTTCGACGGGCTCGAGCCAAAGCCAAGCGCGCCGCACTGTTACGATGGGCATGATCTAGCTCTGTCACCAAACAGTGCCTTGGTGGCCACACAACAATCCGCTCTGGCCCTTAGACCGGAGCCGATCGCCCAGATCGAGGACCGGTGGTTAGACACCGCCTCGGGGGCTTCAACTTCCATGGCGATGGAGCCGAACACTACCCTTGTCCCTTGCGAAGCTCGTGACTCCGAGGTGCCGGACTCCTTGCCGGACTCCGGACCTCCCACGCCCCTACCCATCGAATCGGATTGGGCGCCAGTTATGGAATTCACCGCCGCGGACATCTTCCAATAGTCATCCTTTGGCGACATCCTAAATTCGCTAAAGCATCTCTCGCTATCGAGAGAGTCCTGGCCAGACTATGGCCAGGATGGTTGGGATACGGATGACGAAGAAATTCAGAGCCCACCCACCACCCACTTTGTAGTCACTGTCGACGATCCTACCGACATGCTAGACTACGACTCCGAAGACATCGACGCTATGGACGACGATGCCGGAGACGAACAGGAACCAGCGCCTATAGGGCACTGGAAGACCACCTCGTCATACGACATATAATGGTGGACACCCCAAAAGACGGGGACGGCGAAGAAGCAGCGGAGGCAGATTCTTTACAGAAACAGCCCAAGCGCCGACGTCAGCGGCGCCGCTCTAAATCCCGCCACAGCAAGAATGGAGATTCTGGCACAGGAGATAATAATACCCCAGAGAGTGCCAAAGATAATCCCCTCCAGCAAGACTCAGCGCAGGAGGATGCAGAAGCAAGCCCTCACGAGAGGGCGGCAGACGAAGAGGTTGAGGATTATAACTATATGCCTTCCTCCGAAGACGAGGCAAGCCTCAACGATGACGAATTCGTCGTGCCCGAGGATCCCGTCGAACAAGAGAGTTTCAAACGCAGGCTTATCGCCACGGCAAATAGCCTAAACAAAAAGCAGCAGCAGCTTCAAGCTGATCAGGATCTGCTGGCCGACCGATGGACCGAGGTCCTCGCGGCCGAAGAGTATAAACTCGAACGCCCCTCCAAAAGTTACCCAAGACGCAAGCTGCTCCCCCGATTAGAGGAGGAAGCATACATACCTCCATCACCAGCGCACGATACGGCTGACCGACCACCCCGCAGTCATGACAGAGAGGCATCCAGGCCCCCAACCAAGACCGTACCCCCGCATCGCTCCAAAAGTACGAAGCCAAGAGGGAACGCGCTGGACTTGCGAGATATATTGGAGGACAAAGCAAGGCAATCCAGATCCATCTACGGATCACGTGGGCGCCCCACGACCCATGACGAATACCGTCGCGCCGGATACAATAACCCCGGCCAGGCCGAACACAGCAGACAACGCTCTCTCGAGCTGCATCGTGATATTGCTCAATATAGAGGTGCCGCACACCCACTATGCTTCACTGATGAAGTAATGGATCATCAAATCCCTTAAGGGTTTAAAACCGTAAACATCGACTCCTAGGATGGCACAACAAACCCCGCGGTTTGGATCGAAGATTATCTTCTCCACATCCATATGGCCCGCGGCGACGATCTCCATGCCATCAAGTATCTCCCACTCAAGCTTAAAGGACCAGCTCGGCATTGGCTCAACAGCTTGCCCGCAGAGTCAATTGGGTGTTGGGAAGACCTGGAAGCCGCATTCCTCGACAACTTCCAGGGCACGTATGTGCGACCACCAGACGCCGATGACCTAAGCCACATCATTCAGCAGCCAGACGAATCGGCCAGACAATTCTGGACACGGTTCTTGACAAAGAAAAACCAAATCATCGACTGTCCGGATGCAGAGGCCCTTGCAGCCTTCAAACATAACATCCGCGACGAGTGGCTAGCCCGGCACCTGGGACAGGAAAAGACGAAATCCATGGCAGCCCTCACATCATTAATGACCCGCTTTTGCGCGGGAGAGGATAGCTGGCTAGCTCGCAGCAACAATCTCCGTAAAAATTCTGGCAGTCCGGATACTAAGGACAACAATGGCAGGTCACGTCAAAACAAAAATAAGTGCCGCATTAACGGCGACGACAAGGAGGATACGACAGTCAACGCCGGATTCCGAGGCTCTAAACCCGGTCAGCGGAAGAAGCCATTCAAAAGAAACACTCCGGGTCCGTCCAACTTGGACCGAATACTCGACCGCTTATGCCAGATACATGGCACCCCCGAAAAGCCAACCAATCACACCAACAGAGATTGCTGGGAGTTCAAGCAGGCATGCAAGTTAATAGCCGAAAACAATGACAAGGGGCTAAACAGCAACGACGAGGAAGAGACCCGACCGCCGAACAATAGAGGACAGAAGGGTTTCCCCCCGCAAGTGCGAACAGTGAATATGATTTATGCAACCCACATACCCAAGAGGGAGCGGAAGCGGGCACTAAGGGACGTCTATGCGATGGAGCCAGTCGCCCCGAAGTTCAATCCATGGTCCTCTTGTCCAATCACTTTCGATCGAAGAGACCATCCGACCAGCATACGCCATGGCGGATTCGCCGCATTGGTTTTAGACCCAATCGTCGATGGATTTCACCTCACGAGAGTCCTGATGGACGGCGGTAGTAGCCCGAACCTGCTTTATCAGGATACAGTGCGCAAGATGGGCATAGACCCCTCAAGGATTAAACCTAAAAGACAACCTTTAAAGGTGTCATACCAGGTGTGGAAGCCAACTGTACAGGCTCAGTCACACTGGAAGTGGTCTTCGGATCCCCGGACAATTTCCGGAGCGAGGAGTTAATCTTCGACATAGTCCCGTTTCGCAGCGGCTATCACGCTCTGCTCGGACGAACCGCGTTTGCAAAGTTCAACGCGGTGCCGCATTATGAACACCTCAAGCTCAAGATGCCAGGCCCTCGTGGAGTCATCACGGTCAACGGAAATACGGAACGCTCCCTCCGAACGGAGGAACATACAGCGGCTCTCGCGGCAGAAGTACAGAGCAGCCTTTTAAGGCAATTCTCGAGTCCGGCCGTCAAATGGCCGGATACAGCAAAACGCGCCCGAAGCAACACCAACCAAGACAACCTAGCACGATCAGAGCACGCGTAGCAATGTGGCCCTAACCCCCGCCCTCGCATGATTGCAAGGACAACTCTCCGCGTACATCATTACGCTTTGGAGATACCATGGGCGCAGGGGAAGGGGCACGATCACAATGGGCCCATAGTGCGGCTCGACCACACCAGGGGCTCGCAAGCGCGCCCCCTTCTTTTTTTATTATTATTATTTTCCTTCTTTGTATACATAGGACCCCGCTAACCAGAGGCCCTGTCCGGCGGTGAACCTGCCGAACTCACGATGCAATAGCCAGGGAAGAAAGAAGGCTGCGGCGAATACTCAGGTGGTCTCAATTACGAGCATTAAATTCGATTATATACACCAAGTCCGCAGCTCATCCCTGGAGGGGGACCTGTTTAATTAGTCCAAATCCCTTGCTTACCGCACTATTTGTATCAGTCCGCACTCATAGCAGACTTCCTTTAATAAATAACGCAGCACTTTTCGACTGCAATTACATTACTTTATATATATATATATATATATATATATATATATGTTCATTACAGGACATCTTGCACCCGTATATTTTGGTACGGTCTAATACACCAGGGGCTTATGTTCCCCACATTATGGTGTGATAAGTCCGAACACTTTCATAAGTGCGGCACCCCGAACTTATAGCATTATATGAATCGGCTCCGAATCATGTCTTGGGTCAATAGTTGGGTTTGCCCGGCTCCCACGTTTTGGTGCCTTACATTCCGTTCTGTCGGCTAAGGTGGCACTGGGAGAACCACTGCGATTGCGCCCCGGTTGAGCCGGGCGAGCGCCTCAGTGGAGAAAGCTAAAACTGACCGGCATGATAAGGCGAGACTCTGGTCGCTGTTCGAGAGGTCCTTTCGAGTCCTTAAAGACTCACGCCGCTTCGAGCGAAGTTCCGGATAAATGTCCGATGAAGGCGTGGATAGCACCCCGGATTCGGTCTTCCGAATACCAGGGGCTTCGCCGAAATTTAAAATTATAGAATTCTATGGCTAAGTGAGAGTGTTCAAGCATTATAAGTCCGGTTGCCTTGTTCGTTGTGTTGAGCGCCTCCCTAGATGGACCCAAAAATGGGAACAAGAGTGCTCAAGTTTATCCCGAACACCCCAGCACTCGTGGCTCGGGGGCTGAAGCCAACGACTTGCCATCTCTCAGATTTTATATACGGCCGCACAGAAGGTAATATTTTAAATTAAACAAGTGTTGTTTAACGCGCATATGAACATAGTTTTCAGCGCACAGGATAATACATAGCGAGTTTACTCAAAAATTACATCTTTGGGGCATTCATCCGCAATATCGCGGGCTCCCTTCAGGACAGTTTTATAATACATTTCGGGCGTGCGATACTCCTTGCCCGGTGGCGGTGGGTCCGTGAGAAGCTTCTCCGCATCCAACCTGCCCCAGTGCACCTTTGTGCGGGCAAGGACCCGACGAGCACCTTCAATACAGGCGGAGCGCTTGATGACCTCCACCCAGGGGCATGCATCCACCAGCCACCGCGCGAGGCCGAAGTAGCTCCCAGGCATGGCCTGTCCAGGGCACAGCCGAACTATAAGGCCCTTCATGGCCTCCTCAGCTACCTTGTGGAGTTTGACCAGCTGCTTCAACTGGTCGCTTGGGGGCACCGGATGGCTGGCCTCAGCATACTGAGACCAGAAGACCTTCTCCATTGAGCTCCCCTGCTCGCCACGGTAGAATGCGGTGGCATCGGACACACTGTGCGGCAGATCTGCAAACGCCCCTGGAGAGCTCCAAATGCGGGTAAGTGTCAGGTAGTTTACATTAACATGCTTGCTTTGCATGAAAAATGCCTTACCCGCCGCTATCTTCTTTAAATCTTCAATCTCCTGAAGGGCCTTACGGGCCTCGGCCTTGGCGAACTTGGCACTTTTGAGAGCCGAGGCAAGCTCGGACTCTCGAGTCTTGGAGTCACGCTCCAAGCTCTCATGCTTCTCCATGAGAGCCCGGAGCTCTTGCCGTACTTCCGCCACCTGTGCCTCTTGCTTCTCTCGCTCTGCCCGTTCCGCGGCCGCACTGCGTTCGGCCGCGGACACAGCCTCCTTCAGGGCTGCCACCTCGTTCGTGGCCCCTGCAATACTCATATTATCCTTGTTAATTTTATTGCAACCAAAATCCTTTTCTGTAAGGTAACTATTCAAAGTGGTGTTACTCACCTTCTTTGTCCTCGAGCTGCTTCTTGGCATGGCCGAGCTCTTGCTCGGACCACTCGAGATCCTGCTTCAATGCATCGACCTCCGCAGTCAATGCGGCAAAGGTCAGCAGCGCAGCCTGCAAACCCATATTGACATATTTTAAGCAACCCTGTGTATATCTTTTTAGATCCTCAGTCCGGCTTTTCTTTCCGAACACCGAACTGAGCATCAGGGGCTACTGTCTATGCGGTATTACATTACATAATTATAACTTCTTACCTCAAAGCCTGTTAGAAGGCTGCTGCAGGCTTCGGTCAGCCCGCTCTTGGCGAGCTGAACCTTCTGAATCACCGCACTCATGATAGTGCGGTGTTCTTCCTCGATGGAAGCGCCTTTAAGCGCCTCCAACAAGTTGTCCGGCGCCTCCGGTTGGCCGGAGGCTGCCGGTGTCACAGTCTTGCCCTTCTTCCGAAGGGGCCTCCTGCCGGACTCTGGAACCACTGCGGGTTCCGATGTAGAGTCCGGCGCAAAGTCCGGGAGGCTGCCTGGCGGCGCCTCCGGAGCCTCCTCCTGACAGGTCCCTCTCTGGGATCCCACCTCGGCGTCCTCGTCGGCGCGGGGGGTAGAGGCAGTCGGAAGTAAATCCACATCTGACGGGGCCAACGACCCGCTCGATGAAGCGGGGAGATCATCATCGGCCGGACTACAGAAAGAATGCGGCATTAGTAGGACACTAGGTGACACGAAAGAAATTGCATATCAGGGATCCGGATACTTACGATCTTGCCGGACGCCTGGCCCTTGAAGGCCACTCCTCCTCGCCAACGATGGTGTTGGCGAAACTATCCGGGGGAATAGTTCTCCCCCTCTCGGACCCTTAGGCCTCCCCTATTGGGGAAGCCTTCCTTTTCTTCTCTCCCTCCTCCGGGAGAGAGTCTTCTTCCTCCTCCTCGTCTTCGGGGGACGAGTCCGCCTCGTCCTCAGACACCTGATTACGGGAACTCTTTCGAGTCCCCGTGGCCACCTTCTTGGCCTTCTTCTCCGGCACCACGTGCGGTGCCGGAACCAGCAGCCCCGCTAGACGGGCGTCCACTGGATCTTCTGGCATGGGAGCCGGACAGATGAGCTTCTCGGCCTTCTCCATCCATTCCTGCCAAAGGAAAAGAGAGATTGAAACCCTCTTAGAATCAACCTATTTACCACAAGTGTCCCGTAAAGGGGTTGAATCACTTACCTCGTCCGCTGGATGCTGCGAGCAAAATCCGCGATCTTCCGTCGTGGATGCGGGGGCTTCGGCGCCCTTAAACAGCACCCTCCAGGCGCCTTCGTACGTCGTGTCGAAGAGCCCGCTCAGCGCCCGGTGCTGTTCCGGATTGAACTCCCACAGATTAAATGCCCGTTCTTGGCATGGGAGAATCCGGCGGATGAGCATGACCTGGACCATGTCGACGAGCCTGAGCTTATTGCTCACCAGCTTCTGGATGCAGGCTCGGAGTCCCGTCAGCTCCTTCGGATTGCCCCACAGCAAGCCCTTCTCTTTCCAGGAGGTGAGCTGCGTGGGGATGCCAGATCTGAACTCGGGGGCCGCCGCCCATGTGGGTTCGCGCGGCTCGGTGATGTAGAACCACCCCGATTGCCACCCCTTAACGGAGTCCACGAAGGCCCCTTCGAGCCAAAGGACGTTGGGAAACTTGCCCAACATGGCACCTCCGCATTCCGCTTACGTGCCCTTCACAACCTTCGGCTTGACGTTGAAGGTCTTGAGCCACAGGCCGAAGTGGGGCCGGATGCAGAGGAAGGCCTCGCACACGACGATAAACGCCGAGATATTGAGGATGAAGTTCGGCGCCAGATCGTGGAAATCCAGGCCGTAATAGAACATGAGCCCCCGGACGAAAGGGTGTAGTGGAAAGCCCAGTCCGCGGAGGAAGTGGGGAAGGAAGACAACCCTCTCATGGGGCCCAGGGGTAGGGATGAGCTGCCCCTCGTCGGGCAGCCGATGCGCGATATCGCCGGAAAGGTATCCGGCGCTGCGCAACTTGGTGATGTGCTCCTCCTTAATGGTGGAGGCCAGCCATTTGCCTCCCGCTCCGGACATATTTTGAGAAGGTCGAGGCGAGATGCGCGAGCTTGGGCGTTGGAGCTTGAGCGCGCGGAGATGGATAAGCAAAGGAGGAAGAAGGCGTAGGTGAGAAGGTAAATCCTTATCCCTTATATATAGGCAGACGAAGACTATGCGTCCCCCGCCAGCCTGGTAAAACTCGCTTATCTCCCAAGCGCCACCATCAATGGCGCGGTTGGGTTACCCACGTCGGTATTGATGAGAATCCCAAAATAAGGGGAACACGATCTCTGCTTCGACAAGACGTGCCAAGGAAACCGCTTCGCTAAATGAGCTGAGGTGGTATAATAAAAAATGATTCAAGTAAAAGCCTGGTAGCGGTGTGATGTCATGCCGCATAATACGTCAGCAGATTGGACTTGTGTACATTTTATTCTCTCTACGGTGGAATGTGGAATTTATTTTGCAGAGCCGGACACTATCCTGGTGTTCATGATCTTCTCTGGATTATTCAAGGGAGGAACCCGCCTTGCAATGCCGAACATTATGCACGCCGGACTTATCGTCATTGAAGCCTGGTTCAGGGGCTACTGAGGGAGTCCTGGACTAGGGGGTGTTCGGACAGCCGGACTATCATCGTCCGCCGGACTCCAAGACTACGAAGATACAAGATTGAAGACTCCGTCCCGTGTCCGGATGGGACTTTCCTTGGCGTGGAAGGCAAGCTTGGCGATACGGATATGTAGATCTCCTACCATTGTAACCGACTCTGTGTAACCCTAGCCTCCTCTGGTGTCTATATAAACCGGAGGGCTTTAGTCCGTAGGACAGAACTTACATTACAACAATCATACCATAGGCTAGCTTTAGGGTTTAGCCTCCTTGATCTTCTGGTAGATCCACTCTTGTACTACCCATATCATCAATATTAATCGAGCAGGACGTAGGGTTTTACCTCCATCGAGAGGGCCCGAACCTGGGTAAAACATCGTGTCCCTCGTCTCCTGTTACCATCCGCCTAGACGCACAGTTCGGGACCCCCTACCCGAGATCCGCCGGTTTTGACACCGACAGTCGCAGTTCCATAATCCTGGTCGCAGTTCCATAATCCAGAGCACCCACTTCCATTAACCAATCGCTTGGCCGAATGGGCGGAGCTGAATAGGTTATCCAGACTTGCCATGAAGGATGTCGAGAGTCTTTTGTGGCGAAAAGGCCCAAGCCGATGAGTTATTTTGGCTTGGTGCAGCAGTTCCTTGGTGCGGTGCCGCATATCAATGCAATGAGGAGGTCGGCATGCATAGAGGGTGTGCGGATGGCTCTTGTCCGTGTCAAGACATACTGGGCGGAGATGAAGGCCACCGATGTTGCATCCCAAGATTCGGACGGAAGCCGAGTACCCGTCGAGCACTATTTTCAGGAAGTTCTGCAGGGCGCTCGTTTAATAGAGACGCAATGCTCGAAGGATATTATGTTCGAATAACATGTATTATTGTGAAACAATGTATCGATGGAATATAAAAGCTTTTTATACTTGTGCCTTTCAAGAATTAAAATACCTCCTGTGCGGCCGTTAATGTATATGTATATATAACCTGAAAGATGGCAGTCTTCGGCTTCAGCCCCCACGCATATAATGCGGGGGTGTTTGCAAAAGGCGCATTTTCACACTTGATCCAACGTCTTGGTCCTATAAAGGAGGTGGTAGCACGGCAAACTAGGCAACCAAACTATAATGCTTTATCTCTTTCACTTAGCCATAGGAGTTTGACAGTGGGGCTACTATATAGCCCCTAGGGGCACCGCGCTCACCCGAATTCGGGGCGCGTATGTGCCTGACCGGGAAACGGCCCTTCGTCAAGGCGGAGGAATCCTAAAGATTCCGGCGGGTCATCGAGTGGTTGACCAGTCTCACGCTATATCATGACAGTCAGTTTTCGGCTTTCTCTACTGAGGTGCTCGCCTGGCCGAACCGGGGCACAATCACAGTAGTTCTCCTGGTGCCACCTTAGCCGATAGAGCGGAACGTAAGGCAGCAAAACACGGAAGCCGGGCAAACCCAACATTTGACCAAAGACATGATTCGGAGCTGATGCATATAAGGCCTAACTCGAGATGCCGAACACTCCCTAAGGTATTCGGTCTTTATGAAAACGGGCCGAACAACGCCCTTGGTAATAAGCCCCTGGTGTCCAGGTACGCGCAAAATTCTGACGTGGCCCATGCCAAAACGCCAGCCTCCTCCTCGGTTATAGCAAGAAACCAGGGGATGTGTATCAACAAGAGACAGTAAAAAAGGTTTACGTAGGGTCTTAATCTGAAAAGTATCCTTGTCAAGGGTCCCTACTGCACGTCTGCGCCTGTGTCTCCGTTGTGCCGTATCCTGGACGGGTGTAGCACGGTGTTCATCTGTAAAAGAGAGGAACTTAGTTGAGAAAGATCATGCGAAAATGTACGTTATGTTAAATAAACAAAGTACGATTCAAAAAATGAATAATATTGAGCTTTATTGTCTCTTGTTGTACATGCGCGGAGCCCCTTGTACAAGGGTATGCGGCTAGTAAGCCCTTGTATGTTTATGCCGGACTCGTCTAGCCGTGTCCGGGGTTTGAACGACCCGTTTAGGTGCTTTGATTGGTGAAGTCGGTTTAGTGTGTGGCTGTCAAAGCAGTCACACAATCTTCCGCGCTCGAGGAACACTCGGTATTTCCCTTTAAGGAGATGATGCCTCGCGGACCGGGCATTTTAAGTGTAAGGGATGCATAATGCGGTATTGCGTTAAAGCGGGCGAAAGCTTCATGTCCCAGTAGTGCTTGGTAGCTACTTGTGAATGGGGCGAGGTGGAAGGTAAAATTTTCGCAGCGAAAGTTGTCGGGTGAGCCGAACACAACTTCTAGCAGTAGAGAGCCCGTACAATGGGCATATGGGCCTGGCATTACCCCTTGAAAGGAAGTGTTGCTATGGCGAATTTTGGTTGGGTCTATCCCCATTTTGCGGATTGTGTCCTGATATAGCAGGTTTAGATCAGTGCCGCCGTCCATTAGGACTTGTGTAAATTGGAGTCCGTTGATTATCGGATCTAATATCAAGGCAGTCCATCCTGCATTCTAGATACTTCTAGAGTAATCCTGATGGTCGAAGATGATTGGTTTTAACAACCAGTGGCGGGACTCCTCTGGGATAGGCCGTATGGCGCATATCTCTATGGGCGCCATTCTGTTTTTCCCTTTTGTCACGTAAAGTGAGTTTACTGTTTTGACTTCTTGTGGGAAATTCTTTTGTTTTCCGGTGCTCTGCTTGTGGGGTTCGTCATCATCCTTGCTTGGTGTGTCGAGCCCCTTGTGTTCGGTGTTGAGTTTGCCGGACTGCTTGAAGACCCAACAATCTCTGTGGGTATGGTTTGTAGGCTTCCCGGGAGTACTGTGTATTTGGCATATCTTGTCCAAGATTTTGTTTAAGTTAGATAGCTCGTCCCTGTTATCCTTAAGGGGCAGTTTTTTATGATTCTGACGTGAGCTTTTGAATCCGGCGTTGACTGCCATGCTCTTCGAGCTGTTTCCCTTTGTCCGGCGCTGGTCCTTGCCGCGTCGCGGTTTCCCCTTTCCATCCCTGACTTCGGATGTACTTGGGTCGCTGGTACTACATCTTGCCAGCCAGCTATCCTCTCCCGCACAAAAGCGGGTCATGAGGCTTGTTAATGCGGCCATTGTTCTTGGCTTTTCTTGGCCGAGGTGTCTGGCGAGCCATTCGTCTCGGACGTTGTGTTTGAAAGCTGCTAAGGCTTCGGCGTCCGGACAGTCGACTATTTGGTTCTTTTTAGTAAGGAATCTGTTCCAGAATTTTCGGGCTGACTCTCCGGGTTGTTGAGTTATGTGACTTAAATCGTCTGCATCCGGAGGTCGGACATAGGTCCCTGAAAATTTGCCCGAAAAGCATCCTCGAGCTCTTCCCAACTTCCAATGGTGTTTTCGGGGAGGCTTTTGAGCCAATGCTGGGCTGGCCCTTTGAGCTTGAGGGGTAAGTATTTTATGGCGTGGAGGTCATCTCCTCTAGCCATGTGTATGTGGAGGATGTAATCCTCGATCCAGACTACAGGGTCTGTTGTTCCGTCGTATGCCTCTATGTTTACGGGCTTGAATCCCGTTGGAAATTCATAATCCAGAACCTCATCGGTGAAACATAGGGGGTGTGCGGCACCCCTATATTTAGGTGTACCGTAATATTCGGATACTTGATGTGTTGCATTGCTTACTAGAGCTTTCTTTCTTGGCCCGTAGATAGATCTAACTGGGCCATCTTTTTGATGCGAATCCGTGTGCGGATCACGTGCCGGCTTGTGTGCGTCACCGTTTGCCGATCTATGTTTGCCATGGGGTCGTCTATCCGACCGGGTGGTCTCCTTGTTCTTTGATTGCGGGGGCTCTACGGCCTCCTCATCAAATTCGGGCAGTAGTTTTCGCTTCGGGTAGCTCTTTGTTCGGCTACTATCACCGTATTTGTCTGTGGTGTTGAGTACTTTGCTCCATCTGATTCTGAGCGCATCTTCCGCTGTTTTGAGCTTCTGCTTCTGCTTTTTTAGGCTACGCGCAGTGGTGACGAGCCTTTTGTGGAGGTTCTTCTGCTCCAGCAACTTGTCAAGCGTGAGATCGTCCGGACTGTTATTTTCGCCGGGGACGGGTTGTTTATCCAGATTGTCCTGTTCGGATGGTTGCTCGATAGCATGTTCGTCGTCCGCCGGTTTGCCCTGCTCTATGGCCTGGTCTGTATGGCTGCTGTCTTTGTCGAGGCGGGACTTTGAGTGGCGTTTACTGAAGGAAATATGTCCTAGAGGCAATAATAAAGTTATTATTTATTTCCTCATATCATGATAAATGTTTATTATTCATGCTAGAATTGTATTAACCGGAAACATGATACATGTGTGAATACATAGACAAACATATAGTCACTAGTATGCCTCTACTTGACTAGCTCATTAATCAAAGATGGTTATGTTTCCTAACCATAGACATGTGTTGTCATTTGATTAATGGGATCACATCATTAGGAGAATGATGTGATTGACATGACCCATCCCGTTAGCTTAGCACATGATCGTTTAGTATTCTGCTATTGCTTTATTCATGACTTATACATGTTCCTGTAACTATGAGAATTATGCAACTCCCGTTTACCGGAGGAACACTTTGGGTACTACCAAACGTCACAACGTAATTGGGTGATTATAAAGGAGTACTACAGGTGTCTCCGAAGGTACATGTTGAGTTGGCGTATTTCGAGATTAGGTTTTGTCACTCCGATTGTCGGAGAGGTATCTCTGGGCCCTCTCGGTAATACTCATCACTTAAGCCTTGCAAGCATTATAACTAATGAGTTAGTTATGAGATGACGTATTACAGAACGAGTAAAGAGACTTGCCGGTAACGAGATTGAACTAGGTATTGGATACCGACGATCAAATCTCGGGCAAGTAACATACCGATGACAAAGGGAACTACGTATGTTGTTATGCGGTTTGACCGATAAAGATCTTCGTAGAATATGTAGGAACCAATATGGGCATCCAGGTCCCGCTATTGGTTATTGACCTAGAATGGTTTTAGGTCATGTCTACATAGTTCTCGAACCCATAGGGTCCGCACGCTTAACGTTTCGATGACAGTTTTATTATGAGTTTATAAGTTTTGATGTACCGAAGTTTGTTCGGAGTGCCGGATGTGATCATGGACATGACGAGGAGTCTCGGAATGGTCGAGACATAAAGATTGATATATTGGAAGCCTATGTTTGGACCTCAGAATAGTTCCGGGTGAAATCGACATTTTATCGGAGTACCGGGAGGTTACCGGAACCCCCCGGGGGGTTAATGGGCCTACATGGGCCAAGAGGAAGAAGAGGGAAGGAGCCAGGAAGGGGCCGCGCGCCCCTCCACCTCCTAGTCCGAATAGGACAAGGGAAGGGGGGCGGCGCCCCCCCTTTCCTTCCCCTCTTCCTCCTCTTTCCCCCCTTCTCCTACTCCTACTTGGAAAGAGGGAGTCCTACTCCCGGTGGGAGTAGGACTCCCCCCCTTGGCGCGCCCTCTAGGCCGGCCGCCTCCTCCCCCCTGGCTCCTTTATATAAGGGGGCGGGGGGCACCCCAAAGACACACAAGTTGATCTACGGATCGTTCCTTAGCCGTGTGCGGTGCCCCCTTCCACCATATTCCACCTCGGTCATATCGTCGCGGAGTTTAGGCGAAGCCCTGCGCCGGTAGAACATCATCATCGTCACCACGCCGTCGTGCTGACGGAACTCATCTCCGGAGCCTTTGCTGGATCGGAGGGCCGGAGATCGTCATCGAGCTGAACGTGTGCTGAACTCGGAGGCCCCGTACGTTCGGTGGTTGGATCGGTTGGATCGTGAAGACGTACGACTACATCAACCGCATTGTGCTAACGCTTCCGCTTACGGTCTACGAGGGTACGTGGACGAACACTCTCCCCTCTCGTTGCTATATCATCACCATGATCTTGCGTGTGCGTAGGAAATTTTTTGAAATTACTACGTTCCCCAACAGTGGCAACCGAGCCTAGGTTTTTTGCGTTGATGTTATATGCACGAGTAGAACACAAGTGAGTTGTGGGCGATACAAGTCATACTGCTTACCAGCATGTCATACTTTGGTTCGGTGGTATTGTGAGATGAAGCGGCCCAGACCGACATTACGTGTACGCTTACGCGAGACTGGTTTCACCGTTACGAGAACTCATGCTTAAAGGTGACTGGCGGGTGTCTGTCTCTCTCACTTTAGCTGAATCGAGTGTGGCTACGCCCGGTCCTTGCGAAGGTTAAAACAGCACCAACTTGACTAACTATCGTTGTGGTTTTTTGATGCGTAGGTAAGAAAGGTTCTTGCTAAGCCCGTAGCAGCCACGCAAAATTTGCAACAACAAAGTAGAGGACGTCTAACTTGTTTTTGCAGGGCATGTTGTGATGTGATATGGTCAAGACGTGATGCTATATTGTATGAGATGATCATGTTTTGTAACCGAAGTTATCGGCAACTGGCTGGAGCCATATGGTTGTCGCTTTATTGTATGAAATGCAAACGCCCTGTAATTGCTTTACTTTATCACTAAGCGGTAGCGATAGTCGTAGAAGCAATAGATGGTGTAACGACAACGATGCTACGATGGAGATCAAGGTGTCGCGCTGGTGACGATGGTGATCATGACGGTGCTTCGATGATGGAGATCACAAGCACAAGATGATGATGGCCATATCATATCACTTATATTGATTGCATGTGATGTTTATCCTTTATGCATCTTATCTTGCTTTGATTGACGGTAGCATTTTAAGATGATCTCTCACTAATTATCAAGAAGTGTTCTCCCTGAGTATGCACCGTTGCGAAAGTTCTTCGTGCTGAGACACCACGTGATGATCGGGTGTGATAGGCTCTACGTTCAAATACAACGGGTGCAAAACAGTTGCACACGCGGAATACTCAGGTTATACTTGACAAGCCTAGCATATACAGATATGGCCTCAGAACACAGAGACCGAAAGGTCGAGCGTTAATCATATAGTAGATATGATCAACATAGCAATGTTCACCATTGAAACTACTCCATCTCACGTGATGATCGGACATGGTTTGGTTGATTTGGATCACGTGATCACTTAGATGACTAGAGAGATGTCTGTCTAAGTGGGAGTTCTTAAGTAATATGATTAATTGAACTTAAATTTATCATGAACTTAGTACTTGATAGTATCTTGCTTGTCTATGTTTGTTTGTAGATAGATGGCTCGTGCTGTTGTTCCGTTGAATTTTAATGCGTTCCTTGAGAAAGCAACGTTGAAAGATGATGGTAGCAATTACACGGACTGGGTCCGTAACCTGAGGATTATTCTCATTGCTGCACAGAAAAGTTACGTCCTGGAAGCACCGCTGGGTGCCAGGCCTGCTGCTGATGCAACTGACGACGTTAAGAACGTCTGGCAGAGCAAAGCTGATGACTACTCTATAGTTCAGTGTGCCATGCTTTACGGCTTAGAACTGGGCCTTCAACGACGTTTTGAACGTCATGGAGCATATGAGATGTTCCAGGAGTTGAAGTTAATATTTCAAGCAAATGCCCGGATTGAGAGATATGAAGTCTCCAATAAGTTCTATAGCTGCAAGATGGAGGAGAATAGTTCTGTCAGTGAACACATACTCAAAATGTCTGGGTATAATAATCACTTGATTCAACTGGGAGTTAATCTTCCTGATGATAGTGTCATTGACAGAATTCTCCAATCACTGCCACCAAGCTACAAGAGCTTCGTGATGAACTATAATATGCAAGGGATGAACAAGACTATTCCCGAGCTCTTCGCGATGCTGAAAGCCGCGGAGGTAGAAATCAAGAAGGAGCATCAAGTGTTGATGGTTAACAAGACCACTAGTTTCAAGAAGAAGGGCAAAGGGAAGAAGAAGGGGAACTTCAAAAAGAACGGCAAGCAAGTTGCTGCTCAAGAGAAGAAACCCAAGTCTGGACCTAAGCCTGAAACTGAGTGCTTCTACTGCAAGCAGACTGGACACTGGAAGCGGAACTGCCCCAAGTATTTGGCGGATAAGAAGGATGGCAAAGTGAACAAAGGTATATGTGATATACATGTTATTGATGTGTACCTTACTAATGCTCGCAGTAGCACCTGGGTATTTGATACTGGTTCTATTGCTAATATTTGCAACTCGAAACAGGGACTATGGATTAAGCGAAGATTAGCTAAGGACGAGGTGACGATGCGCGTGGGAAATGGTTCCAAAGTCGATGTGATCGCGGTCGGCACGCTACCTCTACATCTACCATCGGGATTAGTATTAGACCTAAATAATTGTTATTTGGTGCCAGCATTGAGCATGAACATTATATCTGGATCTTGTTTGATGCGAGACAGTTATTCATTTAAATCAGAGAATAATGGTTGTTCTATTTATATGAGTAATATCTTTTATGGTCATGCACCCTTGAAGAGTGGTCTATTTTTATTGAATCTCGATAGTAGTGATACACATATTCATAGTGTTGAAACCAAAAGATGCAGAGTTGATAATGATAGTGCAACTTATTTGTGGCGCTGCCGTTTAGGTCATATCGGTGTAAAGCGCATGAAGAAACTCCATACTGATGGGCTTTTGGAATCACTTGATTATGAATCACTTGGTACTTGCGAACCGTGCCTTATGGGCAAGATGACTAAAACGCCGTTCTCCGGTACTATGGAGAGAGCAACAGATTTGTTGGAAATCATACATACAGATGTATGTGGTCCAATGAATGTTGAGGCTCGTGGCGGATATTGTTATTTTCTCACCTTCACAGATGATCTAAGCAGATATGGGTATATCTACTTAATGAAACACAAGTTTGAAACATTTGAAAAGTTCAAAGAATTTCAGAGTGAAGTGGAAAATCATCGTAACAAGAAAATAAAGTTTCTACGATCTTATCGTGGAGGAGAATATTTGAGTTACGAGTTTGGTCTACACTTGAAACAATGCGGGATAGTCTCGCAACTCACGCCACCTAGAACACCACAACGAAATGGTGTGTCCGAACGTCGTAATCGTACTTTACTTGATATGGTACGATCTATGATGTCTCTTACTGATTTACCGCTATCGTTTTGGGGTTATGCTTTAGAGACGGCCGCATTCACGTTAAATAGGGCACCATCAAAATCCGTTGAGACGACGCCTTATGAACTGTGGTTTGGCAAGAAACCAAAGTTGTCGTTTCTTAAAGTTTGGGTCTGCGATGCTTATGTGAAGAAACTTAAACCAGATAAGCTCGAACCCAAATCGGAGAAATGTGTCTTCATAGGATACCCAAAGGAGACTATTGGGTACACCTTCTATCACAGATCTAAGGGCAAGATTTTCGTTGCTAAATTCGGATCCTTTCTAGAGAAGGAGTTTCTCTCGAAAGAAGTGAGTGGGAGGAAAGTAGAACTTGATGAGATAACTGTATCTACTCCCTTATTGGAAAGTAGTTCATCACAAGAACTGATTCCTGTGACAACTACACCAATCAGTGAGGAAGCTAATGATATTGATCATGAAACTTCAAATCAAGTTTCTACAGAACCTCGTAGGTCTACCAGAGTAAGATCTGCACCAGAGTGGTACGGTAATCCTATTCTGGAAGTCATGTTACTTGACCATGATGAACCTACGAACTATGAGGAAGCGATGATGATCCCAGATTCCGCAAAATGGCTAGAGGCCATGAAATCTGAGATGGGATCCATGTATGAAAACAAAGTATGGACTTTGGTTGACTTGCCCGATGATGGGCAAGCTATTGAAAATAAATGGATTTTTAATAAGAAGACTGACGCTGATGGTAATGTAACTGTCTATAAAGCTCGACTTGTTGCAAAAGGTTTTTGACAAGTTCAAGGGGTTGACTACGATGAGACTTTCTCACCCGTAGCGATGCTTAAGTCTATCCGAATCATGTTAGCCATTGCTGCATTTCATGATTATGAAATTTGGCAAATGGATGTCAAGACTGCATTCTTAAATGGATTTCTAGAAGAAGAGTTGTATATGATGCAGCCGGAAGGTTTTGTTGATCCAAAAGGTGCTAACAAAGTGTGCAAGCTCCAGCGTTCCATTTATGGACTGGTGCAAGCATCTCGGAGTTGGAATAAACGCTTTGATAGTGTGATCAAAGCATATGGTTTTATACAGACTTTTGGAGAAGCCTGTATTTACAAGAAAGTGAGTGGGAGCTCTGTAGCATTTCTAGTTTTATATGTAGATGACATATTGTTAATTGGAAATGATATAGAATTTCTGGATAGCATAAAGGGATACTTGAATCAAAGTTTTTCAATGAAAGACCTCGGTGAAGCTGCTTACATATTGGGCATCAAGATCTATAGAGATAGATCAAGACGCTTAATAGGACTTTCACAAAGCACTTACCTTGACAAAATTTTGAAAAAGTTCAAAATGGATCAGGCAAAGAAAGGATTCTTGCCTGTGCTACAAGGTGTGAAGTTGAGTCAAACTCAATGCCCGACCACAGCAGAAGATAGAGAGAAAATGAAAGATGTTCCCTATGCTTCAGCCATAGGCTCTATCATGTATGCAATGCTATGTACCATACCTGACGTATGCTTAGCAATAAGCTTGGCAGGAAGGTACCAAAGTAATCCAGGAGTGGATCACTGGACAACAGTCAAGAACATCCTGAAATACCTGAAAAGGACTAAGGATATGTTTCTCGTATATGGAGGTGACAAAGAGCTAGTCGTAAAAGGTTACGTCGATGCAAGCTTTGACACTGATCCGGACGATTCTAAATCGCAAACCGGATACATGTTTATATTAAACGGTGGAGCTGTAAGTTGGTGCAGTTCTAAACAAAGCGTCGTGGCGGGATCTACATGTGAAGCGGAGTACATAGCTGCTTCTGAAGCGGCGAATGAAGGAGTCTGGATGAAGGAGTTCATTTCCGATCTAGGTGTCATACCTAGTGCATCGGGACCAATGAAGATCTTCTGTGACAATACTGGTGCAATTGCCTTGGCAAAGGAATCCAGATTTCACAAGAGGACCAAGCACATCAAGAGACGCTTCAATTCCATTCGGGACCAAGTCCAAGTGGGAGACATAGAGATTTGTAAGATACATACGGATCTGAATGTTGCAGACCCGTTGACTAAGCCTCTCTCACGAGCAAAACATGATCAGCACCAAGACTCCATGGGTGTTAGAATCATTACTATGTAATCTAGATTATTGACTCTAGTGCAAGTGGGAGACTGAAGGAAATATGCCCTAGAGGCAATAATAAAGTTATTATTTATTTCCTCATATCATGATAAATGTTTATTATTCATGCTAGAATTGTATTAACCGGAAACATGATACATGTGTGAATACATAGACAAACATATAGTCACTAGTATGCCTCTACTTGACTAGCTCATTAATCAAAGATGGTTATGTTTCCTAACCATAGACATGTGTTGTCATTTGATTAATGGGATCACATCATTAGGAGAATGATGTGATTGACATGACCCATCCCGTTAGCTTAGCACATGATCGTTTAGTATTGTGCTATTGCTTTCTTCATGACTTATACATGTTCCTGTAACTATGAGAATTATGCAACTCCCGTTTACCGGAGGAACACTTTGGGTACTACCAAATGTCACAACGTAATTGGGTGATTATAAAGGAGTACTACAGGTGTCTCCGAAGGTACATGTTGAGTTGGCGTATTTCGAGATTAGGTTTTGTCACTCCGATTGTCGGAGAGGTATCTCTGGGCCCTCTCGGTAATACTCATCACTTAAGCCTTGCAAGAATTATAACTAATGAGTTAGTTATGAGATGACGTATTACAGAACGAGTAAAGAGACTTGCCGGTAACGAGATTGAACTAGGTATTGGATACCGACGATCAAATCTCGGGCAAGTAACATACCGATGACAAAGGGAACTACGTATGTTGTTATGCGGTTTGACCGATAAAGATCTTCGTAGAATATGTAGGAACCAATTTGGGCATCCAGGTCCCGCTATTGGTTATTGACCGAGAATGGTTTTAGGTCATGTCTACATAGTTCTCGAACCCGTAGGGTTTGCACGCTTAACGTTTCGATGACAGTTTTATTATGAGTTTATAAGTTTTGATGTACTGAAGTTTGTTCGGAGTCCCGGATGTGATCACGGACATGACGAGGAGTCTCGGAATGGTCGAGACATAAAGATTGATATATTGGAAGCCTATGTTTGGACATTGGAATAGTTCCGGGTGAAATCGGCATTTTACCGGAGTACCGGGAGGTTATCGGAACCCCCCGGGGGGTTAATGGGCCTACATGGGCCAAGAGAAAGAAGAGGGAAGGAGCCAGGAAGCGCCCCCCCCTTTCCTTCCCCTCTTCCTCCTCTTTCCCCCCTTCTCCTACTCCTACTTGGAAAGAGGGAGTCCTACTCCCGGTGGGAGTAGGACTCCCCCCCTTGGCGCGCCCTCTAGGCCGGCCGCCTCCTCCCCCTGGCTCCTTTATATACGGGGGCGGGGGGCACCCCAAAGACACACAAGTTGATCTACGGATCGTTCCTTAGCCGTGTGCGGTGCCCCCTTCCACCATATTCCACCTCGGTCATATCGTCGCGGAGTTTAGGCGACGCCCTGCGCCAGTAGAACATCAGCATCGTCACCACGCCGTCGTGCTGACGGAACTCATCTCCGGAGCCTTTGCTGGATCGGAGGGCCGGAGATCGTCATCGAGCTGAACGTGTGCTAAAGTCGGAGGCCCCGTACGTTCGGTGCTTGGATCGGTCGGATCGTGAAGACGTATGACTACATCAACCGCGTTGTGCTAACGCTTCCGCTTATGGTCTATGAGGGTACGTGGACGAACACTCTCCCCTCTCGTTGCTATATCATCACCATGATCTTGCGTGTACGTAGGAAATTTTTTGAAATTACTACGTTCCCCAACATTTAAGTCGCTGTTTTGACTGCTTTTCGAGGGAATGATCCCTCATGGCGTCCCGTTGTTCCTCGTCGTCACTTCCTTTAGGTGTGTCCACCATGTATACATCATGAGATGAGGTGGTTGTCCAGTGCCCTAGGTGCTGGTTCATGTTTGTCTCCTACATCGTCGTCCATACCGTCGATGTCTTCGGAGTCAAAGTCGAGCACGTCGTTTAAACTTTCGACAGTGGCTACGAAGTGGGTGGTGGGTGGGAGTCGAATTTCTTCATCATCCGCATCCCAACCTTGCTGACCATAGTCCGTCCAGGGCTCTCCTGATAAAGAGAGAGACTTTAGTGAATTCAGGATGTCGCCAAAGGGCGAGTGCTGAAAGATGTCCGCGGTGGTGAACTCCATGATCGGCGCCCAATCGGATTCGATTGGCAGGGGCGCGGAAGGTTCGGAGTCCGGAGAGGAGTCCGGCACCTTGGAGTCACGAGCTCCGCAAAGGACAGGGTTGGTGTTTGGCTCAATCGCCATAGAGATTGCAGCCCCCGAGGCAAAGTCTAGCCACCCGTCCTCGATCGGCGCAATCGGCTCCGAACTAAGGGTCGGAGCGGGCACTGGTGCGGCCCCCAGGGCACTGTTCGGCGGCAGAGCTAGATCATGCCCATCGTGACAGTGCGGCGCGCTCGGCTGTGGCTCGAACCCGTCAAAGATCAAGTCTCCGCGGACATCAGTCGTATAGTTCAATCTTCCAAATCTCACCTAATGGCCAGGGGCGTAGCTTTCAATCTGCTCCAGATGGCCAAGCGAATTGGCCCGCGGTGCAAAGCCGCCGAATACGAAGATCTGTCCGGGGAGAAAAGTCTCACCCTAGACCGCATCGTTGTTGATGATCGGAGGAGCCATCGGGCCTAAAGATGATGACACAGAGGAACTCTCAATGAAAGCACCAATGTCGGTGTCAAAACCGGCGGATCTCGGGTAGGGGGTCCCGAACTATGCGTCTGGGCGGATGGTAACAGGAGACAAGGGACACGATGTTTTTACCCAGGTTCGGGCCCTCTCAATGGAGGTAAAACCCTACTCCTGCTTGATTAATATTGACGATATGGGTAGCACAAGAGTAGATCTACCACGAGATCAGAGAGGCTAAACCCTAGAAGCTATCCTATGGTATGATTGTTGTTCGTCCTACGGACAAAAACCCTCCGGTTTATATAGACACCGAAGAGGGTTAGGGTTACACAGAGTCGGTTACAATAGTAGGAGATCTACATATCCGTATCGCCAAGCTTGCCTTCCACGCTAAGGAAAGTCCCATCCGGACATGGGACGAAGTCTTCAATCTTGTATCTTCATAATCCAGGAGTCCGGCCAAAGGTGATAGTTCGGCTATCCGGACACCCCCTAATCCAGGAATCCCTCCCCCGTGGTGACAAAGGGGTATTCCGCTGTGTCCTTGATATATGTTTTGGTAATCAGCTTGGGGATTCCTGATACGTCTCCAACGTATCTATAATTATTGATTGTTCCATGCTATTATAGTATCAATCTTGGATGTTTATTATGCAATTATATATCATTTTATGGGACTAACCTATTAACCTAGTGCCCAGTGTCAGTTATTTTTTTCGCTTGTTTTCGGCTTTTCAGGAAATCAGAACCAAATGGAGTCCAAATGCTATGAAATTTTTTGAGGATTTTTTCTAGACCAGAAGGGACCTTAGAAGCTTGAGGAGAAAACTTGCGGATCTAGGAGGGTGCGACAAGCCTGTCGGGCGCGTCCCCCAGGCTTGTGGGCCCCTCGTGGCACCTCTTGACCTAATTCCACTTCTATAAATTCCCAAATATTCCCAATACATCAGAGAGCCACCTGAAACATTTTTTCCTGTCGTCGCAAGCCTCTGTTCCTTCGAGATCCCCTCTGGAGGCCTTCTCTGATACTCTGCCGAAGGGGGAATCGACCACGGAGAGCCTCTACATTAATATTGCTTCCCTTACGATGATGCGTGAGTAGTTTACCACATACCTACGGGTCCATAGCTAGTAGTTAAATGGATTCTTCTCTCTCTTTGATCTTTAATACAATGTTCTCCTCGATGTTCTTGGAGATCTAGCCTTATTGCGGTGTGTTTGTTGGGATCTAATGAATTTTGGGTTTATGATTGGATAATCATGACTATTATTTGGGTCTTTTCTGAATTCTTATATGCATGATTGTTATAGCTTTGTATTTCTGTCCTATCTATCCGTTTGATTTGGCCAACTAGATTGATTTATCTGGCAATGGGAGAGGTGCTTTATGATGGGACCGATCTTGCGGTCGTCAATCCCAGTGACAGAAAGGGACATGACATCTATTTGTATCGTTGCCATTGAGGATAAAAAGATGAGGTTTCTTCATATTTATTGGGTTTACTTTATCTACATCATGTCATCCTGCTTAAGGAGTTACTCTGGTTTATACTTAATACCATAGATGCATGCTCGATAGAGGTCGATTGCTGGAGTAATAGTAGTAGATGTAGGCAGGAGTCGGTCTACTTGTCTCAGACATGATGCCTATATACATGATCATTGCCTTGAATATTGTCATAACTATGTGCTTTTCTATCAATTGCCCAACAGTAATTTGTTGACCCATCATATGCTATGTCACTACTAGGGAAACCCTTATACACAGAATCTTAGCAGTACCACTGGATAAAATAAAGCGCTGCTGCTACTTAGTAGTAGCGCGTGGCTGTAAAAGTCGCTACTGCCATCCTTTTAGCAGTAGCATGTGATAGAAAAATGCGCTCCTGCTAAGTTTGAACTAGGCGCACATGGCTTGCCCCACTTAGCAGCAGCACGTATCCTTATCCAGCGCTACCACTACTCTCCATAGTAGTACCACTTTTCTTCAACCCGTGCTGCTACTAACCCTAACTTATCATCCCCGCGTGGCCGACCCTCTAACTCTCCCTCTCATTCACTCTCCCCCACACCCGCGCCGTCGTCCGCCACCGCCACCGTAGCCCGATCACCGTCGCCGGGCGCTCCTGCTCCTCCAGAACTGAGGTAGTCCCTCCCTCCTCCCTCTTTCCTCCTGCCCTCCCTCCTCCTCCCACCGCGCCCTCCTCCCTCCTCCTTCGGCCAAGACCTCCATCGGCAGCCCTCCTCCCACCGCCCCCTCCCCCTCCTCCTCTCTCCTCCATCCTCCCACCCCCTCCTCCCTCCTCCGATCCCACCACCCCCTCTCCTCCTCTCTCCTCCCTCCTCCCACCCCTCCTCCCCCCATCTCTCCTAAACCCTAAACTCTTTTTACTATTCTTGTATAATGTAGTTTTTTTTATTGTTTTTAGTAAGTGTTCAATAGAATTAGTAAAAATAATAATAGAACTAGTTGAACTAGTTTATTTTTAGTAAGAACTAGTTTATTTTTATTTATAGTAAGTGCTTAGTTGAACTAGTTGAATTAACAGAACTAGTTTATTTTTAGTAAGAAAATTAATAGAAGTAGTTTATTTTAGGTGTATTTAATAGAATTCTAGGTTGATTCGTTTTGAAGTGGACATGTCATATTTTGAACATGTCACATTTATTGTTATTTTTTAGTTAAAGCATTTATTCCCGCATTGACATCGACGACGCCTATCCCGCATCCTCGTCGTCGACTCGGTGGAGGAGGCCTGCTTGATCAGAGGGTCCATGTCCGGGACTGGGCTCCGCCGGGCTGGTACTGGGAGGTGCTACCTTCCGGGGGCGCATCTTGGTGAGGAGCCAACCCGTTGTTGACCCGAACCTTCCTTGGTGGCGGTCGCGTGGGCCACTGACAATGCATAGGCTTGTGTCCCCCGCGGAGGTGATACGTCACCGTGTCAGCTAGGAGGACGAGCACGTCCGTCGCTACATGGTTGCGTTGGAGGGCAAGTTTGACAATACCTGGCAGGTTCTTCAGGGATCTCACTGGAGCTATGATCCTGTGATGGTTGGTTCGCTTTGTGTGTCCACCGCCAGCGCCGATACCCGTCGTTCACTAGGGTTATAGCCGTATTAGTGATGTCATATGTATGATACTATTCGAGATGTATTAGTGATAATATTAGATGATGTACGGACGCAAGAGATGATTTAGTTTTGCTTATTGAATGCATGCTAATTTGAATACTAATTTATTTTATGATTTATTTTTCCTTATTGAATGCTCAAATTGGAGAACTACTCCTATTTTGAATGCTTAAATTGGAGAGCACTATGCAAGGCGTATGCATTTGATTAGTTGATATCTTATAGGGTTTCACTATGTCCTAAGATGAGGATAAGAATGTTCTTATTTATCCTTTGTTTTTGTAGCCAAATTTCCATGTCGTCGCCGCCGTCGTCCCCGTCACTGACCCCCTCCGACCTCGAGGTGATACCAGCCAATTCTCCATGTCAATATGAGTCCTATGAGATATTTTGAAATGATTTTGTTCATATTTTCAACCATTGAAATGCAATGGCCATCAAGTTTGAATGCAATGACCATCAAGTTTGAATGCAAATAGGATATGTGCTTGCCCAAGTGACCATGTTTGCAGGTAACACCTCTGAGTGGCCTATGTTTTGCCAGAGTGTTGATTAATTTATGTTCCGGCAAATTTCAGGCGCTCGATATGTCCTTTTTTTAGCAAAGTTCATGCCAAATTTTTCCGTTAATTTTGGCATGACTTGTGCTAGAATATGTAGGAAATATTGAGTGGCCTGGATTTTCTAGAAAGATAATTAAACGACATTTCGGGTTGACTTCAAGTCTGTCGAGGCTCCATACATGAAAATCAAAAAATGAGGGAGAGAGAAAGTCTGCACCATATATGAGAGAGGAAGAATCCCGACTGTTGTCGTGGGGGTCGTTTCTCCTTCTTCTCATTGTGCTAGACCTTTGTTATGCACTAGGGGAAGGAGGAGTAACGACCATCACCGATGGTCAAAAATTCAGTGAGGGAGTGTGTCCACCATATATGAGAGAAGAAGAATACCGACTGTTGCCGTGGGGGTCTCTTCTCCTTCGTTCCCGTGTGCTAGACATTTTGGTTTAATGCACTCGGGGACGAAGGGAGGAGCGACCATCACCAACGGTCGAATATGTACATCACGTGACCTGAGAGTTTTCGAAAAAGACTCAACGGACCGATAGTCAACCCGTGATGAATAATAATGATCTAATTTAGTTTTTGTAGTACATACATTGAATTTTAGAAGTTTATTCTTTGAATTATGAACATAGGAAATGCCGTCGGATGACGAAAGTCTCGCGGAGTGCTCCTGGTGCAGCGACGACCGGGGTTTCTGCGATAGGCCTCACTTGGTAGACGGTCGACGCTTCAACATTAAGCTCCAGGAGACCTTTGATGTTGAAACGGTACACAACAATGCAAAGTTTTTTTCGTAATTAAGCTCGACTTCTTCTTCTTCAACGTGTAATTTTCCGTTGTACATCTATACAATTCTGAGAGCGTATCCCATGTTGGTTGCCTGAATTGGCTAGCACTTTGCAAGGCATATGATTTCCATGAGGGTATGCTTGTCACCATGGATCTTGGTGATCCTGACATCGAGGAAGACAATATGGACATTTGGGTCCTTGTTGATACGCTTCCA
Source organism: Triticum timopheevii (assembly GCA_963921465.1). Classification (NCBI taxonomy): domain Eukaryota; kingdom Viridiplantae; phylum Streptophyta; class Magnoliopsida; order Poales; family Poaceae; genus Triticum; species Triticum timopheevii. Next base: position 452,202,346 of record OY997262.1, read on the forward strand.
ATTCTACCGCTGTGAGTTTCTCAAACATAGTTATTAAGTAATTTATATTGTTTATTTCAAAATAGTTGACAGCTTATTTCCATTGATAGCTTATTTTCGTTCTTCAAAGAATGTGCGGAAGGTGGTAGACAGAACCTACTACACCGATGGCGCAGAATTAACTTATCAGGAGAAAAATCATCTGATCTCATTTATTAATGATCTTGAGAATTACAATATCTATTATAAAATTCCTGCACATTATGGACAATACGTGCCACTAGTGCACGTGTTGAACTACAGTAACATCCATGGAGATGGCACAGTAAGATATTTTTTGCTATTACGACATCTGTGCATCTTTTGCATAAATTCTTGTAAAACTAAACTACATTGCTAACTACGAAGTTATTACTATGTTCTTCAAACGAAAATCCCCAAGGATTGTGTGCCTCATCTGATGTTTCCTAAAGGTCGCCTTGACATTTTGAGCTTACGGCCAGGTCATCCTACGCATCACTGTTGTTCATACCAGATTTCTAAAACCAATGAAGACATGACAATCAAAGATTGGAAAAAATGTATGGTCAGTCGTAGGTAGGTACTTGGAAGCAACATTGTGCGACACGCAAGAATTGGAGACAGAATAATCTCCATTCTCCATGGAGAGTCAGGGCCTATCTTGTTTTATGCTATTTTACCTAAGAGAGTGTAGTAGGTCCTATTAGAGAGGAGTAGGTCCTAGGTAAAATGTGTTATTATGTGGTACAATGTGTTAGAGTTGATGATGATGTTGAGGAGGAGTTGTGATTATGACTAGTGACCAACTTGCTATATGATGTCTCATTGACGAAAATGATGATCATGAGGGGTTGTTATACGACAATGATGTATTATGATGATAAGTTGTTAATGATATGATGATGATGAGTTATTATGTCACTGGGTGAAAGAATTGTGGTTTAGTTTCAAGTGGATGGATCCTAAGTGACCATGTCACTTAGGGTCCATGCACTTGAAACTAATCCATGATTCTTTCACCCAATGATGTAATAACTCATTCTGATGTAAAACAATCTCCAAATTGCTACTGTATGATAACTTGTATAATGGTGTATGAATACGACATAAAACAAAAAATAAATACGTAACAATAGTATGTAGTGCGGGTAGAGAGGCGCGCTGCTAGTAATTACCAGGAGCGCTATCTACCAAAAGCGATACTGCTAAGCAGGTATAGCAGTAGCGCAGGCAAACACACGCTACTGATACACTTTAGCTGTAGCGCCGTATCAGTAGCGCGCCTCCCTGCGCTACTGCTATACCTAAAATCGGCGCTACTGCTAGCCTTTTCCCTACTAGTGTGTGATTGAGAGAGAAGCCTCTAGTGAAAACTATGGCCAGGGAGTGTCGGAGCTGGACCAAAGAGTGCACGAGGGCATGACAAACCTGGGGGGGGGGGGTGATGTCGCTTGAACTACGTCGGTATTTCCCCAAAGAGGAAGGGATGATGCAACATAGCTTCGATAGGTATTTCTCTAAGTGATGAGACCAAGGTTATCGAACCAGTAGGAGAACCAAGCAACACTATGTAAATGGTACCTGCACACAAAGAACAAATACTTGCAACCCGACATCTTAAAAGGTTTGTCAATCACTTTCGGGTAACGGTGCTAGAGGTTGGCTTGTTGACGGGATAAAAATTGTGGTAGATTGATATATGCAAATAAAAGCAAATAAGACTCGGCGAGATATTTTTGGGTTGTTGATAATAAAAATCTGAAAATAGAAGTAGCAAATAAAAGAAAAGGTAAATAGCAATATAGATCTGAAAATATATGATGAGAAAATAGGCCCAGGGGCCGTAGATTTCACTAGTGGCTTCACTCAAGAAAAATAGCATACGGTGGATAAACAAATTATTGTTGGGCAATTGATAGCACTTCAAATAATTATCATGATATCCAGGCAATGATCATTATATAGGCATCACGTCCAAGATTAGTAGACCGACTCCTGCATGCAATAAGAACGACTACATAATGTAGACAAGATCTATTCATGTAGGAATAGACTCCATCTTGTTATCCTTAATAACAACAATACGTATGTGTCATGTCCCCTTCTATCACTGGGATTGAGCACCGTAAGATCAAACCCATCACAAAGCACCTATTCCCATGGCAAGAAAAATCGATCTAGTCGGCCTAACTAAACCAAAGATTCGAAGAAGAAATACGAGGCTATAAGTAATCATGCATATAACAGATCAAAAGACTCAAATAAAATTCATGGATAAAACCATAGATCTGATCATAATATCAAAGTTCATCGGATCCCAACAAACACACCGCAAAAAGAGTTACATCAAATAGATCTCCGAGAGACCATTGAAAGTCAAGAGAGAGAGAGGAAGCCATCTAGCTACTAACTACGAACCTGAAAGTCTACAATGAACTACTCACGCATCATCGGAGAGGCACCAATGAGGATGATGAACCCCTCTGTAATGGTGTTTAGATTGGATCTATGGTTTCTAGAACTTGCAGCGGCTGGAATTGTGTTTCGTCGACTCCCCTAGGGGTTCTGGATTTTCTGGGTATTTATAGAGCAAAGAGGCGGTGCGGGAGGCGGCCAAGGTGGGCACAACCCACCAGGGCGCGCCTGGGGGTTGTTCTCCCCTTGTAGCCCCCGTCTAGTACTTCCTTGGCCCAGCGTGTGTCTTCTGGTCCAAAAAAATCTCCAAAAAGTTTCGCTGCATTTGGACTCCATTTGGTATTGATTTTCTGTGATGTAAAAAACAAGCAAAAGACGACAACTAGCACTGTGCACTATGTCAATAGGTTAGTCCCAAAAAATGATATAAAGTTTCTATAAAATGATTGTAGAACATCCAAGATTGATAATAGAACCACATGGAACAATAAAAATTATAGATACGTTGGAGATGTATCAGGGGCACGCCCCCCTAGGGCGCGCCCCTCGAGCTTGTCGTTCCCTTGTGGGCCCCCTGATAACCCACAAGTATTGGGGATCACAACAGTTTTTGAGGGTAGAGTATTCAACCAAAATTTATAGATTCGACACATGGGGAGCCAAAGAATATTTGGAAGTATTAGCCGTTGAGTTGTCAATTCAACCACACCTGGAGATTAAATATCTACAGCACAGTGATCAGTAGCACAGTAGTACGATAATTTTGACAGCAATGGTAACAGTAGCAGCAATAGTTACAGCGATAGCAATGATTTTGTAGCAAGTGCAATAGTAGCAATAGCAATAGTAACTTATCAAAATCAATGTGTGAAAAACTTGTAGGAAATGGATTGGTGGATTCGTTGAATGATATTCATCATATAACAGTCATAACCTAGGGCGATACAGAACTAGCTCCAGTATATGATGAATCTCATCCAACTCCTGACCGACCAGCGAGCCTATGAAGGAATTAGTCACTCCCTGTGGGGAGGATCATGCAATTGGCTATGAAGGAGGGTTGGTGATGACGAAGACCGAAGATTCCCCTTTCTGGAGCCCCAAACGGACTCCAGATGTGGCCTCCCGATGAAGAACAGGAGGAGGCGGCGGCTCCATCTCGCGAAATGCGATAATTCTTCCTCCCCTATTTTTTCTCCAAAAATAGGATCTTATAGCGTCGGAATTAGGGTCAGCGGGGCCGCGAGGTGGGGACAACCCACTTGGGCGCGCCAGGACGGGGGCGTGCCCTGGTTGGTTGTGGTCACCCAGGTGCCCCCTCCAGTGGTTCTTGGCTCTAGTATTTTTCTTCTATTGTATAATAATTCCCCAAAAAGTTTTGTTCCATTCCAAGAACTTTTATTTCTGCACAAAAACAACACCTTGGTAGTTCTGTTAAAAACAATGTCAGTCTGGGTTAGTTTCATTCAAATCATGAAAATTAGAGTCCAAAACAAGAGCAAAAGCGTTAGGAAAAGTAGATACAACGGAGACGTATAAACTCCCCAATCTTAAACCTTTGCTTGTCCTCAAGAAATCCAGTTCATAAACTAAAAGTGAAAAAGAAAAACTTTTACGAACTCTTTTGCTCTTGTTTACATAAATAAGCTTAAGTAGCACCCAGGTTTTCAGCAAAGATCATGACTAGCCATGTCAACAATAATTCTTAAAAATTATATTATCTCATATCAATGACATAAGCAACTAGCAAGCAATAATAAGATATCTCAAATGACAACACTTAGTCAAAACAACCATGATATAATATGACAATAATGGCGTCTCGCTAGCCCTTTCTCAGACCGCAAAACATAAATGTAAAGCACCTCCAAAGTTCAAGCAGCGACTAAACATTGTAATTCATGGTAGAAAAGATCCAGTCATGATGCATTCAACATTAACTACACACAATGCAAAAACGAGAAAAACTATTTACACGGGAAAAGCTCCCAACAAGCAAAAGGAGGAACCGAGAAATCTTTTTGGGTTTTCTTTTACTACAACTTACTTAAACTAGAAATAAAAACTGAAAAGAAGCAAGAAACATTTTTTTGGGATTTTCTCAAAGTTTTTCAAACGCACAAAAAGAAAGCAAGAAAATAAATCTAGCATGGATAATACAATGAAAAAGTGTGAACACCGACAATGTGTTAACATGAATGTAACGCCGGTGGGAATACGTACTCCCCCAAGCTTAGGCTTTCGGCCTAGCTTGGTAATCACCACTCGTAACACCCATCTGGTCCCACGTTGAAGTGTTGTGGTGCGGGTACTTAAGCATCCCACTCCCGAGGTTCCTCCTCAGCCACTGCCTGGTGATACGTCTCCGTCATATCTATAAATTTTGATTGTTTCATGCCATTATTCTACAACTTTCATATACTTTTGACAACTTTTATACTATTTTTGGGACTAACATATTGATCCAGTGCCCAGTGCTAGTTCCTGTTTGTTGCATGTTTCTTGTTTCGCATAAAATCCATATCAAACGGAGTCCAAACGCGACAAAAACTTATGGAGATTTTTTTGGAATATATGTGAATTTTGGGAATTGGAATCAACGCGAGACGAGCCCGAGGGGGCCACAAGGCAGGGGCCGCGCCCCAGGGGCAGGGCACGCCGTGGGCCATTGTGGTCCCCCATAAGGCGGTTGGTGCCCTTCTTTCGCCACAAGAAAGCTAATATCCGGATAAAAATCGTGTTAGCATTTTAGCCCAATCAAAGTTACGGATCTCCAGGAATTTAAGAAAGGGTGAAAGGCCAGTATCTGAGAATGCAGAAATAGAAGGAAACAGAGAGATAGATCCAATCTCAGAGGGGTTCTGGCCCGTCCTACACCATGGAGGCCATGGACCAGAGGGGAAACCCTTCTCCCATCTAGGGGGAAGGTCAAGGAAGAAGAAGAAGGAGGGGGGCTCTCTCCCCCTCTCTCCCGGTGGCGCCGGAACACCGCCGAGGCCATCATTGTGACGGCGATCTACACCAACAACTTCGTCGCCGTCATCACGAACTCTCTCCCCCGATGTATGGCTATCCTATTATGTTTGAGTAGATTCGTTTTGTCCTATGGTTCATTGATGATCGTGATTGGTTTGTTGCATGTTTTATTATTGGTGCTGTCCTGTGGTGCTCTCTTTGTCATGCAAGCGTGAGGGATCTCCGCTATAGGGTTTGCAATATGTTCAGGGTTTGCTTCTTGTCTGTGTTGAGTGAGTGATAGAAACACAAACATGGATAAGTGGGTTATGGCGTATGGGAATAAAGGGGACTTGATACTTTAATGCTATGGTTGGGTTTTACCTTAATGATCTTCTGTAGTTACGGATGTTTGATAGAGTTCCAATCATAAGTGCATATGATGCAAGAAGATAAAGTATGTTAGCTTATGCCTCTCCCTCATATAAAATTGTAATAGTGATTACCGGTCTAGTTATCGATTGCCTAGGGACAAATAACTCTTGTGACAAAAAATCTCTCTACTAAAATTAACTTAGTTATTTCTTTATCTAAACAGCCCCTAGTTTTTATTTATGTGCTCTTTATTATCTTGAAAACCTATCCTATCACACCTAAAAATTACTTCTAGTTTCATACTTGTTCTAGGTAAAGCGAGCATTAAGCGTGCGTAGAGTTGTATCGGTGGTCGATAGAACTTGAGGGAATATTTGTTCTACCTTTAGCTCCTCGTTGGGTCTGATACTCTTATTTATCGAGAAAGGCTACAACCGATCCCCTATACTTGTGGGTTATCATGACCTTTTTCTCGCGCCATTGCTGGGGAGCAATAGCGTGGTGTGATTATTCTCGTGTGTGCTTGTTTGCTTTATCACTAAGTAGATTTTATCTGCTGTTCTAAGTTGTTCTCTATCTTTAGTTATGGATATGGAACACGAAATACCAAAAAAATTAAGTGTACTTGCTACTCATGGAGATGGGGAACCTCCTAAAACCCTCGATGCTCATTATGTGAAAGATATTATGCACTACTTTAATAATCCTGAGAAAACCCCATTCAATTATATAATGGGAGACACGTTGGATTAACGTGAATACTTTAGGCATTATCTCTTGACTCAAAAAGGGAAACTTTTATGGGATCAAATACATATGTTGCACTGGTATGCTCGGAATTTATGCTTGAGATATGATTATACTTGTTGCTCTAGGATGAAGATTGCACACCTTCCCTTTTCATGCAAATTTAAGGATAATGAAACATTGGCTTCTTATGCTAATGGTAGATATGATTACTATGATGTGGAACAAATAGAAGAATTTGTTGCTTTTAAGGATGCTTATGGAATTGAATCTTTGTTTTAAAAGTGTGGAGCTTTTGATGATGATGCTTATAGGCCTGGAAATTTTGCTGTATATACTTAAATATTGCTATGAGAATTATGAACACAATGCCGATATTGATGCATTTATTGAGAAATTTTCCGCTCCAAGAAGGGACTAATATTCTGCAGGGATCTATGGAAGAAGAAATTGATGACACTATGAGCTCATTGGAAGAAAAAGATGATGAGGAGCGCGGAGAACAAAAGGAGGAAGAGTGGATTAGCTACTCGTGCCCACCTTCTAATGAGAGTAACTCTTCAACTCATACATTGTCTAATTTCCCTTCATGCTTACCGAATGATGAATGCTATGATGATTGCTATGATCCCTTGGATTTGTTTGAAATATCCCTTTTGATGAACTTGATGCTTGCTATGCTTGTGGCCATGATGCCAATATGAATTATGTTTATGGAGATGAACTTGCTATAGTTCCTTATGTTAAGAATGAAAATTTTCCTATCGCACCCATGCATGATAATCCTATTATCTTTTTGAATTCTCCCAACTACACTATATCGAAGAAGTTTGTGCTTATTAAGGACTATATTGATGGGTTGCGTTCTACTATTGCACATGATGGTTTTGATAGATATAATATGCATGTGCTTGCTTCTCCTACTTGCAATTATTATGAGAGAGGAACTACATCTCCACCTCTCTATGTTTCCAATACAATAAAATTGCAAGAAATTGTTTATGCTATGTATCGGTCTTTACTATGTGTGCATGAATTGTTCTTTTATGATATGCCGATGCATAGGAAGAGAGTTATACTTCGTTGTTGCATGATATATGTTACTTTGTACTCACTACTAAATCACAAATCATTGTTAATTAAAATTTGCTTTGATGTACCTTGGGATCCGGGTGGATCCATTACTTGAGCACTTTATGCCTAGCTTAATGTCATTAAAGAAAGCACTGCCAGGGAGACAACCCGAAAGTTTTAGAGAGTCATTTATTTCTACTGGGTGCTGTTAAAAAGTTTAAAGACAAAAAAATCAAGTGGGGAACCTAAATTTTTTCAAAAAGGGAAAGTGAAAGTAAGAAAGACGAACACGGTTGAAGTGGGGGACGTCCTTGAACTTTGTTCATGCCCATGGAAACTTTGTGAATCTCGATTACAGAAACTTTTCAACAAAAATAATTATCCCCTTGTATAAATACATTGTATTATAAAAGTAATGTGCCAATATTTTCCTTTAGGATGATTATATTTCTTGTTTGGTTTGTGCAGTGCAAAAAGAGAAACTTTGGCTGTAGCGCATGAATTTTCATTTTTACTGGAACGTCGAATGTTTTTGAATTATTTACACAGTACTGCTATGCAAATTTTTTATTTTGTCCTAATTTTTCAAAAAATTGGAGTTACAGAAGTATGGTAGATGTTCAGATTGCTACAGACTGTCCGGTTTAAGAGAGATTCTGTTTTTGATGCATTGTTTTGCTGTTTTGATGAAACTATCAATTTTATCGGTGGTATAAGCCATGGAGAAGTTACAATACAGTAGCTACAATGCAAAAACAAAATATGAATGGGTTTTCAATAATACTTAAAGTGGTAACTTACTTTATTATACTAACGGATCTCACGAGGGTTTTGTTAAGTTTTGTGTGATTGAAGTTTTCAAGTTTTGGGTGAGATCACAATGGATGAAGGAATAAGGAGTGGAAAGAGCCTAAGCTTGGGGATGCCCGAGGCACTGCAAGGTAATATTCAAGGACTCCCAAGCAACTAATCTTGGGGATGCCCCGGAAGGCATCCCCTCTTTCTTCTAATGATCATCGGTAATTTTACTTGGAGCTATATTTTTATTCATCACATGATATGCGTAAATTTTGGAGCGTCTTTTGTGTTTATTTTCCCTTTTTATTTTATGCACCATGCTGGTATGAGATAGTCCTTGGTTGATTTATAGAATGCTCTTTGCACTTCACTTATATCTTTTGAGTATGGCTTTATAGAATGCTTCATGTGCTTCACTTATATCATTTGAAGTTTGGATTGCCTGTTTCCCTACACATAGAAAACCGCCATTTGTAGAATGCTCTTTTTCTTCACTTATATTTGTTAAAGCATGGGCATATCTTTTGTAGAAAGAATTAAACTCCCATGCTTCACTTGTATCTATTTAGAGAGTCAACAACAATTGGTCATTCACATGGTTAGTCATAAAATCCTACATAAAACTTGTAGATCACTGAATGTGATATGTTTGATTCCTTGAAATAGTTTTGCGATATAAAGATGGTGATATTAGAGTCATGCTAGTGAGTAGTTGTGGACTGGTAGAAATACTTGTGTTAAGGTTTGTGATTCCCGAAGCATGCACGTATGGTGAACCGTTATGTGATGAAGTCGGAGCATGATTTATTTTTGATTGTCTTCCTTATGAGTGACGGTCGGGGACGAGTGATGGTCTTTTCCTACCAATCTATCCCCCTAGGTGCATGCTTGTAGTACTTTGTTTCGATGGCTAATAAATTTTTGCAATAAGATTGTGAGTTCTTTATGACTAGTGTTGAGTCCATGGATTATACACACTCTCACCCTTCCACCATTGCAATCCTCTCTAGTACTGCGCACCTTTCGCCGGTGCAATAAGCCCACCATATACCCTTCCTCAAAATAGCCACCATACCTACCTATCATGGCATTTCCATAGCCATTCTGAGATATATTGCTGTGCAACTTTCATCATCATCATATACATGACCTGAGCATTCATTGTCATGATCGTAAGATAGCTAGCATGATATTGTCATGGCTTGTCTATTTTTTGATATCTTTGCTATGTTAGATCATTGCACATCCTGGTACACTGCCAGAGGCATTCATATAGAGTCATACTTTGTTCTAGATACTGAGTTGTAAGTAAATAAAAGTGTGATGATCATCATTATTAGAGCATTACCCCAATGAGGAAAGGATGATGGAGATTGTGATTCCCCCACAAGTCGGGATGAGACTCCGGACAAAAAATAAAAAAATAAAAAAAGGCCAAAAAAGAGAGGGCCCAAAAAATAAAAAATAAAAATGAGAGAAAAAGAGAGAAGGGGCAATGTTACTATCCTTTTTCCACACTTGTGCTTCAAAGTAGCACCATGTTCTTCATATAGAGAGTCTCCTGAGCTATCACTTTCATATACTAGTGGCATTTTCATTATAGAACTTGGCTTGTATATTCTGATGATGGGCTTCCTCAAATACCCGAGGTCTTCATGAGCAAGCAAGTTGGATGCACGCCCACTTTGTTCCAGTTTGAGCTTTCATACAATTATAGCTCTAGTGCATCAGTTGCATGGCAATCCCTACTCCTCGCATTGACATCAATTGATGGTCATCTCCATAGCCCGTTGATTAGCCGCATCGATGTGAGACTTTCTCCTTTTTTGTCTTCTCCACACAACCTCCACCATCATATTCTATTCCACCTATAGTGCTATCTCCATGGCTCACGCTCATGTATTGCGTGAAAGTTGAAAAGGCTTGAGAACATTAAAAGTATGAAACCATTGCTTGGCTTGTCATCGGGGTTGTGCATGATGAAATACTTTGTGTGGTGAAGATGGAGAATAGATAGACTATATGATTTTGTAGGTATAACTTTCTTTGGCCATGTTGTTTTGAAAAGACATGATTGCTTTATTAGTATGCTTGAAGTATTATTGTCTTAATGTCAAATGATAGACTATTGCTTTGAATCGCTCGTGTCTTAATATTCATGCCATGATTAGATTACATGATCAAGATTATGCTAGATAGCATTCCACATCAAAAATTATCTTTTCTATCATTTACCTATTCGAGGACGAGCAGGAATTAAGCTTGGGGATGCTAATACGTCTCCATCGTATCTATAATTTTTGATTGTTTCATGCCATTATTCTACAACTTTCATATACTTTTGGCAACTTTTTTATAATATTTTTGGGACTAACATATTGATCCAGTGCCCAATGCCAGTTCCTGTTTGTTGCATTTTTTTGTTTTGCAGAAAATCCATATCAAACGGAGTCCAAACGCGATAAAAACTTACGGAGATTGTTTTGGAATATATGTGAATTTTGGGAATTCGAATCAACGCAATATGATGCCCGAGGGGGCCACAAGGCAAGAGGGAGCGCCCCAGGGGGTAGGGCGTGCCCTGCGCCCTTGTGGTCACCCCTAAGGCAGTTGGTGCCCTTCTTTTGCTGCAATAAAGCTAATATCCGGATTAAAATCGTATTAAAATTTCAGCCCAATCAGAGTTACGGATCTTCGGGAATTTAAGAAACGGTGAAAGGCCAGAATCTGAGAACGCAGAAATAGAAGGAAACACACAGAGAGAGATCCAATCTTGGAGGCCCCTCCGTCGCCATGGAGGCCATGGACTAGAGGGGAAACCCTTCTCCCATCTAGGGGGAAGGTCAAGGAAGAAGAAGAAGAAGAAGAAGGAGGGGGGCTCTCTCCCCCTCTCTCCCGGTGGCACCCGAACACCGCCGAGGCCATCATCATGATGGCGATCTACACCAACAACTTCGCCGCCGTCATCACCAACTCTCTCCCCACTATGCAGCAGTGTAACTACTCTTCTCCTCTATGTAATCTCTACTTAAACATGGTGCTCAACGCTATATATTATTTCCTAATGATGTATGGCTATCCTATGCTGTTTGAGTAGATCCGTTTTGTCCTATGGGTTCATTGATGATCGCGATTGATTTGAGTTGCATGTTTTATTATTGGTGTTTTCCTATGGTGCTCTCCGTGTCGCGCAACCATGAGGGATCCCCATTAACTTGTTCATGTTTTGCTTATTGTCTGTGTTGCGTGAGTGATAGAAATGCAAACACGGATAAGTGGGTTATGGTGTATGGGAATAAAGGGGACTTGATTTTAATGCTATGGTTGGGTCTTATCTTAATGATCTTTAGTATTTACAGATGTTTGCTAGAGTTCCAATCATAAGTGCATATGATCCAAGAAGAGAAAGTATGTTAGCTTATGCCTCTCCCTCATATAAAGTTGCAATAGTGATTACCGGTCTAGTTATCGATTGCCTAGGGACAAATAACTTTCTTGTGACAAAAAAGCTCTCTAATAAAATTAACTTATTTGTTTATTTATCTAAACAACTCCTAGTTTTTATTTGCATGCTCTTTATTATCTTGCAAACCTAGCCCATCACACCTACAAAGTACTTCTACATTCATACTTGTTCGAGGTAAAGCGAACATTAAGCGTGCGTAGAGTTGTATCGGTGGTTGGTAGAACTTGAGGGAATATTTGTTCTACCTTTAGCTCCTTGTTCAGTTCGACATTGTTATTTATCGAGGAAGGCTACAACTGATCCCTATACTTGTGGGTTATCACCTTATGGTTTCGGTAAGCAATAATGTCCCTGGCATGATCCTATCTCCGTTCCTGGCAATAGAATCAAACAAAGCAGGTGCATGCAATGGGATAACGTCACGGGAATCCACACTAAAAACCAGGTTGTAAAGAATATTATGAAGAGAGTCAGCATTATCAGTAAACTAGTGAGCCAAGTTTGGTTCCTCTTTTCATTTTAAACAAAGTGGAGCTCTCATATTCCACTTTTTATCCTTTCCATCCATGAAAGACCTTATTGGGTAGGGAATACATCTACATATAACAAAGGTAGACTACAAGTGTTTCCGTTGTCCCCTCCCCAAATTAGAAAAGTTATAACTAAGTTCAATGACATTTGTGTTTACTGTACATTAATATAGGAAAACCATATGCTACCACCAATGTCTATGAATATTCATAATTTTGACCAATTATCTGTGGGAAGTTATTAAAAATTACGTACCAAGATGGAACTTTGCGTTGCAAGGAATTTTACACTTGATAGTATGTTCCGTCTTCCATGGCATATTTCAGTGACAGGATCTTCTGAAGTACAGAGGATCAACATAGGTGGCTGCTGTTGAAGTCATGCAAGAAGCTCGTATTGCATGAATCTTGTTGAGATGTTTCATCTAGGTACCTTCTTTCCAGACGCTGAACTTGTGGTTTTTGTCACAAAAATTATACTATGTCGATATTCTTTTCTTAATGACTACATCAGACATATTTACTTGGACCAGGTAGATAATGATACAAGATCATTTAGAAAATTAAGGGGGTCCTTAGATGATAAAAACATAATAAGCACTGAAGCATACCACATCAATCTGTCATGTGTACATTTTGAGCACAACCATGTGTTGAAGCAGGAAGGATAATAAGATCATGGGGCATACTAATACCTGTGCTCCCAAATTTATTTAAGAATGTTGTTGGTTGCCTTTACAAGGAAGGCACGTAGAACATTTTTTTTGAAATCTTCAATAAAAAATAATATGCTTAAGCTAATACAATATCTTTGTTTTAAATGTCTTTATGATATCATATGTTTATTAAAGTAGAACTATCAGTAGTTGTGATCAGTAGAGAGATTAGAAGCCGAAGTGTGAGGGCACCCTTCAGTGGTAGCGCAACCCCAATCCTTAGTCGTCGTAGTCTACAGGACAAGGGGACGGACTCGGACCTGATTACACATAATGTGTATGAGCAAATATTATAGTTGGACTTTCATGTCTTTCTTGGATTCATGGCGAAACATAGTCAGCTTAGTACTATCTTGCTTTGTACATGTCTTCTCATGGCCTTATTAATCCATTTATATAGTTTTAAACACAAGATGATATATTCGTACACATTTTGTATTCCTCCTATAAGGCTATAATTCCAAATTCAAGCTAGCACAACAAAGCCAACGTTTCTATCTTTTTATTTTCTATGCAATAATGAGTAGATAGTGCAGCGGCGGGGTTGATGAATGGCACCCCCATGTAGAGATGGAAGTGACCCTTGGGAAGAGGCCAAGAACATCAACAAGCTCTTGCAATGTTCCTCCTCATCACCGCCACCAGCAAGAACAATGACAACTATTTCACGAGATGGGTACTAGAGCGCTGGAGCAGCTTCTTGAGAAGGCAACACACTCGAGATCGATAGAGATTGAGGGAGAGATAGAGGGATGGAGAGAGGGAGGGAGGAAAGAGGGAAAAGAACATGCAGGTACACATTGGTAGGACAATCATGTTTTGAAATATAAATGTGATTTGGTGGTAAGTTACCATTGTGATTGTACCTAATTTTTCAGACATCATAACTTTCATGACGAATGTGTTTTAGAAATGTTCTTCAATAAATATGGTTTTAGATTTTTATTTTAATATGGTTATAAATTTATCCATTCACTTATCACTCCAGAAATAATAATTGGGAGAAGGAATGAAGGTAGAAAATAAGAGCGCTCTATAACAGCAAAAAAAAGTACTCGCCAATGCAGCCTGTTGCAACGCACGGGCGTTCTACTAGTTTTTATAGGAGTAGAAATAGATTTGGATGAGTTATTTCAGTTTTATTGGGAACTATTTCGCATGAAAAAGTTTTAGATGCTGAGAAAATAAACTACGAGAAGTTGGATCTTCAAAGCCAAAGTTGTATAGTACCAAGGATCAGAAGTCTCTACTCCTAATCGGGAGTTGTTATCTTGTTACTGTTTATTTTCGTCCGGTTTTTCGTCCCACCCCCACCACCCCCACCCACTGGTTTAATGTCTTTACAACTAATCAAGAAATTAAAAACACCATTCTACCACTCCTCCCACCACAAAGCATGAAATCAAGCCATTAATGTAATTAATAGATAAACAATTTATTACGTGTCACGTGTGCTATTAATTGAGTATGTTTAAGTAAGGATTTTTTCACGCTAAATCCAACACAGAATCAATTTGAAAATCAAGGCATTAATGTAATTAGTAACCAGACAATTAACTACGCATGCAATTAATTAAATTTATATAAATAAATATTTATTCACAACAAATCAATTTGGGAATCAAGCCATTAATGCAATTAATAGGTAGACAATTAATTGTGCGTGCTATTAATTGGGTCCATTTACAACAACAACAACAACAACAAAGCCTTTGGTCCCAAACAAGTTGGGGTAGGCTAGAGGTGAAACCCATAAGATCTCACAACCAACTCATGGCTCTGGCACATGGATAGCAAGCTTCCACGCACCCCTGTCCATAGCTAGCTCTTTGTCGATACTCCAATCCTTCAGGTCTCTCTTAACGGACTCCTCCCATGTCAAATTCGGTCGACCCCGCCCTCTCTTGACATTCTCTGCACGCTTTAGCCGTCCGCTATGCACTGGAGCTTCTGGAGGCCTGCGCTGAATATGCCCAAACCATCTCAGACGATGTTGGACAAGCTTCTCCTCAATTGGTGCTACCCCAACTCTATCTCGTATATCATCATTCTGGACTCGATCCTTCCTCGTGTGGCCACACATCCATCTCAACATATGCATCTCCGCCACACCTAACTGTTGAACATGTCGCCTTTTAGTCGGCCAACACTCCGTGCCATACAACATTGCATGTCGAACCGCCGTCTTGTAGAATTTGCCTTTTAGCTTTTGTGGCACTCTCTTGTCACAGAGAATGCTAGAAGCTCGGCAACACTTCATCCATCCGGCTTTGATTCGATGGTTCACATCTCCATCAATACCCCCATCCTCCTGCAACATTGACCCCAAATACCGAAAGGTGTCCTTCCGAGGTACCACCTGGCCATCAAGGCTAACCTCCTCCTCCTCACACCTAGTAGTACTGAAACCGCACATCATGTACTCGGTTTTCGTTCTACTAAGCCTAAACCCTTTCGATTCCAAGGTTTGTCTCCATAACTCTAACTTCCTATTTACCCCCGTCCGACTATCGTCAACTAGCACCACATCATCCGCAAAGAGCATACACCATGAGATATCTCCTTGTATATCCCTTGTGACCTCATCCATCACCAATGCAAAAAATAAGGGCTCAAAGATGACCCCTGATGCAGTCCTATCTTAATCGGGAAGTCATCGGTGTCGACATCACTTGTTCGAACACTTGTCACAACATTATTGTACATGTACTTGATGAGGGTAATGTACTTTGCTGGAACATTGTGTTTCTCCAAGGCCCACCACATGACATTTCGCGATATCTTATCATAGGCCTTCTCCAAGTCAATGAACACCATATGCAAGTCCTTCTTTTGCTCCCTATATCTCTCCATAAGTTGTCGTACCAAGAAAATGGCTTCCATGGTCGACCTCCCAGGCATGAAACCAAACTGATTTTTGGTCACGCTTGTCATTCTTCTTAAGCGGTGCTCAATGACTCTCTCCCATAGCTTCATTGTATGGCTCATCAGCTTAATTCCACGGTAATTAGTACAACTCTGAACATCCCCCTTGTTCTTGAAGATTGGTACTAATATACTCCGTTTCCATTCCTCTGGCATCTTGTTTACTCGAAAAATGAGGTTGAAAAGCTTGGTTAGCCATACTATCGCTATGTCCCCGAGACCTTTCCACACCTCAATGGGGATACAATCAGGGCCCATCGCCTTGCCTCCTTTCATCCTTTCTAGAGCCTCCTTCACCTCAGACTCCTGGATGCGCCGCACAAAACGCATGCTGGTCTCATCAAAGGAGTCGTCCAATTCAATGGTAGAACTCTCATTCTCCCCATTGAACAGCTTGTCGAAGTACTCCCGCCATCTATGCTTAATCTCCTCGTCCTTCACCAAGAGTTGGCCTGCTCCGTCCTTGATGCATTTGACTTGGCCAATATCCCTCGTCTTCCTCTCCCGGATCTTAGCCATCTTATAGATGTCCCTTTCACCTTCCTTCGTGCCTAACCGTTGGTAGAGGTCCTCATATGCCCAACCCCTTGCTTCACCAACAGCTCGATTTGCGGCCTTCTTCGCCATCTTGTACTTCTTTATGTTGTCTGCACTCCTATCCAGGTAGAGGCGTCTGAAGCAATCTTTCTTCTCTTTAATCGCCTTCTGGACATCATCATTCCACCACCAGGCATCCTTATCTTTGCTTCTCCTTCCCCTGGACACTCCAAACTCCTTCGAGGCCACCTTACGAATGCAAGTCGCCATCTTCATCCACACATTGTTCGCATCCCCTCCTTCCTCCCAAGGGCCCTCCTTAGTTACCCTCTCCTTGAACACCTGAGCTACCTTCCCCTTGAGCTTCCACCACTTCGTTCTAGTGACTTTGGCACGCTTATCCCGCTGGACACGAATCCGAAAGCGGAAGTCAACAACCACCAGCTTATGCTAGGGTACAACACTCCCTCCAGGTATCACCTTACAGTCTAGGCACACACGCTTATCTTCTCTTCTCGAGAGGATGAAATCAATCTGGCTAGAGTGTTGGCCACTACTAAAAGTCACCAGATGTGATTCTCTCTTTCTAAAGAGGGTGTTAGCTACAATCATGTTGTAGGCTAGAGCAAAGCTTAAGACATCTTCTCCTTCTTGATTCCTGATGCCATAGCCAAAGCCCCCATGCGCCCCTTCAAAACTTGTGTTAGATGTACCCACGTGGCCATTGAGGTCTCCTCCTATGAAGAGCTTCTCACCAATCAGTACACTCCTAACCATGTCTTCCAAGACTTCCCAGAACTCCCTCTTGGTGTTCTCATTGTGGCCTACTTGCGGGGCATATGTGCTGATAACATTGAGAACCAAGTCCTCAACTACCAGCTTGACCAGGATAATCCGGTCCCCACGTCTCTTGACGTCTACCACTCCCATACTTGAGGCTCTTGTTGATCAAGATGCCTACGCCATTTCTGTTTGCAGCCGTCCCCATGTACCACAGCTTGAAGCCGGTATCCTTCACCTCCTTCGCCTTCTGTCCTCTCCATTTGGTTTCTTGGACGCAAAGGATACCAATGTTGGGGAACGTTGTAGAAAACGAAATTTTCCTACGGTTTCACCAAGATCCATCTATGAGTTCATCTAGCAACGAGTGATTAGATGCATCTACATACCTTGTAGATCGCGAGCGGAAGCGTTCAAAGAACGGGGATGATGTAGTCGAACACGACGGGATCCAAATCACTGGAGATCCTAGCACCGAACGGACGGCACCTCCGCGTTCAACACACGTACGGAACAGCCACGTCTCCTCCTTCTTCATCCAGCAAGGGAGGGAGGAGAGGTTGAGGGAGATGGCACCAGCAGCAGCACGACGGCGTGGTGTTGATGGAGCTGCAGTACTCCGGCAGAGCTTCGCTAAGCACTATGGAGGAGGAGGAGGTGTTGGAGAGGGAGAAGGAGGCAACCAAAGGCCAAGGAGTGAACTCCCTCCTCTCCCCCACTATATATAGGAGGGCCAAGGGGGGGTGGCCGGCCCTAGGAGATCCAATCTCCTAGGGGGGTTCGGCCAAGGGGAGGTTTCCCTCCCCCCCAAGGCACCTAGGAGGTGCCTTCCACTAGTAGGACTCCTCCCCCATGGAAACCCTAGGCGCACGGGCCTAGTGGGGCTGGTGCCCTTGGCCCATGTAGGCCAAGGCGCACCCCCTACAGTCCATGTGGCCCCCGGGGATGGGTGGCCCCACCTGGTGGGGCCCCGGGACCCTTCCGGTGGTCCCGGTACAATACCGATAACCCCGAAACTTGTCCCGATGCCCGAAACAGGACTTCCCATATATAAATCTGTACCTCCGGACCATTCCGGAACTCCTCGTGACATCCGGGATCTCATCCAGGACTCCAAACAACATTCGGGTTACTGCATATACATATCCCTACAACCCTAGCGTAACCGAACCTTAAGTGTGTAGACCCTACGGGTTCGGGAGACATGTAGACATGACCGAGATCGCTCTCCGGTCAATAACCAACAGCGGGATCTGGATACCCATGTTGGCTCCCACATGCTCCACGATGATCTCATCGGATGAACCACGATGTCGAGGATTTAATCAACCCCGTATGCAATTCCCTTTGTCAATCGATATGTTACTTGCCCGAGATTCGATCGTCGGTATCCCAATACCTCGTTCAATCTCGTTACCGGCAAGTCACTTTACTCGTACCGTAATGCATGATCCCGTGACCAGACACTTGGTCACTTTGAGCTCATTATGATGATGCATTACCGAGTGGGCCCAGTGATATCTCTCCGTCATACGGAGTGACAAATCCCAGTCTCGATCCGTGTCAACCCAACAGACACTTTCGGAGATACCTGTAATGCACCTTTATAGTCACCCAATTACGTTGTGACGTTTGATACACCCAAAGCACTCCTACGGTATCTGGGAGTTACACGATCTCATGGTCAAAGGAAAAGATACTTGACATTAGAAAAGCTCTAGCAAACGAACTACAGGATCTCACGCTATGCTTAGGATTGGGTCTTGTCCATCATATCATTATCCTAATGATGTGATCCCGTTAGCAATGACATCCAATGTCCATAGCCAGGAAACCATGACTATCTATCGATCAACGAGCTAGTCAACTAGAGGCTCACTAGGGACATGTTGGTGTCTGTTATTCACACATGTATTACGATTTCCGGATAATACAATTATAGCATGAATGAAGACAATTATCATGAACAAAGAAATATAATAATAATGCTTTTATTATTGCCTCTAGGGCATATTTCCAACAGTCTCCCACTTGCACTAGAGTCAATAATCTAGTTACATTGTGATGAATCTAACACCCATGGAATTCTGGTGTTGATCATGTTTTGCTCTAGGGAGAGGTTTAGTCAACGGATCCGCTACATTCAGGTCCGTATGTACTTTACAAATCTCTATGTCTCCATCTTGAACATTTTCACGAATGGAGTTGAAGCGACGCTTGATGTGCCTTGTCTTCTTGTGAAACCTGGGCTCCTTGGCAAGTGCAATAGCTCCAGTGTTGTCACAGAAGAGTTTGATTGGCCCCGACGCATTGGGTATGACTCCTAGGTCGGTGATGAACTCCTTCACCCATATTGCTTCATGTGCTGCCTCCGAGGCTGCCATGTACTCCGCTTCACATGTAGATCCCGCCACGACGCTCTCCTTACAACTACACCAGCTTACTGCCCCACCATTCAAAATATACACGTATCCGGTCTGTGACTTAGAGTCATCCAGATCTGTGTCGAAGCTAGCGTCGACGTAACCCTTTACGACGAGCTCTTCGTCACCTCCATAAACGAGAAACATTTCCTTAGTCCTTTTCAGGTACTTCAGGATATTCTTGACCGCTGTCCAGTGTTCCTTGCCGGGATTACTTTGGTACCTTCCTACCAAACTTACAGCAAGGTTTACATCAGGTCTGGTACACAGCATGGCATACATAATAGAACCTATGGCTGAGGAATAGGGGATGACACTCATCTCTTCTATATCTTCTCCAAGGTCCTTCATTGAAAAACATTTATTCAAGTAGGCCTTAATGCTGTCCAAGAGTTCTATATCATTTCCCATCAAAAGTATGTCATCTACATATAATATGAGAAATGCTATAGAGCTCCCACTCACTTTCTTGTAAACACAAGCTTCTCCATAAGTCTGTGTAAACCCAAACGCTTTGATCATCTCATCAAAACGAATGTTCCAACTCCGAGATGCTTGCACCAGCCCATAAATTGAGCGTTGGAGCTTGCACACCTTGTCAGCATTCTTAGGATCGACAAAACCTTCCGGCTGCATCATATACAATTCTTCCTTAAGGAAACCATTAAGGAATGCCGTTTTGACGTCCATTTGCCAAATTTCATAATCATAAAATGCGGCAATTGCTAACATGATTCGGACGGACTTCACCTTCGCTACCGGTGAGAAAGTCTCATTGTAGTCAACCCCTTGAACTTGTCGATAACCCTTAGCGACAAGCCGAGCTTTATAGATGGTCACATTACCATCCACGTCTGTCTTCTTCTTAAAGATCCATTTATTTTCTATGGCTCGCCGTTCTACGGGCAAGTCAGTCAAAGTCCATACTTTGTTTTCATACATGGATCCTATCTCGGATTTCATGGCTTCTAGCCATTTGTCGGAATCCGGGCCCGCCATCGCTTCTTCATAGTTCGAAGGTTCACTGTTGTCTAACAACAGGATTTCCAAGACAGGGTTGCTGTACCACTCTGGTGCGGAACGTGTCCTTGTGGACCTTCGAATTTCAGTAGGAGCTTGATCAGAAGTATCTTGATCATCATCATTAACTTCCTCTCTAGTCGGTGCAGGCACCTCAGGAACATTTTCTTGAGTTGCGCCATTTTCCGGTTCAAGAGGTAATACTTCATCAAGCTCTACTTTCCTCCCACTTACTTCTTTCGAGAGAAACTCTTTCTCCAGAAAGGACCCATTCTTGGCAACAAAGATCTTGCCTTCGGATCTGAGGTAGAAGATATACCCAACAGTTTCTTTAGGGTATGCTATGAAGACGCATTTTTCCGATTTGGGTTCGAGCTTTTCAGGTTGAAGTTTCCTGACATAAGCATCGCATCCCCAAACTTTAAGAAACGACAGCTTAGGTTTCTTCCCAAACCACAATTCATACGGTGTCGTCTCAACGGATTTCGACGGTGCCCTATTTAAAGTGAATGCGGCAGTCTCTCAAGCATAGCCCCAAAAAGATAGTGGTAAATCGGCAAGAGACATCATAGATCGCACCATATCTAATAGAGTGCGATTACGACGTTCGGACACACCATTACGCTTAGGTGTTCCAGGCGGCGTGAGTTGTGAAACTATTCCACATTTTCTTAAGTGTGTACCAAACTCGTGACTCAAGTATTCTCCTCCACGATCTGATCGTAGAAACTTGATTTTCCTGTCACGTTGATTCTCAACTTCACTCTGAAATTCCTTGAACTTTTCAAAGGTCTCATACTTGTGTTTCATTAAGTAGACATACCCATATCTACTCAAGTCATCAGTGAGGGTGAGAACATAACGATAGCCACCGCGAGCCTCAACACTCATTGGACCGCATACATCAGTATGTATGATTTCCAATAAGTTGGTTGCTCGCTCCATTGTTCCTGAGAACGGAGTCTTGGTCATTTTACCCATGAGGCATGGTTCGCACGTGTCAAATGATTCGTAATCAAGAGACTCTAAAAGTCCATCAGCATGGAGCTTCTTCATGCGTTTGACACCTATGTGACCAAGGCGGCAGTGCCACAAGTATGTGGGACTATCACTATCAATCTTACATCTTTTGGTACTTACACTATGAATATGTGTAGCATTACGCTCGAGATTCATAAAGAATAAACCATTCACCATCGGAGCATGACCATAAAACATATCTCTCATATAAATAGAACAACCATTATTCTCGGATTTAAATGAGTAGCCATCTCGAATTAAATGAGATCCTGATACAATGTTCATGCTCAAACTTGGCACAAAATAACAATTATTGAGGTTCAAAACTAATCCCGTAGGTAAATGTAGAGGTAGCATGCCGACGGCGATCACATCGACCTTGGAACCATTCCCGACGCGCATCGTCACCTCGTCCTTCGCCAGTCTCCGTTTATTCCGCAGCTCCTGCTGTGTGTTACAAATATGAGCAACGGCACCGGTATCAAATACCCAGGAGTCACTACGATTACTGGTAAGGTACACATCAATTACATGTATATCAAATATACCTTTCGTTTTGCCGGCCTTCTTGTCCGCTAAGTATTTGGGGCAGTTCCGCTTCTAGTGACCACTTTCCTTGCAATAAAAGCACTCAGTCTCGGGCTTGGGTCCATTCTTTGGCTTCTTCCCAGCAGCTTGCTTGCTAGGCGCGGCAACCACCTTGCCGTCCTTCTTGAAGTTCTTTTTACCCTTGACCTTCTTGAACTTAGTGGTTTTATTGACCATCAACACTTGATGTTCCTTCTTGACTTCTACCTCTGCTGATTTCAGCATAGCAAATACTTTAGGAATGGTCTTTTCCATCCCCTGCATATTGAAGTTCATCACAAAGCTCTTGTAGCTCGGTGGAAGCGACTGGAGGATTCTGTCAATGACCGCATCATCCGGGAGATTAACTCCCAGCTGAGTCAAGCGGTTATGTAACCCAGACATAGTGAGTATGTGTTCATTGACAGAACTATTTTCCTCCATCTTACAGCTGAAGAATTTGTCGGAGACTTCATATCTCTCGACCCAGGCATGAGCTTGGAAAACCATTTTCAGCTCTTCGAACATCTCATATGCTCCATGTCTCTCAAAACGCTTTTGGAGCCCCGGCTCTAAGCTGTAAAGCATGCCGCACTGAACGAGGGAGTAGTCATCGGAACGTGCCTGCCAAGCGTTCATAACGTCTTGTTCTGCAGGGAGAACAGGTGCATCACCTAGCGGTGCTTGTAGGACATAATCTTTCTTGGCAGCTATGAGGATGATCCTCAGGTTCCGGACCCAGTCCGTATAGTTGCTGCCATTGTCTTTCAGCTTGGTTTTCTCTAGGAACGCGTTGAAGTTGAGGACTACGTTGGCCATTTGATCTACAAGACATATTGTAAAATATTTAGACTAAGTTCATGATAATTAAGTTCATCTAATAAAATTATAATGAACTCCCACTCAGATTTGACATCCCTTTGGTCATCTAAGTGTTACACAATCCGAGTCGACTAGGCCGTGTCCGATCATCACGTGAGACGGACTAGTCATCGTCGGTGAACATTCTCATGTCGACCGTATCTTCCATACGAGTCGTGTTCGACCTTTCGGTCTCCGTGTTCCGAGGCCATGTCTGTACATGCTAGGCTTGTCAAGTTAACCCTAAGTGTTTTCGCTGTGTAAAACTGTCTTACACCCGTTGTATGTGAACGTAAGAATCTATCACACCCGATCATCACGTGGTGCTTCGAAACGACGAACTGTAGCAACGGTGCAGAGTTAGGGGAGAACACTTCTTGAAATTTTTTAAGGGATCATCTTATTTACTACCGTCGTCCTAAGTAAAAAAGATGCATAAAACATAATAAACATCACATGCAATTATATAAAGTAGTGACATGATATGGCCAATATCATATAGCTCCTTTGATCTTCATCTTCGGGGCTCCATGATCATCTTGTCACCGGCATGACACCATGATCTCCATCATCATGATCTCCATCATCGTGTCTTCATGAAGTCGTCACGCCAACGACTACTTCTACTTCTATGACTAACGCGTTTAGTAATAAAGTAAAGTTGTTTACATGGCGTTCTTCAATGACACGCAGGTCATACAAAAAATAAAGACAACTCCTATGGCTCCTGCCGGTTGTCATACTCATCGACATGCAAGTCATGATTCCTATTACAATAGCATGAACATCTCATACATGACATATAGATCATTCATCATTCATCACAACTTTGGCCATATCATATCACAAAGCACTTGCTGCAAAAACAAGTTAGACGTCCTCTAATTGTTGTTTGCAAGTTTTACGTGGCTGAAGTAGGGTTCTAGCAAGAACGTTTTCTTACCTACGTGAAAGCCACAACGTGATTTGTCAACTTCTATTTACCCTTCATAAGGACCCTTTTCATCGAATCCGCTCCAACTAAAGTAGGAGAGACAGACACCCGCCAGCCACCTTATGCAACTAGTGCATGTTAGTCGGTGGAACCGGTCTCACATAAGCGTACATGTAAGGTTGGTCCGGGCCGCTTCATCCCACAATACCGCTGAAGCAACATAAGACTAGTAGCGGCAAGAAAGTTGACAAATCTACGCCCACAACAAATTGTGTTCTACTCGTGCAAGAGAACTACGCATAAACCTGGCTCTGATACCACTGTTGGGGAACGTTGCAGAAAACAAAATTTTCCTACGGTTTCACCAAGATCCATCTATGAGTTCATCTAGCAACGAGTGATTAGATGCATCTACGTACCTTGTAGATCGCGAGCGGAAGCGTTCAAAGAACGGGGATGATGTAGTCGAACACGACGTGATCCAAATCACCGGAGATCCTAGCACCGAACGGACGGCACCTTCGCGTTCAACACACGTACGGAACAGCCACGTCTCCTCCTTCTTGATCCAGCAAGGGAGGGAGGAGAGGTTGAGGGATATGGCACCAGCAGCAGCACGACGGCGTGGTGTTGATGGAGCTGCAGTACTCCGGCAGAGCTTCGCTAAGCACTATGGAGGAGGAGGAGGTGTTGGAGAGGGAGAAGGAGGCAACCAAAGGCCAAGGTGTGAAGTCCCTCCTCTCCCCCACTATATATAGGAGGGCCAAGGGGGGGTGGCCGGCCCTAGGAGATCCAATCTCCTAGGGGGGGTGCGGCCAAGGGGAGGTTTCCCTCCCCCCCCCCCCAAGGCACCTAGGAGGTGCCTTCCACTAGTAGGACTCCTCCCCCATGGAAACCCTAGGCGCATGGGCCTAGTGGGGCTGGTGCCCTTGGCCCATGTAGGCCAAGGCGCACCCCCTACAGCCCATGTGGCCCCCGGGGATGGGTGGCCCCACCCGGTGGGCCCCCGGGACCCTTCCGGTGGTCTCGGTACAATACCGATAACCCCGAAACTTGTCCCGATGCCCGAAACAGGACTTCCCATATATAAATCTTTACCTCCGGACCATTCCGTAACTCCTCGTGACGTCCGGGATCTCATCCGGGACTCCGAACAACATTCGGGTTACTGCATATACATATCCCTACAACCCTAGCGTAACCGAACCTTAAGTGTGTAGACCCTACGGGTTCGGGAGACATGTAGACATGACCGAGATCGCTCTCCGGTCAATAACCAACAGCGGGATCTGGATACCCATGTTGGCTCCCACATGCTCCACGATGATCTCATCGGATGAACCACGATGTCGAGGATTTAATCAACCCCGTATGCAATTCCCTTTGTCAATCGATATGTTACTTGCCCGAGATTCGATCGTCGGTATCCCAATACCTCGTTCAATCTCGTTACTGGCAAGTCACTTTACTCGTACCGTAATGCATGATCCCGTGACCAGACACTTGGTCACTTTGAGCTCATTATGATGATGCATTACCGAGTGGGCCCAGTGATATCTCTCCGTCATACGGAGTGACAAATCCCAGTCTCGATCCGTGTCAACCCAACAGACACTTTCGGAGATACCTATAATGCACCTTTATAGTCACCCAGTTACGTTGTGACGTTTGATACACCCAAAGCACTCCTACGGTATCCGGGAGTTACACGATCTCATGGTCAAAGGAAAAGATACTTGACATTAGAAAAGCTCTAGCAAACGAACTACACGATCTCACGCTATGCTTAGGATTGGGTCTTGTCCATCATATCATTATCCTAATGATGTGATCCCGTTAGCAATGACATCCAATGTCCATAGCCAGGAAACCATGACTATCTATCGATCAACGAGCTAGTCAACTAGAGGCTCACTAGGGACATGTTGGTGTCTGTTATTCACACATGTATTACGATTTTCGGATAATACAATTATAGCATGAATAAAGACAATTATCATGAACAAAGAAATATAATAATAATGCTTTTATTATTGCCTCTAGGGCATATTTCCAACAACCAACACCTCTCCTCACCGCTGCATCAACTAGCTCCCGAAGCTTCCCTGTCAGAGACCCTATGTTCCAGCTACCTAAGCGAATCCTCCTAGGTTCGGCTAGCTTCCTTACCCTTCGCACTCGTCGAGTCAAATGCGAAGAACCTTGCTCATTTTCCACTACATCCGGGTGCCGATGTAGCGCGCCACTAAGGATGCGATGACCCGATCCTCGCTCACTTGCCACCGTATCCGGATCAAGATACGGCGCGCCACTTGAGGGGTGACGGCCCGGCCCTTGCCCATTTTCCTCCACACCCGGGTTCCGATGTGGCGCGTCGCTGAGAGGGTTACGCCCCAACGAAAATCTTTTGGGTCCATTTAAGTAAGGGATTTTTTCATGCCAAAATGAGCACATAATCATTTTGGAAATCAAACCATTAATGCAATTAATAGGCAAAAAATTAATTACACATGCAATTAGTTAAGTCTATTTAATTAGTAGGTTTTTTCACATCAAATCAATTTGCAAATCAAGACATTAATGCAATTAATACGTAGAAAATTAATTACGCGTGCTATGATGTATCAATATTTCTTCTATATAAGAAATATAATGTCCCACCAAAAACACTCACCGAAAGCACACAACTCTTGCATGACCAGTTTTAATAATTGAAAAATCTGAGAGCCCTACTAGTATCGCAAAGAGAAAAGTTATAGATAGCAATGGCAAAACTCCAAAGCATAATGTTGGTCCTTGCCATTGTAGCATTAACCGTATTTGCTGTCGAATGCGAGAAGGACCGAATAGACATGAAACGGGAGTGTCGGCGGTAACATACATGGCCAGCTCAGCCAAAACTCATCCCATCAGAGGCGTGTTGCGCCGTGTGGTAGAGAGCAAATGTCCCTTGCCTTTGCAAAGATGTCAACGAGGATAAAATGAAGGTATTATGCATGGATAAGGTTGTGTTTGTCGCCAAGTATTACAAGAGGCCATTCACGCCTGGATCCAAGTGTGGAAGTAAGTGAAATAAATGTTATTGTAGCCATATTCAAACAATATAATTTTGATTTATGTATATTTCTTCATGTTATATATAGATGCTCTTTTGAGTTCATATGATTGACAAATATTTTTCTTGGATGTTTTTGCAGTCTACACCATTCCTAATCATGCTTGATGTTGTCTAGATACTACGAGGAGAAGCAATGGATTTAGTTCATTTTTTCTGCATTCACTATAACTTCCATCTAAGGTCGAGAATGTGCGGCTTGGGATGAGAAATGTTTGTGCTGAACAAACTTTGTAAAAATAATTTGAAATTATAATAATGGTTTCTCCTCTTATGTCATCGTATCTTTCAAGGAGTAGATTCTCCCACACATTTTGTTGATTTGCTGAGAACTGTTGTTTGCTCCATACTTTCTTGGAAAAGTCTAGATGAGAGCATAATTGAGAAGGAAGATCGCTAAACTTCTCTTTTCCAGGCATATTTACGAAAGACCAAGGCATTCACCAACTCCAATTTTTATAGGAGTAGAGATAGATTTTGGATGAGTTATTTTAGTTGTATTGAGAACCATTTCACATGAAAATGTTTTGGATGTTGAGAAAATAAACTATGAAAAGTTGGATCTTGAAAGTCAATGTTTTACGTTTTACAATACGCAAACAAGTAATTACGCATGCTATTAATTGAGTCTATTTAAATATGTATTTTTTCACGCCAAATCAAGCACTGAAACTATTTGGAAATGAAGCCATTAATGCAATTAATAGGCAGACAATTAATTACGCATGCAATTAATTAAGTCTATTTAGTAGGGACATTTTCAAATCAAATCAATTTTGAAATCAAGCCATTAATGTAATTAATAAGAAAAAATTAACTACATGTGCTATTAATTAAGTCTCTTGAAGTAGGGATTTTTTCACACCAAATGAATTACGAATCAATTAATTAATGCAAAAAAAAAGCATCTGAGCACAAAATCAATTTGAAAATCAAATAATTAAAAAAATTAATACGCATACAATTAATTACATGTGCATTCAATTAAATCTATTTAAGTAGGTAATTGTTTCATGTCAAATCAATTATGAAAGCAAGTCATTAATGCAATTAATTAATTACTCTGACACTTAATTAGGGAAGCGAATAGTAGTAGGAATTTTTTTCAATGGTATACCTACCTATTAAATGCCAAGGGGTGGGGGGTGGATTGTACGTGGTATGTCCAACTCCCTCACCTCAATCCCCTCTACAAAAAAATCATCCCCTCCCACATCCCCACACGCACAAAAAACCCTATCTCCCATGCTTCATGCAAAAAAGAAAGAAAAAAGATAGTCCTCCTCCCAATCTCTCCACCACCATGATCCATTGTGTGCCGCATCGCTAGGGTAACATTCTTTGAAATAACGACATGCCTCATGGTTGATCCAGTCACTGCCTGCGTCATTAGAGGGGAGCCCAAGGAGCATACCTTTGGGTCGATCCAGTCACCGCCATGCATCATCCTCATGGATCTAGTGTGGAAAGAGAGAGGGTGCCAAGACATGAGCTTTGGGTTTTTGGTGCAGCTCTGGGGATGCGATGACTAGGAGGAAGATCCTCGCCCTCGGGCGACACATCTTGGTGTAGGGATAAGTTGCCATCGGGGCTGTGTTGTGCTCATCTACTTAGATCCCATGGTCATGGCCGAAGCCGTGTCATGAAGAGTAACTCACGGTCGATCCAGAGCCATGTGAGTGGAGCAACCGAGCGGGATCCCAACCCACTACCTTTAATGATTGAAGCTAGAAGGTGGGAGATGGACGATGAGGAGGGCGGCGCTGGTAGGAGGACGAGATGCGTGAGGTAGGCCATGGCGGTGTCCATGGAGTGGTACTTGCAGGAAGAGTCCTCGCGCATGTGACCTTCTTCACTCGATTGATCTCCATCGTACCATCATTTTCCTATCCATGCATTATTTCCATCATGGGGCGACTATTGTAGCGGACGCCCGGACGAGCATAGATCGATCAACTCAGCAGCCAACACCCTGAGAGCCAAAGCGAGTTGTGGGGAATCTGCACACGCTGGCTTGACACCACCAGATGAGGTCAGTTGTCGACACTTGGAAGGAGGCCGCCATGGATGTCCACTTCAACGAACTCCCTTAGCAGGTACCATCACACACAACTCCTAGCTGACCTCTACCTCTATCTACCTAACCCAATCAACAATGAAAATCAGTGATGCCATCTGCAACATGTTCCACCAAAAGCCACTTATAAACTAAAATTTCAGTATAAAACAGAACAATTGCTCAGTTCCGGTGCTAGAACTATTTATTGTGTAACATTATGATCCATTTTCTATTGATTGTGTTCGGAAGGAACACCATTTTTGAACAATGAGGTTGGTGAGGTCATGAGGTAAGGAAAAATAGATATTATTTATTGCCACTCATTTTCTGCCTGACTCTGTTGAGATGTTTAAATATCACCTGTATCTTTATATAGATGTTCTAAAGTTACTTCAGCTGCTATGATTAACTAGATAAGTAACTGATTTAGGGAGCTAAGTTGAGGTTGTACGTGTTTCTATCCTTGTATCATATATGATCTATTGAACCTTAGGATTTAAGTTCATGTACCAAATTTGAAAAATACACACACGAAAGCAACATAGAAAATACACATGAGAACTGGTTTTCATTGATAAAGGAAGGGCGTGAGCATGCCAATTGTATAGGAAAACCGAAGAAAATGCAAACTAAAATGAAAAACTAAAGGGAAGAATGATACAATTTCATGATAAGATGTCGACCACTAGCAACTGCCCACAAGAGCACTCCACTAGTAGGTCCTAAGGCACACATATTTCTTAATTAGTACTAGAATGCATGTCAATAAAGGTCACATGCTATGTCTAATATGTAATGCTTGATCCATCATTCTTTTGCCTATAGTTTATGATTTGCTTTCAATTATGCAATTTAGAAAATCTATATGTTATTATGCAGTTATACCATGTTAGTATCGGCACGGAGGATAGTAAAGTGATTATTAGTTAAAAAGCATAGGCCAAGCATGATATGTTCTAATCTGTAGTTATCTACGCTATGTTATAAAGTAGTTATGCATTTTCTGATTATCAAGCTTCAATTGCATGAAGCTTTCGTTGATTAATTTCATCTAATGTAGGTTTGTCATAAGCAAGGATGCCTCATATAGTTGTGGTAGATGATGTCCATTGGTTTCGTCAGGCGACAACTATCTAGGTTGTAGGGCGTATGGGAGAAGTCTTTCACAAGAGGAGAATTTCCATGTAATCCCTCCATCCCATAATGTAAGACGCCTTTTGACACTAGTAGTACATATGTTGGTTTTTACGAATGCACTATTTTTTTTAATTTGGTTGTTAGTACATCATGAAGAAAAACATGAGCTATAAAATAAAATTCACTAATTAGATATAATGATTGCTCACATAATTTTTGAAGTGTGTGTTGCCACACATATCCATTTAAATAAGAACAATATCTATATTAAAAATCTGAGAGTTTGTATAATTCCTGAATGTATGTGGTTAACATGTAATTGTGAAAGAAAAAAGGACTATAGGAAGTCATTCACTAATGAGATAGACATAACTGATTTTTTCTTTGGGGTTGCATTGTAGCCCGTAGCAACACACAGGCTTTCTACTAGTTCTAAGTAGTGTGGGTGACTCAATAATGCTAAATTAAATCATCAACAATGAAATTAATTGACATGTGCATGCATGGAATGTGGAGATGTCTACACATGTAATGTTGAGGATGTACAGTAATCTCCGATGATCAGTTCATGGACCATATAACTTTCAACACGATAAGATCATCCATCCAAATTTGTACTATGTGCTAGCTTGCCGAAAATAGCATGGGAGACCAAGTTGTCTTCCTACCTCGTCGAAGGCTCAGTTAGCTCGCCTTCTAATGTACTTGTCCATCGATGGACAACTACACAAGGTTCTGATGATCACCTAACAATAGATAAAACCATGAAATTCACTCATAGATTGCAATGAAGTCATGCAGTCCGAAGTGACATCGGAACCTGCCGAACACAAGAACTACAAAGTGGAATTTCATGGAAAGTAAAAAGAAGAGTAGAATTGTGAGAACCCGGCTTAATAGGAATGATAGACTACTCATATCAACAAGTAATTTCTTCTTTTCCGGGAGCCCATTTCAAAAGAACTCCAAATTTAAGCGTGCTCGGCTTGAAGCAATTCTAGGATGGGTGACCGACCGATAAGTTGGCCCAGGGTGCGCACGAGTGAGGACAAAGTGCGCAGGAAAGACCAGTGTTGGTCTGTGGGGCCAGACTTGATCCCGTCTTGTGTAACAGGGCGGTACAATTGGTATCAGAGCCGGCCCTCGCGGTTATACGGACATGCGCGAGTCAGGTGCGCGGGCATGTGGCGCATGGCGTGTATGGCCTGTTGTGACACATGGCATGGAATATGCTCTGGACTGGGCGCGCATACGTGTGCCAAGAGGAAACGTTCCAGATGGGCCCACGAGGATGTCGGTTCCTTTGGTTGGGGGTGTATGTGGGAGCCTGGCTTAATAGGAATGATAGACTACTCATATCAACAAAGAATTCCTTCTTTTCTGAAAGCCCATTCGAAAAGAACTTCGAAGTTACACGTGCTTGGCTTGGGGTAATTCTAGGATGGGTGACTGACCGGAAAGTTGCTCTCAGGTGCGCACGAGTGAGGACAAAATACGGAGAAAAGACTAGTGTTGCTCTATGGGGCCAATGTTGATCCCGCCAGGCGTAACGGGGTGTTACAAGAATAGAAAAAAAAAAAAAGCTCAAGAGTGCATTCACGAACATGTGAGAAGTGATCTATACATGACCAACTAATACAATTGTGGAAGCTCAATTCGTGAACATCTCTCAAGATCAAGTACTAATTAACATGTGAAATATAATTTGGAACTACGAAGTTCTGAAAAAGTTATCTATATCATCATCGTCAAAAAGTATAATGACGGGTCAAGTAAAGTTTGAATAAAAATTGGGTATATATTATCAAAGGGACTATGTACCTGCAATTTTTCACGTGTTTCCACAAAATGTGCCAGACAAAAAATCAAAATTTATAAACTTCTTTCAAACTTTATATACATGACGGATACGAACATATTTCTGGCTGAAAATCTACAGCTATTGACATCATCAAATAATTTCTAGTCGTCGACTCATGCGGTCGCCTGGACTTGTTTATACATAAGTCTTCATGGGTTTTATATTAGTCTTATTTTAGGTTAGCATCTTTAATTCCGAGATTTCAAGATATACTAAAGATTATTTTTATACCTTGCATATCAAATTATCCACTCATAATATATCGCTTCACGTTTTAATTTATTTGTTACTTTAGTACTTTATGAGTCCCCCTGTTCGACGCCCGCAAGGGTCAAGGAGACGCATGGACGCACAGGGCGAGCGCAAAATGGGCCGGCCCAGTAAGCTGGAGTGTACAGATGGACGCACTGTAGTAGATCTACTAGCGTAGCAATCTGTTCACTGTAGCACGCGGTTTTGTAGAGAAAATTTTCCTTCCGAAACTGGTTTTTCGTTTTTTCATTACCTTTTATTTTTATATAGTTTTACGTACTAAGTTAATAATATATGGTGAACATTTTCCAAACTACACACTGAACATTTTTTAGTATATATTGAACATTATTCAAATACACATTGAACATTTTTGAAACAATACATGAATCTCTTTTCAAATGCAAGCTGAACAAATCTCTATACATGATGAACATTCGTTTATACAAAGTGAATATTTTATTCAATTTACGTTGAACATTTTTTTCAATGCAATGAATTTTTCCTGAAAGGTGAACACATTTTGAAAAAGTTGAACATTTTTTAAATCATGAGCAAAATTTCGAATTTGAACAATTTAAGGAAATTTGAAATTCTATTTTTAAAAATTTTAACTTATGAAAATCACAAAAACCAAGAAAAGGAAAACAAAAAATCAGGAAGAACAAAAAAGGAAAAAAAAGAAAAATCCTGAAGAAAACCGAAAAACCCATAAAAAACAAAACAGGAAGAAAACCGGTTCAGGGAACCCTCTAGAAGGTTCCCAAAACTGACTGCTGGCTAGAACTTGGCCGGCCCGTGCGCATCGCTGGCTAGCTTCGGTTTCAGCGAAGCCGCGTCTGCTTGTCGCACACGTGCGGCAAATAGGATTTGCCGTACTTTATACAGTATTACAGTTTCTGATATTTGATTTTTAATTGTTTTATTGATATTGGGCTTCAAGCCATAAAAACATAGCCCAACATCATTTTATGACTTAAAACTTTAAATATTTCATATTTATTTATGCACCATTGAATTTCATTACTTTAGAATGTAAAAATTATGAAGGTTATTGTCCTTTATTGTGCCTTTAAAATTGAAATTCTGATGTTTTAAATTTTTTTAAATATGATTTTTTTCTTTGTAGTTTTTATGATCCACTCTCATTTTTTTTTCTTTTGGAGTTTATTTGGTATTTTTTGGACCATACGCTTTTTTAATAGTTTTTATATTTCCAAATTTATTTTTATTTTTGAAACCTCTCTTTGGTTTCAACTTTAGACAACCCTCATATCTTATCACTCCATGACAACCCGGGGCGTTATGCTCAATCTTTCTTTAGTTTCTCCTCACCTTCTTCTTCTTCTTCTTCTTCTTCTTCTTCTTCTCCTCTCTCTCTCTCTCTCTCTCTCTCTCTCTCTCTCTCTCTCTCTCTCTCTCTCTCTAGTTGGGCCTTGCCTTCCCTAGACGACCATGTAAATTTCTCCCTTCAGCCCAACTCATCATGCATGCAGTTCACTGGGCCACTAATTCCAGAAATTAACTTTTTAGATTTTTCAGTAATCTAGACCCTTATAATATGTCCCACAGAAGAATGTAACACCACCCACCATCCACAAATTGAATTCATAAGTTATAGGGGAGATAGTAGATGCAAATTTTATGATAATATACTATGAAAAGTTTCATGTTTACAGGGTGAATATGTTTACAGCAGCAGTGCAAACAAGAAGTGAATTAGTGAAGTACTTCTTCCGTCCCAAAATAAATGTATATGCGTATTTTAGTCTATGTTCTAACACAATGCCAGCGATATTTTGACTGCACACAGTTGTTTTATTACATATATCATACCCACTGAGCCGAGTTACTGAACTTCAGTATCAAGCTTATTTTTTGAAGTCAGATCAGTTCTGTTTTTTCTCTGCCTATTGGGGCTGACCTAGTGTTTTTTCTTAGATCATTTTTTTCTAGAATATGCACGAGCGTGCATATCACATATTGATAGAAGAAATAAGGGGTAGAGGCCTCCACCAAGGTTACAAGAACACCTGTTTACAAGAACAGGATCCACCGTGGCACCTAGCTCAACACGGACTACTCATAATTTGCCCACCTAGGTATCTCCCTAAAGAAAAACACCTAGTTGCCTTTGAGAAGGCCCGCCATCCTCCAGTTCCTCCCCTCATGATTGATGTTGGTGATAACCTGCGGTGGTGATGGTGTCTTACCCTCGAACACAACAGTTCCTGTGATCCATATCTCCCATAAGCATAGCGTGATGATTGCCTTGAGGTCCTTCCGCAGGCCTTGGCTGACCTGCCATGTTGTGCACCAGTTGAGCAGGTTGTCGGATATCGTAGGTGCCTGGTCCATATGCCGGAGAGCCTGCCAAATCCACCCCCACACTGTGCGGGCAAACACACAAGATAGGAGTATATGATCAATGGTCTCCTCATGTTGGTCGCAGAACGGACATGCCTACTGATATGGGAGGCCCCTCTTGGCGAGATGGTCGGAAGTCCAGCATCTATTCCTCAATGCAAGCCAAACAAAGAATCGACACCGATGCGGCGCACGTTGTCTCCAAATGACGTCCGCATATGGCGCGACTTGGCACCCAGCAAAATTGGCAGCGTACACCAAGCGGACGGAGTATGATCCCGATGTCTCCCAAGCCCACATTATCAGTCTTCTGCGTGAGGCTGCAGCTCCGTTTCTTGCACCCGGCGACACAACTGCAGGTACTCCTCGATGGCTTGTATAGCAGCCAGTTTGATATCCCGGGCCCATGTGTTATCCTGGATGGTCTGCATCACGGTCCTAGTGGATCTCACCCTTGGCGGAACCAGATTATGGATCGCCGGTGCCAGCTCCTGCACACGTTGGCCACAAATCCACCGGTCCTCCCAGAAGAGGATGTTGTTGCCATTGCCCAAGTGCGCATGTACTGCCGCGTTGTAAATGCTTCTCGCTTCCTCAGACACAGAGATGTCAAGATCCCTCCACAACCATCGGGCCTGAAGTGTGTAGTTTAGCCATCTCAGGTTGGGAATTACTAGGCCACCGGCCCACTTCGGCATGCAAACCTACTCCCAGGCCACCAAGCGCTTGCCGCCATTAGCCTCCCTTTGTGCACACCAAAGGAACCTTATGCAAATCTTCTCTATGGCCAATAAAGTCTTGGTAGAGATCCGTGGGAGAGGGGTCATCGTGCGTACCTCTCTTTACGCGGACGATGCGCCTGTGTTTGTTGCGCCCATCAAAAGAGATGTGGACAACCTGGCGGCCATTCTGAGGGGATTCGAGGACGTCACCGGTCTGTGCACTAACTTCCATAAGAGCTCAATGGTGCCCATTAGATGTGGCAACCTCAACTTGGACCGCATAACCCATGGGCTGCCGGCTGTTAGGGTTGCCTTTCCGCTCCGTTATTTGGGGCTACCACCATCACGGTCGGCAATGGTGCGGGGACACCTTTTTTGGACTCTCCCTGGCTTCTGGGTCGCAAGCCCAGAGACATCGCTCCGCTCATTTATGAGGCTTCCTCACGGAAGCGCTGGAAGGTGCGGGAGGCCCTCAAGGAGAGCGTGTGGATTCTCAAAATCAAGCCACCTACACCGGCCTCCATTGAGCATGTTTCACAATTCTTCACCCTATGGACGCTGCTCCAAGAGGTCCACCTTGATGAGCTTGCCAACGATGACATCCTTTGGAAGCACACGGCTTCCGGGAACTACTCCGCGGCCTCCGCATACAGGGCGCAGTTTTTGGGCTTGGTCCTCTCCCCCATGGACCAAATGGTTTGGAAGGTTTGGGCCCCTCCGAAAGTCAAGTTCTTTGCTTGGCTCGTGCTTCAAGATAGGATCTGGACTGCAGACAGATTGCAGAGGCGAGGCTGGCCAAACTGTGGTCCTTGTCCCTTGTGCAGAGGGGTGCAGGAATGCGGTCCCCATCTATTCTTCAGATGCCGCTTCACCCTCAGGCTCTGGAACATGGTGATTCAGAAGCTCTGCATCCACGACGTGGACACGTCCGCATGGCACTTGTACGACTCCATCAAGGAATGGTGGGCGAGTTTGAGCGCCGAGGGCACCGCCAACCGAAAAGCGAAGGCTTCGATAACCATGTTGGTTTCATGGGTGATCTGGAATGAGCGTAATGCAAGGGTGTTTAGACACAAGAGTGCCCCTCCCAATGTCTTGCTAAACAATGTGATCGAAGAGTCCAACCTTTGGGTTAAAGCCGGGGCGAAAAATTTAGGGTCTTTCTTATTGCGAGAGTAATTGCCATGCCGTTTCTTGGCACTGTGTTGTAACAAACTCTTTCTCCTCCTCATTTAATATATGAGGCAAATCTTTTGCCTCCGTTTCAAAAAAATAAAGTCTTGGTAGAGAGTTCCAATGCCATCAGAGTATGGATGGGGATGGAGCATAAGACTGGTCATATAAGTAGTAGTCTGACACTCTTTGGTAATTAAAGAGCTTCCACGCCATGTTGGCAGCTGCTTTGCTAGCTTGTCCACTAGAAAATGAAGCTGCGCGGCCAAACATTTGCGGACACTGAGTGGTATACCCAGATATCTACACAAGTAGGACCCGGTTGTGCACCCCAGCAAGGTACAGGTTAGCTGCGCCTGCTCAGGAGAGCAACGGATGGGCAGGGCCGCACTTTTCTGAAAGTTGACCCTCAATCCCAAGGCCATCCCAAAATCTTGTAGGATTTGTGTGCATGCCTTGAGTTCCATCTCTCTTGGCCTGATAAAAATCATAACGCCATCAGCAAACATTGAGACCCTCTGTCTCAACGCTCTGTTGGCCAACGGCTCCAACGTGCCCATCGATCGTAGCCGCTCGCGAGAACAAACGGTGAAGCACCTCCATCATGATGATGAAAATCATGGGCGAGATTGGGTCGCCCTGTCTTAGACCCGCCCTTGGGTAGATAGATGCACCCGGAACACCATTGATAAGCACACATGTGGACGAAGTTTTTAGCAGCGTATATATCCATCCGATTCACCTCGGCCCGAATCCCATCTTAGTGAGCACCTCCACGATGGATGGCCACCGCACAGTGCGGAAGGCCTTGGAAATATCTAGCTTTAGCATGATTGTAGGAGATCTGATGGAATGGAGCTTGCGCACGGTCCCTTGAACCGTCATGAAGTTGTCATGGATGGATTGGGCCCGAACAAAGGTGCTCTGATGCATGCCGATCATCTGTGGCAGGTCATCTGCCAGGCGCACAAAGAGGGCCTTCATAAAGATTTTAACCGCACCGTGCACAAGGCTAAGTGGCTGAAAATCCTTGATATCCGCAGCCCCATCCACCTTCGGCAGCGGGGTGATTAGGGCCTTGGTGATTAG
The DNA here is from genome assembly GCA_963921465.1 of Triticum timopheevii. Lineage (NCBI taxonomy): Eukaryota > Viridiplantae > Streptophyta > Magnoliopsida > Poales > Poaceae > Triticum > Triticum timopheevii. Next base: position 452,240,264 of record OY997262.1, read on the forward strand.
CTGCAAACCCCTTGTGTCTAGCCGGTGAAAGTACTCCAAGGCCCTCATGAAATACTTCTGGATGATGTCCCAATACACATAGTAGAACCGGCCCGTGAAGCCGTCGGACCCCAGAGCTTTGTCAAGGGGCATGGACTTGATGATATTCCACATTTCCTCCGAAGAGAACTAAGCCTCATAGTTACGAGATTGCAGTAGCTAGTAGCTACCTACACCGCTACAAGATACAGATTCCTCCTTTTCCTTTCCTCCACATTCATGTTGATAAAGACCTTCGCCTAAACTACCAAAACGTCATATATTTAGGAGCAGAGGGAGTATATATTTATGGAACGATCCCTCTGTACATTCACTCATAAGCAGATACGAAAGAAAAGAAATGGCATCTAAAGCATTAGCAGCCCTGGTTCTTGCCATCCTTGTAAGTGGCGCGCTTGCCGCTTGGCCATGCCGTGCCGATTTGCCCGACTCTCATGTCACCGTGTTTTTTTTTTTTTTTGCTCCGAAGTACATGAACATCATGGCGGAGTGTGGAATGCAACTACACCTGCTACTGTCACACATCGCCCGTCCAAGGCTTGGCAATGGCTGAGATTTATTTCTAAGAATTGATTCTTCTATACAACTGAAAGGAAGTTAGTTGAATGTTCTAAATCTTATTGGCTTCAGATGATCCATGTAGGAGACGAAGCAAGGTTTCGAGCAGAGAAAAAGAGGAGATGGCATCCTCATTTGTACGGCCACTCTTGTAGTGGTATGAGATTCTCATAATTAAATATGGAAGCATTCTAGTTTGAAAGGAGATTTGGATTTTATTAATGGTGTAAAACGAATGGTATACCTCCCGCGTCTCACCATCTGTTTGGTATGAATTGGCGATACATAAAAAGCCATCGGTTTTGGACAGGAACCGATGGAAATAAACACTCGTTGTGGTTGGCCTACCAAACAGATGGTAAATTTCCTGAAATAATTTTAAATTCATGTTTTCTGAGAACTGACGGTCGATCAATGGACAGAGATTTAAATATGAACATGCAGTGACATGGTAATGCACCGGCCCAGTAGCGATGTTCGTTCATTCGCTTTGTGACTACCGTTCATTCACTTAGTTTCATTTTTCCTTTTATTATATTTAAAAAAACTAAAATAGATATATTGCAAAAAGTACTTAATTTTTAATAAAATGATTTGCAATGTTAAAAAAATGCTGGTGCAACTTTAAAAAATGTTGATATCATTTGAAATATATACATTTCAACATGTATTTGAAAAATGTTTAAAACATATTAAGAACAATGTTCAAAAAAAGTTAATCATATATTAGAAAATGTTAAACCTATATGAAATAAATGTTTCATAAGAACAAACAAAACCGAATAAAACTGAAGGAAATAGAAAAACGAACATAACCGAAGGAAATAGAAAAACGAGAAATGAAAAAATATCAAAGATAAAAGAAAACCGACAAGAAATGTGGTGATAACACATAGAAAATAAAGGAAATGCAAAAAAACCAATGTAAACCGTAAAAGAAAAACACCAAAAAAGGAAGAAAGAAAAATAAATAAATAAAACTATAACGACGAGCGAACGAAAGGCGGCGACCGAGCTTCTGGCAGCCCAGCCGGGCCTAATGTACGCATTATAAAAAATTGCATGGTAGCACTACTAACCCACACTCAAAAAACAAAAACAAAAACCACACTCACTTTCTTAATCCAGTCAATGTACTAGGGGGAGATAACGCATATAAACAGTTGTTTGTATTAAACGGCACGGCCATGCTCGTGCATCCACCAACTTATATTTTTTTTGAGAGTACGCCTAGGTGTACCATAGCTTTATAGAAGGCAGAATTTACTTACAAGAAAGCTACCGTTCGATGCGAACAACGAGTGTAGCACGAACACCACACTGACAAGACCACAAACAAACACCACCGCTAGGCAAGCTACAATGCAAAAAGCCTATCCTAAACTGATACACAACACCGCATCACAACCGACGCCGGACACCTCCGAAGACTACACTTCCGCAGACTTCTCTTGTCGATGCACCATCCACCCTGAGCGCCTAAGAGAAAGTGGCAGATGAATGGCAGGACTCGATCCAATCCGGGAAGACACCGCCTTGGATACACCGACGACCAATGTACATAGCGCCACTGAAGATCAGAAAAGGACAACGGCAAACACCGGAGGAGAGCAACGAGGAACCAGTCGTGTCTCCAAACACAATGCTCCCAACAGAGGAGCGGCGTCGAGGACACCGCCATCGTGCCGATCCGAACGTCGAATCTAGGCTTTCACCCGGAGACATCCACCAACACCGAGAGCGCGAGGGATGAGGCGAACACGCTCGACGATGCCTCCAAGGAGGGGAATGACATCCACAGGTGCCATCACCGCCGGCCCGGCAGAAGCCGTGCAAAATTTTCATCCGCGCTTCGCCCATCCCCACGCCTCCATGGGATTGGTAGCACTGCCAAGAAGCCTCACACCACCGCCACCGCAGCACTTGCCGAAGTAGCTGCATAGCTAAGGACCAACGACCGACCACCCGGCAGGGAAACCGCGACCACACCATCCACTCCCAGCCTGCACGAGGGTCCGCAGCCAACCAGCACCTCCGGCCATGTCCAGGACTGCCTGCGACGGCCGTCACCCACTCCAAGGAATGGCCTTGCGATAATCAGACCCGCCTCTCCACGGAGAAATCCCAGGCCGGCATCACCAGGAAAGCACCGCCGCTCGCCACGCCGCACAGGGATGACCGACTGCTCGCTGCTCGCAAGACTCCATCTTGACCGAGCCATCGCAGCGCCGCCACCAACCTGCCCGTGAGAACCCAGCACTGCCTCCCGCTGGCGCCGCCCCCACCAGATCGAGCCACAACTCCTCTGCCACACCCCGTCAGGCCCTCCGCATCACCACCTCACCTGCCGTGCACCGGCCATGAGCCCTCACCTCCAGCCAGCGCAGATCTTGCCTGGCTCGAGCGCCTCCGCGGCGAGGAGCACCAAGCCGCCACCGGCCTGCGCGCTCCGCAGCAACACGCCATCACCAGCCAGCTGCGCCGGGCCTCTCCTCCTCCAGTCAGCGCCCACCACAGAGCCATGACGAGCCACCCCGAGACACCAGACCAGCAGGACCTCGCGCGCTCGACGCCACCGCCATCAGCCCCGTACCACCAGCACCGCACCACCACGCGCCGGATCCGGCCTGAGCAGCCCCGGATCCACCCCCCAACGCCGGCGAAGAGGCCCACCACACCGGATCTTGCAGCGCCGTCGGATGGATCCCCACTAGCTGGCGAGCGCCGACACAAAGGAGCCCCGCCGCCACCATCCCTGGGGCACGCGCGGCTTCGCCGGCGTCCTCTCCGGCGGCGGCGAAGCGGATGGGGGTGAGAGGGAGTGGGCCGGCGGCAGCGCGACGGGGCTTCCCCCGAGCCACCAAAGGAGGTGACACGGGGGGGTTTTCTCTGCTGATCCACCAACTTATATAGATAGCACAAAAAGGAAGATCAGTTACTGCTCCCGAATGGATCACACACACACACACACACACACACACACACACACACACACAGAGACACACACACACACACACACACACAAACACACACACACACATCGTGTTTGGCTCGGTCGCCTTGATTGGCAAGTCAAACCGCGGGCGGGCGCACTATAGCCTTTCCGTCGAAGCACAAGGAGTAGCTAGCGCACGGGAGGCCGGTCGGCACAGGCCATGCAACGCGAACCTAATACTCCGTTAGCCGCCGAAATACACCGTTCTTTACTCTTGCCAGGACCGGCGGCCACGGCCCGGCGACCGGCCCTATCCGGTGGCACTTCAACCGGAGTTCGCGGGTCGCATCAATCTGCTCACTCATTGAGTTGCAGACTTGCCTTGGTGTCATTAGAGCATCTACAGACGGACTTGGCAAATCCGGTCCTCCAAAGGCACGGGACACACCCGGCGCGTCCGCGGGCACTGACCGCGCACCCCTCATATTGTCTTCTCCACATACAACTCTCTCATATTCATCTACGTACAACGTTCTATACTATTTAAATTTCGTCGTTGTCGGAGATGGTCTGAGTCGTCTGCGCCGGAGCTGGAGCCGGAGCCTGGGCCACCAGCGCCGAAGCCTGGGCCGCCTGCACCGCCTCCATCTGTTGTCGATGGCGACGCCTGGACTCCGCAGCCGACTCCGCACAGATGGAGTTCAGGATGGCGTGTTGCTCCGGCCACATGCCCACGTCATCCTCCATCGCCGGCGCCTCCTCCAGCCCCCACATCCAGCGACAGCTCCTCCTCCGCCGGCTCCACCTCCTCAAAATCCTCCTCCGGTTCCAGAGGTAGCCCCGCTGTCCTACGGATTTGGACCTGCTCAAGGAGGAAGAGACGGTGTTGGATCGTGCAGTAGCGGCCATGTGGGGGCATGGTTAACGGGCTCGAGTGGCGGTGGAGGGAGGAAAGAGGCGGATGTGCTAGGGCTGGGGCGCCGATCAGCTTAAATAGCCAGCTACGACCTCAGGCTAGGAGCCAGAGCGGCGTCATGTGACATTCACATTGCGGCGATGGTCGAGGCACCCGTCGGACTGTCGGGTTTCCTAGCGAGTCTGTATGGGCCTACGCCATCAAGCCGACGTGGCGGGCGTGCCGAGCGCGCCCAGGTGCCCATATCCGCCCCCTATTTGGGCTGGATATGGGGGAGCCAGTCAGCCCAAGCGTTTGAGGGCCGTTTGAGGGGCCCGTCTGGGTCAAAAAATCGTCACCGAACAGTGACCGAGCCGTCCGCCTGGACGTATGAGACGGGTTTGAGATGTCCGGTTGTAGACGCTCTTAGATCTCACAGTCTATATAGATGGCCACGGCTTGCATGCGGGGCAATGGGCACGTTGCTAGTTTTTTTTTGAAACAAGGCAAAAGATTTGCCATTTTTATTGGTTAAGGAGAAGAGAATTGCCCGGTTAATTGATGAAAAATCGGGCTAAAACCGTTACAACCCAACCCATATGATATGGGCACCACGGGCTAACCTGGCCACCGACATGGGACACAAAGCTGCAAAGAAGAAAGACGTCCGCAAAGGAGTCGCAAGCGTCATCGTCGTCACCGGTTGCCTCGAAGGAGCGACTCCGACTTCACCATAGAGCTCCAATATCGATGCCAACCCACAAACAACATAGAAACCATGACGGCACATGCCACCGGATGGCCACACGGGCAAGCAACCGGCAGCTCCGACTTAGACGACGAGCCTCACAAGGGAAATATGGAGGACTTGCACCGACGGTACCCTCCGCAAATGACCACCGAGCACCTCTCATCATCACCACCTGGACCCGCTCCACCGTAGCTCCGACTAAAAAGCAACCAAGCAACCCACGGAAGAGCACCTTGGACACACCAGGAAGAACTGACTACCAAAGTCCACGCCGCGACCTGAGCTCCTCTCGATGCCATCATAGTTGCCAACCAGAAACAAGAGCCCCGCCTTAGCAAACCATGCGGCGAAGATGCCACCAACCACAGCGAAGATGCCACAATCCACCAGTCTCTCGGTCGTAGCCGGCTCCGAGACGATGCCCCCAAGGATAAGAAAGACGCAAAGATGCCTCCATCGCCCGATCCAGCGGATCTGAGGTTTCCCTCCAGAGCCAAAGCCGTGGGGAGGAGCACACCCCCAAGACGACGCTTCCGAGAAAGTTCACGACACCCACGGTCTCTGTCTTCGCCGGCTTCGAAAAGACCAGAGCAAAGATTTCTCCCGGAGACCACCACCCCACCGACCGCCGCCCACCAATCACCACCCCTGCTGAGGCCGGCCTCACCCTGGCCACTGGATCCCATGATCCACCGCGCCCTGGCACGCACCACCCCCCAGCCATAGCCGCCGTCCACCACCGCAACACCACCGTGACCACCAACACCACAGCAACCAACGCATCGCAAGGAGCAGCACTAAGATCAGCGACCCATACAGCCAGATCCAGATCGGAGCAGCTCCAGCAAAGCAGAGGGGCAGGCCCTGCACCGCAGTAGACCAAGGATCTGCCCCCGCGCACACATCCAGAGCCGTGAGCCACCTAGCACACGCGCGCCGTCCACCCCCAAGTCACGGCCGGAGCCTGGACCGAGCCGCCGCCCCGGCGATGATGCTAGTAGTGTGCACTCTCCTGGTTCTCTCGTCCACTTCTGCGGCGGCTGAGCAACAGCAACGAGATCATGCATGGGACAAAGGTAACGGCGGCGATGATGGCGAGAGGGCGTTCCATCGGGAAGGTGCTGCAGGAGGAGATGGTCCAGCTCGACGGTGACAACGGCGTCGACATTGACCAGTCTAAGGGTGGCCCAGATCCGCAATATCATTGATTGATGCCAGTTCCGACATGCATACACAAGGGAGGGACCTGAATGCAATTATACTAGATCTATCGAGCTTGCTAGTGTTCTGGTCTTGATAGCAAAAAGTGGTGATTTTGTTTCCTCCTAAGTATATGTATATACAGGGTACGACATTGCTGATATGTAACCATAGATGATAGGAATCCACGCAACACGGGCTTGTGGAACATGCTAAACATTGTGACTGATTTCTCAACACAAATGAAATTTCAATTTTTGTCCCCATTTTTTTGCCACCTTTTTAACAAGTTTCAGCTCGTTGGGTTGTCTATCATATAGTTATCCAAAAGTAATTTAAGTCTCCCTATCACATCCTAGTGTTTGGATCAACATTTTTCATTCCCTCCCCGCAAAAAAGGCAATTTTAATTCCATGGTCAACTTGCACATAACTTATTTACCCGTATAATTAAGACAGGAGTTACTACTAGTCCACTCATACTCGAAGATTACCTCTTAGGTTGCCACTAAATTAATTAACACAATCATCATACATTCTACGTGGTAGTCAAATGTATCACAATCTTAAGTGCAATTGACCGGTGTATATTTTGAGATAATTTTAGTTCCACACAAAGTTCGGATAGTACTGGTGCTCCATGAATTAAATAGTATCTAAGCATTCCACATATGCAAAAAACTGATGTGGCAGCCTATTTAATGAGGAAACAAAGTTCTATTGTATCTTAAATCACTTATTGTACTTGCTCTAATCTTGATATAGCACTAGGCACGGGAACAAGATAGCTAGTACTTTTTCTTACAGAAACACTTAATGAGACTACCTTTACACACAACACCAAGAAACAACCCATTTTAGAAGTTGTATCTAAACAAAATGATAGGAAACCTTTGATAATATAACCGATTAATGTCTATAACATGTTGTCATGTCATCTAGAGCCAATGTAATAGCCAACATGTATAATAGTGGGCTACAAACAAGTACTACTCCCTCCGTCCGGAATTACTTATCATCAAAATGGATGAAAATGGATGTATCTAGAACTAAAATATATCTAGATACATCCATTTCAATGACAAGTATTTTCGGACGGAGGGAGTACTTTTTTAGCTCATGACCCATCAAGCACTCTCACATAGCTTCTTGGAGCTCGTGCTACAGCCGGGTGTAAATCTACAACCCACTTCTCTTCTTTCTCTTGTTCTCTCTCATCCAATTCAGCAAAGATATAATATTCAAAGTCTTACAGCCTGCCTACGTCATCGTATTACACTTGCTCATTGGAAGTGCCTTTAGAGACCATGATGGCATAAGCACTGTGTAACGCCCCGAGTCCGATGCTCCAGTTGCCTTCCATTTATTTTAGTTGTTGCCGTGTGTTTATTGTGTGTTTCATTGTCATAATTGTTTTGCATATTTCTTTTCCATATGTTTGTTGCCATGATCATGTTGAGTGCCTTGTCATATTTGCTTCTTCTTGATAGTTCCGGTAACGTTGCGATTGTGAGGATTCGTTCGACTACGCCCGTTCGTCTTCTTCATGGACTCGTTCTTCTTCCTAGCGGGATCTCAGGCAAGATGACCATCACCTTGGATCTCACTACTATCATTTCTATGCTAGTTGCTTCGTTCTATTGCTATGCTGCGCTACCTATCACTTGCTTATCAAGCCTCCCAAACTGCCATGTCAGCCTCTAACCTTTTCAACCTTCCTAGCAAACCGTTGCTTGGCTATGTTACCGCTTTGCTCAGCCCCTCTTATAGCGTTGTTAGTTGCAGGTGAAGATGAAGATTGCTCCATGATGGACATGAGTATGTTAGGATATCACAATATCTCTTATTTAATTAGTGCACCTATATACTTGGTAAAGGGTGGAAGGCTCGGCCTTATGCCTGGTGTTTTGTTCCACTCTTGTTGCCTTAGTTTTCGTCATACCGGTGTTATTTTCCTTGATTTTGTGTTCCTTATGCGGTTGGGTGATTTATGGGACCCACTTGACAGTTCGCTTTGAATAAAACTCCTCCAGCAAGGCCCAACCTTGGTTTTACCATTTGCTTACCTAAGCCTTTTCCCCTTGGGTTTCGGGAGCCCGAGGGTCATCTTTATTTACCCCCCCCCCCCCCCCCGGGCCAATGCTCCTTTGAGTGTTGGTCCAGCCTTTTACAGCGCCCCCTCAGGGAAACTTGAGGTCTGGTTTTAGTTGTACGGATTGCTCATCCGGTGTGCCCTGAGAACGAGATATGTGCAGCTCCTATCAGGATTTGTCGGCACATTCGGGCAGCTTTGCTGGTCTTGTTTTACCATTGTCGAAATGTCTTGTAAACCGGGATTCCAAGACTGATCGGGTCTTCCCGGGAGAAGGAATATCCTTTGTTGACCGTGAGAGCTTGTGATGGGCTAAGATGGGACACCCCTGTAGGGTACAAACTTTCGAGAGCCGTGCCCGCGGTTATGTGGCAGATGTGAATTTGTTAATATCCGGTTGTAGAGAACTTGACACCAGATTCGAATTAAAATGCATCAACCGCGTGTGTAGCCGTGATGGTCTCTTTTCGGCGGAGTCCGGAAAGTGAACACGGTTTTGGGTTATGTTTGACGTCAGGAGTTCAGGATCACTTCTTGATCATTGCTAGTTTCACGACCGTTCCTTTGCTTCTCTTCTCGCTCTTATTTGCGTAAGTTAGCCACCATATATGCTTAGTCGCTGCTACAATCTCACCACTTATCCTTTCCTTACCCATTAAGTTTTACTAGTCTTGATACCCATGGTAATGGGATTGCTGAGTCCTCGTGGCTCACAGATTACTACAGCAACAGTTGCAGGTACAGGTTATGCGATGATCATGACGCGAGAGTGATGTTTGCTTGTCTTGAAGTTCTTCTTCTGCTTCTTTCTTCGATCAGGGGATAAGTTCTAGGTCGGCAGCCTGGGCTAGCAGGGTGGATGTCATTTGAGTTTCTGTTTGTGTTTCATCCATAGTCGGATGATGCTCTTATGTATGATGTTGTTGTATTCATGTGCCATTGTATGCCTCTTGAATGTATCCCCAACTATTATGTAATGGTACGATGTAATGATATCCACCTTGCAAAAGCGTCTCCAATATGCGCTTATATCCTTAGTGGGACCTTCGAGTTCCTTTAGGATAGGATCGCATATTGGGCGTGACACACTGGTGGACCTAGACCCTGACCCATAGGGGTGCCAACCTTACACTTACAATAAAAATGTCATGTATAATCATAAAAAGAATGTCAGTTTAACATTTTAATCCTAAAATACACGAAGAATTAGACAATCTAGTAGTAGATATACTAGACAAAAGGAAGATTTGCAATCTTTTAGGGGGTGCCAGGGCACTCATGGTACCCCCACTAGACACAAGCATTTAAACAACTCATGGCAAAAGGCAACGCATTTAACTGCCATAGCAACTTACAGGTATTTAGGTTGTATATACAAAAACTCCTAGTTAAATTAGATAAAATTGCACACTTCTATAACAACATGATAGGAAACCTTTTTAGCAAGTTCAAGAAACTGTATCACTTCACTTTCCGAGTTTAGCTATTTTGAGTGTTGACAGATATTATCAGTAAAAGGATGAAGGTGATGTTTGGTTCCTAGTCACACTTTGCCATACTTTATCACACCTCAAGTTAGACCAAGCTAGGTGTGTGTTTGGTTCAAGCCACACATAAGGCGAGGTTTCTTTTTTGAAAAATAAGTCCCACATATCATACACACAGAAACTGTGGCAAGAATTACTTAGGGGCTGTTTTGGTTCTAGGCCTACCAATGCCACACTTTGGCACACATTTTTGCCAAACTTGTATAAGATTAGTTTAATAAAATTGAAGCCACAAGTTTGCAAGGCTAAGAAAATCTTGCCACACTTTTTGAGTGTATGTGAAGTTGGGCTCTAGCGTGGCAAAAACTAACTTGCCTAAGGTGTGGGTTGAACTAAGCACCTACCTAAGTTTGTCAAACATGCCTAACCTTAGGCGTGAAAACTTTAGGTAAACTTAGTCTGAAAGAAAATAAGCCCTTAGTTAAGCCAAAGTATGGTTCCAAATTTGAACACCTAGGTAAGGCAAGTATGACAAACATAGTGTGGTAAATTATGACAAAATTAGTCACAAAGCAAACAAACCCAAAATTTACTCAATTTGATGTCATGTTTTGAGCACGCAACCCTTACACACTAACTGTACAACTTTGATCACACGATCTGCTTGGTAATACCTTGTACAAAATGCTACCTTTCATCTGCTACACTATATGTCGAGTAAACTAATTGATCCTAAAAATACTTTTATGTATGCCTAGGAAAGCTGAGAAGGGTGTACGCAGCACCACGAGCTAGCAAAAGATGAAAAGAATATCGCCTTCCCTCAACCGCACAGGAGTGATACGATCGAGGACAAATAAAGGTAATATAGAAAAACTTCAGTAGAGGTCACACATGATTGTCTGCCACGAGCCACTTAATTCCACCAATTAACATGCGCCGCCAGGAGAAGAAACCGTATGCGTGAAAAGCACGCGTTGGCCATTAGCCAAGTGGACAGTTTGGTTGGAGTTGGATTTATGTTATCAAATGTCTGCCCAACTGAACTTCTGAGTAAGTGGCAAGTGCAAATCAAGCTCTGATGCGACTTACTTAAAAGTGGCATTCTTACTGGTTCATGCATGCATCCTACTCATATTTTGACAAAAAGAGAGAGAGGAGCTAGCCAATTAGATAGGTTGCTAAATGGTGTTAGAGGCGGCCCCGTTAGCATCGTCGGCAAAAAGATTAGTGTGACGGTCTGATGGATAAGTAGAAAGGTCAGACTATATGTCCTTCTGGATGCAGGATTTATATTCAGGGTATTGGAGGAGAAAAAAGAAACAGGGCAATAATCTATTCTCCACCAGGAGTCAGATAGGCTGACATAGTTGTATAATTTCTACATGCATGTCCAGTGTACCAGTACCACTACGGGGATAAAGTTCTTGTTCTTTTGCATTTGCAATTTGGCAGGTCTGTACATAACAGCACTGACCCATACTATATGAAAGAAAAAGGAAGGCATGTGCTCACCATCCACACAACCCCGCAAGTGCTTGCTTATTGTCCTCGCACATGCATGCACGTACAACGTCAAACCCACAGAATGCATTAGACGTCACGAGAACATATCCAGTCCCGTGATACACGCACTCAAATGATTTTATTTTTTTTGAAAAGGGCACAGAGGCATTTGAATAGCTGGTGCACACATCCAGCCCATGTATTAGAGTGAATTGCATAAAACCACCATATTGACGCCTGGGTTTGCAGAAAACACCGGTTTACTAATTCTTGCGGAAAACCACTGATTCTCGGCTTAATCTTTTGCAAAAAACACTGATTGGTCGCTTTGGGCATTTTAACCTTGGTTATGACATGTGGGGCTGTATTTGATGACGTGGTGTAATGGTTGGTCCCGGGAGACGTTAGACAAGATGTAATATGAATGTACCAAATAGTCCTGGTATTTTTGCATAGACACCCTTCCAACAAAAGTCCAAAACAAAATCAGATCCAAGTCGTGCAAAATTGCAGCAGTCGCCTCATGGGGTCTCGTCGCCGGCCATGGCCACTGCGGACGAAGGGGGAAGGGAGCGGCGCATGGCCGTCGGCTGGTGCGATGGCACCCCACCGACCAAGCTCGGTGCCCGAGCCTGGGATTCAACAACGACGGCCCTCGGTGGGTTCACAACCATCAAGTTCGAGACAGGGAGCTCTCCTTCCACGAGGGGCATGCCAGCTAGCTGCGACCGGAATCTAGAACGAAGCTCGCGGGAGAGGAGCTTCCACTGCGGCCGCCGGCACCAGATCTATTGCCGTGCGAGCCACCCAACAGGAATTCCCCAAAGGAAGAGGGCGGGCGAGCAGAGGTGATACTGGCCGCCATTTCAGCGAGCAGCGGCACACCGTCCAATCTCAGCTCAGACTCCATCTGCTCCTCGCCACCGGGAAGGAGATTTTGGCAAAAAGAGCCCGTCTAACATCGTTTATCGTGTACCGTTACACCACGTCAGCAAATGATGGACTCCATCTGTCATAATCATCATCAAATAGACCAAAGACGTCAACTGATTTATTTATTTATTTGCAAAAGAATAAGACAAGAACCAGTGGTTTCTGGCAAAAAGTCATAAACCGGTGTTTTCTGCAAACCTAGGCATCAACATGGTGGTTTTATGCAACTCACTCCATGTATTGTATGTATTCGTAGCAAATCCAGCACGCACACCCTCTGAACTGTTTGGCAAGTCAAACCGCCATGGGCGAACCGAATAAATCCACACCTCGCCGAGCGTACAGATCCACGGCCATTAGCTGCACGAGGTCGAGCTTAGCCCTAGATAGCTTTCCGTCGAAGCAAGGGCCGGCGCACCTACGGGAAGTCGGCGCAGGCCATGCAGCGAAAACCAAACATATACTATATCCAACCGATCAGTGCTAGCTACTCCATTACCAGCATCGGCATGATCTTCACTTGTTAATATCTTGTCAGCACCGGCCGGGCCCCGGCGACCATACCGGCCGGGCGCCACTTCGGAGTTCGCCGGCCGTCTTATCGCACGCAGGGGCCGGTGGATTGGTGGAACCCGCGGAAAGTGCAATGGACAACGGAAAAACGACCTAGCAACGACTACCAACCGATCTGATATGCTTTATCTCGCGGGTGTATGTCGCTCTAGTGCTACACCAGTTTCGTACGGGCTCTTCAAGCACACGCCTATATAATCCAGCCAGCTCCAGCTTGGAATGGCATCCCATGCATTCTGGCATTGAGATATCGAGCGTTCCATCGGCTGATCACTCGCAGGGCTGCCGTGGCATTTGCGTTAAGCAGATCATTTGCTGTAGATTGCAGGTACAGTTTCCTGAGCTTGCATGCGCATGGCCAAAGCTTGCATACTCCGCGGTGTGGTGCTGGTGGTGTGCGCGCTCCTGCTTCTCTCCTCCGCTTTCCTGGCGGCTGAGCCGGCTGGCCGGCAATGGGATCACGGGAGAGGGGCCACGGTGGCTGCGACGACCATGGCGAGAGGGCGTTTTGCGAGGAAGGTACTGCGGGAGGAGATGGTCCAGGCGGACGGCGACGTCGACATTGCCGGCTCTAAGAGGAAGAGCCCCGGTGGCCCCGATCCGCAGCATCATTAACTGATGCCGAGGTCTCGTTGCATGCAGTTTCTTTACAACAATATGTTTACCCGGCATCATATACTCCTACATGGGACCTGAATCCCTAAATAGCCGAAGAGATGGTTTTGTATACCACGCATGTGTATACATGTCACATACATCGTCTTTGATATATATGTACGTACCATATGGTAGGAGACGCAGCACAAGTTTGGGGAACAGATCAAACTATTGTGACTAGTTTTCTCAAAAGGAATAAATTTCAGTTTTCATCCACATTTGGCCACACCTTTGCATAGTTTCAGTTCTGTGGGATTGTCTATCATAGTCGGTATCCAAAATTTATTTTAGTCTCCCTACCACATTCTAGTATTTGGATCAACGATTTTACATTCCATGTTCAACTTGTACATAATTTACACACAAGAACATTTACTTAACTACGGATTGAGCATAACTTAGATGGCTAGTTAGGGTGGAACCTGCACATCCGGGTTAAGGTCCTGGACGGCTCGGTACTACCTTTCAGCGGTATGGTGTGTCCATCAACTATGATGCGTCTGTGGTGACTTAGTCAATCTGAAGACGGCTCGGTACTACCTTTCAGCGGTATGGTGTGTCCATCAACTATGATGCGTCTGTGGTGACTTAGTCAATCTGAAGACGGCTCGGTCTCCCAGAGATGCTTATACAGGTAGAATGAGTGTGTGAGCATGTATGTGAGCGTCAGCGTCTATACTCTGCTTTTTAAACAAAAAAATTCGCTGACTTAGCTAAATACACACTTTCAGACCTAGTTGTGACTTGTGAGAGAAAAGTAATGGAAGTAGCCCAAGGGCAGATCACTTGCCGTTTTAGTCTCTGTCAGTTCCCCTCGCCTTCAGCTCTTCACCTGACATTACCACAACTAAAAGTTGCGCTGGAGGAGCTTGGGGGTGAGCGTGGCGGCGACAATGATTGGGGCGATGGGGGTTTATATACACGCGAAGGGGGCTGGAAGCTGATTTCCCGCGTGTTGGTGGGAAATGGGTGCTGATTTGCCGCGTGCTAGTGTGGAACACGATGGTGGACATTAACTGGCTCTCTTCCTGATGGAAATGCAGCTGCAACATTAGCATGCACGAAAATGGCAACCGTACTATGGTCGCACAATTGACTGGGCTACACGTGGATGGAAGAGGCTAGGCTGTAACTTCCGTGCCGTGCGGGCGATTGGTGGATGGCACACTCCAATACAACATGGAGGCTCACGAGCTAGATATGAAGCGCCCTCCATAAATATGATAACTCGGGTCATATATGGCGACACAGCAAGAGTGTATTTTTGGGGAAGAATCCACATGTCGGCGGCTATTATGCCGATTGGCCCAATATGGCGACTCTCCTAGAGTTGCTCTAAAATCTCTCCATCTTACTTAGAAACATTAATGTGGATGACCCATACAATAATCTGTCTATAAACAGTCAAATTTTAGCCATAGCTACATGTGAGAGAAAATTACATACCCACATCTATACAACAACAAAATTACCGTTTATAAGTTGTCACCAGAATTTATGAAGATCTAGTGGATTCAAGGAAATTACAAGTTCAATGGCCTTTCGTAGAGGAGGGACTATTTGTCGACTACACTAGAGAACTGCAGGCAAAACAAGGAAAGGACACCACCTTACTTTTATCGCTCAAGAGTCACGATCAAAGACCAAAAGAAAGGTAATACTACAAAATTGTCAGCAGAGCTCATAGGCAATTGTCCGCCACGAGCCAACTTCTTTCTCCTATCAGCGTGCATCGTTAGGACAAGAAACCGTATGTGTGATGATAATGCAGTGGCCATTAGCCAAGTGGATAGTTTGGTTTGAATTGGATTTAGGTTACAATTGTCTGTCCAACTGAACTTCTGAGTAAGTGGCCAAGTGGCCATTAAGTCTCTGACGTGACTTACTTAAAAGAGAGAGAAGAGCTAACCAATTTGATAGCAGCTAGCTAATTGGCCTAAGAGGCGTCCATGTTTGCTTTGTCGGCAAAAAGAAGAGTGTGATGGTGAGATGGATATGTAGAAAGTTCATATTATCCTTCTCGATATAGGATTTCTACTCAGGTTAGTGGAGGAAGGAAATACAGGGCAATAGTCTATTCTCCACCAGGAGAGGTTGTTGAAAAAGTTGTACATATATTGTGTACGAATTTCGAGTGTACGAGCATTACTAGGGGCATAAAAGTTATTGTACTTTTCCATTTGCATTTGGCAGGTTTGTCCATAACAATATCAATCCATATTTTATGAAAGAAAAGGAAATCCAGCCTGTGTGCTCAGCATCCACAACTCCACGAGTGCTTGCTTATTATCCTCGCACATGCACGCACAAGAAAACAGCACAAACCTTGTGGGCGTTTGGGTTTATTAAGTCCTGGTGAAAATGTTGTTGAGATCTCAACTGATTGCTCAGTCAAACGACCGGCCCCATTAGTCGCCAAGATCGAGCCTAGCGATATGCAATGATAGCGTTCCGTTGAAGCAAGGGCCGGCACACCACAAGGAGCTAGCTACCGGATGCACGTACGGGTGGTCGGCACAGGCCATGCAGCCAAAACCCAAGATTTCCGATCAGTGCTAGTTTTGATGACCCCGGCCTTTGCATCTGGGAGATGCATGCGGCCATTTTATTGATTATTCTCGAGGACCTTACAAAGTAGAACATCATTATGCCTGAATCCCACCATCTTGGCAATCTGCCGCTACTCCTATCCATATGATGAAGGGGTGCAAGCTGTGTCACATACCCAGACCTCTCACCTAAACCTAACATCTAAAGCAGGAGACCCTGACCGAGCCATCTGCTAAGTCCGGAAGCACTCACATGTGTCGTCGCCGCCATTTTCCACTGGTCCATCTTCAGAGCAGATTCCATTACGGGCATCTACATGACCTTTACTTGTTAATCTCTGGTCAGCACCGGCCGAGCCCCGGCGACCCTATGGCGCATGCACCACTTCGGAGCTCGCCGGCCGGCCGGCCGTCTTATCGCACGCCGGGCCGGTGGATTAATTTGGTGGAACCCGTGGAAAGTGCACGGAACAACTCAGCAACGACCTAACAACGACTAGCTACCAACCGATTTGATATGCTTCATCTCGCGTTTGCACGTCGATCTAGTGCTACACTAGCTACTTTTTATTTTTCTGAAAGGTGCTACATTAGCTTCGTCTCTTCGAGGACACGCCTATATAAACCAGCCACCTCCTGCTCGGAATGGCATTGCACATATCTATCTGCTCATCACTCGCAGAGTTGCCCTGGCATTTCCGTTGAGCAGAGACTTGCTCCAGGTACCAGGTACAGGTTTTTAAACTTTGCATGGCCAAGGCTTGCGTCGTCCGCCGTGTGGTGCTGGTGGTGTGTGCGCTCCTGCTTCTCTCGTCCACTTTCGTGGTGGCTGAGGCAACTGGCGGACAATTGGATCATGGGAGAAAGGCCACGATGGTGGCAACGACAATGGCGACAAGGCGTTTTGTGACGAAGCTTCTGCGGGAGGAGGTGGTGCAGGCGGACGACAACGGTGTCGTTGACATTGGCGGCTCTAAGAGGAAGAGCCCTGGCGGCCCAGACCCGCAGCATCATTAACGGTGTCGTTGACATTGGCGGCTCTAAGAGGAATAGCCCTTGTGGCCCAGACCCGCAGCATCATTAACTGAGGTCGAGGTCTCCTTGCATGCAGTTTCTCTACAACAGCATCATATTACATGGGACCTAAATCCCAAGATAGATTGATCGATCAAGTTTGTATTCTTGTCATGATATAGCGTAAGAGATGGTTTCGTTTTGCAAGCATATATGTATACATGTTATATACACCATATAGTAGGAGAAGCGGCACAAGTTTGTGGAACAGATCAAATGTTGTGACTCGTTTTCTCAAAAGGAATAAAATTTAATTTTCCAATCGCGCCTTTCTACCCTTCTGCGCAAGTTCCATTTTTTCTTCTTCTTTTCGACTGGTACACACGTTTCAGTTATGTGGGATTGTCTACTACCATAGTCGGTGTCAAAATTATACTTAAGTCTCCCCGTCAAATTCTAGTATTTGGATAAAAACCTTTTCATTCCGTGGTCAACTTGAGCATTCAATATATACTGTGGATGCATTTTACTCAATCGGATGACAAGTTTTCGCACACAAACTTGAGCACGTACTGTTGTAATCCGTGCACACTGATTGTTTAATTTTAACCGCACGACCCACACTGAGTGTTCTTACAAACTGCTGCTAGTTTTATCTACATTATTTATTGCCTTTTTCAAAGGGGATATGGACTAGTATTTGTCAACTAACCTAACTGAGCCCGAAACCGTATGTAAGACCTACACTCCTGAAAAACAGTCCTACTTTCTGCCGACGCAGCAAAGAAGGGTGTACGCAGCACCACAATTGCCAGCAAAAGAAGAAAACGATGTGACCCTATTTTATCCACACATGGACGAGACGACGGATGACCAAAAAAAGGTATTATTGCCGCAGAAACGGATGAGGGAGCACTACAAGATTGTCAGTATGTTAATCTATTCCGCCTATCAGCGCGCGCCGCCGCCACCATAAACCATAGGCTGTGTGAAAAGCACTCGTACATGCTTGTCTGAGATATCCTTGTCGCCATTAACCAAGTGGACAGTTTGGTTGGAGTTGGGCTTATCAGCTGTCTGTCCAACTGTGTTGGTCAGCAAAAGCGCCCAGCAAAAGTGGCCAAGTGCACATCAAGCTCGAGGCCTCTGATGCGATTCAAAAGTGGCATTCGTGCTGGTTCATGCATGCCATTCCTAATTATTTTTTTAAAAGCGGGATGAGCTGACCAATTACCGAATTGGTCTAGGTAAGAGGCGGCCCTGTTTGCTCTGTCGGCAAAATTGAAAAGGGTGACGGTTTGATGGATAACTCTATAAAGTTTGGACGGTCCTTTCCGAATGAAAAACGTGTTGGTTTATTAAGCAATTTTTAATAAGCAGGTTGATCCTGTGTTAACTGAACAAGCCACATACGACAGACTAATTAAGCATATGTAGGCACATATGATACGAGCGTAGACATGGCGCCGCCGAGGAAGAGCACCGTCAGCCCGGCGCGCGTTGATCTTGTTGTACTCCGGGTGCCTTGGCCATCACCAGTGGCGGCGCCGGCGGAGAGCTCAGCACCTGACAGAGGCGGCCGTGCATGTCCCTTGCCGTCATGGCGACCCTGGGTGGCGTGGCAAGTTGGACCCGGCCACTGCCCTGCCTCCCAACGCCTTTTCGGAACGAAAATAGTTTAACCTCCTCGTAGTCCTCTAAACTTTTGAGGGACTGGTTATCAGAGCTGTAGAGGAGGATAACCAAATTTATCATCGTGTAAATCTTTATTGGGGGTCGGCTAGAGATGTCTTAAACAAGCCACCTCCTGCTCGGAATAGCCGCATGTATGCTAGCATACCCTGGATATAATCGAGCATCCATCTACTGATCACTCGCAGAGTTTCCGTCCCATTTGTGTTGAGCAGATCACTTGTTGTAGATTTGGGTTTCCTATATTTGGATGTGCATGGCCAAGGCTTGCGTATCCCGTGGTGTGCTGTTGGTGGTGTGCGCGCTCCTTCTTCTCTCTCTCCCGCTTTGGTGGCGGCTGAGACGACTGGACGGAAACGGGATCATGGGAGAGAGGCCATGGTAGCGGCAACAACAATGGTTATGGCAGTCTGTCAGGAAGCTGTTGCGGGAGGAGTTGGTCCGGACGGATAGCGGAGGTGCTGTTGACATTGGTAGATCTAAGAGAAAGAGCCTTGGTGGCCCTGATCCGCACCATAATTGACCGATGTCGAGGTCTCATTGCATGGAGTTTCTATAGAACATCTAGCAAAAGAGCCCGTGTATTGCAACGGGAGAGAACACGCTCTTAGCCCAATACCCATGTCTCAAGACCCTAATTAATCGGTCCAGGTCCTTTATTGGCCCCATTGCTCACTTAATGAAAAAGTGTTTGAATGTGGTTAGTCCTCGCACTCACTCGCGCACTTGCTCGGAATAAGATGAGAAATATGTTGTATTTCGCCGAGAGGATTTTCGAAGGTGTGCATGCTTTATTATCGATGTTTCTTTCCTCTTATTATGGTTTTAGTGGGTGTTTATTTGCAATCCGGATCGCCGCCTGTACGAAAGAAAAACAGACAGTGCACGATAAATTAAGTTTGCACCCAAAATAATATTTTAGAAATATGTAACAGCTAGAAATAGCATCATATTTAGATTCTACACATTTTCTAAACAAATTTCATATATAACATGTTAAAATCGAAGTTACGGTTTAAAAGATATGAATGATTTTAAAAATGATTCGTCTAACTTGAATATGGACAACAGGTTGATTACCTGAAATTTCAGGAGGTTTTCTTTGAAAATGCAAAAACGGTTCGGTTGTTACTAAAACATGGAGTGCGGGTTGATTTCAATAAACTGCAGGGGCTGTTTGCAAAAAAGGTGTGACGGACCGGCAGAAGCAGTCCGTGCTTTATTATTATTAGGTAGAGAGGTAGAGATATGTTTGCCCAACATCATATACACGGACCGGAATCCCTTTATAGATCGATGGATCGAGTTTGTCTTCGTGTCTTGATGTAGCCGAAGTGATGGTTTTGTTTACCACGCATATGTATACATGTTACATACATCATCATTGATATATCACAAGTTTGTTGAACATATTATAATGTTTTGACTAATTTTCTTAAAGATTTTTTAAAAAAATTCATCCACTTAATTATTGCCACCCCTTTGAATAAGCTTCAGTTCTGTCATAGCCGGTGTTCAAAATTTATTTTAGTCCCCCTGTCACATTATAGTATTTGGGTTAACAATTTTGCATTCCATGGTCAACTTGTACATAATTTATACACCAGAACTTTTAGTTAACTGCGATGAGGATAGCTTTTGTTGGGAAACGTCGCATGCAATTTCAAAAAAATTCCTACGTTCACGCAAGATCTATCTAGGAGATGCATAGGAACGAGGGGAAGAGTGTGTCTACGTATCCTCGTAGACCGCAAGTGGAAGAGTTTCACAACGCAATTGAAGTAGTCGAACTTTCTTCGCGATCCACCGATCGAGTACCGAAAGTACGGCACCTTCGAGTTCTGCACACGTTCAGCTCGGTGACGTCCCTCGTCTTCTTGATCCAGCAAGACGTCGAGGTAGTAGATGAGTTCGGTCAGCACGACGGCGTGGTGACGGTGACGGTGAAGTGATCCGGACAGGGCTTCGCCTAAGCACTACGGAGATATGACCATAGGAGTAAACGGTGGAGGGGGGCGCTGCACACGGCTAACAATTGATCTGAGGTGTGCTAGGGGCGCCTCCTCGACATATATATAGGTGGGAGGGAGAGGGGAGGCAGCCAGGGTGCGCCCCAAGTAGGATCCGAATCCTACTTGGGGTTTCCCCAAGTGGCGCCCCCTGCCTTTTTTCACCGGTGAAGATAAGGGAAGGGGGAAGAGAGAAGGAAGGGAAGGGGGGGGGGGCGAACCCCCTCTTTTCCTTCTCCCAATCGGCCTCCTGCCATAGGGGGGCGCGCCACCCCTTGTGGGCTGGTGTGCTCCCTTCTCATGGCCCATATGGCCCATATCTTCCCTCCGGGAGTTCCAGTAACCCCTCTGGTACTCTGATAAATACCCGATAGACTCCGGAACACTTCTGGTGTCCGAATATCATCGTCCTATATATAAATATTTACCTCTCGGACATTTTGAGACTGCTCGTCATGTCTGTGATCTCATCTGGGACTCCGAACAACATTCGGTCGCCAAATCACATAAGTCATATATTACAATATCATCAACGAACGTTAAGCGTGCGGACCCTACGGGTTCGAGAACTATGTAGACATGACCGAGACACCTCTCCGGTCAATAACCAATACCGGAACCTGGATGCTCATATTGGCTCCTACGTATTCTACAAAGATCTTTATTGGTCGAACCGTTATGACAACGTGAGTAATTCCCTTTGTCCATCGTTATGTTACTTGCCCGAGATTCGATCGTCGGTATCTTAATACTTTGTTCAATCTCGTTACCGGCAAGTCTCTTTACTCGTTCTGTAATACATCATCCTGCAACTAACTCATTAGTTACTTTACTTGCAAGGCTTCTTATGATGTGTATTACCGAGAGGGCCCAGAGATATACCTCTCCGATAGTCGGAGTGATAAATCCTAATCTCGATCTATGCTAACTCAACAAACACCTTCGGAGATACATGTAGAGCATCTTTATAATCACCCAGTTACGTTGTGACGTTTGATAGCACACAAGGCATTCCTCCGGTATCCAGGAGTTGCATAATCTCATAGTCGAAAGAATATGTATTTGACATGAAGAAATCAATAGCAATAAAACCGAACGATCAATATGCTAAGCTAACGGATAGGTCCTGTCCACCACATCATTCTGCTAATGATGTGATCCCGTTATCAAATCACAACTCATGTCCATGGTTTGGAAATCTTAACCATGTTTGATCAACGAGCTAGTCAAGTAGAGGCTCACTAGGGACACATTGTTTGTCTATGTATTGACACATGTATTTAGGTTTCCGATCAACACAATTCTAGCATGAATAATAAACATTTATCATGAATAAGGAAATATAAAATAACAACTTTATTATTGCCTCTAGGGCATATTTCCTTCATAGATGGCTAGTAATGCTGGAACCTGCTCATCCGACACGGTTGGTCGTATTTTCCTAAATTTATTTTAGGCTTTCTGGTGCTACTTTTTTAGCGGTATGGCTTGCTCGTCAACTACGAAGTGTCTGTAGTGACTTAGTCAATCTCAACTTCTATCGGCTCGATATTCCAGAGATGCTTGGGTAGAATGAGTGTGTGTGCATGTATGTGAGCATCTGCGTCAATACTCTGCTTCTCAAAAAAACTGTAGTTCACTTAGCTAAATGCTCACGTCCAGACCTAGTGAGATAGAAGTCATGGAAGTAGCCCATGGGCGAACCACTCATCGTTTTACTCTCTGTCAGTTCCCCTCGCCTTCAACTCTTCACGTGGCATCACCATAAAAAAATTGTGACAGAGGGGCCTGGGGGTGAGTGTGGCGGCGACGACTATGGGGGTGATGGGGGTTATATGCACACGAAGGGGCGTGCTCCAGCAGGAGACAGGGTCTAATTTGCCCCGCGTCGGTGGAAATGGGTGTTGATCTTCGCGTGCCGGTGCAAAACATGGCGCGGCCATTAATTGGCACTGTTCCCGTGGAAATGCGGCTGCACCATTAGCAGGACAAAAATGGTAACCATACGTCTGGTCACACCATTGACCAGGCTACGCGTGGAAGGATGAGACCGGGTTAAAACTTCCCTCCCACACGACCGATTGGCGGATGGTGCGCTCCAAGCCAGCATCCCTAGCCTCCAAATACAATGGCCCGTGAGCTTGATATGAAGCCCCTCCGTAAATAATGGTAACTTATGGTCATATGGCGATCTTGTAGAGTGTGTTTCTAGGCCAGAATCATCGTATCAGTGGTTATTATGCTTATTGGCCCGATATGGCGACTCTCCTAGAGTTGCTCTAGTATCTCTCCATATTATTTACAAACATTAATGTGGATGACCCATACTACAGTCAATCTATAAAAAGTCGAATTTCAACCATAGCTACCTGTGAGAGAAAATTACATACAACATCTATACAGCAACAAATTACCGTTTGTAAGTTGCCACCAGAATTTATGAAGATCTAGATGGATTGTTCTAGTGGATTTAAGGAAATTACAAGCTCAATGACCTTTTGTACAGGTCGGGGTAATTGTCCACTACACTATAGAGAACTGTGGCAAAACAAGGAAATGACACCACCTTACTTTTATCGCTCAAAAGTCACGATTGAAGACCAAAAGGTAATTCACTACAAAATTGTCAGCAGAGCTCATACAGAATTGTCCGCCACAAGCTAATTTCTTTCTCCTATCATCATGCGTTGTTAGGACCATAAACCGTATGCATGCTGATATCGCGGTGGCCATTAGCCAAGTGGATAGTTTGGTTGGACATGGATTCAGGTTACAACTGACTGTCCAACTGAACTTGTGAGTAAGTGGCCAAGTGGACTTTAAGCCTCTCATGTGACTTACTTAAAAAAGAGAGAGGAGCTAGCCAATTTCATAGCAGCTAATTGGCCTAAGAGGCGTCCATGTTTGCTTTGTCGGCAAAAAGAAAAGTGCGATGGTCATGGATATGTAGAAAGTTCAAATTATCCTTCTGGATATAGGATTTCTACTCGGGTTAGTGGAAGAAAGAAATACAGGGCAATAGTCTATTCTCCACCAGGAGAGGTTGACAAAGTTGTAGTACATATTTTGTGTATGAATTTCCAGTGTACCCGCATTACTAGGGGCATAAAAGTTATTGTACTTTTCCGTTTTCATTTGGCAGGTTTGTCCATATATAACAATATCAATCCATACTTTATGTAAGAAAAGGAAATCCAGCCTGTGTGCTCAGCATCCACAACTCCACGAGCGCTTGCTGAATATCCTCGCACATGCATGCACAAGAAAACAGCACAACCTTGTGGGCGTTTGGGTCGATTAATTCCGGGTGAAAATGTTGTTGAGATCTCAACTGATTGCTAAATCAAATGACCACCGCCATCATTCGCAGAAGATCGATCCTAGGGATACGAAATGATAGCTTTCCGTCGAAGCAAGGGCGGGCGCACCACAAGGAGCTGGCCACCGGATGTGGTGGTCGGCACAGGCCATGCAGCAAAAACCCAACATTTCCGATCAGAGTTAGCTACTCCATTACCTGCATACACATTTTTTTTTAAAAAAAAAGGAGGATGACCCCCAGCCTCTGCATCTGGGAGATGCATACGGCCACTTTATTGATTATTCTCGAGGACCGTACAAAGTGTTACAACAATGTGTCTGAATCCACCATCTTGGCAACATATGCCGCTACTCCTATCCAAAATGATTAGGGGGTGCTAGCTGGGCCACTACCCAAACCACTCACCTAAGCCTAACATCAAAAGCCGGAAGCCGAAACTCATTCGGAAGCCCTAGCCGAGCCACATACCGGGTCTGGGGCACAATCCGGTCAGACGCACTCGTGTCGTCGCCGCCATCTTCCACAGGTCTGTCTTCAGATCATATTGAGGCTTCTACCTTGTCTGGCCACTCTGCCATCGACGTCACCATGACGCCAGACAGCTTCCTCCTCCTGCACGAGTCCATCTCCGCGCATCAGACGCCGAGTCTCCACAACACCATGCCGCCAAGATCCGCCACCATCAATGTGAAAGATGAAGCACCGCTCCACCAAAGTCGCCGTCCTCTAGTCCCTCGAGCCGTGTGCACCTCCAAGAATGACGCCCCCAGGGGGGAAACGACACCAGAGAGCCGCCGTCATCCGATCTACTGATCTAGGGTTTCCCCCGGAGGTAGCAGAGAGTGGCCTTGAATCTCCACGGCGATGCCTTCAGGAAGGGAACGATGCAGACAGCGTCGCCATCGCCGGCCTAGGCAATAGCCAATAGCAGGTTTTCACCCAGATCTGATCGAAGACCTACATCTCTCGTACACGGGTCGCCGTCCGAGAAAGCCGCCGACGAGCAGGCGCCGGAGCAGTCCCGCCGCCGCTGCGCGCAGATCGGCCGACCACGTGGTTGCAGCCACCGCTGCAATCCACCTCTATGCAGAGCCCACGAGGACCTGCGCCGCCACCCCGCGACGCCCGCTACCGCCAGGGACCAAATCCGCGCGGATCTAGCCGGAGGCGTGCCGGCCCGCCACCGCCCGATCTGACCCGCCGCAGCCGCCGCGCCGCGGCCGCCCACCAGGTCGCCGCCAAGGCAGGCCACCCGACGGAGCGCCGCCGCGCCGCTAGCCCCCGCCATAGGCTAGCGCCCCCGCTCGGGAAGCCGTCCCGCGCCGGCCATGACCATGGGCGGAGGGGAAAGGAAGGCCCCGCCGCCGCCCCGGCCGGCCTGGCTTCGCCCGGCGGCGCCACCGGGCGGCGGCGAGGGAGGTGGGCAGAGGAGGGAGGAGAGAGGCGGCGGCCGGGATGGGTTCCCCTCGGGGCGCCCACGGGAGCGCCGCGAGAGGTTAGGTCTCGTCAGAATTATTTTAGTTCAACACAATGTATTTCCTTTACCTGCATACACATGACCTTTACTTGTTAATCTCTGGTCAGCACCGGCCGAGCCCCGGCAAGCCTATCGGGCACCACTTCGGAGCTCGCCGGCCAGCCGGCCGTCTTATGGCACACTGGGCCGGTGGATTAATTTGGTGGAACCCATGGAAAGTGCACCGAGTCAAAAAATAATAATGACCTAGCAACGACTACCAACCGATTTGATCTGATATCTTCTATCTCTCGCGTGTGCACGTCGCTCTAGTGCTATACACTAGCTACTTTCTTTTCTGGAAGGTGCTACACTAGCTTTGTACGTGCTCTTCAAGCACACGCCTCCTCCTGCTCGAAATAGCATCGCATGCATTCTGGCATTCACCCAGCACATATCTATCTACCTTGCTCATCACTCGCAGAGTTACCGTGACATTCGACATCACTTGCTGTAGAATATTGCTGGTAGGTTCCTGAGCTTGCATGGGCATGGCTAAGGCTTGAGTACTCCGCTGTGCCGTGCTGATGGTGTGCACGTTTTGCTTCTCCCGTCCTCTTTCATGGCGGCTGAGACGGCTGGCCGACAATGGGATCATGGGACAAAGGCCACGGTGGCGGCAACGACAATGGCGACAGGGCGTTTTGTGAGGAAGGTGCTGCGGGAGGAGGTGGTTGAGGTGGACGATGACGGCGTCGTTGACATTGGCGGCTCTAAGAGGAAGAGCCCCGGTGGCCCAGACCCGCAGCATCATTAACTGAGGTCGTGGTCTCCTTGCATGCAGTTTCTCTACAACGGCATCATATACATGGGACCTGAATCCCAAGATAGATCGATCGATCAAGTTTGTGTTCTTGTCTTGATATAGCGAAAGAGATGTTTTGTTTCGCAAGCATATATGCATACATGTTACATACACCATATAGAAGGAGACGCAGCACAAGTTTGTGGAACAGATCAAATGTTGTGACTAGTTTTCTCAAAAGGAATAAAATTTAATTTTTCGCCTGCATATTGCCACCCCTTTGAACTAGATTTATACACCAGAACGTTTAGTTAACAGCGGACAGCACACACCTCAGATGGCTAGTTATGGTGGAACCCGCTCATCCGGGTTAAGCTCCTAGACTTGGCAAGGTTGATCACACTTTCTTAAGTTTATTTGAAGCTTTTTTTTTGAAACAGAGGTAGAAGATTTGCCTCATCCATTAAATAAGAGAGAATAGAGTTTTTAGAGTGTTACAAGTATCCCACAAACACGGCATGACAATTACTCGCGCTAAATAATATGCCCTAGTTTCTTAGCACCCGTGGTGACCCAAAACTTGGCCTCGTAGATAATTGCTTTTAGAAGGATCGGCGGCGGCGCACTTCTGTGTCGGAAGTCGCAAGCATTCCTCTTGTTCCAAATTGTCCAAGAGACAAGCATTGCAAGAGAGGCCATGGCTCGTCTATTGGGGTTATGCAAGGCGGTTCGCCTATCCCACCATGCCATGGCGGACACCTCCAAGTGCCAGGAGGAAGTGTCCAAGTGCACATGGCCAAACTCATGGATGATCAAATT
Source organism: Triticum timopheevii (assembly GCA_963921465.1). Lineage (NCBI taxonomy): Eukaryota > Viridiplantae > Streptophyta > Magnoliopsida > Poales > Poaceae > Triticum > Triticum timopheevii. Next base: position 452,267,555 of record OY997262.1, read on the forward strand.
CCACGGCATAATGGTGTGACGGGATCTATAGAAGAGGTGTGTGCCCATCTCATCGTCCCTTTTGCATAGGGGGCACAAGACGCAGTTAGTCCACCCATGGCGGGCTAGCTGGTCCGCTGTCCAAATACGGTCCTGAATGGCCAACCAAGCAAAAAAAATTGACCTTGGGTGGCACCCAAGGTTTCCTAATCATGAAGTCCATGGTAGAAAGCGTCAGGCCAAGGAATTGGGATTTTTAAGCCGTGGCCGCTGAGTAGGTTCCATCATTGGCATGCTTCCAGGCGATGTCATCGTTAGTACGCTCATCAAGGTGAACCTCATTCAGGAGCATCCAAAGGATAAAGAATTGGCGGATGTGTGCACTGGAGATGATGATATCACGGTTGATCTTAAGAATCCAAGCTTGCCCATTGAGGGCCTCCCTCACTTTCTAATTCTTTCTCGCTGAGGCCTCAAAGATGAGGGGAGCAATGTCCTTAGCCTTTCGTCCGAGAAGCCACAGAGAGTCCCAAAATGGCGTTTTGGCACCATTGCGAACTGTGATGGTTGTTGAGGCATAGAAAAACTCAAAATCCTCCTTTGTACATGGGTTGCCAAGCCCCACCCAAAGCTTGTTTGGTTCATGCCGTTCATACCATGGCCATCAAAGCCGCAAAGCCTGGCCGAACTTGTTGGTATTGAGGACCCAGAGACCACCATATTCTTTTGGGCGATAGTCCGCCTTCCAGTTGAACTTGCACTTGGCCCCGGTCGTCCTATTCGAGGCTTTTTGTTGGTACCCTTTCAGCAGTATGGCGTGCCCGTCAACTATAAGGCGCTTGTGCAACTTAGTCAATCTCATGATATGTCGGCTCGATCTCTTATAGGGTTAGAATGAGTGTGTGTGCATGTATGTTAGCGTCTACGTCTATATACTCTGCTTCTCAAAATAAAATTAAAACTCTTAGTTCACTTAGCTAAATACACCCTTTCGGACCAACTAGTGAGAGAGAAGTCATGGAAGTAACAGCTAATCACTCGTCGTTTTACTTTCTGTCCATTCCGCTCAACTTCAACTCTTCAACTGACATCACCATAAAAAACGTTGCATTGTAGAGGCTTGGGAGGCGATTGTGGCGACGACGGTGATGGGGGCGAAGGGGGTTTATGTACCCACGAAAAGACGCACTCTGGCGGGAAACGGGGGCTGATTTGCCGCGTGCGGGTGGGAAATGGGTGCTGATTTGTCGCATGCTGCTGGGAATGGCAAATTACCGTTTGTAAGTTTTCACCAGTATTTATGAAGATCTAGATGCATTGTCCGAGTTGATTCAAGGAAATTAAAAGCTCGATGGCTTTTTATACAGGGGAGGGGGAGGGGACTATTTGCCAATTGCACTATCATACTTTTCTGTTCGCCAACGAAGCATCGAAGGATGTACTTGGCACCATCAGGACTGTTGGCAAACAACGGCGGAGCTTAGTTGGGGATAACAGGGGCCATGGCCCCCTGCCTCACTACCCCCCCCCCCCCCCCCCCCCCCCCCCCAAATACACACACACACAAAAATCATAATTGCAACCTCACCCCCCGAACATCCTGCCTAGCTCTGCCACTAGCTGGCAAAACAAAAAAAGGACAACAGCTTACTTTTCTCGCACAGGAGTGACTCGATCGACGACCAAAGAAAGGTAATATAGTACAAAAATTTCAGCACATCTCATGAAGGATTGTCTGCCATGAGCCAATTTATTCTGCCTATCAGCATGCGCCGCCAGTACCAGAAACCATGCGTGCAAAGCACTTGTACGTCTATCTACTGATATCGCCATGGCCATTAGCCAGGTGGATAGTTCGGTTGGAGTTGGATTTATGTTATCAACTGTCTGTCCAACTGAACTTCGGTGTAAGTGGCCAAGTGGACATCATGCTCGAATTAATTAACTTACGTGACTTATATACTTAGAGAGAGAGAGAGAGAGAGAGAGAGAGGCTTGCTAATTAGCTAGCAGCTAGCTCTTTCTTTCTTTTTTAGCTGAGCAGCTAGCTAATTGGTTTAAGAGGCAGTCATGTTTGCTTTATCGGCAAAAAGTAAAGTGTAATGGTCAGATGGATATGTTGAAAGTTCAAACTATCCGTGTGGGTATATGATTTCTATTCAGGGTATTGGAGAGAAAAAATATTGGGCAATAATCTATTCTCCACTATGAGAGGTTGACAAAGTTGTACTCCCTCCGTCCGAAAATACTTGTCCTAAAAATGGATAAAATGGATGTATCTAGAACTAAAATAAGTCTAAATACAACCATTTGTAGGACAAGTATTTCCGGACGGAGGGAGTACTACATTTTCTGCATGTCCAGTGTACCACTACTGCGATAAAAGTTGTTATTCTTTTTTATTTGCATTTGGCAGGTCTGTCCATAACAATCCATATGAAAGAAAAGGACAACCAAGCTGTGCTCAGCATCCACAACTCCTCGAGTGCTTGCTTATTACTGAGTAAATTGATGTCGAGGTCTCCTTGCATGCAGTTTATTCAGCTGAGCTTACGGAGTATCCTCTTACAGCATGCATGCACGTCCAAAGTCAACCCACACGATCGACTAGACGTCACGAGAACTTTTTTTTTTTTGCGATAGTCACGAGAACATATCCAGTGATGCACGCACTCACATGCTATATAATCCTTGTGTAAATAAGTGTAAGACGTTTTAAATTACTAAAATAGTGATCTATTAAAATGTATATTATTTTTTGCTTTTTGGAAAGGGCACGGACGAATTCGAACAGCTGGTTTTAGAGATCTCTCAGCTAGTAATTGGCAAGTCAAACGACAACGGACGCACAGATCACCGCCATTAGTTGCACGATCGAGGTCGAGCTTAGGGCACATGGCTTTCCGTCGACGCAAGGGCCGGCGCACGTACGGAAGGTCGGCACAGGCCATGCAACCCAAACCAAACATATACAATACCCCATCAGTGCTAGCTACTCCATTACCAGCATCGACATGATCATCACTTGTTACAATCTTGTCAGCACCGGCCGGGCTCCATTTTGAAGTTCACTTCCTATCACACACCGGGGCTGGCATATTGGTGGTAGTGGAAGTGTCGAACCCGTGGAAAGTGCACGGGACAACTCAGAGACGACGGAGCAACCGACCACCAACCGATCCACAATTCAAATATGCTCTATCTTTGCGTGTGCACGTCGCCCTAGTGCTACACTAGTTTCGATCGTACGGGCTCCTCAAGCACACGAGAGACGCCTATATAAACCAGCCACCTTGCGCTCGGAATGGCATCGCATGCATTCTGGCACTCATCCAGCACTTGCGTGGCATTTGTGTTGAGCTAGCAGATCAGTTGCTGTAGAGTGCAGATAGGTTCCTGAGCTTGCATGCGCAAGGGCATGGCCAAGGCTTGCGAACTCCGCGGTGTTTTGATGGTGGTTTGTGCGCTCCTCCTTCTCTCGTCCTCTTTCGTCGCAGCTGAGCCGGGTGGCCGGCAATGGGCTCATGGGAGAGAGGCAACGGTGGCGCCCACGATGATGGCGAGAGGGCGTTTTGTAAGAAAGGTGCTCCGGGAGGAGATGGTCCAGGCGGACGACGATGGTGTCGTCGACATTGGCGGCTCTAAGAGGAAGAGTCCCGGTGGCCCAGACCCGCAGCATCATTAACTGATGTCGACGTCGCCGTGTATGCAGTTTCTCTACAACGGCATCATATACATGCTTGGGACCTGAATCCCAAGATAGTTCGATGGATCAAGTTTGTGTTATTCTTGCTGTCTTGAATCTTGATATAGCGAAAGAAATGGTTTTGTTTCCAAGCTTTTTTGTTTGTGGTTTCCAAGCATATGTGTATACATGTTACATATATACACAGTATATTAGGAGACGCAGCACAAGTTTGTGGAAAAGATCAAAAGTTGTGACACATTTTCTCAAAATAAATTTTATTTTCATCCGCATTTTGCCACCCCTTTGCGCAAGTTTCAGTTTTTTTTCTGACTGGTGCACAAGTTTCTATTGTATGGAATTGTCTACTACCATAGTGGGTGCCCAAATTTTATTGAAGTCTCAATGCCAAATTTTAGTACTTGCATAAGCAACTTTTCGTTCCGTGGTAAACTTGAGCATTTCGACATATACCTTGGATGCATTTTACTCAATTTGATCACAAGTTTTTGCTCCCATACGTGAGCACGTAACGTCGTAACCATTTACACACTGATTGTTTAATTTTGACCGCACGACCCGCTTGGTCTTACCTTGGAGTACCTTTATCTATTTTATTTATGTCCTTTCCAAAGACGATATGGACTAATTGTCAACTAATAACCTAACTAATCCTGAAACTTTATGTAATACCTACACTAGCGAAAAACAGTCATACTTTCATTTTTGCCGACGCAGCACCAGAATTGCCGGCAAAAGAAGAAAACGACGTGGCCCTATTTTATCCACACATATGGACGAGATGATCGACGACCAAACATAGTAATACTACAAGATTGTCAGTATGTTAGACAATTAATTCCGCCTATCGACGCGCGCCGCCGCCACTAGAAACCGTATGCTGTGTGCAAAGCACTCGTACGTGCTTGTCTGCTGATATCCTTGTGGCCATTAACCAAGTGAGCAGTTTGGTTGGAGTTGGGCTTATCAGCTGTCTGTCCAACTGAGTTGGTGAGCAAAAGCGCCCAGAAAGATGGCATTCGTACTGGTTCATGCCTGCCACTCCTGCTTTAACAAAAAGCTGGAGTAGCTAGCGAATTAGCTAATTGAATAAAGCGGCCACATTTGTCCCGAAACAGGCTTTCGCCCCGTTTTATATATAAAGCACCAACTACATAGAGTACACGGACGAACGATACAAGAGGATGGGGTAACCCTCAAACAATGCCGATCCCAGGCTAACCGCTATTACGCACCACGCACATGACAACGCTACCGAAATAGAGTACAGAAGGAACTGAGCAACACCACACGAAGCCCTATATCACCTAAGTTCCACGACAACGCCCCCAGAAGGGAGAACAGCGCTAAGCGTCGCCGTTGCCGAGTCCCGAATAGACTTAGGTTTCCACCCGGAACTCGGACACGGAGAGGAGCACCACGACGACATCTTTAGGAAGATAACGACGCCCGCGAGCGTCGCCGTCGTCGGCGACAAAGCGCAGAGCTTTCACTCGGCAACTCCCCCGCGTCACCAAACGAGGTCTCCAGGGCCAACGCGACGCGCCCAATACTCCAGATCCGGATCGGGGCGCCGCCATCGTCAGAGACAAATAGCGCGCCCGAGCCACCCGCTGCATCATCTCTCGTCGCCCACATGACCAAGAGAGAATGCCATCACCGCCGCCATGGTGCCCGCCGGAGAGCCAACCATGCGGACCGCCTTCCGGGGCCGCCATCCCGGCATCCATGTCCAAGGCTCCACAAAACATCCACGTCACGGTGCATCCACCTCAGTAGGAGGAGTAAAAGGGATCTCCTTTCACTCCTAGCCCGGCATCAGTCTCGGAGTATGGGTCGATGCCTCCACAGTAGGAGGCTCCCACGCTTGCGTCTCCAGCCGGTCGCGGTGGACCGTGGGATACACTACCCCGTGACTCCCGACGGCCGTCGCCGAGGGCGGTTGCACGACGCCATGTCCGTGGCCCTTGACGGCGATCTGCCGACAGCGTTGCGAAGCCCCGACCACCACCAGCATCCACCGTACCCGCGACGTGAGAGACCTCAGCGCCCACGGGCACCTCCGGGATCGAGCCCAGGCACACCAACCGGGAGCGCAAACTCTGACTCGCCCCGGGCCCCTTCCAGATCCGCCCGAGCACGAGCCCCAACTCATAGCCATGCCTTCGGCGTCGAGCCAGGGGAAGGAGGCCCGCTGCCACCACCCAGCGCCACCGACGGGGGGCCGACACCCAGCTCGAGCACCGCCGCCCCACCGACACGCACCATCCGTGCCCCCGGCGGCCACGTTTGTTCTGTCAGCAAAATGGAAGGGTGAAAGTTTTCATGGATATAATTGTAGAAAGTTCAGACTATCCTTTCTGAAGGAAAAACTTGTTGGCTTATTAAACAGAATTTGAATATCCCTTGAAAAAAAAACAGATTTCGAATAAGGTTAAACCAGTTTAGTGACATGACAATGGTGTTAACTGAACAAGCATATAAGACAGACTAATTAAGCATGTCTAGCGCATTCGCGTTTTTTTTGGGTTTTCATTCGGTTGTCCCTGATTAGCCGAGAGTGTTAGGTTTTTGGGTCCGGTTTTCCTTATAAACGGGACCAGCTCTCTTCATTTTAATGAAATGCAGGAACCCTTGCCCTCACATGAGGTTTCTCAAAAATAAGACAGGCTAATTAAGCATGTCCAGCACATTCACGTTATCACGTATTATGAACCAAAAGCACATGTGAACATTGAGAGGACTAGGACAAAAGAGCCAGCCTGAAAGTAGAAGTAAGAGAAAAAATAGGTACCAAATAAAATAAAAATGCTAGAAAGAGGTTGAAAGAAATCAATGGGTGTGAAAATACAATGCCCCCAAATGCAAGAAAGGAAAGTACAAAATGGAAAAAAAAAGAAAATTAAGTTAGAGAAACATATGAAAGGAACAAAATGTATTTAGATATGTAGTTCTAATTTCTATATAGAATATTTTGAGTCCAAGACAAGAGATGAGTATCAAAATCAAATATTTTTAGAGAGCAAAGGAGGGGCGGGCAACTCTAGCACATTCCATAAAGCACGCCATCTGTAAAACAACTGTTATTATAAAGAACAAAGGTTAAAATCCCACTCTAGAGATTCTGCAAACCGGATGTTGTTGTAAAAAATTTAAAGGATGCCCAAAGATCTGGCTTCCGGCCATTATATTTTGAGAAAGGAGGGAGTTTTGACGATGCACTCTATCCTGAATGCTTTGAGCACGACTGAAATATCCCGCCTGTGGTACCGCCACCACTTCCTATTCGATGTGCCGCCTCATGCCACCCACTTAGCCCCCCTCCGACGTTGACTCAGACGGCGGTGATACGAGCATTTTGTTGAGTAGCACTCCGAAGTCGCTCATGAAGGCTCCTTCCCCCTCCTCCTAGACGCCTCCATCCCGCCAGGGTTGAATAAAGTGACGTCTCGGAAGAAGAAATCGACGGTGCAAGGTCCTTTCCGCATGTCTCCGCCCTACTCTCTTCGCCCCTCTGGTGGCTTCCCTAGCTCCCAATGCTGCTCCGGCCACCCCACTGACCTCCACGACTGTGATCAACCCTAGCCCCGGGGATGTGTCCGGTGAAGTGCTCAATAGGTATGAAAGTTTTCCCTTTTTCCCCTTGATTTGTTGGTTCAGTTGTAGGAGTAGCAATGCGAGTGTGGCATTGCTACTAGTTAGTGCGTCGGTGCGTGCATGCAAACTACTCGTGTTCTGACAAAGACAGAGACGAGCTAGCCAATTAGCTAGCTGATTGGTGTAAGAGGCGGCCCTTTGCTTTGTCGGCAAAAAGAATATTTTGACTGGATGACTGGATGTGTAGGATTTGTATTCAGGGTATCAATTGGAGCTGGAGGGGCCTATTCTCCACTGGGATATCTAGGGTGACGAAGTTATTCAGTTAGAAGAATACTGTGTTCACTGGATTTGGATGTCCAGTGCGCCGATACCACTACACAGATAAAAGTTGCCCATCTTTTGCATTTGCGTTTGCATTTTGCATGTCGATCTGTCCATACCAATCCTGATGAAAGAAGAGGAAAGCTCGTGCTGATCATCATCCACGAGTCCACAAGTGCTTGCTTATTATCCTCGCACTTGCATGCATGTGCCCAACCTCAACCCAAAGAAACGACTGGCCGGCCGGGTCCGGGTCACGAACGTGTGCGCGTCCACGATTCCTTGTTTGTTTTTGACATGGACACGGACGAACTTTTGCACACATGCATGCACCCAATCCATGCATTGCAGCCGTAGCAAAATCCACAACAATGAGCTAGCGCACGCGGGAGGTCTCGATCAGCCGGCATGCAAGCAGTGCAAACCTAGTGCAGTACTAGCTAGTCAGCACTGGCCGGGCCTTGTCACGTCGGTATGTGTGTGTATCTAACCCACGTGCGTACGCTTTATACATAGATCGGGGACGAGACTTGCCTGCTCCCTTCCCATGCTTCTATCCGTGCTCCCGCGTACGTTGCTTGATTTGATTGGAACAAAATAAAACCCAGACCCACCCCATTAAAATCAGGGGGCGGATAATTAGATTAGAAAGAAAAAACGAAAAACAACAGCCGTAGGATGAAGTGGGAGCACGGATGGGAGCACGGTAAGGAAGCAGGCAAGCCGGATCCATAGATCGGTAGTGCAGTACTAGCTAGTCAGCACTGGCCGGGGCCAGCGACCCTATCCTGTCGGGCGCCACCTCGGAGTTTGCCGGCCGGCCAGCCGTGTTATCGCACGCCGGAGCCGGCGACCCTATCCTGTCGGGCGCCACCTCGGAGTTTGCCGCCCGGCCAGCAGCCGTGTTATCGCACGCCGGAGCCAGCGGATTGGTTGACCCCCGTGGAAAGTGCATGGAACAACGCAGAAACGATGGAGCTGCCAACCGATTTGATATGCTCTCTCTCGCGTACGTGTGCACGTACGTCGCCCTAGTGCTGACCAACGCGACGACCAACGCGACGCCTATATAAACCAGCCACCTGCTGCTCAAAATGGCATCCGCACGCATCAAGGCGTACGTTCACAGAGCAGAGTTGCCGTTGCATTTGCATTTGCGTTGCAGGTTCAAGTTCCTAGCTAAGCTTGTACGCGTATGGCCAGTGCTTGCGTGCTCCGTGGTACGGTGCTTGTGGTGTGCGTCCTCCTGGTTCTCTCGTCCGCATCTGCCGCGGCTAGCCGGCAAAGAGGTCATGGGAGAGAGGCCACGGCGCCGGCGGCGATGGCAATGGCAACAGGAGGGCACTTCGTCAGGAAGGTGCTGCGGGAGGAGATGGTTAAGGCGGACGACCAGGGCGACATTGGGCAGTCTAAGAGGACCAGCCCCGGCGGCCCAGACCCGCAGCATCATTAGCTGATGTCGGTTCACTGCCGGTCTCGTTGCATGCACACAGTTTTCATGCAACAAATTACATATCTGCCGGGCATCATAGGGGCCTGAATTCAAGCTGATCTAGCTTGTGTTCCTGTCTTGCATGCTAGCAAAGAGAAAAAAAAATTCCCCAATCATATATGTATACAGTGTACGTACGTCGTTGTTGATATCTACGGATTACCTTTGACTAGTAATGTACTACCACGTTACGATAGAACCACCATGTGTGTGGAATGGGTTATATATATGTTGTGAGTGGTTTCTCACAATGAATACATTTCAACTTTTGTCCGCATTTTTCATTGTTTTGCACAAATGTCAGTTTTATTGGATTATCTAACTTGGTTGTCCCAAATTCTTTAAAACTCCGCCACATTATATAATATTTTGATCAGCATTTTTTTTCATTCCCCTAGCTTACTTATACATAATTAGTACTCCCTCCGTTTTTTCTTCATATAAGTTTTTTCATAAGTCAACGTATCTCCAATTTGACAAAGACATGTAGGAAAAAGTATCAACATCCACAATACCAAATAAATATCATTAGATTCATTATAGAGGAAAGTAGTTTCCTATTAAATGTATTTAGTATTATAGATATTGACATTTTTTTAATATAAATTTGGTCAAAACCTGCAAAGTTTGACTTGATACATATCTTATATGCAGAGTAAAAAGGAATGGAGGTGGTATGACAAAACTTTTAGTTATCTCGGGTAAAATTGCATGCTTCCAAACCCCATAGTGAGAAAGGAGTCATGCCATTAAACCCCTAGCCCCTTGGTAAATAATCAACCTTTTAAATCCCGCCGGTTGTCCTCACCTTTGACCGTCAATCGACCATCTACAAGCGGGGGGTGGCTATTACTAGTATCATAGATGAAACCCTTTAGCAAGTTTGAGGAACCATATTGGTATACTTCCTGAGTTTCAAGGCCATTTCGAGTGATGCCAAATACTCTATTTCACTACCATGGACACATTATTCTCAATTTCATGCCATTCTCTTGCACAAAAACTTAGTACACAATGGTAATATGTTTGACAGAGAAGCTAACCAACAGTGACTTGCTAGGTAGAAAGCTAGCAACCACTTTCTGGAATCTACATATTCGGTTGTTCGTGGACCCTTGTGGCACAAAAAAGGAAAACATTGCTCTTTTCCCTTTCTCGAAATTGGAAAACCACATGTTTTCGAAATCCCTTCAAAACCACTTTCTAATTGATAAGGATGGGATTTCAAAATAAAATTTAGAGTTCCCGGAATTTTTATTTTCAAAATTAAGATAACTTTCAGAATTTTCAGTGTTAGCTTTCGACTTTCACGAACTCCGGTGCTAGCCCCCGGAAATTCCAGTGCTATTTTTTAAAACCACATGCCAACCGCTATTTCACCACACTTTCTATAAAATTATCAAAGTCTTTCAAAAAAAATTATCAAGGTTGCAACGATTTCATCATAGCTTCTAACAATTTTCACGAAATTTAGAAGCCAACTTTCAAAATTCTAGGAACCAACAACATTTAAAAGAATGTAATGTTACTTTGAAACAATGTAAATAACTAAACTTTCTGAACATAATATATGCAGTGGAGTTCGCATAGTTGGTGGTGGGTGTTGTACCTCTTCATGGTGAGCAGCTAGAGGCATGTCATCACGCTTCGAAGCGGAGGCAAGGAGTGCCCCTCGTGAGGTGGGGAGTTGGCATCACATCTGATAGTGGCGCCCCCAAGTGTGTGGACTCAGCGAAGTGTGCTTGGTGAGGTGTCTCCCTCCAATGTGGCGGCATTGTTGGGTAGGGTTGTAACTTGTGACCATGTGCTCTAGTTTAGGTGGCACTCGCTTAATCGCAGATGCAGGAGTGCATCAGGTAAGTTCTAGCTAGGTATATTTCCATGGGAGGGAAGCTAGGCGGCGTGTCGGTCAGCATGGGAAGGGTATGGGGAGGTGAGTTTGGTAGCATGTTGATTTGTGAGAGAATACGCGACGAGGTGGCCCAACGATGCATTGCCCGAGATGAGGTTGGGGAAGGGTGAGAAAGGAGAGTAAGGTTGAGAAAGATGGACAAAATGGGATGTAGTCATAAGGGGCGTGTGTGGGAGCAAGAAAATAAATAGCATTGGGACTGGAGTCTTTGGAGAAAGAAAATGCGTGCTATGGTGTGACCGTGGTAGGACAGCAGTGCAGACAGTCAAAAATTCACTATGGCCACAGGTACCCGTGGATAGCCCTTCCGATCTGTTTGATAGTCCCTCTGCCCATGGATACAATATCAAGCTGTTATTTGGTTTGAACTTTGAACATCAGTAGACTAACAAAAACTATACTACATGTTTCTCAAACAAAAAATCTACTACATAGTATTAATGAAAATTTCTTATTGAAAACTTCTTGTAAATACCAACCCAATGGTATTAACTTTTGCTCAAGGGAGGAGCAGAACTATTGCTGCTCAACTTGTTGGTACATCTCTCCTCCCTTTGTCCCTCCTCCAAGAAAAGACGGCTAGGGTTTCTGCCTCCCGTCGGCGGCGCCGCCGATCTCCCACGTACCCTGTGGCCTTAGGGCAATGGGTGCGCGGTGGATCCCGGCCCTTGCTGGCGGGAGGGCTCCGTTTTTAGGTGCTTCTTCAAGTTTTGTTAGGGTTTGTGTCCTGCTCAAGAAGACGAGGCGGCGGCGGCTTCTTGAAGATGGAATAAAGTTCTCCCCGCCTAGCCCCTGCCCCAATGGTGTGTCTAGCATCGTCGGAGGGCGTGTGGAGGTGTGTCTCCGGTGGGTCTCGCGAGATTTGGTCGGTGACTATCTTTTGTGGATCCACTCGGTTTCGGTCTTTATTCGTCTTTGTTTATGTGTCTTCAAGTTGGATCCTTCCGATTTAAACTTCTCTCCATCGGCCGCGATTGCTGTTCTGGGGCGTTAGTCCTACGGGACCTTAGCACGACGACTTCCCGATTGTCTACTATAACAAGTTGTGCCCGGCTCCGACGAGGGAGGGGCGATGACGGCGACGCAACTTCGGCTCGCTTCAGTGTTTGTAGTCGTCGCTAGATGGTTTATGAACCAGAGTGTAATTTGTACTGTCATGATTGAAGATGTAGATCGACAGTTTTCCGCGAAAAAAAATTTGCTCAATAAAAATACCAACCCGATGGTTTTTTTTTTTTGACATGTAACCTATTCTTCGTTGGCCAAATTAATAGTTAATCAGAACACAAATTACAAGACGGCCGGTGTTGTATACTCACGGAGTGTTCCGCTTTGACTTGGTCATCTATACCTGTTGTACAAACTGCCACCTTCATATATACGGATGTTGACTTGGTCATATATACTTTATATGAACCTTATGGGCTTATGGCCTTTTCAGGAGGATATGAACTATTTGTCTACTTTTTTTAGGTGACGTGCACTATTTGTCGACTAACCTGATTTATCCGGAAACATACTTTATGCAAGAACTGCGCCATCGAACAACATCCGTACCTTGTCTGTCTGCCGACGTAGTGGAGAAGGGTGTGTACGCAGCACGATAACTGCTGCCAAACAAAGAAAACAAAAGTTCTCTTGCCGCACAAGCGTGAGAAGACGATCGAAAAAAGTAACACTGTTATACTACAAAAAAACTCAGTAGAGCTCACGAAGACTTGTCTGCCACGTATAGACATGCGCCCTAGAACCAGAAGCCGTATGCGTGCAAAAAATAATCCTGTTAGCTATCTATCTAACTAGCTCAACTATTTGTTAATGATAAGTTGAATGATAAATTTGTTAATGCAGTTCTAGAAAACTTGTACAGCAGGCCGGATCATAGACCCATATTTGTTAATGATAAGTTGAATGATAAATTTGTTAACAAAAGCATGGACCGGCTGTTCTGCATTTTGATGCTCGCTGGTTGAAGGAGAAATATTTTCATGCTGTCGTACAGACGGCATGGGCTGGGGCTGGTCCTGATACTGTACACAAGCGACTGCACATGTGGGACAGATCGGTGTTAAAAAGCAAACGTAACATGTTTAGGGCCGCCATCACAGATGAGAATGAGGCTCGGCAGAGAGAACTCTCTATGGAGATTGAAATTTGTTTGTAACAAGAGGAATTATATTGGACCCAAAGAGGCAGAGTAGACTCGCTCAAATTTGCTGACATAAATTATTATTTTCATCATGTGGCAAGTGCTAGAATGCAGAGAAACAAAATAAAAGGTTTAAGAGATCATGATGAGCATGGAGTTATGCAGGATAGCATTGCTCATCTAAACCCAATGATATCCAGCTATTTTTCGGGACTGTTTAGTACGGAAGTAGACGATGTCGACCCTGATATTCTTAAGGACATGAATGAGGAACTTACGAAACCTTGCTCCGCAGACTCGCAGAGGATGTTAAAAAAGCTTTGTTCTCTATTGGTGATTTGAAAGCTCTAGGTACAGATGGCTTACATGCAATATTTTTAGAAAAAATGTTGGCATATTATTGGGGACACTCTTTGCAGCGAAGTACTTTCGATAATAAATGATAAGGTAATACCTGAAGGATGGAACGATACTGTTATAGTCCTAATTCCTAAGGTAGACAATCCAGATAAAATTTCTTTATGCAATGTTCTTTATAAGGTCATTTCAAAAATGATTGCAATGAGATTGAAGCAAGTTCTAGAAGATATTATATCACCTATTCAGAGTGCTTTTGTTCCAGGATGAATGATTACAAATAATATTCGTGTGGCCTTCGAATGTACGCACATGCTGAAAAATAAAAAGAAGGGAAAGGAGGGATATTTGTGCCGTTTAGATATGCACAAAGCATATGACCGTGTAGAGTGGATATTTTTGAAGAAGATGTACATAATTAATATATCAAATTTTAGTTATCTCCACAAGCGTCACCCAACCACAAGGTTCCCAAAGCGGCGCCTTCAAGAAGGGATCGGCGCCGTGAGCGCCGCCGCCGCCCAACAAAGTTAAGGCTTTTGCCCGGGAAACCTAGGGGAAGGTGAAGTAAGGAGATCAGTCCATACTGATGCCTCCAAGGAGGGAAACGGCACCACCAGCCGTCGGCGCGCCTGGTCATGGCCGGCCAGGGATATCTCCCGAACTAGATCTCCGCCACCAGTAGCACCTCCTGTACAGAACCGGCGACCAAGATGAAGCGCGGCCCGACCAGGCTGGCCCGCACGCCGAACAGGGGAGAAAGAGAGGCGCCAGATCGCGCACACCGACCGCCGCAGAAGCCGCCGTCGGCCGCCAACAAACACCGAATCCCGCCACCTGCGCGGCCGGGACACCGGATCCACCACCCGCACGACTGTTAGCCGGCCGTGCCTTGCTAATGGAGCCACTGCTCCAGATCCGGGGTTCCCCTCACAGGAGCAGGGCAACCGAGGCCCCGCCGCCACCATCCTTGACGCCCCGGGCTTGCCCGGCGGCTGCCTCAGGCGGCGGCGAGGGAGGGAGGAGGGAAGGGGGTGAGGAGGAGGAGCGGCTAGGGTTGGGAGGAGGAGGCGGCCTGTCGGCAAAAAGATGGCTCATTCACACATGCATGCACCCAATCCATGCATGCTGCAGTCGTAGTAAAATCCACCACAAGGAGTGCATATGTGCAGGTGCAACCCACCTACGTACGCATGCAGTATGCTTTGTATATCGACCAGTACGTACTAGCTACGTACTCCATTACCGGGATCGACTTTTACTTGTTAATAATCTTGTCAGCAGCAGCCGAGGCCCGGCGACCCTATCCTGTCGGGCGCCACCTCGGATCGAATTTGCCGGCCGGCCAGCCGTGTCATCGCACGCCGGAGCCGGCGGATTGGTTTGAACCCCGTGGAAAGTGCACGGAACAGTGCAGAAACCACGGAGCTACAAACCGATTTGATATGCTCTATCTTGTGTATGTCCAGTTCCGCTACGCCTATATAAACCAGCCCACCCTGCAACTCAAAATGGCACCCACACGCATCTAGGTGTTGCAGGTACATAGGTTGCTAGCTAAGCTTGCATGCGCATGGCCAAGGCTCACGTGCTCCGCTGTGCGGTGCTGATGGTCTGCGTCCTCCTGGTTCTCTCGTCCGCATCTGCGGCGGCCGAGGCAGCTGGCCGGCAAAGGGGTCATGAGAGAGAGGCCACAGCTCCGGCGAAGATGGCAATGGCGAGAGGCCGTTTTGTCAGGAAGGTGCTGCGGGAGGAGATGGTTCAGGTTGACGGCCATGGCGACATTGGCCAGTCTAAGAGGACTAGCCCCGGCGGCCCAGACCCGCAGCATCATTAGTTGATGGTGGTTCACGGCCGGAGGTCTCGTTGCATGCATGCAGTTTTCATGAAAAATCATTGTTCTTGTCTTGGTAGCATTTTCCCAAGCATAGTGTAGTGTGCTACTATGTTTCCACCGAAGTGGAGTACTCCTATATAACATGCATGCGTGTGGAACGGGTTATATGTTGTGACTGGTTTCTCAGAATGAATTAATTAACTTTTGTCCTCATATTGTCACCGTTTTGGACAGGTTCCAGTTTTATTGGATCGTCTACCCTACGTACGTGTCCCAAGTTTCTTCAAGTCTCTACCACATTCTAATATTTTGATCACCAAAATTTTCCATTCCCTTGGCTAACTCAGAGCATCTTCAACCATGTACCTCTAATTTGACTCCTCAAACGCCCGTTTTGAGCCCCTACTTCCTTGTCCGCGCAGCCATGCTTCTCATAATTTTTTGCGATGAAGATGGTGTTATATACTCGCGGAGCGTTCAGCTTTGACATGTCATATACCTTTTGTACAAACCGCCACATTTATATACTTTATTAACGTTATTATTATTATGGCCTTTTCAGGAGAATATGAAGGAGTATCTTTCTTCTTTTTTAGGTACATATGGACTATTTGTCGACTAACCTAATTTATCCAGAAACTTACTTTATGCAAGACCTACACTATCGAAAAACATCAGTAATTTTTCTGTCTGCCGACGAAGCAGAGAAGAGTGTACTAAGCAACACGAGAACTGATGTCAAACGATGAAAACGGCAGTTTTCTTGCCGCGCACAAGTGAGAGACGACTACCAAGAAAAGGTAATACTCAAAACAAAATCAGTAGAGCTCACGAAGAATTGTCTGCCACGAGAGCCGCTTTTATAACTCCACCTATGGGCGTGCGCCGCCACGACCAGAAACCGTGTGCGTGCAAAGCACTCTCGTATGTGTCGCATCCGGCCACCGTGGCCATTAACCTTGGACAGTCGATCTGGTTGGAGTTGGGGACTTGGCCGGTTATATCAACTCAACATGTCTGTCCAACTGAACTTCTGAGTAAGTGGCCAAACCCGAAGCCTCTGACGCGATTTAAAAGCGGCATCCGTACTGGTTCATGCATGATACTCGTATTTCTTGACAAAAAGAGAGAGGAGCTGGTCTGGTCAATTAGCTAGCTAGCTAGTTGGTCTAGCAAAGGGGCGGCCCTGTTTGCTTTGTCGGCAAAGGAGTGTTTTTTCTCTTGACAAAAATAAATGCGACGGTCAAGGATAACTGCAGAAAATCACTAGGAGAGGCCGACGAGGTTGTTCGCTTGTGTACACTTTCTACATTACCAACTTGGAACGCCCAACATGTGGTCCTAGTCCGAGCGAAGACTTGAAAGTCCCGCTAAGGATCGAAGTGCATATTGAAGACGCCCCAACATGTGACTAATATCATACACGCGAGAATCACATGTCGGTAACAAGATGGATATCACATCAAATACAACATTAACTAAATAGATAGTGTTTATTGGCTTATGCTCGCCACGGCAAAGGTAGGGGCTACAACGTAAGTAACATAATACACCAAAGAGCAATCATACAACAAGACATGATCCGATTAATTTTGTTTGCTCAAACCTGAGAACAAAATACCCCACAAGAAAGAGCACAAATTCTGATTGAGAAACATATAAGATCATGCCAATAGGTTTTGTAAAACCCAAGATATTTCCCATGCAAAGCTTGGCGTCAAATCTGCCAACAACACCATCATGCCCACTTGAACAGAACAGGAGGTTAACAATTTTTAACATGCATGAAAATTACATATTCTGACAGTAGGCATAAACTAAGCAACATTCATATACAACTTTAATTCAAAAGATGAATGGTTGATTTTATGTAATATTTGCAGAAGGCTGTGTTATGATGTACACTCCTGGACTATAATAAAATTTGATTCCAAAAGGACTAACATTATCATGGGCACTTCAACGGAAAGAAATAGCAGACGCATACATGGATGTCCCTGCGCCGCCTTTGCATGCACTAGGTACTACCATTTTGCCGCCGGCCGGGTCACTCGCTCCCTCGTTAGCTCATGCATATATAACATTTATATGAGCTACAACCCACCATTGTACATACAAATTACATATATGATGATGGCACAATCATCTCCTTGTCCTCCAACATCTGCAAGCACGACATCATCATTCTTCAAGGTTTTCAAGACCATAAACTCAATTCTGGCTTCATATTCAAAAACTGTGTACACGTGGTGAGGTCCTCGACGACATCCAGATCTACCCTAAAAGTGAAGATCCGTCCATAATTGGAAATGGAAGTTCAGTAGTCCATGGGAGAATACCATATGTTTTTTATTCTAAAATCAAAGAAGCTTTGTAGAAATTTTTTTAAAATAATATAGTCCTCCAATTTCTCCATACAAATAGTTTTAATCAAAGAGCGATTACATGAGTATTAAGATAGAACCAATTCATAGTACATTTGGTTGATCTTTTTTGGGTTTCAAAAAGATACTAAATATAAGTAAATTTATTTTGACATATCTATTTTGAGTCCACCATGTGTGTATATCAACAAAGTTGACGCCCGCCGAGAGTAAAATATCATGTTCTTCTTTTATAACAAAGAATAAAGAGCATTTTTTAAGCGACGAAATCGACAATCCACCTGCTTTGGGCTTTGCTCATTCAAGCTTTCTTCACTCTCATACCGTAATGTAGTAGTTGTTCTTAGGGATTTTTTCCGAATGTCCAGTTTTCTATTAACTTTAATCCTTTTTTTTGCAGCTTTCCCCGATTTTTATTTTACATTGAAAAAAATCATAATTCTTTTAAATTCATGAATTTTTCAATCACAAATATATTTTAAATTTGTTAATATTTTAAAAGTTCATGAACAACTTTCAAATTCTTTATCGGTTTTATAAATCCAGGTGTATATTTGAATTTCGTGATAATTTTTTTAAAAAAATAATAATTTAAAACTTTCCCTTAACATTTTAAAATTTATGGACATTTTCTAAATACACATACAGTTTTAAAAGACCTATGAATATATTTGTCTTTTTTTAGTCTAGAATATAGTGATCTAAAAGATCTGTAATAGCAGATGTAACAGGTTTTCTTTTTGGAGCAGGAGTATTCAGTCGTTTTTTAAACAGCTTTTTAGGGTTTTAAGCAAGTTTTCCTGCTTTTTTTTTTGAGAACTAGTTTTCCTGCTAACATAACAGTGGCAAACGAGCTGCGCACGCGTTATTGGACCTGGCCCGTGTGCGCCATTTGGAAAGGTGCCAGCCTCCCGGGTGTCTCTGACAGAAAATCCTATCTGCCACCCGTTGCTAGAAAATTGTCAGCCGGATGCTATATTTTTATTTTTATTTTCCTTTTTCTGTTTCTTTTTTGGGTTTTAGTTTTTTCCTTGTTCGTTTTTTCACTTGATTTTTTCTTTTATTTTATTTCTTTCAAAAAAATCATGATTTCAAAACTAATGCTTACAATTTCATAAAAAATTAATGTTTTTAAAAAATGTTTACACTTTCAAATTTTGTTTGGAGTTTCAAAGAAAATTCCTATTTTAAAAATTGTTCACGGATCTAAAAAATATTTTCTTTTTCCCAAATTTTTTTCACAGTTCAGAAATGTTCCCATTTTAAAAAAAAGTGTTTGTGTTTTCAAAATGTGCTTGTATTTTCGAAAAATACGTTCTTAAGCTAATGTTTGGAATTTTGAATTGTTCGGGACAAAAAGTGTTTGAATTTTCAAAGAATGTTAGGGTTATAAATATTGTCCACATTTTTAAAGATGTTTTGGAACTTCACAAATTGTTAGTATTTTCAAAAAAAATCGGCATTTCAAAATTGTTCACAATTTTTCTGGATGTTTCAAAAACGTTTCAAATCTAGTGGCTAGCAGCATGTGTTCAACAGTGCAAGTTTGATTCCCTCGCAAGGGTGCTTCTTTTATTTTTCATGCCGTGTGCTTCAAACCACTACTTGTTTCGCCCCCGGCCCTGACCCACAGCAACACCACCGAGACTCCGAGAGGAGAGTCCGGCCATCTCGACAAAGATCTTGTTGGTACACATGGCCCAAAATATGTCACAGTCGTCTCGTCTGCCATTCATATTTAGAGGGTATCCACTCCTGCGTATGTAAAGCATGTGATACTATTCTTCTCAAGGGAAAAGTATATAGCTACTGGCATGGTATCCAACACACAGTTTGTTTGTTGCCGTCTAAATCAAAAGGCGGCGAAATGGCAAAACGATAAATCTTACTCCCTCCGTTCCAAATTACTCGTCGTGGTTTTAGTTCAAATTTAAACTAAAAACCACGACGAGTAATTTGGAACGGAGGGAGCACGTGTCATGCCAATGAATGCCGCATGCGTTGTAGGTATTGAGTTGCAATGGCAATCGTAGTTCTAAAAACAAGGCAATCGTACATAGCAAGCAAGAATTCGATTCCACATACTTCTGCTCACATTTAATTTGTTCCACTGGGTTTTTGAAGATACTATCAAGATACCCACCTACTCGCTCCGGGTTCATGTATAAATCGGCAATCATCAATGGGAATTATTCAGAGTTGGATTACATTTTCGTTTACTCACCAGCTCAGGCTTTTGATCTAAAAACTAATTAATGGTGCAGCTGGCAAGTTTTATTCCACAGATTAAGCTCATGAGGACCAACCTTGTTAGCCACTCTCCGGCTAGCAACGTTGCCATGATGGGCCACTAGACGGTGAGAGAGCGAGTGTGGTAGGGAAGCAGCTGTCGTGCACACAGCTGAGCACGTCGCGGTAGTCCCTATCGATGGTGAAGGAGTCGTAGACGTTACTGTCACTGCTCTTCTTGTACTCGAACAGAAGCGACGAGTGGTTGAAGGCCGTCAGCTTGACGAAGCCATAGTCTTGATCCCTGAAGACGCTCCACCTAGGGATGGCCGTGGTGTAGCTGGAGAGGTGGCTGCCGCTGCCGCCCGCCACCACGAAGATGGTGCCGTTCATGGTGCCCGAGTAGTGGCTCCGCTCGCCGGTGACGCACTGGCTCTGGTAGAGCAGGCATGTGCGCTCGTAGTTGTGGACGTGGCCAAAGAAGGCCATGTCGACGCGGTACCGCTGCCACAACTTCTGCAGGCTCTCCCGGCCCTCGGGCTCCTCGAAGGATCCCTCGGCGGCGTACCACGCGTTGGAGGAGTAGCCCAGCACCCGGTGCGCCGCGAAGATGAGCCATGCCTGGTGCTTCCGGTCCACCGTGGAGAGGCACTCCTCGATGAACTTGTGCTGCGGAGTCCCCTCCCGCCAGTCGTGCCCCGTGTCCGCCACGCAGAACCGGAACATCCCGTAGTCCACCTTGTACCTTCGATGGCAGCCATTTCAACCCCAATAGTTTCGTAGGAATATATATACGGAAACAAATAGATCGATGCATGTCTGTGCCTGCACAGACCGAAAAATGTGTGTGCATACTAGAAGTTTGCTCTCTCGGCCGGTACGCCACACTCGCCGCCGGAGTCCTTGACATCGAAGAATCCACCGGTGTTGGGCCAGTCCCTTTCGTGGTTACCGCTGCGCACAGAGGACAAAACATAAGTTTTTACATGACACTCCATATGGACAAGAGCTCGTGCTGTCGTGGTGTGATCTGTATATCTATAACGTACCTTGCAACCATGTAGGGCTTCCTGGCACTGATGGGGACGACCTGCGCGGTGAACTGGTCCCACTGGGAGAGGTATCCGTTGGCATAGGGCATGTCACCGATGTGGAAGACGATGTCGTAGTTGTCCAAATCTTTGACCAGCGTGTCCATCGTGTTCAGCGATCCCGGCTGGTAGTTGGCGAACTCATTCGATCCGTCCCTCTCTGCCTGAAAATGAAAAAGCCAAACCATGTAGGACATATATGTTGGATTCCATTTATCAACATTTGAGTGTAGGACAGTTCCTTTATTTCATGTGAAGTGAAATTGGCTTGCATGCGTCACAAACCTTTCCCATGTCACCGAAGACGATGATGCGTTGCAGTGAGTTTTGTCCAGGGGTTGGTGGCGCCCGGAAAGTGTAGGACTTACCCCACACCATGGTACCGTCGGAGAGCTCGTGCCCGATCTTGTAAGAGTACCTGCATCGCAAACGAACTGGTCTTGAGTAATCCATTTTCCAAGGGTGGGAACTACTACATTTTTCCAAGGAATTTTCCTACTCTTTGTTGGGCCACAGGTCCCTCATGAAGGCCGTGTGGATGAACCCGGGGTCTCTCCACCCAACCGTCCTCGCCGGCTCTCCTGGATGAAAATGAAAACACACCATGAACCACACTCGTGAGCTTCTCTTGTTTTTGGACATCTTCACAAAGAAACGGAAAAAGGTACATACCGCACATGCTGCCACGGTTGAAGGTCAGCGTGCCGGCGGGCGTGCGGGTGGGGTTCCTGACCCCGCCGCCGGGGGTGACCATGCCCCACTCCACCAGCGGGTAGGCCTCGTCGATGTCGTAGCCGCTGGTCCATGTGACCGTCATTTCGTCGTGGGTCTTGCCCTGCGCCAGCCGCGGGAACACTGGGGCCTTGGGGTTCTTGAAAGCCACCGGCTTCGACACCGCCACCAGCTTCGGCTACAAAAGGTAGAAAAACACCACCATCACTTCACATAAAAATGTTGAGAGCGTGACAGTGCAGTAGAGAACTAGTTCAACCGCAAAAAAAATAAGTAGAACTTTAGTGGTTACATTTTCGAAGCCGCCGGTGAAGAGGGCGAAGGAGAAGTCGGAGCGCTGGTTGATGATCTGGAACCGGATGGTGCCCTTGCCCCAGTAGCGATAGTTGGCCGAGTAGTTGGCATACTGATACTGCATCCACACCCACACACACCCACACATCAGTTCAGCTCCATCATCATGGCCGGCAACGTGCATCGATCCATATTAACTGGCGGTTGTCATACATGAATTTTGAGTGAAGCTAATTAGTCAGCCGACCTTGATAGGCGCTGTGCAGAGTCCCGGCTCGTCGGCGTTCCTCCGCGGGTTAGGGCAAGAGCCCGAGCTGCATACGCACAAGAGATACATATCATACATATATTATTCCTCCATGCCCCAGAGGATCCTACAGGGATTAGAATGCCAAGGGAAAAGGCTTATTTTACATGAAATCGGCAGGGGAGAAGACGGCGATCCAGTCGTCGCTGGAAGGGTTCTCCCGGCCGTATTTCACGGTGACCCATTCGGTGCCTTCGCCCTGTCAGATGCATCTGAGTTGCTTAGATTTCTTTATATAACACAGAATTAACAATGTAGCACTTTATTCTTACAGTTTTGCTAAAGCACATGCATCATCACAAATGAGTCCAGCTGTATTTCTCATCAACTTTGTACACTCAAAAGTTCACGATTTGTATTTGTTCGTTCACTTTATGTACTCTAAAGTTGCACCAAGTGAGCAACAATTAATATGGATCGGAGGGAGTACAAGATATGATATCTGCTGGCTATTTGTCTAGCAAATGAACTAGCAAGGGAGTATTAGTGAGCAACTGAGCAAGCTAATGCATGTACCTGGTCGCCGAGCAATGTCGGCGTCGCCCGCACGTACGCGGAGCCGTGCAGTTCCACGGTGGCCTTGTGGATGGCGATCTTGGACAGCGGCTGGATCCCCTCGGCCGGCGACGCGCTCACCATCGCCGCCGCTGCCGCCATGGCCAGCACCGCCGCCAGGACGAGATGCGCCATTCTCCCCATGGCCAACACCGTCACCTCCCGTATCTTGTACGCACTGGCAGGTAGCTGCTCCTCTAGCTGGTGAGTGTCCAGTGTATGCCGGCCGGCCGGCCTATATGTAATACGTACTGCCACCAAGTGGCAGGCCGCGTGAACCACGGGCTATGTTAAACATTGGTTACTACGGAGTACGACATATACGACTCGATCGGTAGCGGCGTGATTCGTGGAGCAAGTTATTATGGATCTCGGCATGTGCTCCTGCTTTCTTTGGGTACTCTTCGTTTATCAGTCAAGACACTCTCTGAGAGCATCTCCAACAGCCGCGCTATAGCGCCGCGCGCAAAAAACCCGTTAGCGCGCGCGCTGCGGCTGGTTTTGCGCGTCCGCCTGCGCTGGCTCCAGCAGCGGCGCTATAATGCAGCGCGCGCGCGCTGCTCCAGCAGGGCGCAAAAATACAGCGCGCGCGCCGCACAAACCACACGTACATTTCAAAAAAGATAAGCAAAAATGATCAAACAAACAAAATAAAAATCAATAACAAATAATTCAAAATAAATCATTACAACTCAAACAAATAGTTTATCGTTCAGTACAACAACAAATAGTTCAAAATAAATTGTTACAACACAACAAATAGTTCATGAACAATACAATGTAGAGTGCAGATATCATCATGCTCTTTGTCGTCCATGCCATGCCCACCACTCTTCAATTAGATCATTCTGAAGTTCATTGTGCGTTGCGGGACGCCGAATGGCATGATAGGAGGCAACAAAACGGGCTACCCTTTCAGCCCTCCGCCGCACTCGCACGGGATGTCCCAAGAGCTTATACTGTGAGTAGTCTAAATCTTGGCCACGCTCATTCTCGATGATCATGTTGTGCATGATCACACAAGCGTGCATGATGTACCAAAACATTTGTTGATCCCAAAATCTTGCCGGTCCTCTCACAATAGCAAATTGGGCTTGCAAAATCCCAAATGCTCTCTCCACATCTTTTCTAGCCGCCGCCTGAGCATTGTGGAAATCAAGATTTTTCTTACCTTCCGGTTTTTTCAACGGCTTCACGAAGGTTTGCCACTTTGGATAGATACCATCCGCTAGATAATAGCCATAGTTGTACGTACGGCCATTTGCTACAAACTGCACCGTTTGCAATCTTATTCATCAGTGGTGACCGGTTGAGAACATTGATATCATTCAAAGATCCAGGCATTCCAAAGAATGCATGCCAAATCCAAGTCTCCTGATCGGCCACCGCTTCAAGGATTATAGTGGAACCCTTTTTTTGGCCGTGGAATTGCCCATGCCATGCCTTTGGACAATTCTTTCAACTCCAATGCATGCAATCTATTGAGCCAAGCATGCCAGGAAAGCCGCGCGCTTTGTTCATCGCCAATAGCCTTGCGGCGTCTTCAGCAGTGGAAGCTCTCAAATACTCCTCGCCAAACACTTGCACAATTCCCACTGCAAAGCGCTTGACACACATGATGGCTTGGCTCTCACCCATAGCCAAATGATCATCAACTAGATCAGCCGGGATACCGTATGCCAACATACACAAAGCGGCTGTCACCTTCAGAAAAGTGCTATGCCCGAGCTCTCCGGCGGCATTCCTCCTTTGCTGGAAAAACCGGTCATGGCTCGCTAGTTTCTCTGCAATGCGCCTGAACAACTCGGTGCTCATCCTAAACCGGTGACGAAAATACGACTCCGGGTATGTGGGATTCTCCACGAAATAGTTCTTCATCAATCTGTTATGGGCATCAATCCTATCTCTCCAAATTTTCTCCCGACCCATAACCGAACCACCGTGCTTCAGTTTTTTATTGATATGCATAGCTACGATCATTGCAAGATCCTCCTCCTCTTCCATATCAAATTCTTCTTCGGAAGAATCATACGGCGAACTCATCTACAATGTTCAATACTATACTATAAAAACTACAATTCAAAACATGCACCAAATTCATGAAGTTTGAGCAATACATACCTTGTAGGCGTTTTGTCAAACACCTTGCGGGCGCGTCGCGGCAGCGAGCGCTCGGGCGCTGTTCCTCGGACGACGGAGGCGTGCGGGCGCCGGCGGTACTAGGAGGGGATGGGCGAAAGCGCGGGCGCGCGGGATAGGCCGGGGAAGCCTGAGACGGTCGCCGGGGTGAGCGGGCGGCGGCGGCGGCGCGGCCGGTCGGGGGTGGAAGCGCGAGAGGAAGAGCGGGCGCGAGCGCTGTAGTAGGCGCCCGAAATACGCCGCGCGGGTAAGTGTTTTTGCCCGCGCGCCCAACCCGTTTTAGCGCGCGCGCCGTTTTTACGCGCCGGCTGGAGCGCCCCGACGCGTTACGCGCGCGCTAAAAACGGCTATTTTGCGGCGCGGCGCTAGCTTAGCGCGGCTGTTGGAGATGCTCTGACGATTGTCACACACTCTCTATATATGTCCGAATTATTGCTTTTTTTGCGGGACGAATTATTGCTTTTAGTAACTTGGATTGGATCAGACGATCAATCAATCGCGACCGAGGATCTGCGCACGTACACAGGGCACGCAGCGTCGACCCGGAGAAGCCTATCCAGCATCGACCCGTGGTCGGATCAGATGATCTGTGATGCAATTTTATTAAGCGGGTCAGGGTCATTCTTACCAAAGATAACTTACTAAAGCGACGATGGGTCGGTAGTTCACGATGTTGCTTTTGTGTTCATGACGAAACCATTCAACATTCATTCATTGATTGCCCTCTCGCAAAGTTACTTTGGAGATCTATCCATATAGCATTTAATATATCGCCTCCACCTAGCATAGATGCTTTGTTTGGGACGTGGCTAAATGGTGTATAACCGGACACTGCATCAAATATTCGGATTGGAATATGCGCACTTCTTTGGACTATATGAAACTGCAGGAACAATATGATTTTTAACAGATTACGTATTCTAAACTTCTTGCGGGTTATCTTCGGAGCTACGGCATGGATCCGTACATGGTTGCTACTCACTCCTACGGCTTCCAAGGAGCATTTGGCTACTGGGTGCAACCGATGGGAGATGGTAGCACGGGCTATCTTTAACCGGTTTGGATGACGATCGCATAATAGGATAGGTCCTTGATGTCCACTTCATCCAGCCGGTTGTGGCTTTGCTTTTTTTATTAGCTTTCATTTTTATGTGCTCCTGATGTGAGCTGTACTTCAGATAACAGACTTTGTTTTGGACGTCCTTTTTTAATAATATGGCTGCATGCATCTTTCGGATGCAGAGGCCGGGGAAAATCCTCCTTTTTCAAAAAGAAAAGAGCTAGCTACTACTAGTAAGGGTTTCCCCTGTAAAAAAATGTAGTAGTAAGGTTTTGGCCAATGAGCATTAAACCTGCACCACAAGTGGAAGGATAGATATTAGTAGAGTCTCGATCTCATCCGAAACATATCACATGTGACTCTAAGCATCTTGAATGCTATCCAAACTGTTAAGGGGAAGACAAGATAATGCTATATCCAGCATCGATCGATCGATCGCGAGTCATCAAACGGGTCAAATTGTGCTGTATTTTGAGAGCTAGAAAGTTTGCAAACAGCACTTGAAATGGCAAACTTGGAGCTTGAAATGTCGGCCTCCGAGTTCTTCTTTTCGGAGACAAGTTGGTGTAAGTGATGCGATTTCAATAGTAAGTGAGTAGCTAGTAGTTGGTCAACGAGCATTACGTCTACATCACAAGTGCACGGATGGAGGTTAGAGTCACATGCAGTTGGGCGCCAATAGGATTTGGCAGCATGGCATCGACCTGATCGATCCAAGAGTTTCTTAAGGTCTGCTTGTCATGTCTCATGTGTAATGGTCGGGGGATGAGAGGGTTGGATCCAGATTCCAAGGGTGGTGCACCAAGAAATGGGGGCAATTTCAAGTGCCTTTGCACACGCCCCTCATTAATCTTTGTTGTGATTGTGTTACTAACAACACCGCCTGCTAATATTTGTTGTGATTTCGAGGCCAACCATTTGTGTAAAACTGTTTTGAAGAAGCTAGATGAACCCGCCTAAGCAAAGTTCCAACCGAAACCAAAGCTTCACTCACCAAAAGCAAGGGGAGAGTGTCGCCGCGAGAGTGCTGAAGAAAAGAATACTTCTGAATTACTCCCTCCGTCCGGGATTACTCGTCGAAGAAATGAATAAAAATGGATGATCTAAAACTAAAATACGTCTAGATACATTCATTCCTCCGATAAGTATTTCTGGACGGAGGGAGTACTACCTCCGTATCAAAATATAAGACGTTTTGGTAGACCATTAGCCTACGAAGGTAATGTTAGTTAACAACTGCAGTAGACCACTCGGCTACTTTGCTAAGGCTCATTGTGCTCTTATCTATTTTAAATAGAGTTGTGTTTATGATCTTGGCAAAGTAAAACAGTGGCAAAGCAAATCAGTTTTGTGGTCACTGGTCAGTAATGACGCCAAAAGAAATTAAGAGGAACTGTACCAAATAGTAGTATTTCTAACACATCATGTATTACTGAAAATGAATATATTCATGATGTTTTCAATTGGTAGTACAGTGAAATGGGAATAAGAAAGTTCTTGATTTTTATACTAATTTTAAAATTCACACGAAAATCATTCACAACTTTTAATCTGCCAGCAAGAAGCATCTTGTAACAGATGATGAGTACCATGGTAGGTATTTTTGTTTGCGTTTAATGAGTACCATCGGACTGAAAGTAAGGCAGATGATACTTATTTTGCAGTTTGCGCCATGCTTATGAATCCAAATCCAAATTAAGATTATCTTCATGTGCACTTTGTGTATCCGATTGCTGTTCATCCCCATGGTAAATTAATTTGCATAATCTGAGCTTAATTACAACATCGGAAACTCATCTAGTTCTGCTCATAACATCAGAAAACGTTAAATCTATTTGATTTGTTGTTCCTCTCGGTCCTCGCTTGCTGAGTCAGTTGCTTCACCATTTTCCCACCATGAAATTAGGCTTCGTCAGTTTTATTTGTTGACTATACATATGATAAAACTAAATCTGTTGGACAACGGCTGCACCTTAAAAGATGATCTTCAAAAGCATGAGCACGGCGAAGAGAGTACATACCTCACTGATAAGAAGATTGTAGTAGCCCGGAGTCTCACATTGAAAGTAGTCGGCGATACCAATGTTCACCCCGGCCGTGTCAACGGATATGCCTGTAACCTTCAGCATTGACGACGCCTCTGACTTATGCTGGCGTTTAGCGTCGAGATTCTGAGAGCTTGTAAACCCCTGTGTAAATACCATCATACCTCAAGATAACCGGATCGCCCCGCCAAGGTGAAATCTGAAGATACACCGTGTGGCAATAGTATAGAGTGAAGGTCACCTTCTAAGTTTTGCAGGTTTGGTTGTCAATACTGTAAATCGTCATATATTACTGTGAATGCTGAGGTTCAGAGTAGCACGACAAATGCATTACTACCACAATAACAAAGACTTGGAGCCATGACGTAAACAGCTGCTCGAGCTGCTGGATGGTAATGTTGATGATGACAATGTGTAGTGGAGTGAGATGAGATTACGGCCAGATTGGAGTGTCTGAGAAGTGATACCTACTCCCTCCGTTCCAAATTACTCGTCGTGGTTTTAGTTCAAATTTGAACTAAAACCACGATGAGTAATTTGGAACTGAGGGAGTAGCTGATAAGTAATTAGAGTCTTTGGATATTAGTAGCCAATGCTGGTGACATAAACCGTTGCGTGACCAATGGTAACATAAACGGTTCCGCTTGTATTCAGGAATGGCTAAATTCAAATGACCATGTCCATCCCTCTTCTTCGTTGTATCACCCAGGAAGGTACGAAGAAGGATAACCAGATGCGTCCATTCTGCAGTCAATATCAATCGAACCGTGGACGCCCGCAGTAGTGTATGAAGTGGTACAATCTCAGAAACCGATTGGAATGTTACATAATTACAAGAACTGCACACCAGGTGCGTTGCTGAATTCACACAAAGACGATGCACCCTGTTCCTCCAGTTACACGCTAAGAAACTCGTTCGTAAAGGGAATGAACCCGAACATAGCTCCCGATTCTTTCTACAAACTTGAGGATACCATAACCCCAACCTAACAGGAAACCACGCGAGATGCGAAACCAAACGTTTCCTTGATGTTTACTACTGGATGTTCCTTGCCCGCATCAATGCTTCTATTTTCTCGACATCTTCGGGCGCATCCACGCCATGGGCATCATGGTCCACCTTGATAACCTGCAATCGTCAAGGGAGGAAAAGAACACTCAACCCAGCTGTACAAGGCATAAGCCATGAATTTACAGGGACACAACATATAAAGGTGCATATATGGTACAGAAAAAATAATGAACATTACTAAATATCAGCATACGAGTACTTGTTCAATTTCCCTTGAGCAATAGTACATTACAAGCTGACAGCACTGTACTGAGTACTGACAATGGGCACTTCCGAGTTGTGGCATTCTTTCTAAGTGGTAGCTATAGTTCAATGCATGCCTTTGCTACTGCATTCAAATCAATGACTTAAATTTTTCAGGCGAAGAAAGATGGCCAATTAAAGAAGGCCTTGCGGAGGCGATGGGGATTGAAGCCAGGAATGGGAAAGGCATAATGGACACAAGGTCGGTTGCCAGGAGCTCAGTGGCCACTTCATCACCTACAACCATCATACGGGAAAGGAGACAGCTACTACAGGGGTGGGACCTGAGAAGAAAATCCTGGCCATCAACATGACCGGCGCTCACAAGGCAGTGGCGTGCCCCAAGCCGGGCAGCCTAGGCCAGAAGAGCTCATCAAGCTCACCGCGTATCAACCACTGTGGTGCTGAAAGCGATCGAGCAGGTGCATGAAGATGTTGCTCGCCTTTCGGTGGGCGACAGGATGGAGACAGACCAACCCAAAGTGTCACGATGCCAACTCCACGGTGGCACAGTGGCTGCGAGTACGGCTACCATCGCTGCTATCTCCCTGGATGGGGAGAATCAGGAGATCAACATAGCTGATGCCAAGGGCACCATGGCGTACTGCAACCCCGATTGATGCTTCCTCCAACCTGAAAGGTCGACAACGGCATGGCTGCTGTGGAGCTGAACACGCAAGGTGGAAGACAGCAGAACAGAAGGGAACAACTCACCTCCTGCCTCAACATGAGGGGAGTGACAACCAGAGGAATGAGCTGGCGTCCAAGCGGGAAGTGATCCAGGCTATGCTGGCAGACCCCCTGCCAGGGTCTACACTTGAGACACAAGCTGCTGGGAACGCTGGTGATAATGCAACTTGCAAGGAGAACATTGTCGCTGCTTCCGCGACTACTTCACAGGTGGGTGGAAACCAAGAAGTTGATAGGAACCTTGTGAAGAATGTTGGGAGCAGTGAGGCAATGCGGTCGGATGCCTCAGGTCAGGATGGAGGAAACACTCAGAACCATCACTTGCGTGCTGTGGGGGAGGGACAGACTAGCAAGAGCAGCAATGATAAGAAACAAGTTAATCTAAAGAGGAAAATCATCAAGAGAAATGCGGCTGCTAGGAAGGAGGTTGCTGCTTCAGTCTTCGGCAAGCGTCTGGATAGGTATAAGAATCGAATGGAAGTAGAATATGAGAGTGTGAGTCTTGATGTAATAGTGACTTAGTGAGTAGCAACAAAGGGTAGTGGAAGAGAAGGGAAAGAATGGTGGAAAGGAAGCTGCCGGAGAACTGACGGGCGTGAAGGACAGGGCCCGTCAGGGGCCATGAATCTCTTCGCCTGGAATTGTCAAGGACTGGGACGGCCCCAGACAGTTCAGAAAACGTGTTCTCTGAGGTGATACAAAATAAAAGACATGATTCTAAGTTTGTGCTTACGTTTGGGTTTGTGGTGTTGTTTACCTGTCTGCAAGGGAAGGGGGTGGCCTAGCTCTGTGCCGGGATGCAACTTTGAATGTCAGTTTTGGTGAGCACAATATAGATATCAGAATTGAGGAGGCTGGTGGTCAAAGATCCTGGTTAGCCTTGAAAAACTAAAGCAGACAACAATTTTCCATCGGCATCGTGCTTTCTATGAATTAATGTGGGAGAGGGAAAGCACCCTAGCTGATGAAATAAAAGATGCATGGGGAGAGCATGTTGTGGCAACGGATCATGCAGCCATTAATGTTAAACGTCAGGCAACGACGAATTATTTAAGCATGCTGTTTAAAAAAATGGTATGGTT
Source organism: Triticum timopheevii (assembly GCA_963921465.1). NCBI lineage: Eukaryota > Viridiplantae > Streptophyta > Magnoliopsida > Poales > Poaceae > Triticum > Triticum timopheevii. The sequence continues at coordinate 452,298,831 of OY997262.1, forward strand.
GCTCTGGAGTAGATCGCTGATTTTATGGACCAGAAGGTCGATGAGGACACAAACAATGCTTTGATTTCCGAGTTCGCCTTTGAAGACGCCTGGAGCTGATGACTTTCCAGCGCGTTAAACTGGGGGCAGCTGAAATAGGAAGTTTTTGCTGAAGTGAAGTTCTTCCAGGACAGTGAATTGTCAAAAGAGATAAATGAGACCATCATTGTGCTTATGCCTAAAGTAAAACAAGCTGAGGAACTAAAGGACTTCCGGCCTACAGTATTTCCTTGTGCAATGTCATAGTATAAAGTTGTGGCAAAATGCCTAATCAAATAGGTTGAGACCCTTGCTGGATGGGCTGATATCTGAGAATCAGAGTGTTTTATTCCAGGACGCCTAATTACGGACAATGGACTAATCGCTTTTGAATGCTTCCATGCCATTCAGAAGAGCAAGAAAGAGAGTAGCAGCTTCTGTGTAAGCCCTTCTGTGCATATAAGCTGGACTTGTCAAAAGCGTATGGTCGGGTTGGATGGGACTATTTAGAGATGATCGTCAAAAAGTTTGGATTTCATGGAAAACTTGTAGGATGGATTGTGAAGTATGCCTCGGCAGTCCAGTAAAGAATGAGAGTAAATGGAATCCTCGTCAGTCCCTTTGCTTCTGGTTCTTCTTGACTCGACGCCAAAAGAACAAGATGGGCTCATTTTGCTCGCACTTTGGAGATCCTGGCATCAGGAACAATGTCATCTACACAAAAGGAGACGGTACTATCCAACAATCGGTTCAGCTCCTCCTAAGGTATGTTGAGCTGCTCAACTCTGACCCAGATGTCGCTGAGTCGATTTGCTTGGACGAGTCAAAAGGGAAGAAGGAAATGTGTGTGGATATGCATGAAATTCTGGATGCATGAGGGAACCTCCTGTTGAGGGATGGTTGAAGATAAATGTGGATGGATCCTTTGTTCCTAAAACTGAAGCAGCTAGTGTGGACGCTGTGCTTCACGATCATTTGAGAAATGCTCTTGCTGTTACGGTGAAGGCACTGAACACTTATGTTGGTGCAGAAGAAGCTGAGGCTCGTGCTTGCTTGGAAGGAATCCGTTTGGGAGCAAGCCACTTTGACAGGCCTATAATTAGTGAGTGACTGCAGTTAATTCATTTCAAAGAACTAGCCATGGACAGGGGTGCGTGGAAGCTTGCTGTCCATGTGCCTGAACCATGAGCTGGTTGCGAGATTCTTATGGGTTTCAGCTCTAGCCTACCCCAACTTGTTTGGGACTAAAGACTTTGTTGTTGTTGTTGACTGCAGTTCATTCATTGCTGCCTTGAGGGGGAGTGGCTGTAACATGTCTCGTATAGGTGTAATTTATAGTGATGTTCTCCCCAAAGCTTTGAAATTTCCGGACTGTAGGTTTGTTCACATCAAAAGAGATCAAAACCGTGTTGCTCATGGGATTGCTACTTATTTCCGTCAAGCTGGTAATCGAGCAGAGTGGGACTCACAAGTACCATCTCAGATTGCTCATGTAATGGCTAAAGAATGTAAATCCTCAAGTTTGGATCATGAATAAAGATCTCGTTTGACTTCAAAAGAAAACATAGCTTAAATTTTTTCCAGGAACTAGTTGCCCGGGAGCAACAGATGATAGAAACTTCTTGTTTGTACAAATACTGAAGAGCGAGAAGCCAAATTACCTTCATCTTGTAGCCGTTTTCAAGAACTTTAAGTTGCTCCAGGTCCTCTTCTAGTTGCAATGGGGTTGGTGCAAGCTGTGGATAGATCTTCAGAAACTTCGAATCAAAGCCCTACACAAGAAATGTCAAAGCATTAATTGTGGGGGAGCTTAAGCACAAAGTTAATATTTACAACAAAATAAAGAGGCACACAGGGCAGTCAGTTATCAGAAGGGTTGGTCATGTACCGAAATCCCAAGATGAAGAAGATATGGAAAGTGAGGATTGACTTTCCCTGATCTGCAATGTTCAAAGTTCCAAAACTGTAAGTGCAAATGAGGTTACCTGAAGAGTTAAAACAAATTTTAGTATCTCACTTGTTAAATGGGATCAGCCCTCTTGAGAAGTATATTGCATAACCCTGGTTGTCTACTACACACTTCACTCGGTTTGTGTCAAATGCATCTTCAGGTTTTAGTGCTGTGGCAGCTGTGCTGAAGACTGCATCAGGAGCTCGCTGAAGATAAAATTTAGCACATAATAAATGCAATGAAAAGAGATCAGTTAAGAAGAAAGAGATGTCAAACAAATGGAATGAATAGAAATAGAAGGTGAAAGGAAAAGCGAAATCTCCAGTAAAATTAGTACGGTAAAGATACAAAATGCACATCATCGCTATCCACTAGGAAGACTTCATCTCAGTTATTTCAGGAAAAACGTTTTGCTTATCAGAAGAGTAAGAAATAAAAAACCTAGAGTTCATAACTACCTGCAGTGCCATAACCACACCATCTATTATCTCTGGTTCAATAAGAGGCTCATCCCCTTGAATATTGACAACAATGTCATAATGTTTCTTGAGCTTTTGAAGTGCCTCACAGCAGCGCTCAGATCCTGCATTTTGAACCACATGCCAACAAGCAAATAAGGAGATTACCAAGCAGTCATGAAAAGATACCTGAATTACAAAATCATGCAAGGTTACCATTTTGGCATGATACTGATGTCATTATAACATCAGCTCCAAATCCTCTACAGCACTCAGCAATTTTCTCATCATCCGTTGCCACAACTGAGGACAAAAAGGAAAGAAATGCCGACAGTCTTAGCATTAGAAGCATAGAAAAAACAGAGTATGGCAAGATGACAAGTGTTCAAGACAATCAAAGAAATAAATTAACTTAAAACCCAGGCTTGCATATTACAGAAATGTTTTGCACCAAACATAGTAGAAATAAATAAATAAATAAGTAGAAATCTGCTTACCAACATGGTCTAACGAAGAAGCTAGCATAACTCTTTCCCAGGTTCTCTGAAAAGATCCAAGAAGCCAATGGTGAGTTTGAGCGTTTGAGAAAGATCTAGTCAAGACATCAGGTACAAGTAAGGCAACTTATTAGCAATGCTGATTGCTAAGCTAACTGAACATCAAATCCTAGCACTAACTAATAGGGCACTATATCCAACACTTCATTAAGAATATAAAAGCTAACTTGGAGTCCCATCCTTCCAATTCAAACTCACATTTATCAGCCATAAATATACTAGATGCTTGAGCAAATGCTGGTACTAGATTCACCACCGTGTAGAGCAAAGTGCAGTAGAAAAGTTCAGTAGAACCACGGGACCGGGGCTCCACGTCTCTTTGCCGTTAGATGGCACCTCGAGATCTGCACCGTGCAGAGTCATTTGGCCAAGGACCGCTAATCAAGTACAGTAATTTCTTAATCTATGGCGTTGCATACTGTTCTTTGCTGCTCCTCGTCAGAAGAGTGAATTATTAAACAATGCTCCATCCATAACATTATATAAGATGTTTTTTAACACTGTTATAGACTCTAAAAACGTCTTATAAAATGTTACATAGGGAGTAGTTTCTCTCTCGGCTGAGTACAGCTATTGTGGCAGAAGGCTGTTAGCCGAAGCATTGTGCAGAACAACAATTTAAAATTTGTCCCATGTGTTAAGCTATTCTAGCTAAACAGCCTTCAAATCACACGTATTGGCACACAGCTCCAGGCCGTTGTTTCTGAATCGATGGCATCTAAAGGTGGAGCCTGGGCACCATGGTTCTAAAAAATGGCTCTCAGAGTGCAGCCCAGAAAGAGGTGCTAGAATTTCGCCGATTCAATAAATTATCTGAACAAGCCAGAAAGGATTTTTTCAGGGAATCCATATGTTAGCAGCAGAATAAGCAACCACGACGTCATCCTTTCGGTTGGTAATAATAACTTGACAGCAACACAGACATCCATATCTGACGATCTCACACGAGTAAGCAAATGTGCAGCACAGTGTCCAGAAATCCTACTAAAATTCCACCAGCAGCTTGCAGCTACTCTCTAAGTTACATTCTGAACAGGACGGGACAGCAACGAGAAATCCCAGCCCGAATCCACGGGAAAGAAGTAGCATTGCTCGGCCACAGCTGCTGCAGACACAAGCTGCCACTACCATTCGCTTCCCGTTCGATCGCCAGCCGCCGCTCGCTCCCTTAGATCGGGTGTCAGAGCGCGAGGCAAGGCACGCGGTGCGTAAGGAGGTAGAGACGGACCTGTATCATGGGCTTGCCGAGGATGAGGGCGAGCGGCTTGCCCTCGAAGCGGGAGGAGGCGTAGCGCGCGGGGATGATGCCCACCGCCAGGCTGCGGAACCCGCGGGGCCGCCGGTACAGGTAGGCGGCCGCGGCGGCCGCCGCCGCCGCGCCGAGCGCCAGCCCGTGGAAGATCCACAAGCGGCTCCCGGACCCCGAGGACTCCGGCGGCGCCGGGCAGATCGGCATCGCGTCGGCGGTGGCGTGGATCCGGCGCGGCGAAGCGATCCTGAGCTGTGCGCTGTTCGAGTGGGAGTGTGATCCGTGCGGCCGAGCAACGTGGGCGTTGGTGTGTCGGTACAGCCCAGCCCAGCGATGAGGATTTCGTCGGCCCAGCCCACAAAAGTTTCCTCCGCTTTCCTTGCCGTGGGTTTTCTTTGTGTGTGGTGAATCATCAAAACCCAGAAAAAGTTTGCTCAAAAAAGAAATCAAAACCCAGAAAAAAAGGTTTGCCTAAAAAATCTCACAGCTACTTTTTTTTGCCTAAAAAAACTCAGAGCTATTGATGAAACCAAAAGTACAAACATCCCTGAATGTTATCTCTACTATTAAAGGGGGATCCAACGTCGTGATCGTTCGACCTCCTCCTCCTATCGCTACCTCCCCTCGTACGATGCCCCACAAAAAAAAACAGCGACGAAAGATCCACAAAACTCCCTGCGGTTATGACCCACGAACCCACGAACTCGGCCATCCCAACATGCGAGCTCATCCAATCCAATCCGATCTCACGCCCTCGCACCCCTGCTTTCTATCCGCCTCCCGTCCCCAGGCTGCTGTTCCCATCGCGGCGCGTCCCCCATCTCTAGCCGAGCCACATTCCCAACCCACCGCCTTTCCTTCCTTCTCGTCGCGCCGCAGTGCGATGCGTTGCCGTCCATCGCCTACGTCCACTCTCATGGGCGCGCACGTCGGGTCGGGAAGAACTTCTTCCCTTGGTCGGCATCGACAATGGTAGGAGCGCGGCAAGGTCGACAGTGCTGCGAATGTGGGGGGCGATCGCGGTGGCCGCCTCCACGGGAGCTATTCTCCAAGTATGTGATTCCTCTTCTGGATCGATAGTTATTCATGTGTTTGGCATGACCACGTTCTGGTGATTCAGCGCCCAGTACAATAATGCCCTAGCACGCCTCTGCTGGCATATCCGACACTGGCGGCCGACATCTTCCTCTAGGTATTTCTGGTGATTCAGCGCCCAGTACAATAATGTCCTAGCACGCCTCTGCTGGCATATCCGACAGCGGCGGCCGACATCTTCCTCTAGGTATTTCACCATACGGCGGTTGGGCTGTGAACGATAGCACGGGAGCCCAACTGCCCAAGTACACCGTCCATGACCAGCTGGAGTACATGCTCACTGAAGATGACGACACACCTAAAGTCTCTGGTGAAGAACCTTGCCACAGGTTCATCATATATTGATAGGAGTTTTTTTCAGCAAATTTCAGCAATGTCTTTGGTTGTCATTGTCAAACCACCCAGTATGGTAGATATGGAGTCATTCCTCTACCAGTATCGAATTTGATGTGGTTAAGTTTGTTCTAGCATCTTGTTGGCACTGGATCCGGTCCATATGGTGCTAATAATACTGAATTTGTGATTTACTGTGATACAGTAATGAATCCTGACCACTGACACACATGGCCGTAATATCTGCTCTTTCCTTGCTATTACAGAACAGAGTAGCGGGAGAGACTTATAGTGCCAATTATTTTTCAAACCTGCATATCTATTGTGATCTAATAAATGTTCCCTCTGACTGAATAGCTAAAAATAGAACTTCTAAGTTCTTGCATTTGACTGATCAAATTATGCACATGTATGCTATATTACTTCATCAAATTTTCTTCAGAATTTTACTATATAACTGGAACTAAAGCTATTCTACAGTGTACTTTTCTAGAAGAAGGGCTATCACACAGAGCCGCAGAGGCACAACAATCGGGTACTACCCCACCTACCATTGCCGCTAATGGAAGAAGGAAAAGAATGATGCCCCTCAAAACTTGCAGATCATATTCCTCATGTTAACTATCTCAACGCTCACTTTTTGTTTTTCCTTTCAATGCTTCTGCTTATGTTGGCGTCAAAATAGCAAAGTTATTTCCTCAATGCAGGGAACAATCACGTCTTAACCAAGCAACCACGCAGGTTAGAGGTCATGCAGTGTTGATAAGACCTCTGGTGACCCATTTAACAGGCTTTTAGGACTCACTTGTTCATTTTCATAGACATGTTCTTTGCATATGGTTTTCTTCCAAAGTAAAATGATTGTGCTATTATATGTTGACGGCTGAAGTTTGTATATTTCAGCATAGACATTTTCCTCACACATAGTTTTGTTTATAATGTGCAAGATTTTGTAGAAGTTCAAATTTTTAAAAAGAGGGCTCAGACATGTCGACAAGAATGAAGGTGGAGGGGAAGGAGTGGAGAGAAAGATGTCTCTCTCCTCGTGGTGCGAAAAAGATTATACAGGATTCTGTATTATGCTGTGTTAAAACCATGTCGGAGGTGAGCTTGTATTTTTTATCTACCCATGTCAGTATTTCCTTCTATCACTATTCCTATCGTGAGGCATGTTTGTTCCCATGATGTAATGTTTCATTTTCTTTTACGATTCTTCTAGAATCCAGTAAAAGTAAATATGGTCTGAGGTTACCTAATCTTATACTGCAATTTCATAATTTCCTAGATTTTTTTACAGTTTCAACACATGTTCTTCTTACTAAAATAAACCAAAATACCATTATCGTGCTTTTAAAGAATTGGTGTTGTGGTATTTGTGTTACACTTATCAAAGAATAGATAAATGATTGTTCTCACCTATAAATATATTTGTATGATAGTAAAAATGGAACATAAAATAAGCAGGAACTATCTGTAGATACTAAGAGTCCCAATAAATACAAAGATTGATGTATTAGCCTAACATTTTAGAATTGTTCTCAGCATGTTGCTATGATTTAGAGACAGAACAGAATTTTTTACATGCTGACTACATGGAGTTCTGAATAACTTATCCTCTCTCATTTTTAGTGCCACACAATGCACGGGGTCTTTGCATATTCAGACTTCTCTGGTCTTCTTGTTTTCACTCATGTAATGATGTACTGATACAATTTGCCTTTTCATTGGAATAATGTGTCGCTTCCTTGACACCACATAAGCTTTTTCAGGCTCATTCCAGGAAATACACTTGCATCTTTTATCTATGTGCCTTTTGAAGTTATGAATCAACGAATGCAACTTCATGGCTCTAGCAAATCATGGGGACTAAATGCTACCGAAGGAAATGTTTCTCAATCTCCTGGGACTTCACGTACTACTTCCTCCATTTCTAAATATAAGCCCTTTTAAAGATTTGAATATGGACTACATGCGGATGTATATAGACATATTTTGGCGTGTAGATTCACTCATTTTGCTCCTTATATAGTCCATATTGGAATATCTAAAAAGGCTTGTATTTAGGAATGGAGGGAGTATAATGGAATGTTCCATGCTGGCTATTCTATCTGGTGATGTCATGGTGTGAGGTACTCCATGCTGGGTACTGGCACTGACTACTTGTTGCTGGAATGATGTCTTTCTTCTATTTTTCAATAAAGAAAAAACATGAGTAGTGTCTTGAAGGAAGCATCTTGTTGAGTCAATAAATTATTTTCCTCCATGCTAAAATCAAATGTGAGGAAGCATGCTAGCATACGTGAATATTGTGATACAAGTAGGAATACCTAATCACAAGAAATTTACTCATGTTTTTATGCACACATTTCTGTATTAAAACCAGGCCATTTTTTGTATTAAAACTGATACTATCCCACACATGTTTAGCATAGGCAGCTGGATGTTCCTGTGAATTGTGAAAATTTGTATTGTTGCACTCAATAATAGTAAAAATATGGACAATTCATCTAATTATCGTTGCAATCTTTTGCCTTGATCTTTCTGTTTGCCCTGGAGGAATCTGAGAGCACTGGTTTGACAAGTGAGATGAATCCAAAACTGAAAGATAACCGAGAAACTGAAAGGAGAAGAAGTGCCTTGGTCTCCTTTGAGTTCGGGCAGGGAAAACAAAATGCATGGTCGATATTGTTTTGGTATTATGCTCGGATTGGAGAATTGTTCAATAACAATATTGTAAGCCATTGTGTAATAGACAAGTAGATTGTCAAGAAATGTACATCTTATTTGTATTTTTATTAGAAGCAAGTGTAAGACGATATTTATCTCAACATTATTTTGGAAAAGAGGCTGGCGCCCGACTTTAAATTAATGAAGCTCTTACAACCAATGGTACAGCTTAACGCAACATTGCAAAATAAAAGGAAAAAAATGGCAAGATATAGGGTGCCTAGGAGCATCAACAAAGCTAAAAAACCAAGACAACATATAGGGGTGCCTAGGAGTAGCAAAAAAGTGATTGAAGGACCAACGCTGCATAGGAAACCAACTCGAGAAGGAGACCGGTTGTCAAAGGAAGCTATGCCAATGACATCACCTGATTGTCCGACAGAACTGCCTCATCCCGTTCCATTGCCATAAAGGAAACCCCAGTTCCTCGCCCCGGCACGAAGGGTGTCACACAGTCGAACAAAGAAAAATGATCACCACCCTAGAGCGCAGATGGAAACTAGCGCGGAAAAGGGAGGCCTTCAAGCACAACCATCTCACCGAACTTGGCTCCTCTAGAGAGTACCACCGTCAAAGCATGGAACCGTCACATGACGAGAAGACGCTGCCATCCACAACTTAGACCTTGCTGATGCGATGGAGCCTCCAAGGAGGAAACGACGTCACAACACCGCGACCGCCTGGTTTGGAACATGCTAGACCAAGGGTTTACACCCAGAGCCCATGGTGTATGGAGGCCACCAATGACGAAACCTCCAAGGAGGGAAACGACACACGATAGTGTCGCTATCACCGACACAAACATAGTTGGGTAGAGCTTTGTATCCGGATATGATCCCCATCATCCATGTCCATCAGCTACGGCCGGCCAAAGAATGGTGTAGACAACGCCTATAATAGGAGAGGTGCACCAAAGCTAACACTTGCACGATGGATGTCTCCAGATTGATCCGCCTCATTGCGAAAAAGCCAAGAGAACACATGAGCACCTGCGCAGCGACACCCGCCAATATTGTGTCGCGCCATCCCACCGTCCGGAGCTGCCGCTCTGCCGAACGAGCAGGCCATCACCCACCATCCACATGGTGGTGGACCTCAAGCACTGAGCCGATCACCCTGTTGCGGCACTGGTGCAACTTCATCACCCACTGCACCCCAAAGCTTGCAATTTGCACCCACATTGTGATAAACCCTAGATCTCATCTGTCGGGCGCCCAGAGAAGCAACCACAAGGGCTACCAATGAAGGGAGGTTCATGCACAAGGAAGCCACTGGGTCACATCAGGAGCACGTTGGATCTGGTGGTTCTAGCTTCCATCGGCAGCTGGGGACGCCATACACGCCTGTTGGCCACGTGCGAGGAGCTGCACCACCAGTACCTAGCGACAACAGCCTGCATCAACCACACGGCTGGCCGGGATGGGGGATCCTAAGGCGTGAGATCTGCTATGCGTTGACGATTGAGAGAGATGGAGCATGCTCAGGGAGCAGCGAAGGAGATAAATAGATGGGAGGGGGTGCCCCGCCGCCACTGTGGGCCGGCCGAAGGACGCCAATAGTAGAGGTGAGGGAGAGGAGAGAGGAGGGGTTGGTTGGGATGGCGGTGACGCCAACCCCCCTCTCCCGGCCCCCGGGGTGGTGAGCTGCAAGAGCGACCCAGGAGAACTGGGGGTTCCCAACACGAGAAGAATTGCAATGGATCATCCATTTATCTCAATATTGCAATGATATTTTGATTAATGTCTCGATGTATAAGTTTGTTGTCCGTGGCAACGCACGGGCATTCAACTAGTTAAATAAAATGCATCAAGGCTTCCAAAGGGTTGATTGTCTTCTTCGTCCCAAGCGGGTTGATGGTGCGCCAGGGTTGTTGCCTCTGCATCACCGGAGCCAGCCAGTCATTGTTGACCGTGGACGAAAAATAATCAAGTTTACGATCATGTTGGACAAGCGTCGTGAAGAATAAATCATTCAAGTCGTCGCCGCCAAAAGGTTGTGAAGGTTGGTTGGGAGAAACCATGCCCAGGATCATACAAAATGAACATTGCCGCATCTTTCTTTGATGATTGTTCTGGAGCTATTGTTGTGATTATGCGGAAATTGTTGATTGTTGAGGAGAATAAATGGCTGGAGTGGCAGAGGCCTTCGTGTATGTAGATAACGCAGTTTCGGCAGAAGCTCTGGCTATACGCCGAGGTTTGCAGCTCGTGCATCAAATTGGTTGCTCAAAGGTGATTGTTGAATCCGTGCCTAGAAATTATCACGGCATGTAACAGAGAGATTGATATCTTCGCACCTCAGTTTGTGATTCTGACGACTACTTCCAGTATGCTTATGATGTTTCTTCAATCCATTTTCAGCATTGCCCACGGGAAGCTAATGCCTTGGCACATTTTTTTAGATCGACTTGGCACATTTTTTAGCAAGACATGTTTTTAATTCAAACTTGATGTACATGTGGGACCATGATCCCCCTAGCTTTCTTCTTTTGCATGCTTTAAAGGATGTAAAGGCATCTCCAATGTCGACCCTCAAACCACCCGTATCCATCCGAACTCAATTGTCCGGACCGCGAAAGCCATCCAACATGGTCTTGTATTAGTCTGCGGCGCTGTCTGGACCAAGATTTCTCGCAAACCAGAACCAAACGTATATGGGGCGAGGGGACTTGTGGGAGTCCGGACACGAGAAACGTCGGCCTCTACCCACCCTCCCCCCCCCCCCCCCGCCCTAGACCACCTCAAAGGAAGGCGGGGCTCGCACTTTTGTATCGACCCCCACTATTTCTGCGCTTTCTTCCATCCCCCGACGCCCTCCGCCAAATTCTGCCCTTTTCTCCCACCCTCTTCTTCCCTCCGCCGCCGACGCATAGAACCGTCAGAGAACCTGCCAAAGATGGAGGTAGCGGAGGATGCAGGCATCATGCTTGGCCAGAAGATCAGCTCGGCTACGCGGCAAACTCGTCGCATCAAAGCGAAGGCCGCAAAGGAGGAGAAGCTCAAGAAGCAGATGGCCGCCGATGTGCCTGGTGGTGGTGGTCGTGGCAGACGTCGCTAGATGGGTGCCGTGGCCGGAGAATTACAAGCCTCCGTACTGAGAGGGCGAGGGCAAAGTGAGAAGGTGTGGCGGCCAAGCTGGCGGAAAGGTTCGAGGACATCTCATCGAAGAAGGAGGAGGCATGCGTGAAGCGTTCGAACCTCGGGGAAGAGAAAAAGGCGGAGAGGTTCAAATTGTTGATGGAGGCGACGGACAAAAAACTCAAACTAGAAGAAAGGAGGACCATGATCGAAGAGAGGAAGGCTGCGCTCAAGGAAAAGAAGGTGAATATCGTCGCCAATGCGGAGAACGCCAAGATGTTGACCTTGAATGTGGTTTATTTGAATGCCGATGCAAGAATGGCCATGCAATCCGTCCGCTACCAGATGTTGCAGCAGCAGAAAGATCAGTTGATAGCGGCGGACAATGAGGACGCGGCGGAGGCGAAGGTTGTCTACGTGATGGCGACAACACCTTGATCGGGGAGCAGACGACTGGGATTGCCGGTCCAATAGGGCAGAAAATTGCACGGACTGCCGACCTGATGTTCTTTTGGATTCGTGCATGTAAAAACAAAAAAACGATTGCCTCTTTTTGGTTGTGATCGGGCATTGTGATCCAGCGCGGGTGTGATTCGACGCGCTTTGTGGATCGGACTAAATTTAAATTTCTAAATGCCCTTTGTTGGCGGGTATATACAGGATAGCATTGGATGACCGCCTCCCGCATACTTGTCCGCAGACTGCCCATCCCCCTCCGTGAACGTATGCGGAAGAAAATTTACGGGTCGGTGTTGAATATGCATTAACTCTCTTAACTCACGATAAAGTGTCGAGTGGTTTTCCCTTGAAAAAGGAAAATAGAAGAATGGGTCATGTCATGGGAGGGCATGGGGCTTGAATCAAGACTAGATCGGCAACGCGCGTTGGCGCGAGGGTGCCGGTCCTAACGATATGGTGAAGCAAGTAATTCTCGAGTTAGTAGAAATCCTGGTTTAGCATACGTATTGAAATAGGACAATAAAATAAAGAAAAAGAAGAAGAAGAGGAAGAAGAAGAAGAGGAAAAAGAAGAAGAAGAAACATTCATTTCTAATAGAAGACATCATCAAGTTCAACATCGTCGTGAGATTGTTCAGTACATTCATGAGACCATGAAAGGTAACCACTTGCACATCCAGCTTATCTATCAAGTATACAGCTGGATCCACATAATAATAATATGGGACAACTTGGGTGCATGAGTTCTTTCATATGTGTGCAACATCACGTGATCTATGAGTCTGCCATACTTATATCCTACTGATAGAAGACAACTTAACTAATGAAGATGTTGCTAACCAACACATTCTGAATGCTAAGCTCCTCACCAAAACATTTCAGTAAATTACTATGGGCTTCCATAAAGATATCACTTAACAATGACATACATTAAAGCATTAAGCCGCTACATATTACACCATTAAAGAATTTCTTTTGGCACCTTATTTGCAACTGGTCCTTGAGCAAGATATGGCTTTTCATACATGGTGGAAGCCATATACAACTTGACCATCCATCCCTATCCAAAATAAATTGCACACCTTAGCAATGAATCAAGGATCTAACAAATTTAAACCGAGCATTTGTTTCTATCATTTTTTCACCTAGAGAAGTGATGCATTGCTACATAAGAATGAAAAGCACAATCTGCGAGGAACTTGCAAAGCCAATAAGTACATACATCGTTTTAGAAGGGCACGAACATAATTTTTCTTCATTAGGACTTCTGCAATTTATTAGGAAGAATTTGTTTAAGGAGATCCATTTGGCAAGCACAGGTTGATCATGATGCAACAAAGAACATTCACCATGTAAAATCAAGATTACCTGAGACTGTGTTGTGGACCAGCCAAACCATTCAGTGTCGCTGCAAAAGAAAGGTAAGGATCCAACAGAGCAGTTCCAGCCTATGATAAAATAAATACCATTAGTGCTAGATAAAAAGGTTAGTGCGTGTAGGGGGTATAAACAGGAAACAATTAAACAACCAATGCACACTGAGCTAGTAGGATCAAGGAACGACACAAATAATTGAAGGCCAACCAGTCTCTCTAAATTAGCAGACCACAAAGTTGCTCCACCTCAAAAAGGATACATCTTGCACAACTACAAATTAGGCGTCTAAATTATGCTATTTTCCACTACAACAATGATGTGTCGCACAGGCACCAGTACCTTCACTGCCCAGGCAACATCATAATTATATTGGTAAACATTTGTTATCATATTTTATCTCTAGTTCTTGCTCCCATAAGTTGTGGGGCGGGAGGCTCGCCTTATTACGTTGCTAGGGCAGGCAGCAGTTGCAGGCTTGCAGGAGGATGTCGGAGACATGATCCTCCCATCGCAGTCACTTATGGGAGACAGAACGTGCCAGCCAGGTCTCCTCTTCCTCCCCCATATCTATGTTGGTGTTGCTTGGGAAAGTAGTGATCTAAACACTGTTATATTTCTGTACAGAGGGAGTACATGGTTATAGTTTCAGTTTTCTACATGGAACAACAAGGCGTGGTTCTGTGACATGTTTTTTTGCTTGCTTTTTATAATGTCCAGTTTAGTTTGTAAATCCTAATAATTTCTCAAGTAGTGCAAATCAGTGTCGAACCATCAAATTAAACTGATGTTTTGTCAGTGAGAAACAACTTACTATTTGTAATGTTGTTATGATTTTTCTTTTATTAAAACACTGCAAGGAGATTCGTATTCAGTCTAGCTGCTTGCCTCCCTGCTTGAAGTGCACACAGATGACCACGAGCACATTAAAGAAAGAGAGTTACCTAGCCCACCACCAGAGGCACAGGAGCATCCAAAGGTCCGCTCCATCAGAAAGCAGTGGCAGGCAAGGAAAGCCGACGCCGACGAGGAGCCCACCCAGCCTGCCTGCGTGAGGAAGAAACCAAGCGCATGCATGAGAGGGAAGGTAAGTGAGAGGGGGAAGAGCAAACTGAAGCAAATATGGGTACCAACCTTGACCTTGAGGAGGAACATCGCTGGCAGTTGGAGCGGATCAGAGCAGCGGCCTCCATAGCGAGCAGAAGCATGCGTCACTCGATTTGGAAGCAGTCGAGCAGGAGCAGATGTGGATTCGTCTCCCGGCGCACGAGCATCTCTTGACGGATGCACGACTGCTTCCAAATAGATATGTAAACTTCAAAGGTTACACGCATGTTCAGAATACTCAAGCAAAAAGGTACAGACTACACCTTCTAATATATGCAATGCAGTGTAAAACTTATGCATTGTAATAGGTGCAATAACAATGATCAAATAGGAAAATAGGATAATACTGTGGTATTCCTAACCTTTGATTTCTTTGCCAACAGGCCTATGCAATGGCATCTATGCAAATTTTCAAAAGTAATTATGCAAGAACAAAAGAAGAATCTGACAAATCAAATAATTCAATGATGACACCACTATGTGCTCTAGCGGGAGAGTATCAGGTGATACCAAGCCTTAGATGCTCCCATGATACGAGCTCCTAGGAGCCGTTGGATCGCAGATCCAACGGCTCCCGGGAGGCTTTGAACATTTTTGCAAAAAAGACCTTTTGAAGTCTAAAAATTGCGAACAAGTATGGCAGCCTTTAGAACCTCCTAGGAGCCGTTGGATCTGAGATCCAACGGACAAGAAGCTCGTATCATGGGAGCACCTAAGGCTTGGTATCACCTGATACTTTCCCGTGCTCTAGCATAACAAATATGCCACAAGATGTGAGACTTACATCATCCAGCACCTATCTACATGACTTTATGGTAGGAAATGCACAAATGACAGCTAAGGTATGGAGGACCTGAATGAGTACTAATGCTAGTTCGCAACTGATCCATGATTGAGAACTTAAGAACAAATTAGATGGAACAACTACATATGAATTATCCAAACAAGGCAACCATGTACATTCATAATATATGACAGATTCTGAGCTTGTTGCCATACATACCTTTTTGTCCCCACACATCCTAGCATTCCAGGCGCACTGATTTGCAGATCATTTAGTCAAAGTACCTTGCACTATTATTCAGAATACGACCCTGAAGAAATCATATACATGAATGCTAGATCTAGTATGGTATGATATCCAAGCAGCAAACTAACTCAAATTGCAGCACCAATAAAAATTAATAAATGCTACCAGCCTGTTTCCAACTAAGTGACATCACCACCCAGCACCACCTCCTAGAGATCTGATAGTCTGTCAGCAACCTACATACAAGAACCAAGGTCAAGAATCAGTATCCAGTATTTCCACCACCTACCCATCCAAGTATCAATAACCAAGTAACTCAATCAAGAACTCTGCAGCAGCAGCAACCTTATAGGACGACGGAGTAACCCAAGATGAGCCACCGCCACTGCTATGATAACATGCTCCTTTTCCGCCCTCCAACCCCAACCTGAAATGACTACCCTAAATATATCAACATAATCTCCTCAAGAAAATATGGAAGTGGTAGACACAAATGACTTTATCCCAGTATTCAGCTTGGCAAGATAATTAATATATTTCTCAGAGAATCCCGGTCGGAATCACAAATGATCAGTCACGTATCCTAGCTGAACACTGTCTACACTTATATACTGGAAATTTTCCTAATTGGATTTTGCAAAATAAGAGTTTCCACAGAAGAAATGCATGTCAGAGCACGGTCAACCAGCTCGATCATCTCTGAATACTATATGGCGATATATTCAACACAAACGATATCAATATCAGAGTGATGCAAAATGGTGAAATGACTCACGCGTATGGCTGTGACCACGTAACATAGAAATGTAGCCGTGCACACACATCACAGAACACCATCAGCAGGCGCGAGGCACACAAACCTTGGGAGGAGGAGTAGGGGCGGGGGAGCTCACCATGGTCAGAATCCCGTGAGGAGGCGGCCCCGGCGGTGGGGTAGAAGGGCCTAGTGCTCACATAGAACACCGACTAAGGAGCACCAGAGGGGGTGGAGAAGAGGAGGCCCAGCCCGATGCGCCCTGCGAGGCTGCACCCGGTGGCCAGCGGGAAGCGGAACCGCGCGTGGGGGCGAGGGAGGAGACGAAGAGGAGTCGCCGGAGTCCACCGGAGCCACGCCGGCGACGAAGGTGATGCCCAGCGGGATACCCTAGCCACGGCTGAGGGCTGTGAGCGAGTGCGGGAGGTCGGTGCGCCGCGGATCTGGCCTGATGGGAGGAAGAGTTGGAGCACCTCCCGTGTGGACGCGAGGACGACGGCGGGGATCTGGCGGGCTGGGCGAAGGCATAAAGTTCTCAGTTCTTTGCCTTTTAACCGAATGTGTATCTTGAATATGGCATAAAGTTGGAATGGTTGGATTATATCGAAGTACCAAATGATCTCTGCACGACATAACGAGCACACGACAATTAGCAAAACTGGCAGCGTCTACATAACGCTTCTGGATAAAGATAATAATTAGAATTGCTTCCTACTTTTGCTAGCACAATTGCGCACCTATGCAAACTTATAATTATGAAGCTGAACAAGCATGGACGGAACTGTTAACCAACAGAATCAGGCGGCAGAACAACAGGACCCGATTTGGGGGAAGGGCAACGGAGCGAAAGAAGAAAGGAGGAGCGGCGCCACCTTGCCCCGCGGCGCCACCAATTTGAATTGACAGACATTTGTTAGTTTACTTCCTTTTTGGGGCGGACGACAAGTGGAAGCATATGTTGTGTAGCAAGAGATACTGTAGTACCCTTAATGCTATCTACATATTCTACACAAAGGAGAACCACTTTGGATAATATTCAGCGATCTGGATACTACATAGCCGCTTCAACATTAAAGAATATAGAAGATAAAAGTATAGTTCCTAGGAACGGAAGAACACATGAATTATTACAAATAAATAAATGAAGCATCACATGAATGTAGCCAGATGAGTATTTTCCAGATTTTATTAGAAGAATAAATTAGGAAGAACCTTTCAGCCATGTAATGTAAATACTATTTATGCATTTCAGAATTAAACTGAGCTGAAAGCTAACATTACAATTGAGATAAGATACAATGTATGATAAAGGCTGGAAGATACAAAAGGACAACAAATTTAAATAGATCCTTTGTCTCTATCATTTTACCACCCGGAGAAGACACGACTACACCCATTAGATCTAAAATCTTACATGTCAATTACTCGACACACAAAACCTTTAGAGTCATAGTACCTAACCATGATACCACAATGGTTGGAATGGCATCAACAGAAGCTTGGTATTATTTTAGACCAATTATATCTGATAGAAATTCACAAAGATGCATATACAGAGAAGTATATTAGAGAGAACACAGTACTATATATTGAGCTGATGCTTCAAACTAAACTCCCATGATTCAGCAGTGTAGTTCTCAAAACAGTATACAGAATGGCGGATTATGCCGAATCAGTGACATAGATTAACTAATTACAGATAGAACCATTTGATTAGGCATAATAATAAAATCATTTGTTTCCACTGCAAATAAAAGTACTTCTCATTATAAAAGACAGGACATACGTCCACTATTGTTTATCTCGGGATCTAATTACAAATATGAAATCTCTATAACTATATCAGCACCTTGTGGCTCTAAAGCCAAGATTGCTTTTTTTCTCCTCACACCTGTATTCTTGCTAACAAATCTAAATCCACGTGTTACTTATCATACTGCAACGTACAATTTACTGCATTTGTAGATGGAGAATCTCCAACAACTCACTTATGAAATGAGAAATCAAATGTTTTCAGAAGTTCTACTACCATCTATGAACCCGTTCGAGAACAAACAATTATAAATTGCATTAAACATTAAGTAAAAAAATAGAGGGGAGGGGGAGGTAAAATAAGCTACCTGAACACCCAAGAAATCTGCATCCACTGCCAGATAAAAGGTGAGTCAGCAATCAACACAATGATCTATACTTGCAAAACAAATAAGAAAGCATACAAACAAATTAGTGTCAACTGGGTGAAGAAAAAGGAAAGAAAAATGAAGGATGGAAGAAGAAAAAGAAACTGGAATTTCTAGGGTCCGGGAGCCGGCGGCGCATCCTCTGCGTGGTCAAACAAAATAATGACTAATTTACCGTATTACTTTTCAGCAACGTTGTACCATACTGAAGTACCGAGGTAGCAGGAAAGTGTCGTTAGTATCACGATATGCGGCAGATACTATATGCAAGTACACATCAAGTATAGCTGATGTTGAGTAGATGAGGTGCTGACAACCCAACTAAAAACTGCAATAACCAAGCCCTACATAACTTACAATTTACATGACACATGACATCTCATTGCTCTCATATAATGGTTCAAATCCTGCTGGTTGGCTAATAGCGATGCAAAAACTATTACCAACAGGAAGGACAAAAGAAGTAGACTTCACTATATATATAGTCAGGTACCTTGTTATCGACAATGTGAAGACTACAAAACACTAATTAACCTGGTTGTCAACCAACTATATACTACTCAACTAAATCAGAGAGGGATCTTCTGGGCACTAAGCTGTTGTAAAAGGTTTTTAAGGTCCCCACTTTATCATCAACCTAAAAATAAAACATAAGGTGGAGGGCAAGGAAAGGACTAAAATAAAAAGTAGTAGTCACTTGGTAATGCATACTGGAAAGACATTTTGCTGGTAAGGATCTCCCCTACTCACAGAACAAATAAAAATATAGGAAATGCGCGTTGCACATGATAGATCAACCCAATACAGTAAGTTTAGATCAATAGCAATATAGAAGAGCGAGACAGTCAGTTATACCAAAAGCAAGACGCTATATATTTTGGCTCCCTCCCAGATCAATTTAATTTACAATTATGGAGGATTGTAAAGTAATCGACAAAGAAGTGATCGCCAATTGCACTGTCTACTTATGCCTTTATGAACGCAAATGCATTCTATTGATCTCCAAATTTCATCTAATTGATATTTTCATTCCCTCCATTCCAGAACATATACATTCCTTTAAAACAAAATCTATTTAGGATAAAGTGTTCCCATGTAGCTTTATGTCCGTGTTTCCTCTTAAATTCAATGTATGAGAAACAATCATCAAGAAGATAAAGAAAAAATACATATTTTCTCATTGCAAAATGATCGCGGTTCAAGGTAAGGCGCTTCAGAGGAAGGGAAGAAAACAATATCACATATACTTCTTTTCACCTCTAAAGGTCTGAATCTTACCTGGCATGTAGTTCAAGGGAGAAGTTGCTTCTGCCACCGCTCGTTGGTTGTGTGCCTGATAATTCCTCCCAGAGTAATATCATCCACCACAAATTCTTCGTCAGATGAAGAAGCTGGCAACAAAAGAACCCCGCAAAATCAATAATTAACTATTTCGCTACATTAAGGTGAAGGCATGAAGCTAACAAACAACACAACCAAAAATAATAATTAATGTCTGCTTATTGGGCCTATGCGGCAGGGTCGTCGCCCTAAATCATGTGTGGCATCATCCAACACGACGTTAAGCATCCCATGGCGACTGGTTCGGCGACATGGCATAGTACAGGGACCAGCAAGGCGAGAGAAGTAGGAGACAAGGGCAAAGCATGCAAACCTGTTGTGGGCTGACAGACAGGGTGGCCTCAACCGGTGCTATAGCCGGCGGTGTTTCCTTTTGGGCTGTCTCGATGCCATGGTCCTCACTGGTCACTGCAGAGTACTGGCATGAGCGGCGGACTACACAACCCTTCCAGCGATGGCAACGGGCGAACCGGCGGGAGACACAACAGCAACCAGCAAACCAAGACAACGGGAGGGGCGGTCAGAGAGAGAGTGAGAGAGAGAGAGAGAGAGAGAGAGAGCATGGTGGCGACCTGCGAGCATATGATTCCTTGTTAATAAATATCATATGGAATTATGAGAGAAAAATGAATAATCGAATAAGGACCAAAGCTGACCTTTTCAAAGTTATGTGGATTAAAATATAGGACGGCCCACACAACCCTCCCGACGAGGGCGAGGGGCAAGCCAGCAGGAGACACGGCGGTGACCAGCATGCCAAGTCAATGGGAGGAGAGGCAGTCAGAGAGAGAAAGACAACAGACATTGACCTGCAATAGTACAGAGTAGACAGTAAATACCATATGCCATTCTGAGGAACAGAGGAAATGAGCAATCAAATAAGGTCCAAAGCTGACCTTCTCAAAGTTACATGGATTCCAATCTAGAACGATCTTCTCGTGCCAATTCAGAGCGAGGTGTGAAGAGTTTGTTTATCACTGCAGATAAAACTGGCTATATAGTGCAGTCCTCTGTTTATGTACATGCCATGCAGACTACTCCCTCCGTTCCTAAATACTTGTCTTTCTAGGCATTTCAACAAGTGACTACATACGAAGCAAAATGAGTGAATCTACACTCTAAAATATGTCTACATACATCCGTATGTAGTAGTCATTTGAAATGTCTAGAAAGACAACTATTTAGGAACGGAGGGAGTACTATGCATGAAATTTATACTGAGACATGGCTGCTAATCTTTCTAGTTTATATATTCAATTGACTTTCTAAAATAATTACACCAATTCACATACACGCATGGTCATTGAATTTGACAATCACTTAAGTTTACAGTATATGGCTCTTGCGAGTGCACTATTTGCTGATTGTTATTTTTTCTTAATTAGTTCACCACAAGACGATACATTTGTTCAGTTGTTCTAACTATAAAAAGATTATCTCTTGAATAGGTGAAGAAAACAAATACTTATTGAACAACATGATATGACAATGATGCAAAGAAAATCATTATTCATATGAATCGTTTAAATAACTCGATCAATATAATCACACATGATTAATAGGAAAGAACCGCATCAATGTTGGCCAGGGACAGGGTAATGTCCTGTCAAAGATGCTTTTAGCTGGTTGACACCCTGCATAAGATGATGCTTCTCGCTGCAACAAAACAAAGGAAATCTCAACACAAAGGAACATACTGCTCCTCTTTGAAAAGTAGCAAGAAAAGGAGAAGCATGATATACTCACCCCTGATACAAGGACTCCTCTTCTATGTGGGGTAGGGTTCTATACCCGAAAGTTGATGGTGGTCGTCATAGCCAAAATACAAGCACAATCGACAGTAATCACCTCCTGGGGAGCAGGAATTTTCTGCATTACTAACAAAGGTAAAGAGCAAAAGCTCCCAAAGTTATGACCCTGTCGAATTTACCAAAGTTGCAATATTTTGCTAGTGCCAAAACAAAATTAGCATCATTAACCATTGCTTTAGGAGACTGACGGATGTCTGCTTATTAAATTGATCTGCGGAATAATTTACCAAACACATTTCCATTTCAAGGCCTCCCAGTTTGGAGTTCCATCTGACATCCTTAACCTGCAGAGGAATTAGCTAAAAGCATTAGCACTAGATGCCTATTCGAGATAGCGGCTAAATTTTCATGTTTTTTTCAGTACAGTCATCTAGCATGTGAAAGCAGTAGTAACAACTTTTTCTTCAGAGATCTTACAAACAGACATATGAGTTGAAGCAGAACTGGACAGCTAAAGGAGCTGGACAGGTGGGAATTTTACCTGGAACTGGTTGACAGACACCATCTTCCCGAACTCCTTGGCGCTGTAGGACGAATTGCTGCGCGGCCCGGGCGTGTTCGTTGACGAGCGCCAGGACGTTGAACCCGGCGAGCTGGGCCGCTTGCGTGAGGGCCTGGCGCTCGGCCTGGCCGAAATAGGGCGGCACGACGACGACGGCGTCGCGCACGGAAGGCCAACGTGCGCGTCGGCAATCCCCGAGGCATAGTGGAGCACCATGGCGACGGTCTCCTCGACGATGTGGTTTGTTATTCAGTTAATTTGCTTGTCTCACCGGTTAATATGGATATAGGAAGGGTTATTTTATACCTTGGTGGATCCACGAGAGGAAGTGAAGACATCATCGATGCCGACGAACTGCAGCACCTTCTTGGGGACGCGGGCGGCCACGATTCTAGACCCCCAGCGGGCTTGGCGTGGATGATGGCGCCGCGGATGGCCGTGGCCGCCTCCTTGGCGCACTTGACGTTGAGGTCGACGTGGCCGTTGTCGTCGTCGCCGCCGACGAAGGCCTTGAAGCGGGTGCGCTGGCCGACGCGCGTCTGCTTCTGCACGGGGGTGATCTTCATCACCTCGTCCTTGAGCAGGAGCATCTGCGGCGGCGAGCCGTGCTCCTCCTGCTGAGGACCGAGAGGGCGGGGAGGAGGAGACGTCGCGACGGCGCGGCAGGGAGCGGAGGCTGGTGGCTAGGGTTAGGGTTTGAAGAGGAGAGAGAGAAAGATAGAGGTGAGGTGGGAGGAAGAGGAGAGGGGTGGCGCGGGGTCGTGGATAGGTGCCCGGGCGAGCGGCGACGGCGGCGGCGGCCGGCGGCGGTGGGGCAGGGAGGGGCGCGGGAGGGAGAGAGAGAGGCGGGCGCGAGAGGGGGAGAAGGAGGCGAGCGGGCTGGAGGGGGAGGGGAACGACGGTCTCTACGGCCTCGCCCCTGCCTGCGCTATAGGATCTTTTCCCAGCCAAGTGAAATGACAAGAATGCCCTCGGCGGGGCACGGAAATTACACGCGGTGGCACGGCCGGGCGGGACACGGCTCATAGGAAAATATCGGACGGTTGGAGAGGATCGGGTAAATATCCGACGGCCCACAGCGACCGAGCCCGAGATCCAACGGCCAGAAACGCATCAAGGAAACGATCGGACGGCCGAGAGTGCCTGATCGCTGAGGAGCCTCCGGCATCCCTCCGGTTCATATCTCTTGATTAACACGCATGCCCAACATTGTGCATGCGCACTAGCTAGCAATAACAACGTGTTACGTGCACGTAAATATGCATACGAGAGCTGTGGGTGCCGTTCGCGGGGCCGCGTCTCCATGACGGCGTCGAACAGAAACAAGTGTTGTCGACGATCTCTGAACAAAAGAAAAGAAGCCTTGACAACGAAGGCGCCCTTGATTCGTCGTGGAAATCATGGGTTCGTGTAACACCTGTCACACGGCCGGAGTTTTTGACCTGTTGTACGCTGCAGTGCAGGTACGCCGCAAAGACACAAACACCATGCATCAGTAAAGGCCGCTGCATGATCACCGTCTGGTCCACGCGCACCCGACATGTGTGGGATAGGCAAATAGATCATGATTCACGAGTAAAACTATCGTGATTTTCTGTCAGAAGAAGAACAATGTTGTGGACGAGACAGCTTGGACGCCAATGTGCCACGCAGCAACGCCTCCGTATATGCACAATCTCCTTCGATCGCCGTGTCACTCACTCGACTCTCCGGAGCGGAGGCGTCGCCGTCGTATCTTCTTACGTCCAAGCCAAACCTATCCACAAACCAGCCAGCCAAGCCAGCAACCGTGGACAGGACACATGCATGGCCGTGCGTCGATCCATTCCCGGACACGGCGCACACGATTCGGATGCCAAAGCCGTCCGATTCTCTGATGCGTTGCGTGCACACCCGCCCTCCCGACCGACGGCGACGTGCAGCGGCAGACGATGAGCTGATGAAAGCGACCGACGGGGCGTCGCCAGCCACCTAAACAACGGCCGCCGGGCCACCACCGGGATTTTTCTTGTGGCGGAGACGGGCGGTGACCCGTCAGCACGCACCAACCCCGGCCCCGGGTTTGGGGAAGATCTCTCGCCGATCGCCGTGGCGTGCCCATCCGCAGCGGCAGCCAACCACCGTGGCGTCCCATTCGAGCCGCTCCCGTCACTCACCGCCGGCCGGACTTGGTGGCCACCAGAAATGTTACGAGAGATCTAGAAGAGAACCTCAGCATTTTTGTGGTGGTGCGGCGGGCGTACGTGATCGACGTGCATTCCAATTTAAGAATAAATTAGACGAGTGAAAAAGATCTGCATGTGTCGATGGAGTACACACTAGACAGTATCTTAATCCACGGCGGGACGCAAGTTGGGGTTGGATAAGCGGCAACGCGGCTCTGACTTGCCCAGTGGGGATTACTTTAACCCTTCCAAGCCAACTTGGTCGGCTGGATCGACAGTCTGCTGGATGGATCAAATGGACAAACCTCAGCAAAACGTGAGATAATAGCATCTACCGCCGGACTTGACAAATCTGACCTATCAAACGCCCGCGGAAATGACCGATCACGTCTTAAAATTGCATTCCACATCCTCAAATTAGAAATCTCAAATTCATATTATTATAGGCAACGTGAAACTTAATCTAAGTGGAGCTCGTCCTGTTGCCATCTCAGCTCGCCCGGCTCCGCCCTGGCCATGTCCGGTGGCTGACTGCGCTCCTCAGAGTGTTGGTCCGGTCACTAGCAAAGTAGAGTAGGGCATGGGACACGAGTCGGCTCACGGGACTCAAGGCGCCGCCGTCTCCCATGCCCCACTCCTCCTCGTCGCAGCCCAGAACCCGATCGGTACTGGTGGACGTCAGATCAATGACGGATCTGTCCGGGGACGAGCCGCCGACGTCCACCACAATGTGGTTGCGTCGCCCGGACTGATGCCTCATACGGGGCACCGGAGAATGCGACTCCACCTCGACGACGTCCGCCGCCACGCGGGCTGCCGCCTCCTCCCGCGCCGGGTGCCTTGCACGGCGGGCACGCCGTGCCATGGCCTCGTGGGACGATGGTGCATCCCGAATATCGGCGCGCCAACGGAGGGGTTGCACGTCCGCCAGCGCATTCGGACGCCAGACGGACCGCACGGCCTCCGGTGAGGCAGCTACAGCTGGCCTAGCGCCGGATCCATGCGCCATTTGGGCGGACGCAATGGATTCCCGCCAGATGGAGTCCGAGCGTAGCCGTGCATAGGCCTCCTCTCCGACACGGCAGAGCGCAAGCCGGACGGCCATCTCCTCCTCGGGGCTACGTGGGATGAGCTTGAGGTCGATGGATATGAAGGTGAAGGACTCAGATTCACTGCCCGCCATGTCGGAGACGGCCGGATGGAGCCGGAGATGAGCTTGAGTGGCGGAGGGGGTTGGAGGGGAGGGGAATGAAGGGGCTAGGATTTGGTCCGACGAGCGGATGGGAAGGAATTTATGTGGGGGTACGGTGGGCCAACGTGGGCCGGGTCCGACTTGACGGGCGTGTCCGGGCGTCCCCTTATCCGCCCCATATTTGGGCTGGATATGGGGGTGCCGGTCATCCCGGACGTTTGAGGGCCGTTTGAGGAGCCTGTCTGGGTCAAAAAATCATGACCGGACAGTGACCGGGCGGCCCGCCCGGGCGTGTGAGGCGGGTTGAGGCGTCCCACAGTAGATTCTCTAATGGACAATCATGGCTTCGGCTTTCGGCTGGTCCGGACGCTGGCATCCACGGGCCCGCACGCAAGTAAGCGCTAGCCCCTAGAAGATCCACACGCAGATGCGGGTCCCAGGCAGATCGACACCGCTCGGAGCGACGACGGTGCTCTGGATCCGGTACGGCGGACTAGACGCTCTTGTTAGAGTGGGAGTGATCCAATCCACCATTGGCCTAGCCTAATGACTATGTCCGCATGAGTGATCCACACGCCTTGCATCATTGTACAAGTTTTGCAAAGCAGTGGTAGTAGTGTTTGGCCGGAGTACTTTAGAGAGCCAAATGTTGCGGATACAACCCATTTGTTGGCGACCAATGAATCAAGAGGCTTTCCGGAAATGTTTGGTAACATAGATTATATGCACTGGAAGTGAAAGAACTGTGAATTTGCCTGACGGGGGCAATATAAGGGGCATGTTAAAGTTTGCACGGTCATACTTGAAGATGTGGCTTCACAAGATCTCTATATTTGGCACTCTTTTTTCGACATGGTTGGTTCTCACAATGACATCAACTTGCTTCAGTGCTCCCCGATGTTCGGAAGGCTTGCAAAGGGCAACTGCGCAGAGGTCAACTTTGAGATCAGTAGCCACCACTACAATAAGGAATACTACCAAGTTGATGGTATCTATCCTCAGTGGTCAAGTCTTCTGAAGGCAATCTCCAATCCGGTAGGAGAGAAGAGGGCTAGGTTTGCCCAAGTGCAAGTGAGTGTTAGAAAAATGTGGATCATGCTTTCGGTGTGCTCCAATATCGATGACTATGTTAAACACCTTGCTAGAATATGGAGCCAACGGAAGATGTGGAATGTGATGACTTCTTGTGTGATCATGCACAACACAATCATAGAGGATGCACGTTATGACAGCCTCTTCGACCAAGGGTTTTATTTTCAAGGTGAAAATGTTGAGATTGAGCATGGACTGACAAATGTTTGCACGGTTCACCCAATTTCATATAGAAATACGTGATTGGGCAACTCACACTCAACTTTAAAATGATTTAGTTGAGCATATGTTGACTCACCTTGGCAACTAATAGATGTATCAACTCTTTTTCTTTCAGTGTATTTGTGACAATTAAAAACTCATTTGGTCAAAAACTATGAGATTTTTTATTGGTTGTAAACTATTTATTATTGTGACGTAAAAAATATGTGGTTTATTTGGTTGTGCAATGTTTCTTTGTAGTTAGATATATATGTATGGAACAAAAATTGCATAAATTGGGTTGGCTATCGGCTGGGTGGACCCACCAATAGATTTGTCGGTTGGATGCACTAGCCAGCAAAACACGAACGAGGACGGACGCCACCCCTACGGCTAACTCAAACGGATAAAAAGTGGACCAAATCCGTGTCTGTTTGGGTCGATGCGTTGGAGTTGGCCTAAGTGGCCCGGTATCAATGAGGGGTGAATCAAAATCATTTTTTTTTTGAAGAAACTATACTTTTCACCCTTTGACCCTCAGTAGCCACATAACGATGAGCACATGATGCCCTCGGAAAATTTGAGGAAGAAGGCGATGGCTCTAATATGTAGGAGAATGCAGGAGGGCTTGAGGAAAAAGGCAATGATGACCGGGTACGCCACAAGGAGGTCAAAGTACTTATCATAATCTACTCGGATCAAAACCACCTAAATACTCTTAAATACTCTGGGCAGATCGGACGGCTCATATCGGCCCTGAGTAGCCCCTGCGGAAAGCAACCGCAGGACGGACTGCCAGGTGGCTCTGCAACCATGTACATAGAACCAGTAGCGGCGGCAGGAAATGCATCTCACACCCCAGGCAGCGGCCCGGGCTGTCTGGGGCCTGTCTCCGCCACTGCATAGAACTATTACAAGTGCACTTACCAAGGTTGCGATATTGAGAAGCACATTGAGAGATATTCCAAGGAACCACATGTTGTAATAAACACATATCAACTGAAGAGAGTTTCATACTTGTTCTTTCACTCTCAAAAAGCGGATATATTCAACTTTTTATTGCATTGGGTATCTAGAGTTTGAGTTTTCGGCTAGCACCAGGTTCGTGGCATTGTAAAAAAAAAACTCTTGATTCAAGATAAATGGAACCTTTCTTATATGCAATCAGCTTACTATTGAAGGTTGCATCGATAGTTTGTTGGTTCTTATGTGTTTCTAACTAACCTTATTAATTTTTAGGGAGGAAGAGCTTTTCAATTTAGATGGTAGTCCCAAGAGTCAGCCGAGTACTTAGCAAAAGTTGTAGCTTCATCTTTTAGAAGAGATATGAAGTGTGGGTGACTGACAATGTCCAACGCAGAATGTGAAATAGTGTGATTCAGTCCAGCAAGAAAAAAATTTAGAGAGAAGGAGCAACCAAAGGGAGAATATCTGGTGCACAGAATCCTTTTGTTGGCACCCTTAACTGTTTGCAAAAAACATATGGTAAATAGGTTGGCATTCTTAAAAAAATGAAAAGAAATTTTTAAATATATGACATAGATGAGATAGGCCATATTTGCAAGATGGATCACTAGTGACACAAATTTGAAGTCAAATTCATAACATAGTTCGGGAGAAAAAAGATGAATTCGACTGTGATAGTACACAATGTTAATTGGGCTTTAAATTTGGCCCATTTACCGCAGTCGATGCTATTTTTATGTTTTGAGTTGGGTTTCAAAAAGTACTTGATTTTTGTCACATTATCAGTTCATGTTGTGCCTATCTGTGTAATTTTTATCATATTTGCTTGAAACATTTGTAAGTACAAGCTGATGCCGGGTGCATTACAAGCCCTGGTGCACTATATATTTACCAAGGGAGATGTGTTGTCGGTTGAAAAAATGGTTGCAGTTAACAGCTTGGGCCTAATATTTGACATGAACATAAACAATTTAGAGTGTTTTTCTCAAGCTGATTGTTGCTATTATTGCTAAAATTAAGAGGCGCATTAAAAGTCTAAGGAATTGTAAGCTTTGTGAGTGACATGCGTGAATGCATGAGTTGAGTGATACAAATACTATTTAATAATTGATGGTATATATCCAGTTATAAGTTCTTTGATGGCGAGCGATTTTGCTGGTTAAGAAGACATGAAGACCGTCGAGAAGGAAAGAAGTGGAAAAGAGTTTGTATTTGTCGTTGTATGATGAAAACCAGATGCCATCGTGTTTAACACACATTTCTGAATTAAAAGAACAGTTTGATCAATGTGTTTATGTTTTCATTATTCTGTGGCAACGCACGGGTATTCGGCTTCTGCCCTTAGCAATGCATGGGCATTGTCCTAGTAACCGTAGATGCTCGCATGCATTCACTCCTATGAACGCACAACGGGCAGCTCCGAGATAACCTTGATGGGTTGGTTTCAGCAAACGAAACTTAACCACCTATGTTCAGTCTGTTGTATCGTCTTCTTTTCTAGGATACATGATGGTTAAGTATAGTAGGAGAAGATGCGAAGCAAATCAAAACTAACATGCTGAACGTTAGGTTAAACCATTCGATAAATTAACTATGATCGAGTTAACTGCATTTTCGAATTAACCAACCCAAAATGACAAAGTGAAGCAATCTATCATCTACTACAATTATCGCAAGTTGGGAGTGAGCCTAGCTCAACTGGTTGGCGGAGTGGATGTACAAACCCAACAGGTTTGGTGCGTAATCGAGATTATAAATCTTAATACTCATACTTAAAATGCCGTATGCATCCTTAGTTGGTGCAGAGCCTGGGGAAGTGAAATTCTCCCACAATTTTTAAAGCCGGGGCTGTCCTCCTTTTCAAAAAAAAAAAGAAACAATTATCGCAAGATAACATAAGAACTCATCTAGCGATGCTAGTAACCAAATCAGCCTTATCTTAAACATGGCTTGTTTCTCCCACGCACTCCTCCTGCGGCAACTGCTTGTGCAAGTTTATCAACTGGAGAATTTGTGCGTCGGCCAACCGGCCGTGGTACCGTTGATGGGATGGACTTCAGTTTGTATCAATCAAACGGGACCACAATTCAGTTCAGTTAAAAACGAAATCAATTGACACCAAGGTCATACCCTGAATTGACTCACCCGTTTGCACATTCCCTGCCTGAAACTCTGTATCTGAATGTTGACAGCAGAACTGAACCGAAACAAAGCTTTAGACTTTGTATTCCATTTACATACGGTATGACAGTCCCATCATGACAATTTCCTTATGAAAGTATCCTGTAATCGTCATTGCAATAAAGCTCTAATTGCACTGTATTTCCAACACATTACATATGCACTAACGTGTAGCCGAGGGAAATGCACACGAGAGAGAGAGAGTCGTCGGTGTAGCTTGCTCGGTCTACGACAGCGTCAAAGAGCTCTTGTGAATGCAAAAGAAAAACCTCTTGCCAACAAAGCCACCCTTGATTCTTCGTTGAAATCATGGATTAGTAAGTTCAAAAAAAAAAGAAATCATGGATTAGTACAAAACTTGGCACACGGAGTTGACCTGTTGCACCAGGGCTTACGCGTCGTCCATGCGCAAGCATAAAACGAGTGCTCCGAAAGACAAACTGACCACGACAGCATTAAAAAGGTGGTTGCACGGCCGTCTGGTCCACGCGAGCCCGAGCCCGAGCCCGAGCCCGACGTGTGTTGGGTAGCCAAGGAAACCATGCATGTTTCACGTGTAAAACTCTAGAAGAAACAACGTCTCCCCAGCCCTAAGAGCATCTACAGCGCCCGCGGACGCCATCGGGTGCATCCGCGGGCGCTGATCGAGCAACCCTCAAATCATGTCGTCTACATCCGTGTATCTTATATCCAGTCCCTCGTATCCATACTAGCATGCAATGTAAAAAAAAACCCGTAAATCATCACATAAACATAAAATCGGACCAGACAATGCACATTCCGATCACCAGAAGATCACCGACGAATATCCAAAAGATCGCCAAAGTTTATATAATTCACATAAACGACGGATAAATTTAAATTACATTACTAAAGTTTAAAAACTGAAGGTGGAGAAGATGGAGATTCACCATTTCCTCACCGGTCCTTTGCCCTTCCTTTCGCCGGCGCAGCTGTAGTTGTCGGCAGCTGGTGGAGGATCGTCCGACTCGTCGGAGGAGGAGCCCTCCGAGTCGGAGTCGTCGGAGTTGGAGAGGATGACGAGCCCTTTTACCCGCCGGACCTCCCTGTCCTGCTGCCGTTTTAGCTTCGCGAGCCGAGCCGCCTCCGCCGCCTCGCGCTCGGATTGCTCAATGGCAATCCGGAGCACCTTTGCGTTCTTCCGGCGAAGCCGCCGCACGTCCATCTCCGCGGTCGTAAGCGACCGGCGGTAGACCCATTCGAGGAGCCGCGCGTCATCCTCGTCGGGCTCCGCCTGCATCCCGCGGCGGTGGTGCACGGACTGCTCCGCCTCCCTCCTCTCCCTTTCCCATTGCCGCTCGCGTTGGGCGGCAC
The DNA here is from genome assembly GCA_963921465.1 of Triticum timopheevii. NCBI lineage: Eukaryota > Viridiplantae > Streptophyta > Magnoliopsida > Poales > Poaceae > Triticum > Triticum timopheevii. The sequence continues at coordinate 452,329,985 of OY997262.1, forward strand.
ACACCTCTCGTCCGGGCCGGCAGGGCGGGCACAAGCACCCGCCTAGGGATGAAAATGGAGTGAAAACTTTCTCTTTTTCCGGAGGAAAAATGGAAACGGAGAGGAAATATGAAACCGAAAATGGAAATTAGCAAAACGGAAGTGGAAGTGGAATTTTTTATGCGAAAACGGAAATAAAAACGGAACGGTGTTTTCCGGTGGAATAGGCATGGACACGGAACTTTCCATTTCCGTGAATATGGAATTTCCGTTTTTTTACTATAGACCTATGGCTGCTTTGTAGTCCAACCACCAACAACATACAATTATACAATGAGTAGAATGGATCATTTGTGCCCATTTTCTACAATCACACATGTACTCAGCTTGACCGTATACGCAATTGTTCAGTATTACTACAATACTACACTAAGTTGCTAACATAATGATGTTATTTTGTAGCCATGTAAAAAATTCATTAAAATTAGTTGTGTTTTGTGTGCATTTCTCTATGATTCAAGGGTTTTTAAAGTTCCGTTCAACGCCCATTTCTGTTTCCGTGTCCGCTTTGTATTCGCTCCGTGTCCATTTTCGGTAATATGTGTTTCCGTGTTCATTTCCGGGGTTTCTGTATTCATTTCCGCTTTTGCAAAAATATATGAAAACAAATATGGTAGGAACCAGTTCCGTCCGTTTCCGCTCCTTTTCATCCCTACACCCGCCGCTGACCACGTGGGGGAGCAGCATCCGGCGGGACAGGGGATGGCGTAGTGCAGGGCGGATTGCGCATGCCGCCTGTCGGAGCTGCGCCAGGGCTGGGAGGGGCCAGCGCCGGCGTCCGAGCTGCGCCGACGGGGAAGCTGCGGCTGCGGCGAGGCTGTAGATCCGGAGATGCCCATGGTCCCCACCTTAGACCGCTCGAAGACGATGCAGAGGGCAAGTTCATAGTCACGATCCAGCCCGGAGTCGGAGCGGCTGCCGGAGCTCGACATTGCATCGAATTCGATCGGAATGGCTGCTGGGAGAGGAGATGACGGAGCGAGAGAGAAGAGTGAGTGAGCTAGGGTTTCAGAGCGATGAGCCGGATGGTTTTTTTTGTGGGATATCGATGGGTCAGGTGGTGGGCCGGCCTTGTCAGGCGGACGCTCCCGGGCGTGCCCGGGCCACCCCTTATCCTCCTAATATTTGGTTGGATATTAGGGGTTTTGATCAGCTCGGGCGTTTGAGGCCTGTTTGAGATGTCCATCTGGATAAAAAAATCTGTAACCGATTAATAAACGGGCGGACGGTCCGGATTTTGAGGCCGGTTTGAGGGCCCGACTGTATATAGATGCTCTAAACAAAGGCCGCACCACCGGGATTTTTCCCGTGGCGGAGACGGGCGGTGACCAACCCCCGGCCCGGCTTCTGTAGCACGATCTCTCGCCGAGTCGCGGTGGCGTCCCATTGGAACCGCTCCCGTCACCCACTCCAGAAATCTTTCGACAAGTCTAGAAGAGAACCGCAGCATTCTTGTGGTGGCCCGGCGTTTGTTTTATGCTTAGACAAGTGGGAAATCTACAAGAGAACAAGCCTCAGCATTTTTGTGGCGGTGCGGCTTGTCATTTAGTTCTAAAAACAAGCAAGTGTAAAAGATCTGTGTCGATGGAGTACACACTATACAGTATCTTAAAGCTTCGTGGGAAGCAAGTTGGATGGATTACTTTAGCCTTTTCAAGCCAAGCCAACTTGGTCAGCTGGATTTTTCCGGACCGCCCGTTCATCCTGAATCGGTAATCGAGAAGCATTAACCTGTGCTGAAGGCGAAAAAGTTAAAAACGCGTCGACCCATCGATCCTTGCTCTCGCACGCAAGCCTCCCCTCGTCTCCTTATTTCAATTGCATTTCAGTTGATGCACAATACGTGATGCTTTAGACGACACTACAACGAACTATTTCATTTGTTATGCCCCTTATTGTATTTCAGGCTCAGACAACTAAAAGAGGAAGTTCTCGCAAAAAAGAAAACTAGAAGAGGAAGTTGCTATGGTTGGTGTGGCTGAGAAACTACGGCATAAAAGAGCAGAAGTAGCCAGAGTCTTCATGTTATTTGCAGGTATAAGCCCTTCAGGCAAATTAAGCAGCTTTTCATGTTAGAATAGGGTGTTGCTTCATGCAACTGCGCCGCTGTTTAGTTTTTACAGATCACAAACTAAGCAAAATCTGGATGTTCTTTCGATTATAACTTTATTACTAAAGTTCTCTTATTTCAGTTTGTTGCACTGCATGATATACTGAGCATCCTTCTTACTATTTGATTTAAATATATGGATAAAATGGCACCATTTGTTTTGGGGTGGGGTCAGAAGAGTTCTCAGCAGTCCATATGCTGCGAACTAATGCTGCAAAAGTTATCCCCTCTCTCTAGAAGTATCTAGCTTACATGGCGTGCTTGCAATGGTCATGATTTAGGATGACCTTGTGTTCAGGTTGAAGTAAATAATGTTCTCATATCATTCTTTCATAGATATTTGTGTAGTTCTCTAGCTTACAATTTATAACAAATAAACTAGGATCATTTCTTATTTTTTTCCTCAAAGAGGCATACCCGATCGCAGTGTGGAAGGAGGGCTTCGGTCGGCTATTCGGCGGCCTCCCCTACCACTCAAGGTGAAGCCACCTCATCCCTCTCTCTTTACTACCTTTTTTCTGCTTTTCACAGCTGACGGTCTCTCCCCTGTTCGCTCCAGTAAGAAATGATCTTTTTTCTGGGAGGGCAGCAGATCTAGAAACAAGGATTTATTTTGCAAACAAATCGATGGGCAATGCATTGTGTACAACATCGGGCAGGAAGCAGACCCATAAATTTTACGCTTTTTATTATTTTCTGTTTTAATGAAACCTATTAGATAAATGTGAAGTTGAAATCCTGCAGCTTATGATGAATGGGGATCAGGTGTTAGTTTGGTTGTCAGATCATTTGCATGATGTCAACTTATTATATTATGCTTATTATAGGCGACGTATCAAGTATTAGGCGTAGTAGTAAAAGCAGAAGAAATAATCTCTCAGGTTACAAGAAAGTTAGTTTTTCAGGTGTGCATGCTGATGTGAGGTTTATATACAGAGTGGAAAGGAAGTGTTGATAAAATCCATTCATTCATTAGCCTCCATGCATCACCTATTCAAGTGTCACATGGGAGCTCAGCTCATTTTTGGAAGGAAATTGATCTGGTTGCACTGCAATAAATAGTTAACACCTTCATTGAGGTGCCTGGCAGCGTACTACATGAATTAGTGCAATTTTGTAAATTTACTTCTGGAATTGCCGAACAACCTCAAGGTTGGCTACACAATATATTTTTAGTGTAAATGTGATTAATTTCCAAACACTTCAGCAAAAAAATCCAGCATCGAGAAAAGTGTTACCATTACTAAATTAGGCCCTTTTGGATAAATACGAACTTAGCTAGACAGACTCATATAAAGTAATGTTTTTTTATTGTTGCCCCATAGATTCTTGGTAATCAATTCAGGATGATATAATTTTATAGCTTGGCGTCAGGAATTTATAGTTCAGATTAAATTCCTGACGTATAAAAGTATAAAACCATGTTATATAATTCCACAGTATTAGATGCTCAATATTGTTCTTGCCATGATGTATATTAAATGTGGTTGTGTTTTTATCAGGTTCTGGTTGATGTGTAGAGCTATTTCCATCCCAACAAATGTCTCTCAGAGATCTATCTGCCTACCATGATTTGAGTGCTGAACTATTATCCGGGTTCCTTGCAGAAAAAATCAATGATATGATTGTTCATGTTAAATGGTCTTGCCTTTCTTCTTCTTATTTCACTGTACATCCTGATCTAACACTATCTGGATATAATATGTGCTTGTTGCTTGACTGGCACTTTACTTTTCTATGCGGAAGGTACATTACAGAAGATGATAGGATACTTTCAATTCTGCATTAGCATGACAATATCCATGATGTAAGCAGCTTTCATTCATGAGCATCAATCTGAATAATAATAATTCAGAAATTGTTTTGATTTTGATATGTTCCTGATGCTTGTGGTTGGTTTGCCCCCATTGTAGCGCTGACATGATCCTATCATACATCGAGTAGCTTTTGGTTGGATGGTAAACTGAGTGGACAAAAATGACCTTGTTTTTTATTTTGTCAAATGATAATTTAATGAGCTTACGATTCCTAAAATGAATAGTATGGTATTTTCATCATTAAAATCCAGGCAACTATTGAACTCCCTGGAAAGGGGTGTGGTGTGTGCATTGGGGCTAGAGGCACTGCTTGGGACCCAGTTGTAAGTGGGTGGTCCATTTGTGGAGAGTTGTTGTGCCCTGTTGGATGTGTTGCTATGTGGTTAATTATTGCCTATGTGGTTGGTCGTGTGAATTTTCTATTAGACTTGCATCGTAAGTGAATTAACACCGTCTTTCCCCTCATGTATAAATCTTTCTTCTAACAAAAGAAAATGATGGCACCATGACAAGGAAAAATATCTAGAGCCCACAACCCAGTGACCAGTTGAGATAGGACTACTTAAGAAATGGAGTAAGGAGATTAACCTCGCCACTTCTTGATTCTTCCCTCTTTCCAGTGCCCTGTTCCCAGAACTTATCGTCTTTGCTTGTGCAGATTTTGATTATGTACGCCTACAAGGTATTTGCTGAAAATCCCAGAGGGCTGGCAGGGAAGGAGTGGTCTATATAAGCCATGTGATTCCATTCTTCAAAAAATTAGTACCAGCAATCATAGCAAGATGATTTTGAGATTAAATAAGAATCCATGAGATGAATATAAGTATGAAGAAACAAGGAATTCTGTCACAGGAGAAACTGTGGTACACCACTTCAACACGGCACAGGAGGCAGATCAGGGCAACTTCAAGGATAAGGCAACATCTGCAGACCTGAAGGTGGTTGGGAACTTGGGATGTCCTTTCTATTGGAGTGGTTCGCCGAAAATTTTCGGCAGTTTGGTTGCACGCTGGAGCTTATCACAAACAACACACGGGAAGGATCTCAGTGCTGTACAGGCTATGGTGGGATAGGAGGGATCCTGCACTACCGGGTTGAGGTGAACGCTTACGAAGACACACTTGATGAGGAGTATGATGAAGACTTTGAAGACCAGTCAGCTGAAACTCCAGTGAATTCAGTACAGGAGGAGCCTGTCCTAGCTCGGAACCGGAATGCGCCGTAGCAGGAGGCTGAGGCATCTACAAGCTCATCGAGGAAAGTTTAAGGTTTGTACTAAATTGTGGCAGCGCTTCTCTTATAAACAAATGATCACTTGGTAACATTCGATTCGATTTTCTTATTTTAGGAAGACGACGAGAAGACTTGAGAAATGATGATATATAGCATGCTGCTGCTGCTGCATAAGTGAAGTCCTCTCAGCGTGATTGGGAGGAAGACTGTATTGCTGATCTCCATCAGAAGACTATCCTATTTAGTACTGTCATTATTAATAAGAGGAATCATAGTTATAAGTTACTATTAAGCGTCTCTTGTGTGATCTCGAATTTGTGTGTTAAGTTTGTGCTTTATTACTGTTGCTGCAGCTGCGTCTGCAATTCTGCATCTGCTTATCTGAAACGAAGTTGTGATGCTGCCCTATATTTATTTGAAAATAAAATCTATTGTGCGTCTGTTGATCTGATATGGCAATATTCCTGTTCAGTTGGCTTTGCATTTTATTTATTTGCTACTGTAGTTTTTTTTGTGAGACATTTTCCTTAGAAAAAATATATGAAATTGTGTGTATTTTGTTTGGTCGTGAGGTTATTTTAAGGTTTGCTTATGTTCTCTTTGATCCTTCCTGAATGCGAATAAGAAAAGAAAGCTGAAACATGTTCACTAATATGTGTGCTTTGCAGGCTTTGTTTCCATGTAGGGATGTATTTGAGTGTACACTTACCTGACTTTATATAGTGTGTCATCTTTTGTTTATGGTTAGAACTGTTGTATCAAATGTGCAAATGGCACCAACATCATACAGTGGGCGATGCCTGATAGCTATTGCTGTCATTTCCCCTCCTGAAATCATCCTTTTCCTATATGTAGGAGCTTCAGTAAGGTTGCTCACCAATGAGCTGGGAGTATTTTTGTCCTGAGTACTTGCATGATTGAAGAAGAAATCAGGTATTCCTAAATGTGCTATTGCAGATCAAAGGTGAACTCAAACGATTTTCTTACTTCAATCTCAGGTGAGGACTCTTGTTCACTAAAATTCATTTTTATGTAATTATTTTATTGATCCATGACATCGGCCATCCTCTGTTTCCCTTCCGCTCCTCTCGTTGATGACCATGAGTAGGCAAAGGAGATGAAGCGCACGTGCAGTGCCAACGCCGCCGCTGCCGCCGCCGCTGCCGCCGCCGCCGGATTTTCTCTCGAGTCAGGGGAGGCGTTTGGGGGATCGACTAGGAAGGATCGAACGGCAGCTGGAGAAGACCTGCACAAGGGTGCCACCAGTCATTATGTTCTAGACCAAATAGATCCTAATGCGATCGAGTTGGAGAGGTGGATTCAGACAACAGATTCCTTCACAAATTCAAAGGCATAGCTCAAAAAAGAAAGGGCAGGGAAATGAAGGGCGCAGGACTACTAGAGGCAAAGACAGACAGACGCGGCTGGAGCACTATGACGGCGTTGATGGGCGTGGAGGAGTGCACGAAGACGCTGCGGAGCACCGCTGAGGAGCTTGTCAGCAGGAGTAGCTGCTCCCGCTGCTGCATCACAACCGCATCCTGATCTGCTTCGACAGGTTCGAGCCCTCCGTCACCGGCCGCGTGCACATCTGGAAGGTCAATAATAATTCTCCGACTCTTAACTTCCCAGCCGCCAAGTTGCTCTTGCACCACATGCTCTTGCCGCAAATTCCTAGGATTGTACGTACGTTGTATGCTTCAGAATGACTGACACGTGTCCTCGCCTTCTCCTCTTTTGTTTCTACCAAATTCTAAGGGTGTTGGGAAGGTGATCAGTGTGAACAAGATGGTCAGGGCCGGATTCAAAGTGAAGATCCTAATAGTGGACTAGAGGCCTGGGCTGAAGGACTCCGCAAGATCAAGGAGTGGCTGGACCACGACAAGGACGTCGGCGGTGGCTTCTCCGCCATGTGGGATTATTCTTTGACCTTTCACAGTTACTTCAGGTGTCCATAACATCAAGCATAACTTTGGTGCTTCTTAACCTTTTGCATTCTACTCTAATCCTATGACTGAGAAGTTTTCTTAATACTTTTAGTTATGATTTTTGTTTTGTGATCTTCTTCCTGATTCGATGTGATTAGCACAATACTAAATTTGTTGGCTACTAATTGATACTTCTGTGTGATACCTTTAGTGTGTGTTGACCAGATTAATCTAAAGCACCAAGATTTGCTTGTTCATTATTTTCATTCAAGCTAATCGAATGTTCATTACTTTGTGTCAATACTGTGCAATAGAGAGCTGTCCATGACATGTATGGGAGCAAGGGAACCGGAGGTGCTAGATGTAGGCACTAATTGTATTTAGAGTTCGGCTGCAACAATCAAATCTTTTAGGATGGTACTAATTAATGTCTTGATTATTATTTATTCCAGTCAACATCAGGTACAACCTTGACTAGGAGATACCATGAACATATCTTAGTCAAATAATTTATGAGTGACTTGTACTGTTTACTTGATCTTTGGTTCAGAAAATAGAATCTAGCTTCAGTCAAGTTAACCATCAATTTGTTTCAGGGTTAGTATCTATAATTATCCCATGTTAAAAGAAAATTTGTACTATGAATTAAGTGTCGCCATGAAATAATCTGGATCAATATAAGAAAGAAGAATTACAAGTTTGTTAAATAATGGGGGATTAGAAGTACAAAAGTAGTAAATCAATGATGGCTTGCTCATGTTGGTTATACTGTAATCGATTCCATTGTGTAAGACAACAACCAAGAGCAGTTTATTTTATCATTCTAAAATAGTACCACTTACACCAAACGTAATTTTAGTAGCATGTTCATGTCAGAATCTAAGAGTGTTAGGAACATAGGGAGGAGATGGCAATTATGGACATTGGAGAGGAATAAATTTGATCACATATTCTGTTTAGGGTCTTTTGTAGATGCATGTTAGCTGCAGAAGCACATCCTTCTATGACGAAAATTCTCTTTATTAGAGTACCAACATGAATATGATAGTTCGGTGCAAGACGGTGTTGATCGACGGTGGTGGTCGTGGTCGAGGCAGCGGGAGGTGACTGCAATGACTGATATGGTTACCAGCATATAAAAGGTAAGTGACGCCGCTGTTGGGTCTCTCTCGTCTCCTCCTGATATGGTTCATGCACTATTTGGTGCTTGGCTTGTTTGCTTGTCATGGAAATTTGTTTGTTGGATAGACAAAATAATGTGTACATGTCATCGTAATAATCATGGGTATGTATTTGTATAAAGTGTCAACTGCAAATGGTTTGGTTCCTTTGAAAAGGACTGAAAATATCTTGCTAGATAGTAAGGTGGACTATCAATGTTTTCAATTAGATGGACATATTTATCTGATGGAGATCAATGACATCAAGGACACACAGGCAGCTGCGAAGCATCTCATGGATCAGCCGGTAAACAGAAGGAGCAAAGACTGGCATTTCCTGCATCGTCGTAAACATCCGTTGCTAGCAAAGGCTTCAACCTGTGAATAGGAGGTGCAAAGATGAATCTCCTCCGTCATCATAAACTTCCAAAATTTGTAGTGGAAGTTTTTACTAACATGTCATTGTTTATTGTTTATGTGTTACCAAGATTGCAAAAAAACAATTGAAATGGGCGACTGCCAACCTGGCACCGCCCCAACTTTCTCTCAGGAGGCGCCACAAGGTGGCGCCCCAACCCCTAGTGTACATCGACGTACCTCATACTACCTCTGTCCTAAAATAAAGGTAGCTTTAGTACACTTATTTTTCTTTTTTTTAAGAGGAGGATGTACCCCGGCCTCTCCATTTGGGCGATGCATGCGGCCACTTTATTAATTATTCACAAAGACTTTACAAAGTAGTACATCAGTAAGCCTGGAGCCACCTTCTTAGCAACACCTGTCGCTACTCATATCCCCTTGATGTAGGGGTGCAGAATGTCCGAGCCTAATACCAAACAGACATCACACCAAAACCTAACATCTAAAGCCAGATGCCCCATCCTAGCCACATACCGGGACTGACTCACACACCGGTCTGCCGCACTCACCGAGCCCGCCACCGCTGTCTTCCACCGATCCATCTCCATAGCAGGGACTGATACAAACCTTGCTAGCCTGTCGTCGATGCCACCATGGCGTCAGACAGTGCCACCGCCCTGCACTCGACCCAGCCGCATCCGTGGACGATATCCAGTTGCACCATGCCGCCAAAAGTCATCGTCATCGACGCGGTAGATACAACGCCTCTCCACTTGGCAACCACCAACCAGACCGTCGCCACTGATGGAGCCATGCGGAGCCCCACCACCCGCAACATCTCTCCCCCGAATACGAGGTCCTCCCCAGACGATGCCTCCATGGAGAATACGACGCGCATGACGCCGCCACCGCCCAATCCAGACTGGATTTTGGACTTCCGTCCGGGAAGGATTCGGGGGTGGATAGGACAGACATCGGCTTCGCCTCCAGGGAGGATAACGGCGTGGAGTGACGTCGCCGATGCCGGGCCGAACAAGCTGACCAAAGTTTCCTACGGTCTCATCCTATACCACCAAACCTCCATCTGCTCCGGATCCGGCAATAGCTAGGGACCGAAACCTGCAGATGAAAGAGCCATGGGGCTCAGACCACCAGGAAGGAGGACCGAGAAGTACCCAACACAGAACTCCAGACACCAAATCCAGCGATCCGACGTGACCAGCGACGACCACCACCACCCCACGGCGGCCGACAAAATCCAAAGACAATATCCAGATGGATCTGATCTGGATCCGGCGGCATCCGTGACCACCGGTCAAATCCAAAGCAGCCACCACTTCGCCACAAGCAGGCCGCCGCCACCGTGCCGTGCTGGATGCCGCCGCCAGACCCGCCAGCCACGCCGCCGGACCCCGTGCTTGCCCGGCGCACCTCCCAATCTCTTTGTCTCGCGCCAGCCATGACGGAATAGGTGAGGAGAAGTCCCGCCGCCGCCCTGCCGGCTAGGCTTCGCCCGGTGGCGCTGCGGATGGCGACGAGGAGGGGGAGAAGCGGAGGAGGCCGAGAGGCAGGGCGGCTAGGGATTCTCCCCGGGTCGCCCACGGGGGCGACATGAGGGGACGCCAGTGAAATGGAAATGGTATGTAACAAGGATGCAATGATCATCTTATTTTGTTAAAGCATCTCATATGTAACAAGTTTGTTACAAAATGTGGAACGCATTTCTAGCAAATCCATGTGTGTCTGTAGAAGTTCTTGGAACAACATTGATTTTATCTTGTGCACCTTTGTATGCAAATACATAGGGGGAGCTAACCCTAAACCTCTAGAATGCTTGTTAATCATACCACAATATCTTGTCATGTTGTACCTAATCATATTGTATCAACCACAAAAAAGCGGGAGATTGAAAGGACATCCGCCCCTAATGAGGGTTTTGATATTGATGAGTAGATGACTAACTATATTTTGAGCGTGCTTTCAACTTATACATCTATGGAAGGGAAACATTTTGTTGGTCGGTGACTCCCTAATCAAGAAGGATACACGAAGACGGGTAACAACATCGTCTCCACCGTTTTCGGTTGTCTATCTACCCTTACTTTACTTGTTGTTTCTAGTTGCTTGTGTGTTGCCTTGTGTAGCTTCCTAGCTAGTTGTAATGCATCATATACGGTTGTATCACGTAGTTGCATGTCTATAGAACTTATATTTCCGCACTTGACTCTAAAAGCAACAACAAATTTAATTTGGTAGCCGCCCATTCACAGGCGACATTAGCTATATCTTTGATCCTCCACTGCAGTTTTTTACCTACATGAGGATTATCCATTCCATGTAGTTCGTACGAATGAGAGTCATTGTTGACGAAGAACCCCCCCCCCCCCCCCCCCTCCGCAGCGGGCGAGACTGCTTTTTTCAGGACGGGTTCTTTGGATTCTCTCTATCCCGACATGGCCATAGAGAATCGAGTGCCACCCCGATCAAACACCAAAGTTTCTGATGCCAATTGTCATTACCTAGGGCGAGAGAAGAAGGGACAGTTCTTTTGGGCAATTCTCGCAGAATTGACCCCCTCCCAGCTTCTCCTAGAATTTCCACTCCAATTTTTTTTACAATTCCTATCTAGTCAAGGTCTAATTTACTAGGAATTGTAAAAACAAATGGAGTGGCAATTCTGGGAGAATTTCCCAAAATAACTGGCCCGAAATGTGGAGCTCAGGAGAGATACGCGTGCAAAAGATAAATTTTATGCTGACAAGACGTTGTAGCGTTTTTGGTTAACATTCATTATCTTTTATGAGATTACAAAGCGGAAGGAGCTAATGACCTCCCGATCATTTGGTCATCATCCCTACCTGCAGTGCCATTCCATGACCTCGTCACATAGTAATCAATATTAATCAGGAGGAAAAAACAAAGAGGATGGGACTTCTGCATGGGGCTCCTCTCCACTACCTAAGTACATGGGAATGTCACATCCGACATATAATTGTAGTATGGCTAATATTGTTGTTGTATTGATCTGACCCTCGTAGAGGCATATATAGAGTACATCGTGGGGTGAGACTTCAAGTACAAGACAAGTCGTAGTATATTTAAACTATTCTATCTCTACTCCTTATCTCTACACAACTATACTTCTAATATTCCCCCTCAGTCGTAGCGGGGTGAAGCGGACGATAACGACTGAATTTGAAGTCTTGCGCTTCCATCGTCTTCTCCGTTTCGCCATCATCACTGCATCTCTGATGGTTCGGCACCTATGGCGGTGACTGCCACTACTAGAAAAAGGGCTATAGATGGGATTGACACTAATGGCGCACCAGACAAGCGGTGCGCCATTAGTATATACTAATGGCGCATCACCTTCTGATACGCCATTAGTGTTGAAACTACTAATGGCGCACCTGGCCCAAGGTGCGCCATTAGTATCAAATATTTTTTTTAACTAGTGCGCCTGTCCAAACATACTAATGGCGCATACAGACGAAGTGCGCCATTACTAGTTGTAACTAGTAATGGCGCACCTGTCGGAAAGTGCGCCACTAATGTTGTTTTTTTATTATATTTTTTATTCTTTTTTTTTGCAAAACTACTAATGGCGCACTTTTCCACCGTGCGCCATTACTAGTTTAAACTAGTAATGGCGCACTGTGGAAGTATGTTTTTTTTTTTTGCAAAACTATTAATGGCGCACCACCAGAAGGTGCGCCATTAGTAACCTGGATTACTAATGGCGCATTTATGGTTGATGCGCCATTAGTAAGTGGGCAGCAACAAGATATTTTGAACAGCCTCTCCTACCCACACTCACTTTCTCCCCACTTCATTCTCTCCACCGCCTCCTCCTTGTCTCGGGTGCCTCCTCTTTTTCACCTCATTTCCACCATAGATTCATTCAAATTAAGTGGTTAAATTACCTTATTTTGATAGGTAAGTAAGGGGGAAGCTATATTTATGTTGCTCTCCCTACAACAATGTGCACATGCACTTTTTATGGCCTAGCTAGATCTATGTATGTTCGTGGTGTTGCATATACTTGTGGTGTTGCATATGTGTTTGTGTTTGGAGGTGTACCGGTATTTGAAATGCGATAGTTGCCAATATTTTGCCGGAATGTTGATTCATTTACGTTTCGGCGAGAATTTTGGCATTAAGCATTCTTTTTGGTCCTATTTTTAGGAAAAGTCATGCCAAATTTTTTCTTGGTTCTAAAATATCGTTTTGCTCTACCCCGCAGGCGACCATGGTCCGCACGATGACCGAAGGCATCGTGAATAGGTTTTTGAGGTCCGCGAAGGCCGAGATGCTTCAAAAGAAAGAGACAGAGATAAGATGTCCGTGTCGAAGATGCAAGCTGAAGAGCCTTATTGCGGACCCGGATTCCGGGCAGGTGCGGGACCACCTGCTCTTGCGCGGTTTCATGGATGGCTATCGGTGGCAAGGTGATGAAGATGACTACGAAGTCGTCCATGGGGGCCGGGCAAGAAATGAGGAAGGGCAGCAAGACAACCACTGCGGCTCGGGCGGGCGAGAAGATGAAGAATCCCCATGAGATGATCACGACGGTGATGCTGTACACAGTCATCATGTAGAAGATGCAGGACATGATGATGAGGAAGATGCCGGAGCAGACGATGGGCATGATCATGAAGATGATGATGCCGGCGGAGCAGACGACGCTGGACCATCGATGGGCTGGGTGCAGGGCCCTCATATTCAAGAGCTGCTTCTCAAGCAGACGGATAACGCAAGAGCTGCCGCCCGAGAGAAAGCCAAGATGGATCAACTTGAGTTAGACGCGGTTACTCCATTGTATGAAGGATGCAGGCCCGAGGATACCCGCCTGAAAGTAAAACGCTCATGGCTCTGGAGATGAAGGTAAAACACAAAATGACCGACGCATGCTTCGACGAGAACATGTCATTCTGGCACGAACGTCTTCCCAAGGGGAACAAGTGCCCGACCAGTTTGGAGGAGGCGAAGAAAATTGTGTCTCCTCTGGATTTACCGCACGTGAAATACCATGTGTGCATGAACAATTGCATCATTTATCGGGATGAGCACGCGGAGTCTACCATATGTCCGGTGTGCGGCGTCACTCGATACAAGAAGAGGAAGAAAGCTCCTCAAAAAGTGGTGTGGTACTTTCCGATCACTCCTCGTCTGAAGCGGTATTTCGCGGACCCTAAGGTAGCAAAGCTCCTGCGTTGGCACGCAGATAGGGAGGAGAAGAAGCGAGAAGATGACGCAAATGATCCGGAGATAGATAAAAAAGACAAGATGCTGAGTCACCCTAAGGATGTGAGCCAGTGGCAAGCGTTGAACTTCGAAGACCCAGAATTTGGGAACGATCCAAGGAACATCGTGCTGGGCGCGAGCACCGATGGAGTCAATCCGTTTGGCAGCCAGAGAAGCACACATAGCACCTGACCTGTGTTTGTGTGGATGTACAACCTTCCCCCCTGGTTGTGCATGAAGAGGAAGTACATTCACATGAGTATGCTAATTGAAGGGCCGAAACAACCAGGGAACAACATCAATCTGTATCTGGGGCTGCTGAAAGAGGAGCTTGACACGCTGTGAAAAACGCCAGCCAATATGTTGGACGCCGCAGAGAAATAATATTTCCCTATGAGACCCGCACTGCTCACGACGGTGCACGACTATCTCGGTTACGGATATCTCGCGGGGCAGGTAGTCCACGGATTTTCTGGATGCGTAAGGTGCATGGATGACACAACGTATCGCCAGCTAGATAGAGATCCCGGGTCTTCAAAAACCGTGTTCATGGGACATCGAAGGTGGCTTCGCGACGATGACCCGTGGAGGAAACGCAAGGATCTGTTCGATGGTGAAACCGAACCCCGAAAACGCTCGTGTACGAGGAGCGGCGAGGAAATAGACAAGCTGTTGAAAAATTGGAAAGACTGCCCACTGCCGGGAAAGAAGCAAAAGGCGTCAAAGCCAGGAAAGAAGCGAAAGGCGCCAGAGCCGCTGCTGAAGGTATGGAAAACGAGGTCTGTTTTCTGAGACTTGCCGTACTGGAAGATCCACCATGTGCCTCACAGCCTTGATGTCATGCATATCACGAAGAACGTGTGCGAGAGTCTGCTTGGTACCCTGCTCAACATGCTAGAGAGGACCAAAGATGGGCCTAAAGCAAGGGCAGACTTGAAATCAATGGGCATCAGGCAGGAGCTTCACGCTAATGATGATGATGATGAGGCAAAGAAGGACACAGAAAGTCGTCGCAAAGGCAAAAAGGCCAAGAAGACCGGAAATGACTACCCTCCCGCGTGCTTCACTCTAAGTCAGGAGGAGATCGAGCAGTTTTTCACCTGCCTCCTAGGAGTAAAACTTCCTTACGGTTACGCGGGGAAGATAAGCAGATACATAGACCCAGCGAAGCAGAAGTTCAGTGGGATGAAGTCTCACGACTGTCACGTGCTGATGACGCAGATACTTCCAGTTGCAATCCGTGGGATCATGGACGCGCACGTCCGTGAAATGCTATTTGGCCTATGCAACTTTTTCGACGTCATCTCTCGGAAGTCGATTGGCGTGAGGCAACTCAGAAGGCTACAGGAAGAGATCGTGGTGATACTATGCGAGCTTGAGATGTACTTCCCGCCCACATTCTTCGATGTTATGGTGCATCTGCTGGTCCATATAGTGGAGGATATCATCCAACTCGGGCCGACGTTCCTGCACAGCATGATGCCGTTCGAAAGGATGGATGGTGTCACCAAAGGATACGTTCGCAACATGTCACGTCCAGAGGGAAGTATAGCCAGGGGCTTTCTGACCGAAGAGTGCATCTCCTACTGCACGAATTATCTAGGCATCGAGAACCCCGTTGGTCTGCCCGTCAACAGGCACCTCGGCAGGCTCGCTGGATGGGGTCACCGTGAGGGTCGCCGCGAAATGCATGTCGACTTAGAGGGTCGACTCGCCGACTTTGAAAGAGCAAACCTAGTCACGCTACAACACATAGACGTGGTCGATCCTTGGGTGGTAGAGCACAAAACCTTTATTAAGAAGACGTACAATGACCGAGGCCAACAGAGGACGGACGGAGATATAATCAAAGAGCACAACTCATGTTTCACGCGTTGGTTCAAGCAGAAGCTTCTGTCGTACCCTTTCCATGAGGATTCTTCCGCGGAAGAACAACTCATATTCGCCTTGTCACAGGGCGCCGAGCACAACCTGATGACCTATGAGGCGTACGATATCAACGGCTACACATTCTACACCGAGGCCAAGGACATGAAGAGTGATGGTTATCAGAACTTCGGGGTAACGATGGAATCCTACACCGGTAACGACAAGGACAGATACTACGGAAGGATCAAGGAGATCTGGGAGCTGAGCTACGCTGGAGAGAAGGTCCCGATGTTCCGTATCAGATGGGCGAAGAGCGTCCTAAAAGAAGACCGGTATTTCACCACCATGGTTATACCCGAAGCCAAATCCAAGACCGCGGGCGTAAACGTCACCGCAAAAAATGAGCCATGGGTACTGGCTTCCCAAGTGGACCAATGCTTCTTCATTACCGACCCGTCAAAGCCCAGTCGTGTTGTCGTGAGGAGAGGCAAAAGGAAGATCATCGGAATGGATGGAGTAGCCAATGAGCAAGACTTCGACAAGTACGGTGACCCGAGGATCGAACATGACGACGATGATGAAGTAGCAGCATACACCACAAGAAGAAGCAGGACCACCCTACCTAAAGGACGTCTGTTCCACATAAGAACTCCATTTGCGAAAAAGAAGGGCAAGAAGATTGTGAACAGATAGCTAGCTAAGATCGATTGTATTTAAATCGTAGCCTTCATTTCTCGATTGTATTTCATGGGCACTTTTTGAACTATCATGAATATTTTTAAATTTCATGGACACTCGATCTCGATCCCCCTCCATCTCGATCGCTATCCCACCTCGCCAGATCCGGTCCCCCTCGTCGCCGAGCACCCCCCGGTCCACCGGCCGCCGCCGCCGACCCCCCGCACCCTCGATTCCCCTACTCAACCGCCGCCGCCGACCCCCCGCACCCCTCCCCTACTCAACCGCTGCCGCCGACCCCCCGCACCCCGCGCACCCTCCCCTGCTCCGCCACCAGCATTACTGTTTGATGATATTTTAAAAAAAATTATTACTGTCTTATAAAAAAATATTACTGTTATGATTTAAAGAAGTTTGAACATATTTAAACACAAATAAGTATCAAACAGCATTTTAAATGCATAAAAAAATTGTGGAGCCTGGGAATCGAACCCAGGACCTCCTGGTGTGAGAACTGGCTGCTGACCAGTCGAACTAGTAGAGGGAACTTGGTGTGGATCAGGTCAGGTGGAAGATAACCTGTTGGCTCGAGCAGAAATCAAAAAAAAAATACTAATGACGCACCAGGGTGAGGTGCGCCATTAGTATGGATGTACTTATGGCGCACCGAGGGGTGGTGCGCCATTAGTATTGTTCCCCCCATCCATATTTCCTCCCCGGCGGCCCAAACCTATCCCCTTTCTCTCCCTCGCCCTCGCCCTCGATCCCCTTCCCCTCTCCTCTCCCGACGCCACTGCCCCGCCGCCTCGACGCCGCCTCGACGCCGCGACGCCGTCCCGTCGTCCTCGTCTCCTCTCCTGACGCCGCTGCCCCGCCGCCTCGACGCCGCCCCGCCGCCCCGTCGTCCTCGTATCCGCCCCGACGCCCCGACGCCGCCCTCTCCTCTCCCGACACCGCCGCCCCGCCGTCCCTCGTCCTCGTCTCCTCGGCGCCGCTCTCCCTGTCGCCCCACCTCGTTGGACGCCATCGCCCCGCCGCCCTCGTCGCCGGTGGCCCGGACGCCGCCCCGTCCACACCACCGTCGCCGGAGCACCACCACCACCCAGACCTCGTCGCCCCGTCCACACCACCGCCCCCGTGAGCTCCCCCTCCTCCTCTCCCCCTCTCCCCCTCGCATTCAGATTCAGATTCAGATTCAGTGAACGTTGCTCATCAAAAGACTGCCCCTCTTAGAACTAGTATAACCACTGAGCTCATTGATTCATCTTGGCTGTTACCAGGAGTAGCATCAGGTGTAAAAAAATCCCAGTAGCATTTGAAATCATGCAGGTAGCAACTAAGTTTGCCACATCAGCCTTGATAATAGTATATTCAGCAAAAGAAATTAAACAGTTGTTTCTTTGTAAGCTTGTAGGTTAGGAAGCTAGAAGCAATAGCAACATGTTCTTGTTTCTGAATAACCAAGTACGTGAAAGAAACATCGGAATGCAGAATCACCAGTAATGCCCAAGCACCAGTTGATAATGTTGCCCTAGATCAGCTGTATTACTTCATGTATTAAAAGAACACCTCAAATCACCAGGAACTAGGCAATATGAAATTTATTTATTTCCAATTTTCCATTCACAAAATGGCAAATTCACTTGTCTCTGAAAAACAATACTCAGCAGCAATGTACAGTTCAAATTCTAAACTGTGAAGCTGCACGCCCATTCAACAGAGAACAATTAAATGGATTGGCTCATAACCTATAAATGCCCTTCTGCAGTTGATTTGCATCATGTGCGCATTTGACACACATTCTTTGGTGTGTATTGTATTCTCATCGTGGTTTTGATCACAGAACAAGAAGGGAAAGGGCGACTGAAGTACCTACTGCAGCAGACAGAAGTATTTTCCCACTTTGCAGAAGGAAGCCAGGCTAAAGAGAAGAAGCCACGTGGAAGGTGATTCTTGGTTATGTTTTTTTTAAAAGCAATCCTTGGTTATGTTAGTGCCACTATATAGTACTTTACTATGAACACCCATCTTGGATGACCAATAGAAATTGCAGCCACATGTGCACCGATCTAATTTGAAACGTCAATGAAAATTGAAAAAAAAATTACTCTCATAGCACTACTTCTATTTGCATTTCCCAAACATATGGTTCTGCCCATCCTCATTTCCTGCCTTCCCTAATAACCATCATTAAGTTATAGGTTTGCTGTGTGCCTGTGCTATTTCAGAAACTTATGTCCCTATGATGAAAATCTTATGTCTTGAATATAATGCCAGAAAAGGTGCTTGGGTTAGTTTGTATGCAACGTTTCCCTATATAGTAGTACCTCAGCCTGTTGGAAAGGAATAAACCAAAACTTGTCCGTGTCTGGATAGAGAACGGATTTGTTGCCGTGTGATTAGATTATTAGGAAAATACGTTCACTTCACTTCACTGTTTTTATTAGGCAGGACAGTGCAGTAGTTGATGTATCTTGGGTTGACCAATGCTTCTTGGAGATGCATATATTGTTTCACCTCTTCACATGCCAATGTATTTTCCATGTTTTGATGGAGGCCTTTTTTGCCTTGTCCACCCGAGAGTCCCTTGAGTTTGCTGGAATGTCGATTAACTTCCGTTCCAGCAAATTCGGGTACTCCATATGTCCTATTTTCAGCAAAGGTCATGCTGAAATTTTCCGTGAATTTTAGCATGACTTTGCTAAAAATAGGACATATGGGGTACTTGTGACTAATGATGAAAGCTCAGGCTTTTAGGGTGCCTCGGCGTCGAAAAACCCTCAATGATAAAAGCTTAGCTTTTAGGATGCCTCGGTGTCGACAAACCCTAAATGATGAGACCATGATCTTGTTCCTTGACAATAACCAACTTTTTGACCAAACTTTGTTCCTATTTAGAGAGAAACATGGCCAACAACGATGAGGCTGGGGGTTCGGGCGGCAAGGCATTTTGAGAGCTGTCCCAGGAGATGGAGGAACAACCTCACTTGTATGAGGACGCCGCCTTCCCCACCGATCCTGAGACCACTGATGGTACCGCCGAGGATGACCCCACTGATGCCACCACTGATGGTGCCGCCGAGGATGCCACCACTGATGATGGCGGCGCACGCACAGATGGCAGCCAACCGAAGAGGCAACGGAAGGACCGGCGCCCGATCGTGCTCCTCACCCTCAAGGAGGAAGTTACTGAAGTGGACTCCAACGGGAATCCAACGGCGCCCGAACGAATAGTCAAGGGGTACTCGCTTCAGCTCGGGTGCATTCTCCGGAGCACCGTCTCGATCAACACCAAGAACCTGAGGCATCCTGACCGAGGGAATTTGCGCAACCTCCTCTTCACGAAGCTGCACGAACGATACAAGTTCCCCGCTGAATTTGCAAACACAAGCCTCAAAGGGAAAAAAGTGAACAATGCTGCCCTCACGAAGATGAGCAAGGCCCTATCTACTTGGAAAAGCCATGTGAAGAGAATGATCGAGAAAGATGAGAGTTATGAGAAGATCAAGGAGAAAAATCCTTCGATCACCGAAGATGACTACAACGACTTCAAGATCAATTGCTCGAGCACCGCAAACTCCCAATCAAGTCAGTGGGGGAAAGAAATGCGGGAGCTGAACATAGGGGAACACACACTCGGTCCCAGCGGTTACAGAGTGGCGGAGCCTATATGGGATAAGGAGGAGGCGGACCGTGCCGAGCAAGGCCTACCGCCCCTCTTCGATAAATACGGTGACAAGCAGACCAGGAACTTTGTCAGGGCCCGGTACAAGAAGGACCCGAAAACAAAGGAGCTTACCACGGATCCGAAGACCAGGAAGCTTGAGCTTGTTCTGGTAAGGAATACACCCCCGCGTAATTAGCTCCATATGGTTGCATTCTAATTAATGAAGCCAAATTTCTAAATGGTTCACATTCCTTCCGCAGGCGACTGAAAGCAGTAGCGCGGGGTCGACTAAGAGCAACCCTTGGGACACCACTCTAGGGCGTTGAATGTAATGAAGAACAAGGATAAGCTCAGTAAGCCGACGTCAGCTGGTCATGTGGCCGGCAAAGGCTTGGCGACAAAATGGGGGTCATACTATACCGCTGGTGTGCGGAAGGAGAAAAAGACCAGCTCGGAAAGCCAGGCGCGCGAGGTTCAAGAACTCAAGGCACAGGTGGCACGGATTCCGGAGATTGTCCAAGAGCAAGTGCAACAACAACTCGAATTGACGATCACCGCCATTGTGCCTACCTTGATCGAGGGGTTGAGTGCGTGGATTGCGGGCGGCCAACAGGGGCCGCCCCCGATTCCTAGCTTCACGGCCAGCAACTCGCAGAATGCGATGGCGGGGCCATTGGTGCCTCCGGCGGAGGCGGCATTGGTGTCTCCGACGCCGGCACTACACCTTCGTTCGGCTATTTTCGCTGAGTATGGAGATGCGGATCATTCGCGACAAGACCCCGGACATCGTGATAGTCGACCCCTTCTACATGCGTGCCAAGATCTTGGGCAGAGCTGGGGACCGGCAAGTCGCGAGTTCTTACCTCGAAGGCGTCATTCTGGCAAACCAAGATAAGGATAACTTCCTCGTGCCTTACTTTCCCGAGTAAGTCCTCCCCTCAACCGGCCCGTAACATATGAATTCTTAGATTTCGATCGTTTTTCTTTTAACATTCCGTGTTTTCTGCAGTACACACATTGCACGCTCATCCTCCTAAGCCCAAATATTCCATGGCCACGTATTTCGACCCGGACCGTCAGTCGAACGTAGACTACACAAATGTCAAGAAGGTTCTTGATGATGTTCTCCCCGGCTACGCCAAATCTGGAGGCACCTTCACCAAGCCTATTCGTAAGTACGACAAGCACGTGTTCTCCCATAATACGACGTTCTGCTACGTCAAGCAGCCTCCTGGCGGTCGGAAGGGTGCCTACTACGCCATCCATCACATGCGGGTGATCGTATGGGACCATCATCAACTTCTGCTGCCGAGTAAACTCAAAGATTGGGCAAAGAGCGTGTCGGCAATCCAGGACGCGGACCTCCGACAAGAATTCTTTCGCATCCAATCGGAGTTTGCGGAAATCATCCATCAAGATGTCCTTCGTACCTCGGGGCAGTTCTACCTCAACAATCAACCGTCCAACAGTGACATCGACACAATGCTACAAATGCAGGCTAACAACGACCATTATTTCATGACTCCCACGATAGACGGCGGCTTCATCCACGCTCTGGTCCCTTGAGTCGAGTCGAAAGCAGTGATGCTGTGTCTAGTTCTGAAACATCGATTGGCTCATGTTGTAATTAAACTTTAATGAACTTGTAGTATGTCTCTTTGGTTTCGAGAGTCATTCAACTTAGATGTAATCGATGCTATTAATGTCTTGCTTTTCTCTTCCGATCGTTCTGTTGCATTACTTATATATTGCTTATGTATTGTCTGTGAATTGGTACTAACGTTTCGTTTGGCTAGTGCATAGCGATGCCGTCGTATGTCGTGTACAAGGGTAAGGTTCCCGGAGTCTACGACTAGTGGGAGGAGTGTCGGAGACAGGTTCACCGATTCAGCGGTAATAGTTACAAAGGGTACACCACTAGGGCCGAGGCCGAATCTAGATACGCCCGCTATCTAGCGGGAGAGGGGAGGGAGCGTTGGAGGAACCGGATGAAGACGAGTTTCATCGTGATGATGCTCATCGTGATGACCGCAGCTCTCTTCTATGTGATGGTAGTTTAGATGATCGATATCGACTTGTAATGTGAAGACAAACTCGCTACTCGCGGTCTCGAGACTTGTAATATAATGTTCTATCTTTGTTCGGTCTTTTCAATTCGGAGACTAACATGATGAATTGTATTCGGATACTAATATGATGAATTGTATTCAAAGACTAATCTTCTATTGTATTCGATGAATCTGTTGTTGATGTGTGTTGTCTATATTTTGTCCAATTATACATTTTGTAACCTGTGCAAAAAATAGAAAATAAAAAATAAAAAAAACCTAATATACATACTAATGGCGCATCACATCACAGTGCGCCATTAGTATGCCAAAGTATACTAATGGCGCATCATTAAACAGTGCGCCATTAGTATGCCGAAGTTACTAATGACGCATCTTGTTGCTGTGCGCCATTAGTATGCCTCCCAGGGGGCCATGTATACCCAGGTGCTCTGGCATACTAATGGCGCACTTCTGTATACACTAATGGCGCATCAGAGGTGCGCCATTAGTATACCAGATACTAATGGCGCACCAGTGGTGCGCTATTAGTAAAATATACTAATGGCATGGCACTAATGGCGCACCACTAATGCGCCATTAATGGCCAAATTAGGTGCGCCATTAGTAGGCCTTTTCCTAGTAGTGTGCGTCCCCTTCTGGTGCCTCCCCTGTCTCCCCTCTATTCCCTCCCGCGGTCACAACGGGAGTGGCGTGGATGCTGGTGATGATGCCGACGCTGTTGACTGGAGTTCTTGCATCGTCGACATAGTCATTAATGTCGATGTCGAGCTAGTCGATCATGGGGATGTAGCCGTGGTCGAGATAGTCGTGGTCGATGGTGTAGTCTTCATGGATGATGAAACCGCACAAAGTCGGAGGCACAAAAAAATGCGCTATGATGGAGCTGCAGACGTGGACAATGCACCTTGCAGATGTTAGAGGGTGCCGTCAGTGATGAGCCCGCCGGTTTTGCCAAGACCGGAGGAAGCCCACTGAGAACACATCAATTTTGCCAGAACCGTGTGGCTGTGTAAGGGTCGTCACTATAGTGACGCTGTGTCGATGTAGTCATGTCGTTGTGGAAGATGCGGTCTATGCCGTCGTCGTGGGTGCATCTTGCAGAAAAGCCTGTCAGAGGACGCTAGGTGTCCATTTTGTGGACGAGGCGGCGGTGGTATATTGAAGGTGATGTTGATGAAGACCACGTTGATGTAGACCCTGGCGATGAAGTATCAGCAACGGCGTCACAACAGCGTGTCGACGATAATGTGTCGCTTGAAGGCGTCCCTCGCGGCAACCAAGTGTCGATGTTGTGTCACGCCGGAGAAGTCGATGAGAATTGCATCGCTTTCCACACTGGCCTGGCGTATGGATGGTGCATGTCGTGGTAGGTTCTTGTAGATGTACTCGACGAGGATTTTTTTTCTTAGGCGTGATGTAGTCGTACAACTTGATGTTGCGGGCATGGTCAGGGAAGATCGCTCGGTTAGGTGACGTCGCTCAGCTCGAGGAAGCTGTGTTTTTTGGTTTGATTGATGCATTGCTCGGTGTCGTCCACGTGCAGTAGTTCGCCCTCATGTCATCGTGTGGTCCGAGTCATGCCGCACGTACATGGGTGTTGTCGATGTAGACCCCATGTCATGAGCATGTGATCCGATGATGGTGTAGAGAATTATCTCGAGCCGTCGTTGTACTTGTTGCACTGCAGAAAAAAGATCTTCCCATGACTCCTGCACGCACCTTTGGCTGGATTGGTTTTTCCTGCATGCACATGCATGCATGGATCAATAGGATCGCTGTAGCGGGTCACGTGCAGGAAGGAGTTGTTGCTTGCTGGGTCGATGAAGCCGGACGATGGAGGCTGAAGTCCCGGCGGCGCGTGTTGATAAAGATTGGATCGCAGTCTGTTGCTCGCTGGGTGTCGACGCGCTCAGTGGCGGAGCCAGGATTCGAGTAAACACGAATATTAGGAATCCTACATTTTATACATAGTATTAGAGTGGTTAGTCTCATGACACGATCCTATGTTCCTCTACCACTTCTGCAATGCACGGCTTCTGGGGAGATTAATCTTCTCTCCCAGGGGCGCGGCATCGGATCGATCAAAGATCAGATCGGTTCCTAGTTTAGATTAGTTTGATTCCTTAAAAATTTGAATTTCCAGTAGATCAAATCACATTAGATTGTTTTTCTTCTTCAGACACAAATAAATCCCAGTATTTGCACGACCTATCAAAATCCGGAGATAATCTAGTGATCTTCCGGCTCGGCATCTTTGGCACGGGCATAACTCTGATTGGCTTCAATCTAGGCGACATCCGAGCAGCATGAGATTCCATCAATATCCATGAACTTGGGCCAGGTACGCCGTGGTTCGAGTGCGTCCGGGGGGGGGGGGGGGGGGGGGGGGGGGGCACCAGGCCCCTGCTCGTCCCCCCTGGCTCATGCACTTGGAGTACAAGACAAGTCATAGTATAGTTAAACTATTCTAGGACGCGGATTTGTAGCACATAGGTGCTCCACCCACTGAAATCTTATCCGGCCGTTACTCTCCCCAGATCAAGCCATTAAATGATCAAATCATTTTAGCGGGATCGATACGTTGGATATACAACGAAGTAATACAAGAAAGCGGGCCCATGGATTTATTGACTGTGTACTAGAGCAGAGACTGCTGTGGCTGCTTTAAATGTTTTTAGATGACCTGGTTCCTTGGCATTGAATGTTGGAAGTACTTCCGTACTTTAATCACGGACTCTATGGATTCGGATCCAAAGCGTTGGGCCGACATGAGAAAAATGCTGCAAAAGTAATTATTTTCAATCATTTGAGCTCTATATCGATCGCTCTCTTTCGTTCATTTCCTAATATCAAGTAACTAATAACTCCCTTATTCATTTAATTTTCTTTGCCCTGTAGGGTTTGGAGACGGTTCTCAGAAGAAATTGTCGGTGAATTCAAACATGAACTAGATTTCAGAAGGTTAGTTAATGTGGATAAGCAGCCACCGGGGACCAATCTATGTGGATACTATGTTTGTGAGAACATCCGGAGACACACCACTGAGCGAAAGGTATCAGATAGCGTGCGGAACGCGACGGATAACTTGCGGAGGAGGCTTAGTCCAGAAGCTCGCTTCCGACCAATTCAAGAAGAATTAGCAGGATTTTTCATGAGGGAAGTCATCAATCCTAAAGGAGAACACTATACCGAGGACGAAGAAATTTATATGCATACCCGAGATTGAAACTTGTTCGAAGTTGTATATGGTCATCCATCCTAATTGTGTATGGAAACTTGTTCGAAGTTGTATATGGTCACCCGAGATTGAATATATATTATATATTCCTCTTGAATTCTTCTTGTTTGAAATTTCATATGCATGTATATAGTAGCGTAGAATATGTGTACTGAAACTTCATCAAAAATAAAATAAAACACAAAATAAAATATAAAACAAATAAAACACTACAAATTAAAAAGAAACCAGGTTTAGGGGGGCTGAAACCCTAAACCTGCGGAGGAGGCCTTTAGTCCCGGTTGGCCACGAGAACCGGGACTAAAGGTCCTCCGCCCCGACGGACCACGGGCGCCCACGTGGACGGGCCTTTAGTCGCGGTCCGTAAGGGGCGCGACTGGGTCTTTAGTCGCGCATATTTAGTCCCGGTTGCACAGCCGGGACTAAAGGCTGTTGCGAACCGGGACTAAAGGGCTTTTTTCTACCAGTGGTGTGAAATTGTGAAGACACTGGTACAGACATAAAGATTAAATTTTTGAAACAACAGTGGTTAGGACTGACAGTGCATCGCATCAGCAACACATTTGCAAATTTGAGCCTAAGAAATTCATCGGGGCTCATACATATACTGTAGGGGCCAAGCTTACAGAGAAAATCAGTGTACGAAGCTTCCTTGATCGTTAATTAGCCAAACCCTGATCCTAAAACTGATACTAATACATTTTGACTGCTACTCCATAACAGCTAACTAGAGACATCATAGGTTTAGTCAACAAGTGAAATGCAGTAAAGAAGCTTACATCAACAATCATGATCCCTGGGTAGTTAATTAGCTAAACTTGGAATGAACGCTGTGAATGGGTACTGACAACTACACGTAAGAAAATAGCCAAGTCTGCGCTGGCAAGAGAAATCCACTGCCTAATTTTGACTAGCTGAACGCCCTTTATCAGACCCATCGATGCACAGAAAAAATCACTGCCTCCTCATACAAAATTCCTAAAAATAACTTGACAGTGAATCTTTGATGCACTGATTAACCATCATCACATACATTTTAGACAACATGGTTCGTCAGCAAATACATTCCAAGACAGTAGATCCATCAGCAAATTTACAACACTGACTGACAGTGATAACACTTCATGACATTGTTCTATGATGCATCAAGAAATAATTGTAATTACAGATCCATCAACAGAGTCATTAATCCGGCAAATAACTACTCAAAAAAGCAGTCAGTGGAATTTCACGGATAAAAATGCACTGATTAATCACCGAAATTTCAGATAAGAACAGGACAGTTCACCCCAAATTCTGAAGGCGAAAATTGCAAATCACACTCATGGAAGCCCCACTAATTTCCCAGATTTGTCCCAAAAAAAACAGATTTAAACACCACAAATCTGATCTCGTACAAAAAAATTCAAGGAAACTTTTCAGAGAGCAAAAACGAGGACAGAAAATCACTTGAGAAGAGCTCGCCAGATCGGTCCTTGTCTGGTCGCTGTCCTTCATCCACAAAATCTCAGCCCGAGCCGGATCTGCAATGATAGGTTGTCGGCCTCATGCTTCCGAGTACCTGGATTCATCGGGCCATTAGCGAGGTGGCCTGGGTGGTCGGATCCGTCGGTGGCTGGGGGCGATGTGGCAGCGGACCTTCGTCCTGAGCACCGGTGATGGGTGGGTGGTGTTGGAAGCGGTGCTAGGCAGTACAAGAAGTAGGGGTAGCCGCGGTTGGCCCCGTGGGCTGAGAGATAGTGAAGAGGCACGGCGGTGAGGGGCAGCTGTTGCTCGCCGGGATGGAGGAAGACAGAGGGATCGTGGTGGTGCGGGGAGGAGAGAACGATGGAACGACTAGAGTGAGGGGAGCAGATAAACAGTACAACGCGGCTGCAAAATTTTTTTTAGACCAACGCGGCTAGCTGCAAATATTAACATGGGAGCGGGCAGTTATTGCGGTGGGCCCAACTCATACGCAGGTTATATGGGAAGATTTGTTTATACTACATCAGTGATACAGAACTTAATACACAACATTTAAAGCCAGTGATCCGAATCTATATGCAGATGAATGGTGATGCCGTTGGGGGGTGGAGCACCTAGGTGCTCCAGTGTAATTTCCAACTATTCTATCTCTACTCCTTATCTCTACACAAATATACTTCTCACATGACATGCATGCACACCTTATTTGACAGAAACCGAATAAACTATCATGCCACGATAAGCTTAGCCTAGTAAGTTGATCCGTCATCATATATTTATACCAAACATTGTTACTTTGTTACAATTATGACTCTGTTTATTGTCATATGATATTGATCACTAAAATTTTCTATTACAGTAGCAAAATTAACAATGTAATTGTACACCTAAATGTTGAAATAAAATATATCTATAATATAATTTTAACTTGGACCAATAAAATTGATTTAAGTTTGAATCACAAATTGCAAAGAATGTGAGTTGGTTGTTTTATTTGGGAGACAATGCACTTAAAAATCTTTTGTTAAATGAAGTTATTTTATCTTAGGGAAAAATAAAAATGAACAAAACCACATATCTTCACAAAGTATTTTGTGTCACTTTGATGAATTGCAAATATATGTACATTTTTGTATCTACTTCTGGAATGCATCGTTGTCTATTTTAGTTGTAAGTAAATAGGGGAGGTAAAAATCAACATTTTAAATAGATAATTCTAGAATCCATTAGACAAGTGTCCTTCAGTTGTTGAGTCATTCATTTATTGGTTATTTAATGATAAAATATCTCTACTCCTAATGGAGAAGTTGGTAGTTCGTCTCGTCGCTTCGTACCCCCCCCCCCCCCCCCCCCCCGATCGAAGGCCAGCCTCCCCCACCAAACAATCAATCGATACTTTCCATATAAAAGAAAACATCAATCGAACAATCAAGACTTTCCAGATACAGCACCAATCAAGACTTTTCATACAAAACTGTCTCCTGGACGAACAATCAAGACTTTCTAGATGCAACATCAATCAGCCATACAATAGAAAAACAACAATCAAGACTTTCCCTGTACAAAACTTTCTCCTGTACGACACAGTTTCAATCACAGTTCAAAATTTTCTTCTGGGCGGGTGGCAAGCTCTCGCACCCCCTCTGCAGTATGGCGAGCCCTGGTTCTCCATTATCTCTACTCCTAAAGTCCCAGTACGTAGGGCGTTCACTCTATTCGTTCGTCTTCACCCCTCCCCATTTATTTTTCTTTCGCCGACCACCACCACGGTTTTCATCTCCAGCCCCACCGATTTTCTTTCCATCTCACACCACCGTTGCCCAAAAAACCAAAGGTTCCATATACAAAAGCAATCGTACCCTCCTCCAACCATATACAACATCACTTTCCATGTAAACCAGCCTCTTCTTTCGAAGAAAAGAAACTAGGACGCGTTCGTCGCCTCTTCTTTGGAAGGAAAGAAATCTGTTGGGTCTAACCCTAGCTAGCTCTCTAGAGATGGAGGTAGAAGAAGAAGTGAGCACACAGAGATTTTGTGGCGACGAACGCCTCGCTGCCAAACAGCGATTTTTTCCAGCTCGAACTGTTACAACTGACTCGATATACAGCGGTCACCCCACGTACGCTTCCTGGCGATCCGGTCATCCAACGTGAGCTGCCCATACTCCTACGCTTGACCTGGACGCCATCCCACGCCCCTAGCTACAAACCTGGCTTAACACAAACCTATCCTCAAACGTGGCCAAACCAACGTTCGACTCGATCTAGACCTAGACGCAAACACAAGCACGTACTCGTGCACCTACACGCCCCATGCATGCGCGCGCACGCACACACGATACACACGTACGCCCATACGTACACCTTGCCACGGCCGCGACGCGGCAACGGACCGGCGACTGGCTCGATCATCGCGCACACACGCACATGATCACCACCCATACCGTGGCTTATTCCAACACTCTCCTCCTAAGCCACGAACTACAGGAGGGCCGGCCCCTCGATGTCGATGTCGGCGAGGAGAGCCTGCTCGTTCTTCTCCTTCTTCGGCTTCGTGCACTCCCTGGAAAAGTGGCCGCGCACGCCACAGTTGTAGCACCGGCCGCGGCGTCTTCCTCCTCCTGACGCCACGCTCCTGCCGTCGTCGTCGTCCCGTGTGCCACCCTGCTGCCGCTCCCGCGCCCGCCACTGCGCCGCTGTGAACATCAGCTCGCCGCCTGCCCGCTCGCCGCCCGCCTGCCCACGCCGACGCAGCCGCTCGTCGAACGCCTTCAGGCGTCCCAGCGCGTCCTCGAACAGCAGCGTCGAGAGGTCGCAAAACTGCTCCATCCCGGCGACCGCCGCGTACATGCGATCCGGGACGCAGTCCAGCAGCTTCTTCACCATCGCCGCGTCGTCGAGGGTCGATCCCAGCCCTGCATAGCGCGCCGCCATGCCACTGATCTTGCCCGCGAAGGCGTCCAGCGACTCACCGCCGTCCATCCGCAGGAGCTCGAACTCGCTGCGCAACGTGCCCAGCCGCGCCGCCCTGACGCGATCGGCCCCGACGAACCGGGCCTTGAGGCTGCTCCACACCTCCGCCGCGGTCTTCTTTGACGATACCTGCAGCAGCAGGTCCTCGGCGAGCGCACCGAGAAGGTAGGCGCGCGCGGGCTTGTCCTTCTTAGCGATGACGGCCGCCGCCGCGTCCTCCGGCACGACCACCGCCTCCCACAGCCCGGCCGCATCCAGGTTGGCCTCCACCTTGATCGCCCATGTGGTGTAATTGTCACCAGTGAGCATGGGAACGGGCGTCGGCAGCGAGCTCCCCGACCCGCCGGCGTACGGCACGATCGACATCGCTGGCGGTCACCTCCCGCAACGAGGCTCTGAATACCAAATGTTGGAACTGCGGCCTTCTCCTTCACTCACCGGAGCTCAACCTCGCTCTCTCTCTCTGCACTTTGCCTTGCACTGGAGGAAGAAGAGGACTAGAGGAGGAAGGACACGGGGACACAAGTAATTTCCTGGCGCACATACGCCACCCGCCGCTCGAACGGCGTCCTTCTTGAGCACGTACTCAATACCCAGCCCGGCTACAACACACACAGGGGGTCGGGAGTTTATACACGCGCGCTGCAACGCCCACGTCGCGCTCCCGACGCAGCCAACTGCCCACTCGCCACGCCCCTCGCTCCACAGCTCCCGTGCCCGCCGTGCACGTACGCACACGGGACACGACTGGGTCCAGCGCCCGGCGCGGCCACACCCCCCGCGCGACTCGCTAACCAACTCACACACACACACACACGCACGCACGGCCACGGACCCGGCACGCCCTGGCTCGCACCCGACGCGTCCTGAGGTGGCTTATGCCCAACACTCGCCCCCCTAAGCCACGAACTCAGAGGAGACCGACGTCGTCGTCGTTGTAGCGGCCACCGCCCTGACGTCGCTGCCACGCCTGTCCACGCCGTCGCAGTGCCCTTCGCGCGCACTCACCACGTCCCCCCCTCCCGGCCCGCGCTCCCGCCGCGCACGTACGCGATCTGCGCAACCAGGTCCAGCGCCTCGACGTGGTCCGCACCCGCGGTCCCGACGTGCCCGCTACATCTGACGCGCGCCCATACACGCGCCCGACGCGGTGAGCCCGTCGCCGCGGCTTGTTCTGCCACGCTCCGCACGCCACCAACCCGAGGCTCTGATACCAAATGTTGGGTCTAACCCTAGCTAGCTCTCTAGAGATGGAGGTAGAAGAAGAAGTGAGCACACAGAGATTTTGTGGCGACGAACGCCTCGCTGCCAAACAGCGATTTTTTCCAGCTCGAACTGTTACAACTGACTCGATATACAACGGTCACCCCACGTACGCTTCCTGGCGATCCGGTCATCCAACGTGAGCTGCCCATACTCCTACGCTTGACCTGGACGCCATCCCACGCCCCTAGCTACAAACCTGGCTTAACACAAACCTATCCTCAAACGTGGCCAAACCAACGTTCGGACTCGATCTAGACCTAGACGCAAACACAAGCACGTACTCGTGCACCTACACGCCCCATGCATGCGCGCGCACGCACACACGATACACACGTACGCCCATACGTACACCTTGCCACGGCCGCGACGCGGCAACGGACCGGCGACTGGCTCGATCATCGCGCACACACGCACATGATCACCACCCATACCGTGGCTTATTCCAACAAAATCAGCATGCTGCCGACCCAACCTGGACACGCAATCCAATTTGGTTCGATCTACTGGAGCCGCCATACAAACCAGGGTCCCCACAACAGCGCCCCACTCCACAACCCTAATCTCCCAAGTTCTTTCCACCTCAAGCGGTCTAGGCTAGCGGTGGTGCGCGGGCTCCCCCACTCAACCATCTCTGACGTCCTGTCGGCGTGTCTCCCTTGTAGCCAAGCCTTCTACGAGGCTTTGACTCTCATGTATGGTCATATGGATGCATCTAGGCCGTCGTCGACCTGCCCTGCGAGGCAGTGTCGTGGTCTCCATCGTTGCTGCGATGTTGGCCTACCATGCGTTATGGCGCCGTGGCCTCCGTCAAGGACGTGCTTGTCCTCTTGAGCATGGCCGTGCCAAGGATTTCCTCCCGTCTGTCGAGGATGCATCCTCCTGCTGCCCCGTCACACGGCAGTGGCAGCAACTGAGGTGACATTGGTCGTGGATGCTCTTCTTCACATGTGTTGCATGAGGCATGGGGTTGTAGATCCCTTCTCCACTGATCAGAGCGTAAATCACTTTTCCTGTGCTAGATGTATTTGTCATGAATCTTATCAATATTTCAGATCTAGATGTATCCTGTGCTTGATGTATTTGTGATGGATCTTGTCTACTACCGGATCTGGATGTGTACGCTTGTTTAAGAAGATGTGTTGATGCATGCTTGCTCGGTGTTCGTTGTCCATGCGTAAATGTGTGGATGATCTGACATGTATGCATGTGCACATGTATTTTTATTTTAACTTTTTAGAGCTATTTTTGCATGGTTTAGAGCTTAATTCACGTCTTGTAGTTCTGGACAAAACATGTATGAATTTGCAAAAAGGAGGAAGACGACATAGCTAAATTTTGTACAAATGTTTATTCTTGTGCTTTCGGGTTGGGCCTCGTGCTTCAGGCTTTCCCGTTAGGCCGAGCTCGGGCTTGAACTTAGTGAAAAAACTAGATTTCAAGTCGGGCCCAGGCTTCATATTTGCACCTTGGGCTTTTGCTAGCCCGGCCGCTGCCTGGCCCAAGAAATGCCTAGGTTTAACTGGAAGTACATGTGATTCTGCTCTTGACTCTGCCACAGCCAGCGAGGAGGACGTCGGCCATGCTGGTGAGCACAACATAGGCTCCGTGTTCCTCTGGTACTCGTCTTGTATGGCGCCGACTGGACGGGCCGCCGGCTGCTGGGGCTGAGGAGGCGGCGGTCCGGCAAGCGGAGGAGGCAGGAGTCCATCTCCCTTGGCGATTCTGGTGAGCCAGTGACACTTCAGAGTGGTGTGATTGGATGGCTTCGCGCCACTATGGAACTTGCAGGGTGCATCTAAGGTTTGCTTGTAAGAAAAGGCAGGCAACCAATTGGACTTGCCGCCCTTCTGCCGCTTGGGTGCCGGCTGCCCTTCTGGTTGCTGATCCTCGACCGTTGCCACCTGCCGGCTAGTGGAAGACGGCTGGGTGGCCTTCCGTTTGTTGTCACCTGGTTGCTGTCACCGACTGGTGTCACCAGCCGGAGTCCGAGGGACCTGAGATGCCACCTTGCCGGATGCATCGACCAGGATTTCCGCCTTCATGGAGGAGTCGGCCGTGGCATGCTTGTCGGGCCAGCAGCTCATCGAGCGTCTCGGGCTCGTCGCAGAGGAGTCGATGCTTGAGGAGGGTGCCCTCTCGGCACCCGGCGGTGAAGTACTCGATTGTCTGCACCTCGTGCACACCTTCGCGGGAATTGTGCAGCTCGGTCCAACGCGTGAGGTAGTCGCGAGTCGACTCTATGGGCCCTTGGACGCACAAGGAGAGCTGTCGGGACTTGGGAGCCCGCTTGTAGGTGCTGGTGAAGTTGCGGATGAAGGCTTCGGTGAAATCAACCCAGCTGTTGATGCTACGGGGCTTCAAGCTGTTGAGCCATGTTCGGGCAGTGCCTTGTAGCATGAGTGGAAAGTACTTCACGGCAACACGCTTGTTGCCGTTCGCTATGCTGACGGCTGTCGAGTAGTCGACCAGCCAGTCCTCCGGCTTCACGGAGTCGGTGTACTTGGGCGTATCTCGAGGGAGGGTGAACCCTTTGGGAAAGGGCTCAGCCCGAATCCGTGGACCGAAACAAGGCGGACCCATCGCATCTTCTTCTTCTAGCGCCAAGGATCGGTTGAGGCGGTCCATCCGATGGCGGGCGTCGTTCTCTCCGACTCCCTCTCGGCGGTCAAGGTGGTCAGCGAGTGTCGGGTGCGTGACAGGCAGCGGAGTGGGATATCTTGCTCCGCGAGGCGGGGGAGGCGGAGGATCGCCTCGGCGCTCCACCGCTCGAGGGCGACCGTCAGCATCACGCTCGATGGAGAGGCGCGTCCGGCTCCGGCTGGCCGCCGGCTTGTTGCCTCGTTTTCCATGGGCGCCGCCAGTCGGCGTTCGGGAGGTCACGCCGTGCTCTTGGCGATGGGGCGGCTCTTCATTCCGCAGGGCGGGCTCTTCAGCGCGGCAGCCGGCTTCATGCAACGCGTCGGCCGCGTCTAGGAGCTGCTGGACTCGCTCCGTCATGTGGCGACGCTCGTCGCCCTCGTCTTTGTTTAGCTCATCCGCCACCGCCTGGGCGGCCCGGATGTTCTCTGCAGGCGTGGCATAGACACGGCGCTCTGCCCCAAACATGCTGGCGACGGTCCCGCCATGCTGCCGGACAGGGCCGATGCGGCTAGGCCCCCCAGGAGCCGGCGTACCGCCGACCGCTCTGTCCATCTTGCGCCGATAGGCGTCCGATAGGCGCCGCATGCTGGCAAGCCGGCCAACGCTCTCGAGAAGCTAGACGCGGCGTGCCTCCAGCATCTCGGCATCTGCGTCTTCTGGGATGGGCGGTGTCAAATCCCGCAGCGTCGCATCGAGTGGGTCTCGAGCTGCTCCGTTCGAGTGCTCGCCACTGTTGATGATGAGCACCTCCGTGACAATGCTCCCGCCGCTTTGCTCATGAGGAGGCGGCTCATCGTAGACCACCACGTTGGTGGGGAACGCGTCAGCGACGCCGTGTCGGAGTCGATGATCATCGGGTCAGTGGAGCCAACGGACTCCAGGTCCACAGCAGGCTCGCTGGTGACATGAAGCTGGCCGAGGAGGCTGACGAGGCGGCTCTCGGGGAAGCCGGTGCCTGTGTCGGAGGCCGGCTCGTCGGAGAGGTGGATCTCACCAACAAGGTCGGTCGAGGCTGACGCCGCCGGGCATGCTGGGCTGGCTTCGCTTGCCAGGAAGGAACAAGGTTCCCGTCCAGAGCAGGTCTCCGGGAGATGGTGCACCTCGCCCCACGGTGGGCGCCAAATGTCGGGGGTTCGGTGTGACATATGCCAAAGGATGGCTTATCATGGTGGGAGCGAGTAGAACGTCGCCGGTGCCTGAAAGCGGGATAAGGCGTAGACACGTACGTCGTCGAACTTTACCCATGTTAGGGGCTCTCCGTGGAGATAATACCCCTACTCCTGCTCTGCGGGGTCTCCGCATGATCACTAAGGCACTAGTGATACAAGGTGCTCCTTGAGTTGTGTCTAGAGGTAGGAGAAGGCAAGGCTAGCTCTTCCCTGCCCTAGGTAACTGGCTAGTTCTATCAGAGTTGGAACCCTTTGCATGGGTGGCCTGGGGGGCTTATATAGGCCTGCCCCCTAGGGGTACAATGGTAATTGGGCCGGCTACTGGGGGCCGTATGTCAGCGTCTCCAGCCTCCGGCTTCTCCGCCGACTACTGGGGCCTGCCGCCTGGTGGGCCCTGCCGGCTGGTTGATAGCCGTGCTATCTGTGACGAGGGCTTGGTCATCTTATCGTGGCTACAGTCCCGCCGGCTGGTGGGAGGTTACTGTAGCCACACCTGGTCTCATCAGGTTAATGGCGCGCTTGCCTCGGGGCAAGGAAAGGCCGCCTGCTGGAGGCCGGCCCGTCCCAAGTCCGACTGATTGGGCGTCTGCCGTCTTCGGTGGTGTCACTGCCTGGTAGGGCTTGCGGCTGGCAGGCGGTACCGACAGGCCGTCGTGGGGAACAGGGTTCCGCCTTCGTGGAGCGACGTCAGGGGAGACATGGCACAGTGCTCCGCCGTGCGGAGATCTCTGTCTGTACGGTGCACTGTAGCCATGCCTGTCCCGTACGTCGGGGACGACGTGCTTCACTATCGCCATGCTCTTGCTTGTACTCTCGATGGGAGGGCTCGGTTGTATCGAGGCCGCGCGTGGCCGCCTGCCTGGTGCCGCCCTCTCTGGAAGCCGGACGGCAGGAGCCGGCCACTCGTAGTGCCGTAGGCTTGGGTTGGCCGCCCTCTGGCTGCCGGCCGTTGAACCAGCCGGCCCCAAGAGGGCGGAGCTTCAGCTTGGGGTCCAGCTAGGCGGAGCTGGCCTAAAGTCTTGATAAATTCTGGGACTCGGGTGAGCCTACCCGTGGCCCATTACTCCGACAGTAGTCCTCGTGTACCACAAGCTGTGAAGCTGAACTCCTTCATTGCGGTCGAGGCAGTGTGGTTGTGCAACAGCGAGGAGTTGAAGCTGCAGTGCGTGGTCATGTCGTACAACATTGGTTGGGGCATGGCCACTGCCGGCTTCATCGACGCATTTGGTGAGCATCCGGAGTTGAAGGTGCAGAAGCTTTTTGTAGGCGGGCCACTGAAATCCGCTATTGTACGCGAGCGCTCAGACGATGCCGAAGAAGCGGCATGAGTGTATGGACTGGCTTGACAAGCAGCAGCCGGCAGCTGGAGATCTTGGCGCACGGCAACACGGCGGTATTCATGAGCCATTGCGGCTGGAACTCAACCATGGACAGCCCGAGCCACAGCAAGCCGATTCTCACCTGGTCCACTCACTCCTACCAGCGTTGGGATATGAGAATTTGTAACAACGTACCCCATTTGTATTCGGCTATGGTCTGTGGATGGCCGCTTCCTTACCGGTGCAATTCAGACGGCTGGCCGGCGTCGTGGTGCTGTTTTGGATCCTCCGTTGTTGCAAAGACAGGGGAAGGAAGATTAAAAAGAGCCATCGGATTGCAATGGACGGCGGATTCGTCTGCTATAGTACCGATACAGTAAGTACTTGACTGCAGAGGAGCCGAACCCCATATATTTATACCAAACATTGTTACTTTGTTACAATTATGACTCCATTTATTGTCATATGATATTGATCACTAAAATTTCTATTACAGTGGCAAAATTAACAATGTAATAGTACACCTAAATGTTGAAATAAAATATATCTATAAT
This sequence comes from Triticum timopheevii, assembly GCA_963921465.1. Taxonomy (NCBI): domain Eukaryota; kingdom Viridiplantae; phylum Streptophyta; class Magnoliopsida; order Poales; family Poaceae; genus Triticum; species Triticum timopheevii. The sequence continues at coordinate 452,366,788 of OY997262.1, forward strand.
ATAATTTTAACTTGGACCAATAAAATTTATTTAAGTTTGAATCACAAATTGCAAAGAATGTGAGTTGGTCGTTTTATTCGGGAGACAATGCACTTAAAAATCTTTTGTTAAATGAAGTTATTTTATCTCAGGGAAAAATAAAAATGAACAAAACCACATATCTTCACAAAGTATTTTGTGTCACTTTGATGAATTGCAAATATACGTACATTTTTGTATCTACTTCTGGAATGCATCGTTATCTATTTTAGTTGTAAGTAAATAGGGGAGGTAAAAATCAACATTTTAAATAGATAATTCTAGAATCCATTAGACAAGTGTCCTTCAGTTGTTGAGTCATTCGTTTATTGGTGTTAGAAGGGAGAGAGAGGATTGGTGGAATATTTGTTGTATTGCTTGAGCCTCGTGGGCATATATATAGGAGTACAATCATCTACTTGGAGTACAAGACAAGCCAGAACAAATCCTAGTCTATCTCGTTTTTCCTAATAAACATTATACTCAACATCCCCCCGCAATCATAACAATAGCGACGCAGACGGTGAGACTGGAGAAGAATCCGAAGGCAAGCCGACGGACACCCCCCACAGTCGTAACGGTCGATGCATCGCGGAGTTGTGGCTGGAGTGGCAACCGACGAGGTTGCTCAAGCAAGGCGATAGCCCTTTGTGCCGTTTGTCGAGGTAGCCGAGAGCGTGGGTAGTGGAGCCGTGGTCGAGGTAGCCGTGCGAAGAATGCCGTGATCGATGTCGAGTCGGGGTAGCCGATGTCGAAGAAGTCGCCGTGGAGCCGCGGGCGCAAGGGGGCGCCGAGTTAGTCATGGGCCCAGTGGTGTCGAAGTAGGGTGCGTCGGGAAGAAGATGTTGTTAACGACGCGTCACGGCGGGTTTGCCAAGCCCGGGGACACATCGTGACGAAGGCACGCAACGGTGTTGCCAGCACCAGGCATGCGTAGACGGATGAAGACGAAGTTGACGAAGCGCTGCACCAGGCTTGCCAGGCCCGGGAACACGTCGTGGATGAAGGCACGCATCGGTGTTGCCAGCACCAGGCATGCGTATACAAGGGACCTGCACGAGCTGTACGCCATGTCGGAGAAGTTGGAGGGGCCAGCAGAGAAGAACTCGACGACGATTGCGGCGTCCATCGGCGCGGGGCCGATGTCACCAACGGTGGTCGGAGTAGACGAAGTGGTCGGGGTAGATGACGGTGACATTGGCGACGGGCTGGTGCTTGGACGAAGACGAAGGGGGTGGACGGGCGGCGGCGGCAGCTACGGAGGTAGCGGCGGCGGCGGCCAAAGAAGAGCGGCGGCGGCGGCTAGGTTGGGAGTGCGGCGGCGGTGCTCGAAGTAGGCGAAGAACCCTGACAACGTGACGAAGACCGGCGCGGACGGTGGCGTTCCCGCGCCAAGGGAGACGACGCGGCGCATACCACAAGAGGTCGATGCGCGGGGACGGCGGAGTGGACCGCGGGCCGCGGCGCTACGGCCCGAAGGGGCGACGCAGCGGGGGCAGGCGGGTCGGGGCGACGACGGGAAGACCTCTGGGCGGCGGCGAGGCCGCGGCGTTGCGGCCCAAAGGGGCGACACAACGGCGGTTCGCGAGTCGGTGCAACCGCGGGGACGGCCACGGGACGGCGGCGTGGACCGCATGCCACGCTCGCTACGGCCCGACGGGGCGACACAGCGGCGGCGCGAGGGTCGATGCAGCCACGGGACGGCCTAGAGCGGACGCCCTCGGGGCGGCGGGGGACCGCGGGCCGCGGCACTACGGCCTGAAGGGGCGACGCAGCGGTGACGCTGGTCGGTGCAGCCGGGAGAAGAACCACGGGGCGACGACGCTGCGGCCCGACAGGGCGACGCAGCGGCAGCCCGATGCTCGATCGGTGGAGAGGCGCGCTGAACTCGGGGACGATCTTGACGGGACCTGCGAAGGCGCGCGTAATCGACGGGCCAGGTCGGTCGCGCGGTGTAGATGAGGCGGATCGCGGCGGCGAGCGGGTGATCAAGCCGATCGCGCGCGAGGTCGGGGACGTCGCTCGGTGGTGGCGTGGTGGCGGCGGAGTCCGAGATGAAGCGGGCGGCGGCGGGCGGCAGGGCGGCTATTGGCCGCCGCATGGCGCGAGGCCTCCGGGTCGGGGTGATGCAGGAGTCCCGGTCGGAGCAGGGCGGTGACGGCCGGCGTAGATCGACGGGCGGGCCGTCGCGCGAACGGTGGCGGTGAAGGGCCGCCGCATGACGCGAGGCCGCTGGGTCGGGGCGACCGGCGGGCTGACGCGCGGACGACGCGCGAGGCCACCGAGTCAGGGTGACCGACGGACAGACGCGTGGATGACGCACGAGGCCGCCAGGTCGGTGAAGAAGTCGTCCAATCGCGCCGGTGTTGGAGTATAGGCGCACGGGGTCGACGGCGGCGATGGGCGACGCAAAACCGATCAAGAATAGATCGGAAAACCAAAAACAAACTGCGCGATCAAAATGACCGGCGGGAGAGAGAAAACCCCGGAGCAAGGCTCGGGGAAAAGACTCTCTAGGGCAGCCGGTCAACACAACCGGCAGACGAACCCTATGTACGGGCGGCGCGGCCCCCGGCGGCGGTCATGGAGGCCGACCGCCCCGTGGGCGGCGCGCAGGTGCGAAAGCGGCGGCGGCTAGGGTTTAGGATCGACTTGCAATAGATACCATGTTAGAAGGGAGAAAGAGGATTGGTGGAATATTTGTTGTATTGCTTGAGCCTCGTGGGCATATATATAGGAGTACAATCATCTACTTGGAATACAAGACAAGCCAGAACAAATCTTAGTCTATCTCGTTTTTCCTAATAAACATTATACTCAACAATTGGTTATTTAACGATAAAATATCTCTACTTCTAATGAAGAAGTTGGTAGGTCATCTCGTCGCTTCATACCCCTCCCCCCCTCCTCCTCCGATCGAAGGCCAGCCTCCCCCACCAAACAATCAATTGATACTTTCCATATAAAAGAAAACATCAATCGAACAATCAAGACTTTTCATACAAACTGTCCCCTGGACGAACAATCAAGACTTTCTAGATGCAACACCAATCAGCCATACAACAGAAAAACAACAATCAAGACTTTCCCTGTACAAAACTTTCTCCTGTACGACACAGATTCAATCACAGTTCAAAAAATTTCTTCTGAGCGGGTGGCGAGCTCTCGTTCTCCGCGCCCCCTCGGCAGTATGGCGAGCCCTGGTTCTCCATTATCTTCACTCTAAAGTCCCAGTACGTAGGGTGTTCACTCTATTCGTTCGTCTTCACCCCTCCCCATTTATTTTTCTTTCGCCGACCACCACCATGGTTTTCAACTCCAGCCCCACTGATTTTCTTTCGATCTCACACCTCCGTTGCCCAAAAAGCCAAACGTTCCATATACAAAAGCAATTGTATCCTCCTCCAACCATGTACAATATCACTTTCCATATAAACCAGCCTCTTCTTTTGAAGAAAATAAATCAGGACGCGTTCATCGCCTCTTCTTTGGAAGGAAAGAAAGCAGGACGCTGCCGAACCAACCGGGACACACAATCCGATTTGGTTCAATCTACTGGAGCCGCCATACACACTCCACAACCCTAAGAGCATTACTAGTAGAACCCTCAAACCCTCAAATCCTTAAAGCAGTTTTAAGGGTTGAGAAGTGCCACTTTTGACATTTTTAAGGGTTGAAAAACAGGGGCAAATACTAGAACCCTCAAACCCAACCCTTAAACTGCTTTAAGGATTGGATTTGAGGGTTCTAGTCTTTTCCTCGACCCCAACCTTTAAATCTATCATTTGACATCTCATAATTTATGACAACAAAAACACAATCAACTTTCAAACAAACTACCAAATGACAATCATTGATGCATGGTTTAATAGTTTACATCACAAAATCATCATCTTCCTCCTCTCATCGGCACCATCACCAAAAAGTTGCACCTCGACGCCATCTCCTAGACCACAAGCGGGCTCCATCAAGCATCTCCATGGGCACCGGTAGAGTCGTACACACCACCATCACCACAACTACTCATCGGAGTGTCACCTCGAAAAGTAGAGGATGCAACACGAAACATCCTCTTCCTCTCTGCGACGTCCTCCTTGTAGTCCTTCCACCATTGCAATTGGTCTTGATCCATGTCCTTCTTGGACATCATCATGTGCTCTTTCTCTTCCACCATGTGTTCTTTCCATACCTTTGCCTCTTTGAGCTTGATCATCCTCTCCTCGAACTCGGCCTTGCGCTTTGCTTCTTCACGCTTTGCTTCAACTTGTGCAAGCTTGACCTCTTTCTTCTTCTCGGTGATAAGAAGCTTCGTCTCCAATGTCTTCGTTGTCAATTCCTCTCTTGCCTTCATCATGTGGTCCATCTTCTCCCTTAGGCTTGACGCCTCTCCTTTCATCTTCACCCTTAGCTTGCCCTTCTTGGTTCCCTTGGGCTTGCCCAAGTTCCTCTCCTCCTCATCTTCACTATCACCCATCCATCCTTATCATAACATGAACGGGGATGGGGTTGCCATTTCCTCGAACACCTCGTGCGCAGCGGGAGGAGGTTCGGCGACGGCGGCGAGCAGGGCCGCGGGCTTCTTCCGCGGCTTGTTCACGGTAGGGGACGAGCTGGCGACCTTGGAGGCCACCCCTCGCGGCCCATGAGAGGCCGCCTTCGGCCGGCTCTTCTTGGTGGCCGGGGCGGGAGCCGGGGAGGCGGCGAGGGCGGGCGCCGGGGCGGTGACGGTGGCAGGGGCGGGAGCCGGGGAGGCGGCAGGAGGAGGTGCGAGGCCCGCCCGCCGCCGCTTGGCCCCGATGTGGGTCGCCGCCACCACATTGGCCACGGTCGGGTGGGCGAGGGCGGGGGCGGGGGCGGGCGAGGCGGGCGGGACGGGCGGGGCGGGCGCGGCGGCGGCAGGGCCCTCCATGGCCAGCGCGGCAGGAGGCGGCGGGAGGCGGCGGGAGGAGGAGGCCGGGAGGAGGAGGAAGTTTCCCCCTGCGCGAGAGAGGAAGAGGAGTGCGGGTTGGGGGGAGATTTTCCTCTCAACCCCTACTTCTTCAGGTTGCAAACTGGTTTGAGGGTTGGACCTCTAAATTTTTTTACGGGTTTGAGGGTTTAGAGGTTCTAATCTACGGCGTTTTTTGGCGAAAACTATAAAAAAAACGGTTATTTTTAGGGGTTTGAGGGTTTGAGGGCTCTACTAGACTTGCTCTAATCTCCCCAAGTTCCTTCCACCTCAAGCGGTCTAGGCTAGCGGTGGTGTGCAGGCTCCCCCACTCAACCATGTCTGAAGTCCTCTCGGCGCGTCTCCCTTGTAGCCAAGCCTTCTACGAGGCTTTGACTCTCCTGTATGGTCATATGGATGCATCTAGGCCGTCGTCGACCTGCCCTGCAAGGCAGTGTCGTGGTCTCCGTCGTTGCTGCGACGTTGGCCTGCCATGCGTTGTGGCGCCGTGGCCTCCGTCAAGGACGTGCTCGTCCTCTTGAGCATGGTTGTGCCAAGGATTTCTTCTCGTACGTCGAGGATGCATCCTCCTGCTGCCCCATCACACAGCGGCGGCGGCAACTGAGGTGACGTTGGTCGTGGATGCTCTCCTTCACCTGTGTTGCATGAGGCATGGGGTTGTAGATCCCTTCTCCATTGATCAGAGCGTAAATCACTTTTCCTGTGCTAGATGTATTTGTCATGAATCTTATCAATATTTCAGATCTAGATGTATCCTGTGCTAGATGTATTTGTTATGGATCTTGTCTACTACCGGATCTGGATGTGTACGCTTGTTTGAGAAGATGTGTTGATGCATGCTTGCTCGGCGTTCGTTGTCCGTGTGTAAATGTGTGGATGATCTAATATGTATGCCTGTGCACATGTATTTTTATTTTAACTTTTTAGGGCTTATTTTTTGCATGGTTTAGAGCTTAATTCATGGCTTGTAGTTCTGGACAAAACAGGTATGAATTTGCAAAAAGGAGGAAGACGACATAGCTAAACTTTGTACAAATGTTTATTCTCGTGCTTTCAGGTTGGGCCTCGTGCTTCAGGCTTTCCCGTCGGGCCGAGCTCGGGCTTGAACTTAGTGAAAAAACTAGATTTCAAGTCGGGCCCAGGCTTCATATTTGCACCTTGGGCTTTTGCTAGCCCGGCCGCTGCCTGGCCCAAGAAATGCCTAGGTTTAACTGGAAGTACATGTGATTCTGCTCTTGACTCTGCCACAGCCAGCGAGGAGGACGTCGCCGCCCTCTCGGACGTCAACAAAGACGCCCTCCCTCCTCCCCAACTGACCGGGGAATGGGGATTGGCATGAATAACTGCAATTTAACACAATGTTACAATGAAGGATTTATTGTCGATATATCGGAAGTTGCCACGGGCATGTATGTGATGACCTAGAAGTACTATGAAAGAAACCTAGAATCCCCTCTTATCTTTCACTGTTGTGAATCCTTGTGCGTTTGTGCCTAGATATCTCTAAATGCATCGACTGCTGTATCTCTCAATACTCAATACCATGGTTCATGGTGAATCAGTGCCAGTGTTACGTGTGTTGATGTTTGAATCGAACTAGCGACTTGTTAGAACTTATGCAGTTTCTTTTATAGGATTGTTCTTGCTTGCTCTTTCACTGCAGTTTTCTACTAGCCAATCAAGAGCGGACCGACCAACAGTCCACCATGTCTTTGTTCCAGATTATATTATGAGGATGCATTGAGTGGGAATTGAGAATCTTAGAATCCCAGATTTGAGTACGAGTGTAAATTGGGCAAAACTATGTTGTCTCCTATGTACCACAGAGTAATTCTGCTTTTATCCTGCAAATTTTTGTCGTGTTAGATATGTTGAGGCCAGTAATTTTTTTACCCATAATCGCACTGATTACAGAGCACGAGCACATGTTCTCATTTCTGTACTCATCAGTGTCTTGCATGTTCAACATACCCTACTTTTACCATCCTCATCTAAGCCAATTCCTAACAGATAGGAAGAGGAGGCTACAAATCCTGCTGAATGTGGTTGTGACAAAAGACTGCATAGAAAACAGTGAGACCAGAAAAGTGATACAAATAGAGTTTGGTAGTTGTCTGATAACTTATACAAACATATTCCAGCAAAATGGAAAGAAAAGTACTAAAAGGTGTGCCATGACCCTATATTTTCTCATGATGTGTGTCAGTTTGGTGACATGACTAATAAATGTGTCCTTTCTTATTTTCTTTGAAGTGAAACATTATGCTTTTCCATATGAAACTCTAAGAATATGTATATATATTTGATATGCAGATCAGATATATGGTCAAGGCAAGCCCAATTGAAATGAAGTTGAGTACCAATCTGGGCTTAACATCTCACACTTTGTTAGCTAGCTACTGTTGAATCTTGAATGTTCGAAATCTTTTCCACTGCAGCTTAAGCGATGGGAATGGAATAAGTGTAAACTTAGGCAGTCTTCCTATGTTGCACAAGATGCATATATATACGCAGTGAAGTCATCACTTGCTGTGAGAAAGGTAAAGCTTGGGAAGTCTTTACAAACACAACAATGATGTGCTAGGAAGGAGCTGAACTTAAATTTGAAGCACAAGAACTGCGCAGAGGATGAACCAGGTGAAATCATCATGGTTTTTAGTATTTTTATGAAACTTCTCTCCATTCCTCTTATCTTGCATGCTAGCACATATACCCGACATTCTTGTAGATTCAGTGGCACACTTTTTTTGGGCATGCAACAAAGGGTGATCGCCCACCTAAAATTGTATCAACATTTTATTGTTGACATGGTTTTAGGTTGGTTTACAATGGATTGCAGCCGGGGATGACACATCAGGTTCAAGCAAGAGATTCACACACAGGTTTTGGGGTGGAGCGGGGGGGGGGGGGGGGGGGGGGGGGATCAACACGATGGGGGGCTCTAACCACCAAAATACGTAGGTGGTCAACTATCGTCTGATCACACATCGGTGGAATGCAGAGTGTCGAAGACATATTTAGAGGAAAGCAAGAGATAGACAAGAAGTACTTGTGACAACAGTCATAAGCATGGGATGTACACACTACATATAATGATATTTTTTTATATGTTTCCATAGGTAAGTTTGTTGTTTCAGGGCAACACACACACTTTCCACTAGATTTAGCTTTCTTGGATTCGGAATAGATCGGGAAGGTGATGTGGCCATGTTGTCTTTTAACCTTCCGTGACAACAAAACGACGACATGGAAGCTACATGCAGAGTCAAGGGGCGATAGATTGAGAAGATGAATGATGTATGGACAGAGAAGATGATGGACGACAAGTTCAATGAGAAAGACCGGTTCGAGGGGTGCTTTCTGTTTGTAAGAATACAGAGAAGATGGTGCTTGCATTTGTGTTGTGGTTGAACATTTAATGCAAGATGCTTGTTCATAGGGAGGAAAATGAGCATTGGTTATAAATTCATTTATTGGCCCGTGGCAACGCACGGGGCGGTCTACTAGTTTCTCTTATGTTCTACGGTTCAACAACTAGGTGGCATCACATGAGTAATTTGCATTTGGTCATGTAAATACATCATTTATCTCGACGCACAGCAATTTCGTCTAGTTTTTTGGGGTTTATTTCGCAGAAGCACCCTATACCGGGTAAAATAGTAACACTTGCAATAGAAAGCCGAGAAATCCGTGCATCATGTTTTTCTTGGTTTGGTCCACATTTGCATCTCGAGAAGAGATAACAAAATTTATCAAGGAAAAGTATATAGGGTTGGTGAAAACTAGTAAATTAATATAATTTCATCGGTATATGCTTGATATAGAAACTTAGAGGTTAAAATAAGAAGAAACGTCACTGTTAGAAGAGTTTGGCGATATAAACTTAAGAGAATGCAGAATTCAATGCCAAAACGGGCTTGCACATCTCACCTTAAGTCAATCAAAAGGTTGGAGACTTGGAGTCCTACTACTTAGTACATACATAAAGGAGGACATATCTGGTGCACTAGGCTTTGTCGTGCACCTGGTGCTGCCAGCGCCGGTTATACACCGTAGAGGTTCCTAAAAATTCTTAAATTTTATGGGAACATATATGCAACATATATGAGTTAGCCCACAAAAAATAAAATAAAATTGCACTGTATTTCCAACACATTACACATGCGCTAACGTGTAGCCTAGGGAAATGCACAAGAGAGAGTCGTCGATGCAGCTTGCTCAATCCACGACAGCGTCAAAGTGCTCTTATGAATGAAAAGAACAACTCTTAGCCAACAAAGCCACCCTTGATTCTTCGTTGAAATCATGAATTAGTATAACATTTGGCACACGTACGGAGTTGACCGGTTGCAGGAAGCAACGCATCGTTCATGCGCAAGCATAACACGAGTGCTCCGCTGGACACACTGACCATGCGCATTAAAAAGGTGGTTGCACGGCCGTATAGTATGTTCCACGCGAACCATATGCATATTTTTAACACGGTATTACAGCGCATCACTGGAAATTTTGAAATAAATTCGGAATAAATGCGAGCACCATCAGGACCGGGATATCATTGTCCACTTAACATCCAATCACAAGTTGGTTCGCAGCTCATGCATGATTCACGTGTAAAACTGCTACGATATTCTATCACAAGAAACGACAACGCCCTCCCTGGACGAGATAGTTACAGCTTAACCACGCGCCTGAATTAATTAACACCATTCGTTCGACTTTTCGAGTACAGCCTGCTAAAAAAGGAACGCATCCGTGTAACTCACTCGGCTCGCCGGAGCGGAGAGCGGCGACGGGCAGGCGTCGCCGTCGTATCGTACGTCCAGTCCATGCCTATCCACAAACCAAACCAGCAGTCCCGAGCAGAGGACAGACGGCCGTGCGTCGCGCACAATGCATGTCTTCCCGGGCACGATTCGGATGCCAAACCCGTCCGATTCTCCCATTAGAACCGGTCCCGTCACCCTCTCCAGAAATCTCTCAACAAGTCTAGAAGAGAACCTCAGCAATCTTGTGGTGGCCCGTCGTTTGTTTTATGCTTAGACAAGCGGGAAATCTACCAGAGAACAAGCCTCAGCATTTTTGTGGTGGTGCGGCTTCTGATTTACTAAGAGCAAACAGGTGAAAAAGATCTGTGTCACTGCACAGTATCTTAATCCTTCCGGGAGTAATCCATCCGACTTGACAAGTCAGAGCTGCAGGCAAAGGCGGCTCTGACTTGTCAAGTGGGATGGATTACTCCCGGAAAAAAAAAGTGTGATGGATTATTTTAGCCGTTTCAAGCCAACCTGGTCGGCTGGATTTTTCCGGACGGCCCGTTCATCCGGAGTCGGTAATGTACATCGACATATCTTATACTCCCTCATCCCAAAATCGACACTTATTTTAAGACAGAAAGAGTACGTAACAAGGGTGTAAGGATCGTCTTATTTTGTTAAACCGTCTCATATGTAACAAGTTACAAAAAGTGGAACACCCTTCTAGCAAATCCATGTGTGTGTCTAGAAGTCTTTGGGACAACATTGATTTTATCTTGTGCACCTTGTATGCGTATGGAAAGAAATATTTTTTGTGAGTGCACATACATAGGGGGAGCTAACCCTAAACCTCTAGAATGATTGCTAATCATATCATAATATCTTGTTATGTCGTATCTAATCATATTGTCATCAACCACAAAAAAGCGGGGGATTGAAAGGACATCCGCCCCTAATGAGGATTTTGATATTAATGATTAGATCACTAACTATATTTTGAGCATGCTTTCAACTAATACATCTATGGAAGTGAAACATTTTGTTGGCCAGTGACACCTAAGCAAGAAGGATACATGAAGATGGATCACATCATCATCTCCACCACTTTCGGTTGTCTATGTACCCTTACTTTACTTGTTGTTTCTATTTGCTTGCGTGTTGCCTTGTAGCTTCTTGTTGTAATGCGTCATATAGGGTTGTATCACCTAGTTGCACGTCTAAAGAACTTATATTTCCGCACTTACTCTAAAAGGAAAAACAAAATGGTAGCCGTCCATTGACACCCCCTAATAGGCGACATTATCAATAACTTTGATCCTTCACTGCAGTTTTGCCTACATGAGGAGCATCCATTCCATGTAGTTAGTGCGAGTGGGAGTCATTGTTGATGAAGAACTCTCCCCCCTCCCCCGTCCTCAATGATGCGGACTTCGCCACTGCCGACATGGCGGACGGTGACTGTGGTTTGCCTTTTTCGCAGACTGATTCTTTGCTTTCTCGCTATCCCGACATGGCCATAGAGAACCGGGTGCCACCCCGTCACGTATAGATTGGATCAAACACCAAAGTTTTTGATGCCAATTGTCGTTACCTAGCACGAGAGAGGAAGTGTGGAGCCCGGAAGAGATACGCGCGCAAAAGAAAAAATTTATGCTGAAAAAACACTGCAACATTTTTGGTTGACTTTCCTTATCTTTTATGAGATTACAAAGCGAAAGGAGCTAACGACCTCCCGATCAGCTCATCATCATCCCTACCGGAATTGTCATTCCGTGACCTCATCACATAGTAATCAATATTAATCAGGAGGAAAAACAAAGAGGTTGAGACATGTGCATCGGGCTCCTCTCCACTACCTAAGTTCATGGGATTCTTAGATCCGACATGCATGCACAACTTACTTGACTGAAACCAAACAAACTATCCTCCCATGATAAGGTTAGCCCAGTAAGTGGATGGATCCAGCGTGAGTCAAAATATACTGTCATCATATATTTATACCAAACATTGTTACTTTGTTATAATTATGACTCCATTTGTTGACATACGATATGAATCACTACAATTTCCTATTATACTAGCAAAATTAACACTGTAATACTACACCTAAATATTGAAATAAAATATGTCTATAATATAATTTTAACTTGGACCGATAAAATTGATTTAAGTTTAAATCAAAAATTGCAAAGAATGTGACTTGGTTGGTTTATTTGGGAGACAATGAACTTAAAAATCTTTTGTTAAATGAAATTATTTTATCTTAGAAAAATAAAAATGAACAAACCACATTTCTTCATAAAGTATTTTGTGTCACTTTGATGAATTGCAAATATATGTACATTTTTGTATCTACTTTTGGAATGCATCATTGTCTATTCTAGGTGTAAGTAAATAGAGGAGGTAAATATCAATATTTTAAACAGATAATTCTAGAATCCATTAGGCAATTGTCCTGCAGTTGTTGAGTCGTTCGTTTATCAGTTCTTTAATGATAAAATAGGTCTTTTATGTTTTACGGTTCAACAACTAGGTGGCATCACATGAGTAATTTGCACTTTGTCATGTAAATACATCATTTATCTCGACTCACAACAATTTCGTCTAGTTTTTTGGGTTTATTTCGCAGACCGCACCCTATACTTGGTAAAATAGTAGCACTTGCAACAGATAGCAGAGAAATCTGTGCATCGTGTTTTTCTTGGTTTGGTCTACATTTGCATCTCAAGAAGACATAACAAAATTTATCGAGGAAAAGAATATAGGGTCGGTGAAAACTAATAAATTAATATAAGTTCATCGGTATATTGTGATACAGAAACTTAAAGGTTAAAATAAGAAAAAAAAACATCAAGGTTAGAAGAGTTTAGTGATATAAACTTAAGAGAATGAACAATTCAGTGCCAAAACGGGCTTGCACATCACACCTTAACTCAATCAAAAGGTTGGAGTCCTACTATTTAGTACATACATAAAGGAGGACATATCTGGTGCACTAGGCTTTTTTTTGAATATTTGCACTAGGCTTTGTGGTGCACCTGGTGCTGCCAGCCCCGGTTATACACCGTAGAGGTTCCTAAAATTCTTAAATTTTGCGGGAGCATATATGCAACATATATGAGTTAGCCCGAAAAAAAGATTGACCCACAACTCTACAACAAAAATGTACCATAAATAGTACATCATTTAATTGCACTATTCAATTGGGTCCATTATCACCATCGACATTATTTTTTTCTAGAATTTTAAATTGAATTTGGATTTGGGTTCTTATGGAAAATGTTGCATATACATTTATCTTTATTACATAAAAATAGGTTTAATAAATATGATGTAAAAAACAACGGTGGGTGCACCTAGTGCACTGTACATGTTCGGGTATGTATTAACTATTGTATTAGACAACACATGAATATTTAGCCTTATATGGTGTATTATAGATGGTTCTTCTGCTTTTGGTATGTTTGGACGGTGCCCAAAATAAACCATACCACTTATTTTGATCACTAGATTATTGATTGTGTGTTGCAACGGGGCATAAATATTTTCTAAGTACTTACGGTGATTAACTACAATATTAGAAGAAATGGTCAAATTTCTAGCTCTTGTTTTGATGGTTTCATATATTTTGGTATTTTCGTACACTCTAACCATCAATCTTCCCGTCATATTTAAGAATTTTGAGAAATCTCTACGGTGTTTGAACAACGTCGGGAGCACCAGGTGCACCACAAAGCATAGTGCACTAGATTTGTCCTCCCTTTTGTATGACCTAAATAGTAGGGCTCCAATGTTTTGAGTGAGTTCATGTGCAAGTCGCTTTTACCTTTGGGTATTGAATTGTGTGTTCTCTTAAGTTTATATGGCTAAGCTTATCTAAAATTCGTATTTGTTCTTATTATAACCTTTAAGTTATCTATAAGAGATGGAAAGAAGAGGAGATGGAAAGAAGAGGTGCCTGTTCAGATACATCCTTTCGTAACAGGTGGCTTTTGACAATAGAGGGAGAGAAGAGAGACATGACTCTTCAGGATTGGACACACCCCTTGCAAATGACGGTTCATTAGTTAGCATGTGCTAATTAACAATAGGCATGTGCTAATTTATTACTCCCTCCGTCCGGATATACTTGTCGGAGCAATAGATGTATCTAGATATATTTTAGTTTTAGATACATCCATTTTTATGCATTTCTTTAACAAGTATTTCGGGACGGAGGGAGTACAAACACCTCACTGTTCCAAACTCAGGCCGTACTCGACCGCCCCGCTGTTGCTGCCTCAGCGCAAATCAAGTTGTCAGTCCAGTTTAACAGTTTGAGTGTCTCCATCAAAGAACTCCTGTCGATGGGCTATTTTTTAAAAAAATAATACATTTTTATTAATTTACAGAAATAATACGTCGATTAATATTTTTTTAAATAATACATAGTTGGCCAGGTGGTACGCTCCTGTTGGCTACAGGGAAGTCGATTGGGACTAATTGGCTTCCGCTAAGTCAATTAGTACTAATTGGTTTCGCTGTACCCGATAGGTGCATCCGCCTATTTTCTCACCCCCAACGTTTCCCGCTTCTGGGTTTCCGCTTATATCTCGGGTGCACATCTAATATATTTCACATCGAAACATATTATCGAATACTATCGGAGCAACTACGACGGAGAAATTGCCTGTTGAATCATATCCTTGAAGCGTGCAAAGCAACAACGAACGGTGGCCTTCAATATACCGGAGCCGGCTCCCGCGAAGCTCCGGCAGTGTGGTGGAGCCATTGCCATGCAAACAAGTGGTGGGCCAGGCCCTGAATCACATGAAAAGAGAAATCATGTCTAATAGTCTCCTGCACGTACGCGCACACAATGAACGCCCTCCTCGTCAATGTATTCGATCAATTGACATCCCGCGTGCCCAAATGGCTAAGCTCTCCAATGTTCGAGCAAAGTAACTTCATGTGGCAACCAATTCAGGGGTGGACCCTTTACGTGGGATTGAGTGAGCCTACTAGAGGTGGAGGGGCACGACGCCAGCTTGGGAGGCCAACCACTCCCCCTCACCAACTGTGGGGCTATGTCGGTACCGACCACCCCCTAAGGGAGCCCCTGTCACACCCTACCTAGTTCATGCATTAGAGTGTTGCATCATGTTTATTTCATTCATCAGAAACTTGAAATGGAGATGACAGAACCCCCAGCACCCCCTGAAACCAACTAGGGTTTACTAAAAATATTTTCAATGAACCTGAAATGCCCTTCTAAAATGTTCATCACCTCTGCCTTGGTCTTAAACCACTGCCAAAAGTGATTCACAAATTTCTAGGCCATCCTAAGGTCACTGGATTAAATCATTAGTTATTTGAATTTGGGCATTTAAATAATATAAAATATTTCAAATGCTCAAATAATCCCAAACTAAAATGTTCGATACTGGATATATTCCAAATAGTGGCCATGAGGAGTTTGGTGATTTTTGGAGTTGTCTAGGTATTTTTAGAAATGCAACAAACCTACAGAAATAAAAATAAAACAAAAATAAAAGGAAAAACCCTTACCTGGCCGAACCCACGCCCCGGCCCAGCACTGTGCTGGCCCGTGCCAGCCAGCTGCTTCGTCCCCGCCAGGCAGGCAGGGAGGTGACGTCGACGAGCGCGAGCTCGCCACGGCGCCACCTGCTTGCCGCTTCGCCGCGGGACGGGCTGGACGACCTCCAAGTCGCGCCCCGAACCCCCTAGACACGTCCACTCTGCCCCTGTCCCTCTCCCTCGCTCCCCTCCGCCATGGCCGACACAGCCGTCGCCGTCCCGCCACCGTAGCCACGCCCACCGTCGTCACCGCGCCGCCCGACCGTGTCTACGAGCTCCGCCACCCTCCTCTCCGTCGAGCAGGCCGAGCCCCGAGCGCTCGCACGCTCTGCACCGCCTCCACCGACCCCGTCTTCGTCGACCACCGCCTGAGATCCCCTTCCCCGTCACCGTCGCAGCAGGCCGTCCCCGACCTCGCCGTCAGCCCCGTCGCAATTGCCGTGAGCCTAGCTAGCTCTATATACTCTCCGCTCTCTCTCTCTCGAGCCCCGTAGCGACTGCACGTAGCTCACCCGCACGCGCCGCCGCGGAGCTCGTCGCCGACGAGGCTCCGGCCATGCCACGGCCACGCCACCTTGTCCACTAGCCCTACCGCACCCCCAGGAGCTCAACGCACCACTCCACGCACCTCGTCGTGCCTCCTAGTGACGAGTCCGAGCTCACCCGAGCTCCAACCGTTGCCAAACTCGTCGCCGGCATCGTTTCCGGTGACCCCGAGGCCAACCACCACCACCACTGGACGCGGCTCACTCCCCGCAACACGTAGGTGCCCTCTGCCGCCTTTTGGTCGCCGGAGCACGAAACCCGCACCGCACCCCCGCGTCTGGCCTCGTCGGCGGCTAAACGCCGGCCAGTTTGACCCCGCTGACCCCATTTGACCATGGGTGGGCCCAGTTTGACCCCCCCGGGTCAATGACAGGTGGGGCCCAGCCGGCTAATTAATCTAGGGTTAGTAC
Source organism: Triticum timopheevii (assembly GCA_963921465.1). NCBI lineage: Eukaryota > Viridiplantae > Streptophyta > Magnoliopsida > Poales > Poaceae > Triticum > Triticum timopheevii. The sequence goes on from OY997262.1 coordinate 452,383,044, forward strand.
TAATTTAAATTAGTTAAACTAATGACACTGACACGTGGGACTCACTGGTCAGGGTTGACCTGGACCATCCCATTGACCACTGACGTCACCCTGACGCAATGCTGACGCAATATTTAATTACTGGAATTATTCTTATACAGGAAATTCCAGAAAATACAACAAACTTCAAAAAATCATAGAAATTAATCTGTAGCTCCAAATGCAAAGTGTTATATATGAAAAATGATCAGAAAAATCCAATCTATCCATATGTACTGGTTTCATGCATGTTTAAACAAGATAACCTGCTGTTTAGTGCAGAACAAGATGAAGCACTTTTAAGGGCCATTTATGAGTTTGCAACTTGAATCTTTGGTTCAAAATTGTTCGAACCCATATGGTCTTACTTGCATTAGCCCAATACACTCATTTGCCATGTCTCATGCATGCATCATTTTATTGCATATTGTTTGGTGATGATTGTGTATCGGTGCTCTCTGCGGCAGGTTCTGCCCCCGAGGAGTATCGCGAATACCCTAACGAAGAGCAATACCATTCCACGGACCCTCAAGGCAAGCAACCAACCATTTGATCATATCGATACAATCTCATGTTCTCGCCTCTGCTCTCTTTTACTGCGTTAATACAACGCGATTCAAACTGCTGTGCGCTACGGTAGTTGAACTCTTTTCCTCTGCATGACCTGTCATTGCCACAGTAACTAGATGAAACCCACTAGCATGTGTAGGAGTTGAGTGAGCCATGTGTATGTGTTGTTCCTACCTTGCTATGCCTGCTATGCTTAGAGTCGTTTCAGGTCTGGTTCATCTGGGTGATGGGCTAGAGTGAAATGATCATGTCGGTAATGAGAGTGAAGTGTTGAACATGATTTGGTAAAGGTATCGATGAGAGGCCATGTAGGAGTACATGGTGGGTTGTTTCATTGGAACTGTCCTTAAGCATCGAGATCTGTATATGTGATTTAAGAATCAGCTACTACCATACATTGGGATCCTTAATTGACTCGCTCGACTTCTTATCCACCCTAGTCCTCTGTCCAGGAGTTGCAAGTAGTTTCGGGTGTTTGTAGCTTACTGGAGGCCGTGGACAGCGCTGACCCGTGGGGTGGGCTGTGATGCGGTAGGTACGTGGCCGGGTATACCGTGCACCCGTTAGGTGTCTCGGAACCCTGTACACATCGTTCGGGGCCATATGTGGAAACCTCGGTCGGACTCCCTGCGGATGGAACCTGAATAGGCGATAAACCTGGACTAGAGACTTAGGTGTTTAGGTAGGTCGTGGTCTACACCCACGTCGGCTTTCGCTTGAAGTCTGCCGAGCACATGTCGTGTGCAGACGCTAAGTGGTGGAAATATGTATGAAGAAGTACACCCCTGCAGGGTTAACATCATCTATTCGAATAGCCGCGTCCGCGGTAAAGGACTACTTGGTTGCCTATACAGTTCATAGACAAGTAAATGGATACTACTAAAAGCCTCAAGATAAGCGTGAGTGCCGAGGATGGCTCTTCCGTAGGATGACGGAGGTGGATCCTCGGTAGTGTATTGAAGTGGTGAGTAGTGGACTCGAGTGCGCAAAACCATTCCAAGTTGGAGTCTCGTAAGATAGCTTAGCCAAGAGTCAAAGCTGGCTTGCTGCAATAACCCCACCAACCCTTCTGGATAATGTGCATGTATGTGGGATCTGACTATCTAGTTGTTTATCCTTAGTAGCCTCTCTTACGGGGAAATGTCTCCTAGTGCTTCCACTGAGCCATGGTAGCTTGCTACTGCTCCGGAACACTTAGGCTGGCCGGCATGTGTCCTTCTTCGTTCCTGTGTCTGTCCCTTCGGGGAAATGTCACGCGATGAATACCGGAGTCCTGTTAGCCCGCTACAGCCCGGTTTACCGGAGTCCTGCTAGCCCAGTGCTACAGCCTGGAATCACTCGCTGATGACCGACACGTTCGATGCTGGGTCATGGATGCCTATCCCTGTAAGTTTGTGCCACTTTGGGTTTACGACTAGCCATGTCATCCCGGACTCCTTATCATATGGATGCTAGCGACACTATCATATACGTGTGCCAAAAGGCGCAAACGGTCCCGGGCAAAGGTAAGGCGACACCCGTGGAAATATCGTGCGTGAGGCCGCAAAGTGATATGAGGTGTTACATGCTAGATCGATGTGGCATTGAGTCAGGGTCCTGACAGCCCCATGCACCATAGGTTGCGACACGATGGGGTTCCAACGTGTAGGGCGCCCTCCGTGCAGTGCCCCCACCTAGGAGGCATCACAGTAGAAGGCTCCTGTCGGTGTCAAAACCGGCGGATCTCGGGTAGGGGGTCCTGAACTGTGCGTCTAGGCGGATGGTAACAGAAGACAAGGGACACGATGTTTTACCCAGGTTCGGGCCCTCTTGATGGAGGTAAAACCCTACGTCCTGCTTGATTAATATTGATGATATGGGTAGTACAAGAGTGGATCTACCACGAGATCAAGGAGGCTAAACCCTAAAGCTAGCCTATGGTATGATTGTTGTAATGTATGTTGTGTCCTATGGACTAAAGCCCTCTGGTTTATATAGACACTGGAGGAGGCTAGGGTTACATAGAGTCGGTTACAATGGTAGGAGATCTACATATCCGTATCGCCAAGCTTGCCTTCCACACCAAGGAAAGTCCCATCCGGACACGGGACAGAGTCTTCAATCTTATATCTTCGTAGTCTTGGAGTCCGGCGAACGATGATAGTCCGGCAGTCCGGACACCCCCTAGTCCAGGACTCCCTCAGTAGCCCCCGAACCAGGCTTCAATGACGATAAGTCCAGCGCGTATATAGTCTTCGGCGTTGCAAGGTGGGTTCTCCCTTCAAGTTCCATGTACCTGCCGAACAGTGTTCGGCTTCATCATAAATACTGTGTTTCTTGGCTTCTACGCCCAATAATGGCCTGCTTCCACGCATCGCACGAATGCGAAAAGCCAGGGTGTATTCTATGTTTCACCCCCCAGTCGTGCGAGTCATCCGCCTACAAAAGAGGCAAAAATCCAGATCCAAACCACCCCATCTTCCTTCCGCGAATACTTCATCGGAGCGCCCTTGACCCAAAAATCCATTCCATCATGGACCGTCGACGCGGCTCCTCTTCTCGCGCTCCCAGCCCACCGCCGGGGGATTGGAGAAGGTGCTCTGTTCCACACAACGAGCTAGTGAAGCTCCAAGCGGGGGGATATCTCCCTCAGTCCCGGTTCGAGCCGGGCTGGTCACCTACCAAGGTGGGAAGCAAGCAGAGGCTACCCCAAGTCCCAACAAAGGGGAGCGGGTATGCTTCGTCCCGTATCTGATAAGGGGACTCGGATTCCCAATACATCCGTTTCTCCGCGGGCTCCTGGAGTTCTACGGACTCCAGCTCCACCACCTTACGCCCGCTTCTGTCCTGCATATCGCGGGCTACGTAGCTCTTTGCGAGCTATTCCTGGGCATCGAGCCCCATTTTGCATTGTGGAAGAGGCTATTCTGCCTCGTACCCCGTTCTCATGAGGGATCCATATATCAAGTGGGCGGCACCGAAATATGGCGCATTGCCAGGACCGGATACCCATCCGGTACTCCCAAGAAGGCGTCCGAAGACTGGCCTTCAGAGTGGTTTTACATAGGAGACGCTCCGCTGCCAGACCCAGTCCAGATTGGCCTCCCGGAGTTTAGTGCTGCTCCTCTGAAGAAACGCCTCAGCTGGCGCCCACGGAGCCCCCGATTGGAGGAAGACAAGAGCGTCCATTACTTGATGGGCCGAATAAGATTACTGGCCCATTCCGGGTTGACCATGATTGGAGTCATGGCGACATGCATCATGTGGGGAGTACAGCCATTGCAATACAGAGGTCACCCCATGTGGGATTTCAACGGGGAAGACGATGCCACCCGTCATGGCCGCGAAGGGCCGGATTCGACCGAGGATCTGGTGGAGATCCTGTCCAGCCTGTACAAGGGGGAGAAGGAGGACTTCCTTCGAACGAACCCTTTGAATGGGTTTTCCATGAACAACCCTAGAGGATGGGTAAGCGAACACTTTTAAGGGCTCAACCCATGCTTTCGAAGTTTAGGCTTCTTACATTATGTCTTCGGCACAGGATCTACACCGGACTGTGGAGGATATGGTAAGTCCCGCTCCGCAACTCGAGGATCCAGAAAGATCCCTGGATCCGGCCTCCGAAGAGGATCCGGACATCAAGGTGGAGCTGATCGACGGGGTGTTTCACCAGCTCAGCATGGATAATGCTTTGGTCGCCATTACGGCGGACTACCCCAGACTGTATCCGGCTTCCCAGGTGACTGTGACCGAGGTCCGGACACCATTATCTCTTCCTTGCCCATTTCTGACCTTCGCGAACGATGGTGTTTTACAGGAAGCGCCTTCAAGGCGGGAAGCCGAGCCCGCGGCGGCTGACCAACAAAGGTCAGTCCGGACCAGCAGGCGGAAAAGGAGCGCGGCACGGACTGAAACATCGCCGCAAAGGTATAACTCGTATTTAAATTTTCAGAGCAACGTTCCTAGGAAGCATCTGAGTGCTCATGATCTTTATAGGAGAAAAAGCGCTCGACGGACTGCGGGCGCGGAAGTTTCCGATCCAACCTATACCGGCCAGGCTCCAGCGCTCGGCCTGGAGGGGAGGCAAGCGCAAGACGCGGGCCGGATCCTCCTCGAACGGAGGACACCGACAGACTGTCTGCCACTAAGTCTGAGGTGGAGAGCGCCATGAACCATAGGCGCCGCCGGACAGTGTTTCGTGAAGCGTGCTTCTCCCCTGAGGCATTGGACGCCTTTAACGCAGGGGACGCGCACCTCCGTGCCGCTCAAGATGGTTTTACCAGAGCCACGGAGCGGTATGTGAAAGACATACGGGTAAGGGAATTTTAATGGTTATATACACCAGTAGCCCCCGAGACTTAAAGTAGTTATGTTAACTGATTTAAGGATCATTTAAAACGCAGGCTCTTACCGAGAAGAATGCCCAGCTGTCTCAGGAGCTGCAAGAATGCAAGGCCCAACTTGAGGCCGCACTTGCTGCCGCAGGAGGAGACGCAGAGACCCCTCCTGGTAACACATTTTTATTAATAAATATAAGCGCTATGCGGCGTGCGCGCAAGTCTAATAGTGACATTGCAGGTGCCGCCGGACAAGATCCGGATAGGCAAGAATTACTACGCCAGTTAAAGGCCGGTGAGAGGGTGCTGAATAGGGTGCAGCAAGAAAGGAACAAGCTCCAGAATGCCCACGCCCAGCTCGGAGAAGAGCTGAAAGGTGTTCGGGCCGAGCTGTCCGGCTCCATTAAGGAGACTGAGCGGCTTCGTCGCGGCATCTATAGTAAGTGCTTGAGCGGACTCCTTTGAAAAGAAGAGTTCGGCGAGGAAGTCAATTGACAAAATATGTCTTGTAGGTATACTCACAGGTCGCCCTGCGGAGGAGATGCCCGTATCAACGGGTGATCAACTTCCCGAGCTGTTGCAGCTGCTCGAACGAGTTCGGCAGGCAATGAGCGGCGTCATCCAGGCTTTATGGCCAGCCCTGTCCCTACCCGAGGGCCTTGGGGAGCTTGCGGAGAAGCTTCAGGGAGTGCGGCAGCGCTTCCGTTTATGGAAGATTTCGGCCTGCCGCCAAGGTGCCAGGGAGGCTTGGGCCATGGTGAAGACGCGGTACAAGAAGGCGGATCCCAACCACATGGCCGAAGTTGGACCGGTGGGGCCCGATGGGAAGGAGATCCCTGTGAGTTTAGTATACAGCCAAGTAGAGTTGGCTGCTAAATTTTCCCAACGGGACTGTAAGTTAGACAGCCTGTTAGACGGGATTGAGGAGGAATACAATCAGTAATTTTGATAATGTATGTTTTCCTTTAAAGTGACATGTGAAATGCCTTCTAACCGGATTGTAGATCGTTTGTCTTTGCCGACCTTTTCGCTTCAACCTTGGGACCCTAGAGTCCGGAGTGTGTCCGAATACCTTTTTGGTTAAGAAACAACCGGGGTATGCATGGAGACCAGGCGTAGGGGTCATTAGTGCTTTATCAGACAAGTGCCCAACTAGTTATGTTATATTACATGGTTAGTAAGAAACATCTTCCAGAGAGAATAGTTCCGTTAAGGGTTCCTTTCCCTGGGAGGCATTGCCCTAAAATGCATGTCCGGACTGCGAAAAAAGCAGAAAAACATCTGGGGGCGGATAAATGAGTAGGTAAAATATCATATTTTAAGTCACCGACCGAATATTCCCTTAAGAACGCTAGCTTTCGGCTTCACCCTGTCTGAGGTACACATCCGGCTGACCCGGCAGTAACAATCGCAGAGGTGCTCCCTTTACCTCCTAGCCGAACAATCGGGAATGTAGGGGTAAGCACAGGAGCCAGGCAACCCAGCTTGGCCAAAACTTAAGTCATATCGATGCATATAATGGTGAGTAAAAGGTACATGTGGAAGCTTGACACATGTGCTGGGCATGAAACCCTTATAGTTGAGCTTCTGGAAAAGAAGCCCCCAGGTATAATGAGTGCGGATGGCACAACAAGTGTATGCGAACAATGCGAAAGTAGGCCCTTAGGGGCTTTTTAGTAAGAAGGTTATGATAAGAAAGAGAAACAACAGACAGTCGAAGTGTAAAAATTTGAACGGAGGAAGGGGACGAACTCTTAGTCCGGCGCTTAGGCGTAGAATCTTCGGAGGCGGGCTGCGTTCCATGGGTTCGGCTCGAGTCGGTTATCCGACACATTTCGTAGACGGTACGCTCCGCCAGTCAGGACTTGATCGATAATGAAGGGGTCCTCCCATTTGGGCTTGAGCTTGTCCTTTTTCTTGTCCGGCAGGCGTAGAACTAGTTCACCAACGTTGTAAGTCTTGGCCCGTACTTCTCTGCTTTGATATCTTCGGGCCTGCTGCTGATAGAATGCAGAACGAACCTTGGCGACGTCGCGTTCTTCCTCCAATGTGTCCAAGCTGTCCTGCCGATCCAGCTCGGCCTCTCTTTCTTCGTACATGCGCACTCGAGGTGAGTCATGAATAATGTCGCAGGTCAAGACTGCCTCTGCGCCGTAGACCATAAAGAATGGTGTGAATCCGGTAGTGCGGTTAGGTGTTGTCCGCAGCCCCCAGAGTACGGAGTCAAGCTCCTCGACCCAGTGCGTGTCAGATTTAGTAAGTGACCACACTAGTCTGGGTTTAATGCCGCTCATTATTAGACCATTTGCTCGTTCCACTTGACCGTTGGTTTGAGGGTGATAGACTGAAGCATAGTCGAGCTTGATGCCCATATTTTTGCACCATGACTTAACCTCGTCGGCTGTGAAGTTCGTGCCGTTGTCAGTGATGATGCTGTGGGGGACTCCGTAACGGTGTACTACCCCGGATATAAAGTCTATCACTGGTCCGGACTCTGCCGTTTTGACCGATTTGGCCTCTATCCATTTGGTGAATTTATCCACCATGACCAATAGGTACCTTTGCTTGTGGGTTCCCCCTTTAAGGGGTCCGACCATATCAAGCCCCCAGACCGCGAACGGCCAGGTAATGGGTATAGTTTTGAGGGCGGTGGGCGGCATATGGCTCTGATTAGCAAAGAGCTGACAACCAACGCATCTCTCGACTAAGTCCTGGGCATCTGCCCGGGCCGTTGGCCAATAAAATCATGTACAGAATGCCTTTCCTACAAGGGCCCGGGCTGCTGCATGGTGTCCGCCTAGTCCGGCATGAATTTCAGCCAGGAGGTTTCGCCCTTCCTCTTCGGAGATACACCTTTGAAGGACTCCGGTTGTACTTTTCTTATAAAGTTCTCCCTCATGGACCTTGTAGGCTTTCGATCGCCGGACTATGCAGCGGGCCTCGTTTTGGTCTTCGGGAAGTTCCTGCCTAAGCAAGTAGGCTAGGAATGGTTCTGTCCACGGGGCGATTACTGCCATTATGTCGTGTGCTGAAGGTGTTATGTCATCGGCTGAATCGCCGATTGGCGCGGTTTTTTCCGGTTTCTCACTTCCGGGCTCCTCTTCCCATAGTACGGATGGCTTGAAGAGCCGTTCCAGGAAGATATTTGGAGGGACATCATCACGTTTCGCACCGATGCGTGCCAGTACGTCGGCCGCTTGGTTATTATCTCGGGCTATGTGATGGAATTTGAGTCCTTCAAACCGAGCTGACATTTTTAGGACAGCGTTGCGATATGCTGCCATTTTCGGATCCTTGGCATCAAAGTCTCCATTTATTTGGGATATTGCAAGGTTTGAATCCCCGCGCACCTTTAGGTGTTGAATGCCCATGGAGACTTCCATCCGGAGACCATGTAACAGGGCCTCGTATTCGGCTGCGTTGTTGGAGTCCGTGTACATTATTTGAAGTACGTACTGGACTGTCTCCCCGGTTGGGGACGTCAATACGACGCCAGCCCCCAGTCCGGCCAACATTTTAGAGCCGTCGAAATGCATAGTCCAATTGGAGTATGCGCCGTACTCTTTAGGGAGTTCGGCTTCGGTCTATTCGGCGACAAAGTCAGCCAAAACTTGTGACTTTATAGCTCGCCGAGATTTGTAAGTTATATCGAATGGTAAGAGCTCAATGGCCCATTTTGCAATCCTGCCCGTTGCGTCGCGGTTATTTATAATGTCATTGAGTGGTACTTCAGAGGCCACTGTTATCGAACACTCTTGAAAGTAGTGTCGGAGCTTCCGGGATGCCATGAACACCGCATACGCTATCTTCTGATAGTGTGGGTAACGGGACTTGCAGGGGGTTAACACAGTGGATACATAATACACTGGTTTTTGAAGAGGGAATTTGTGCCCTTCTGTCTCTCGTTCGACGACGAGTACCGCGCTTACAACTTGATGCGTTGCTGCGATGTATAACAACATTGGTTCGCCCAGATTGGGCGCAGCCAGGACCGGATTTGTTGCCAATATGGCCTTTATTTCTTCGAGTCCGGCAGTGGCAGCATCCATCCACTCGAAGTGTTCAGTGCGCCTGAGGAGGCGATAGAGGGGCAACGCCTTTTCTCCTAGACGGGCGATAAAGCGGCTTAGAGCTGCCACGCATCCTGTTAATTTTTGTATTTGTTTGAGGTCTTTTGGAATGTCCAACTGTGTCAGAGCTCGGATTTTAGCCGGGTTTGCTTCGATTCCACTACCGAATACGATGAAGCCCAGCAGCTTTCTGGCTGGTACGCCGAAAACACATTTTTCCGGATTCAGCTTGATGTCATATGCTCTGAGGTTGTCAAACGTGAGCCTCAAATCGTCTACTAGAGTTTCGACGTGTTTTGTTTTGACGACTACATCGTCTACGTATGCCTCGACTGTTTTGCCGATCTGGGTAGCCAGACATGTTTGAATCATGCGCTGATATGTTGCGCCGGCGTTTTTAAGTCTGAAGGGCATCGTGTTGAAGCAGAATGGTCCGTAAGGAGTAATGAATGCCGTTGCGTCTTGGTCTGCTTCCGCCATCTTGATTTGATGGTACCCAGAGTATGCGTCGAGGAAGCACAATGAATCGTGCCCTGCGGTAGCATCGATAATTTGGTCGATGCGGGGGAGAGGGAAGGGATCCTTTGGGCAAGCCTTATTGAGGTCTTTAAAATCGACACAGAGGCGCCATGATTTGTCCTTCTTTGGTACCATTACCAAATTTGCTAGCCAATCCGGATGTTTGATATCTCTGATGAATCCGGCTTCCAATAGTTTGGCTAGCTCTTATCCCATTGCCTGTCTTTTGGGTTCGGAAAATCGTCGAAGAGCCTGTTTGACTGGCTTAAATCCTTTTAGGATGTTTAGGCTGTGTTCTGCCAACCGGCGTGGGATTCCGGACATATCCGAAGGATGCCATGCAAAAATGTCCCAATTTTCCCGAAGGAATTCGCGCAGTGCGGCGTCTACTTCGGGGTTCAATTGTGCCCCAATGGAGGCCGTCTTTGTTGGGTCCGTTGGATGGACCTGGAATTTTATTATTTCATCTGCTGGTTTGAAGGAGGTGGACTTGGATCTTTTATCAAGTATCACATCGTCCCTGTTCACCGTAGAGCGTAGCGCGGTGAGTTCTTCTGCTGCTAAGGCTTCAGATAGTGCCTTCAGGGCTAGTGCGGCTGTCTTGTTTTCGGCGCGGAGTGCTATGTCCGGATCACTAGCAAGAGTGATTATTCCGCCGGGCCCAGGCATTTTGAGCTTCATGTATCCGTAATGAGGCACTGCTTGAAAAATTGTGAATGCCTCTCGTCCTAATATAGCGTGATATTCGCTGTTGAACGGGGCCACTTGGAATGTGACTTCTTCGGATCTGTAATTGTCCGGCGAGCCGAACACCACATCGAATGTGATTTTTCCGGTGCAGCGCGCTTCCCGGCTAGGGATTATTCCTCTGAAGGATGTGCTGCTTCGCTCAATACGGCTCCAATCGATTTCCATTTTTTGCAGAGTTTCCTCGTAAATGAGGTTTAGTCCGTTGTCGCCATCCATGAGGACTTTTGTCAGTTGAAAGCCGTCCACTATGGGACTAAGCACCAGTGCGGCTGGTGCTCGGGCTGTTCGGAATTTAGGCTCGTCGCTGGCGTTGAAGGTAATAGCTATGTCGCTCCATGGATTTACTCTTGCTACTTGGTAGACTTCGGCGAGTCCGCGGATTGTTCGTTTTCGCATATTGTTTGATGCGAAGGTCTCGAAGACTGTTGATACTGTACCGGTATTGTTGGAGTGGTTTTCCGGGGCTAGAAGCTCCTCGCCACTTTTGGCCACCTGCCGTAATATCCAACATGCTCGAAGGCTATGTGTTGGGACGGCTCCCTCTGTACTATGAAGCTTACAGGGTCCATTGAGCCATCCTTCCAGTACGGTTCCGTGCCCTTTATGGGGTTTTTGCTTTTTGGTTTTTGCATCTGGGGCCTGAGTGTGAGGCACCCTTTTGTTGCGGACTGGGGTTGGGGCCGGATTATCCCAAAATTGGTTTTCGGTTTTCCGGAAACTCTCCATCGCACAGTACTTTCGTACTATGGACGCCAGATCGGCGAAGCGTATAATTTTACGACGACCGATGGCGTTCAATATTCCCTTGTCCGTGCAATTATTGCAGAAGATTGAGATTGCGTTTTCCTCTCGGCAGTCCTTTATCCTGTCCCTAACCAGGAGGAATCTGGCCCAGTAGTGATGTACTGTTTCAGCGGGCTCTTGCCATATTAGAGATAGATCGCATATGTCTGGACGGGTGGGTGGACTAAAATCTGGATCCCTGCCCATCTTGGGGCTTAAAGGCCGAGGAGTTTCCGAATTCGGAAGCTTGGGTTGCTGGACACGATCCAGCGAGTCCGGAGCGATGCATGGTTTTAAGTTCAATGCTCGATCGAAGTCCGTCTCTCCGCGGAAATCCGGCATGGAGGGTTCGGGAATCCGGACGTGACTAGTTTTCAATATAGGCGAAGAGTTGTCGCATTGCTCCTCTACCACTGCGACGTGGTGGGTGGCCTGGGGAGAGTTAATCTCTCTCAGGTCGGTTTTAAGCCCAATCTGATTGTAGTCTGTAGCGGCTCCCAGGGCGGCGATGCGATCCAAGAGCTTGTTAACGGACGAGAGCTCTATTGGATCCAACTGTTCGGCAGATTTCGAGCTGACGCGAAGATTGCTTTTGACGACTTGAGAAGTCATTGTTGAAGCAGTGGCCGGACAGACGGTCATAAGAAAACCACCTAGCCGGATAGTTTGGCCGGCAGCCAAGGCCCCTTTGGCGAAAATACCGTCTTTGAAGACGGGTGGAGGCATCCTTCCTATCGGCGACGACACAGAGGAACTCTCAATGAAAGCACCAATGTCGGTGTCAAAACCGGCGGATCTCGGGTAGGGGGTCCCAAACTGTGCGTCTAGGCGGATGGTAACAGGAGACAAGGGACACGATGTTTTACCCAGGTTCGGGCCCTCTTGATGGAGGTAAAACCCTACGTCCTGCTTGATTAATATTGATGATATGGGTAGTACAAGAGTGGATCTACCACGAGATCAAGGAGGCTAAACCCTAAAGCTAGCCTATGGTATGATTGTTGTAATGTATGTTGTGTCCTACGGACTAAAGCCCTCCGGTTTATATAGACACCGGAGGAGGCTAGGGTTACACAGAGTCGGTTACAATGGTAGGAGATCTACATATCCGTATCGCCAAGCTTGCCTTCCACGCCAAGGAAAGTCCCATCCGGACACGGGACGGAGTCTTCAATCTTGTATCTTCGTAGTCTTGGAGTCCGGCGAACGATGATAGTCCGGCAGTCCGGACACCACCTAGTCCAGGACTCCCTCAGCTCCCTTATCGAATTATCGCCAGGGCCACTATTAGATCTGGGATCTCTATACCCAGACTTAGTTGTAGCCGAGGCCCATTGACGCTAGAGTTCCTCCTAAGCTCGAGTTGCCACTAGGGCCCCATCAAAACTCTCTTTAATCGGGATGGCTGCAATTTGCTCTAACCGAGGAGCACGCTCGCCTTGGAACACAACATTGCAGTTCGAAAGTGACGTAAGCTAGGTGCTCAAGATAAACCCTAGCTATCAAGAATCGTAAACCGAGAACCCAAAGAACAAGGGATAGCTGGAGACAAGGAAGTACCTGGGTTGAGGTTGCGTGCGGAGGCCCGCTTGGCCACCTTCTCGATGAGATTCAGCTCCCATACAAGACTCGGAGCACCCAAGCATCATTAGTTCCTCGGGTGATATAGTTCTGTGTGCATTCAGCAGTCTAATGTTTTGTAGTAGCGTTTTGCCTGTCCATAGCTTCATTTTGCCTGTCCATGCCCAGGCACGCCCGCCACGTCGGACTGACAAAAGGGTCCCAGCCGAAAACGCCATCCAACCCGGCGGTCTGTAGCTCCTCTCCTCCGTCGGACCGGTGGCGCTGCATGGCGCTGCTCCGGCGGTCCGCGTAGTGCATTGCCTAGCTATTTAAGTCGATGGGAGGCACAGAAAACCCTACCATCCATTCATATTTTCCTCCTCCTGTCCGCCGTCATCGCCACTTTCCAATCCACCCGTCCGCCTAGTAGCCATGCCCCCCCTCCCCGCGCCGCCGGGTGAGGAGCGAGCCATTTCTGACGCCGGAGCACCGGTTCGAGGTCCTTGAGCAAATCCGGGCTAGGCGCGAAGCCGGGATCGCCGGGGGGCTACCTCCGGATGCAGTGGATCCGGAGGAGGAAGACGACGACGACGAGGACTTTTGGGAAGAGGGCGATGAGCTAGAGGAGGAGGACGACGATGATGACTTTAAGGAAGAAGATGATGAGCCTGAGGCGGAGGACGACGACGAGGACTTTGAGGAAGAGGGGGATGAGTCAGAGGAGGAGGATGTGGGGGACGCTGGCGACGGGGATCTGCAGGCGGGACAGCAGGCCATCCTTGATTCCCTTCGGTCGGAGTCGGCTGCGGAGGCAAGACGTCGTCGCCGGCAGAAGATGGAGGCGCAACAGGCCGCGGAGGAGGCAGAGATGCTCGCCTACATGGATGAGGTCGAGCGGGAGGAGGATGAGCTAGATCCCTCCTACCCGCCCGTCCAGCCGGCGCCCGCGCACCGTCGTCGTGGACATCTCCGAGGACGAAGAGTAGCTAGGGTAGTACGTAGATGTAGTACCTAGGATTTCTTTTGATTGGTTTGTACAGATCTAGGGGATGAAATATGAGATAAGCGGATGTAAAGTGGCTAATTTGAGGCGTGATCGGTCATTGTCCGCGGATGCGTCCGCGGAGCCGCGGTTTGAGGAGGCCAAATTTGCAAAGTCCGACCGTAGACGCTCTAGCATGCTGAACATTACATAGGCACTAACGTGTAGCATACGGAAATGCATATGAGATCGAGTCGTTGGTGCAGCTTTACTAAGTCTACGACAGCGTTAACAAATCTTGTCAATGGAGAAAAGAAGTGTTGTCAACAAAGCCGTGCTTGATTCTCGATGGAGATCATGGATTAGTATAAAACTATTAATTGTGATTTTCTGTCAGAAGACTATTAATTGTGATTTTCTGTCACAAGAGACAACAATGTGCACGGCAAGATTTTCTAGCTAGCCCACACGCCGGAATAATTAACATCGTTCGTTCGACTGCTGGAGTAGAGCGTACCCAAAAAGGGAACGCCTCCGTGTGTCGATAGTCTTGTTGGACCGCCGTGTGACCCACCCGGCTCGCCGGAGCTGAGAGCAGCAGGCGGGCAGGCGTCGCCGTCGCATCGTACGTCCAGTCCATGCCTATCGCCCCTATCCGCAAGCCGAACCTGCCAGGGCCAGCAGTCCGGAGCAGAGGACACATGGCCGTGCGTCGCGCAAGTTTGGATTCATGCCAAAGCTCGCCCTGCCAAAAAATTGGCTAGCCCACGTATTTTGGCTGCTGCTTGGATCGACGCCAAAAAATTGGCTCGCCCAGCTTGCCCGGCTCTCCTATGTGTTATTTGCGCCAACGTATGGGCGAGACGCGGGCTCCGGAATGCTTCGCCAAAAAATTGGCGCGGTGACTTTGGTTGTTGATTGGTGGGCCCTGCATGCATGCAGTAGGATTTGGCGAATATTATGGCTTCTAAACAATCAGCTGCGTTTTTTACTGAATAAAAAATATGAGCCTTTGCGTGATTAGCATCAACTAAAAAAATTATGCATGCAACGCTGCACACAAATTAGCGACTTCCAACTGCAGAACTGCAGCATCTCTCTCTCTCTCTGTTGTAATTATAGTGGCAACTTTTTTCTTCACGCCCACTCTTACTATCAATTTGTATGTTTTTTTAATTTCAGTACTGTATAATAGACGCATTTAAATACTTTCAGAACTAGTGTCTGAAATTTGGAGCCTATCATGGTCACAATCCAAACAACAACATGCCAATAATTTGGAAGTTGTAATGGTCGCAATCCAAACACCAATAGCTTGCCAAATTTTTGGTCATGCCCTTGCTTTGGTCATATCAAAATTTTGGTAGGGCTAACTGGGGCTCAAACCAAACAGACCCAATGTCTCCCCGGACACGATTCCGATGCCAAAGCCGTCCGATTCTCCGATGCGTTGCGTGCCCACACGCCCTCCCGTCCTGGCCGACGGCGACGTGCAGCGGCAGACGATGAGCTGATGAAAGCGACCGACGGGGCGTCGCCAGCCACCTCAACAACGGCCGCCGGGCCACCACCGGGATTTTTCTTGTGGCGGAGACGGGCGGTGACCCGTCAGCACGCACCAACCCCCCGCCCTGTGTTTGGTTTTGCAGTACCAGTGTACTACGATCGCTCGCCGTGGCATGCATCTGCCTCCGGACGTAGTACAAGTCCCTTTATCCCCGTGGCCCGTGGCGTTCCCATCCGCACCACCGTTAGCCAGACAGCCATCGTGAAATCTTACGAGAAATCTAGAAGACGGGCGTTTTTTGTGGTGGTGTGGCGGACGTGATCGACGGGCGTTTTTAGAAAAAAGTTTAATGTATGAAAAAAATCCCACGATCCATATCATTGACCTCAAAGGTGTCCTCCTTGACACCTAGCAGAATCGGACCAGACTTGCCTGCTCCCCGCGTGTGTGCCCATCCGTGCTCCCGCATATCTGGCATGATTTAATTGGAACAAAATAAGGCCCGGCCCCACCCCCTTAAAATCAGGGGGGAGATGATTAGATTAGAAAGGGAAAAGAAAAAAAAAACAACTGTAGGATGAAGTGGGAGCACGGATGGGAGCATGGAAAGGGAGCAGGCAAGCCGGATCCAGCAGAATCCACCAATCGCGGTAGCCATTGCCACGCAAACGGGTGGTGGGCCCCGTGAATCATCTGAAGAGAGAAATCATGTCTAATTGTCTTCTGCAGGCACACACTATCAACGCCCCCATCGTGAAGTATTCGGTCAATTGACATCGCGGGCTCAAATGGCGGAACCCTCGAGCGTTCCAGCAAAGCAACTTCATGTGGGGACCAAATTTAGGGGTGGGCCCTTTAAGTGGGATTAAGCGAGCCCTAAGGCTGGTTGTAATGGGGAGTATCATATACTAGTATCATGATACTAGTGTATGATACTACATCCGTAATGCAAAGTATTATGTGTTGGTACCATAGAGTAGTACATTTATTGCCATGCATGACACAAAGTAGCACATCATTTAATATGATACGGTATCATGATATGATACTCAAGCATCTTTCTCTTCATTTAATATTATGCCACCTCATCAAAATTGCTTAGTTGGCATGCATTATACTACCTATGATACTATCATTACGGGCAGCCTAATAGAGGTCAAGGGCTAGGATGTCAGCTTGGGAGGCGTACCATTGCCCCTCACCAACTAGGGTGCTACGTCGTTATCGACCACCCCCTAAGGAAGCCCCACTCACCATAGGTTGGGACACAATTGGGTTCCAACGCGTAGACGCCTTCCGCGTGGTGCCCCCACCTAGAAGGCACCGTGGTAAAAGGCTCCCTTACCGAATTATCGTTAGGGCCACAATTAGATCCGGACTCTCTATGCCCGGACTCAGTTGTAGCCAAGGCCCATTGACGCTAGCGTTCCTCCTAAGCTCGAGTTGCCGCCAGGGCCCCATCAAAACTCTCTTTAGCCCGTATGGCTGTAATTGGCTCTAACCGAGGAGCACACTTGCCTCGGAACACAACATCACAGTCCAAAGCGACGTCAGCCAGGTGCTCAAGATAAGCCTTATCAAGGATCGCAAACCGAGAACCCAAAGAACAAGGGATAGCTGGAGACAAGTAAGTACCTAGGTTGAGGTCGTGTGCAGCGGCCCGCTTGGCCACTTTCTCGACGACAATCAGCTCCCACACAAGACTCGGAGCACCCCAAACATCAGGCGGTCCTCGGGGTGATCTAGTTCAGTGTGCATCCAGCAGTCTAATGTTTCGTAGTAGGGGTTTTGGTTGTCCATCACTTCGTTCTGGCGGTGGTGAATAAGTTTCTTCTAGACGTCCTTTCGAGAATGTTGGTTCACGCTACTATCAAGGAGGTGGAGTCTGCGACGTTTTGGATCCTCCAGGTCTTGGAGACACTTTTAGGGCATCTATAAACGCCAAGTGCTTGAATAAGCGCTTAGGAGAAAAATAAAAAAATGAATTTTGTCTTAGCGTCTCTCCCTCACGCAATCAACAAAGTCCAAGCGCCACACGAGTAAAAAAAAGAATAGAGTAACTGCTAGCGTGGGAGGAAAAAAGCTGGAGAGCCCGGGTATAGCTTTTGCGTCAACGCTAACATATTTTCTGGACTCGAGTGGGAATAATAGGTAACGACCTAGAAAATAACCTTGGCATCCGCATTTTAGATGGCCTTATGTGTCATGGTGTTGGTGTCTGAGATGGTCCTCCTCTTTCTACAACTTGCAGCGGTTGTGTTGCGGGCAGCCATAAGTGTCGACGATGGAAGACTGTCCCTTGGGGATAGGGGCAATTTTTTCTAAGTTGTTTTATGCGGCCAAGAGGAGGTAACCTTTTTTTCCTTAGATGTCTTCCTGATGCGACGAATCATTCTCTGGTGCTCACTGCTTCTTCCCCGATGACTGGTGTAGCGGCATCCTCCCCGTCATCATTGTGAAGCTGGCAAAAGTTTTATCAAATGGACGACTAGTTCTGGATTTTCGATCCACATAAGACTTCTACCACAGCTGCTTATTCTCTAAGACATTGGTCCACACCGACATCTTCTTTGAGAGTTTTGTTGTGACCGACCGAATGCTGCGAAATAGTGTGGAACATGTGGTCGAGGCCTCTTCTTTTATAGTTATGGATTGCGCAAAAAAACCCTTTCTTTCTTCTTTTTTTTCGTATTCTGCATTCAGGTTTGAGGTAAAAATTGTCATTGTATAGATAGCTTAAATTTGATACCCATGGGCACATATGATGAAACACCATGTCATCGAAGGGTATATAGATGTCCACATACCCTCATCCATATAAATGCACAATTCTACCCATATGAGCATCTTCGTGCTAACCCTGGTTCGTTGGTTTCACCACACGAAATCTAACCACCTGAGCTATGCTCAATTTGTTGTATCGCCTTCTTTTCTAGGACACGTGATGGTTACGTATGGTAGGAGAAAATACGATGCAAATCAAAACTAACGTGCCGAGCATTACATATGAACTAACGTGTTGTCTAGGGAAATGCACACGAGAGTCGTCGGTGCAGCTTGCTCATTCTACGACAGCGTCAAAGAGCTCTTGTCAATGGTTAAAAGAATTCTTGCCAACGAAGCCACCCTTGATTCTTCACGGAAATCATGGGCTAGTATAATAACTTGGCACACGGAGTTGACCCGTTGCACGATTGGGCAGATACGCGTCGTCCATGCTAGTGTAACACGAGTGGGACGCAAGACACAATGGCCATGCCAGCATTAAAAGGTGGTTAGACTTGCACGGCCGTCTGGTCCACGCGAACCCAACGTGTGTTGGGCAGCCAAGGAAGGAAACCATGCATGCATGATTCACGTGTAAAACTGCTGCGATCTTTCTACCAGAGAAGAAACAACAATTAATGCCCTCGCCGAGATAGATACAGTACAGCATAGCCCACGCGCGCGCCTGAATTACTTGACATCGTTCGTTCGACTCCGTGTGTCGAGAGTCTTGTTGGACCGCCGTGTCACTCACCCGGCTCGCCGGAGCGGAGAGCTGGCGTCGCCGTCGCATCGTACGTCCATGCTTATCCACAAGCCGAACCAGCCAAGCCAGCAGTCCGGAGCAGAAGAGAGGACACATGGCCGTGCGTCGCGCACAATAATGTCTCCCCGGACACGATTCCGATGCCAAAGCCCACCGATTCTCCGATGCGTTGCGTACGCACACGCCCTCTCCTCCTCGCCGACGGCGACGTGCAGCGGCAGAGGCAGACGACGAGCTGCTGAAAGCGACCGTCGGACCGTCCCCAGCCACTGCCGTGTCCCCCTAAACAACGGCCTCCAGAACCCTCGTCTGGGCTACCACCGGGATTTTTCTCGTGGCGGAGACGGGCGGCGACCCGTCAGCACGCACGGCACCAACCCCCGGCCCGGTTTCTGTGGCCCGATCTCACGCCTAGTCGCCGTGGCGCTTGCCTCCTGGACGTACACGTTCCTTCCCCCCCGTGGCGTCCCATTCGAACCGCTCCCGTCACTCACGGCCGGCCACCAGAAATCTTTCGACAAGTCTAGAAGAGAACCTCAGCATTCTTGTGGTGGTGCCGGACGTTTCGATGTAAGAATCCGTTGGAGGAGCGAAAAAGATCTGAGATATGGTACGAGTGCACAGTTTCTCAATCGATCGTGGAACGCAAATTGGGTCTGGATAAGCGGCAGGCAAGGCGGCTCTGACTTGCCAACTGGAATGGATTACTTTAGCCGTTTCAAGCCAACTTGGTCGGCTGGATTTCCGGAGCTATGATAGCCGGTAAGGGCATGTACAATGGTTCTATCTCAAAAATGCCACATGAGATACTCTCTCCGTCCGGAAATACTTATTATCAAAATGAATAAAAGGGGATGTATCTAGATGTATTTTAGTTCTAGATACATCTCTTTTTATCCATTTTGATGACAAATATTTTCGGACGGAGGTAGTA
Organism: Triticum timopheevii; assembly: GCA_963921465.1. Classification (NCBI taxonomy): domain Eukaryota; kingdom Viridiplantae; phylum Streptophyta; class Magnoliopsida; order Poales; family Poaceae; genus Triticum; species Triticum timopheevii. The sequence continues at coordinate 452,402,588 of OY997262.1, forward strand.
TATATGATAAGGTAGAGAAGAAAGAAATCATAAAAAAAAGATTTAAGAGAAGACAAGAAATGATCTCTTAATACAGTATGGTCTCAAAATATTTTTAGAAATAACTACTTATTGAAAATAAGACTAAGGGGGTGTTTGTTTCCACGGACTTTTTTGTGTAGGAACTAGAAAAAGTCCCTTTTCGAGACTTTTTTACCAAACGGGAGGGACTTTTTAGGGACTAAACTAGGCATTTGGGACTAAATGAAGAAGACTCTTAAGGAGAGTCTTTTTTGGGACTTTTTGGGACTTTTCCAACAATGCCCCTCCATGCATTCATTGGCCCGCCACCCCATGGTGTTGTTTGATTGTTATTTTTCTATATACTAGGGGCAACATAGTCATTTAATAACCTCTAGGAAGGGACTAGAAACTTTTTAGTCTCTGGAAACAAACAGGGAGGGACTTTTTAGGGACTAGGGACTTTTTAGTTGGGATTAGAAAAAGTCCTAGGACTTATGAACCAAACAGGGCCTAAGAGATGACCCATTTTAGACATTTTTTCTTTGTCATCTCCAAATTACATGCAGACCTAATATAAGACTATCTTATCAACCATTGTACATGCCCTAAGAAATAAAATAATTGGACTCAATCTGTAAGGGCATCTCCAACACCGACCCTCGAACTTTTCGCATCCGTTTCGTTCGGATCACGCTATCCAACTCGCAGAAACTACCAACACGGTCCCGTACCGGTCCGCGACGTAGTCCAGAGGTACTTTCTCCTACAAATCAGAGACAAACGTAGGGGCTTTGCGGGAGTCCGGATCACTCCCATGCCTGCCTCTAACTGTCTTGGCCCACCAGGAACCCCTCTTTGCTCCCGTGCGCGTTTCATGTCCAGCGCCAGCTACCCGCATTCATGTTGCTGTAGAGCGCGCTGCTTCACGTTGAAGAGGGCTTAGAGCGGACGGGACCTCTCACTGCCTCTGCCATTGAATAGGCATGCTGGCCATGGGCGCCGCCCGCTGCATGCCATGCTGAACACATCTCCTGGCCGCATTTAAACGCCTCCATTAACCTGCATGGAAGCCGAGAAACCTACTCCGGCCACCCGTTCGTTCACGAGCGGGCCGACATTAAACACAACATCGGGCAAACTCCTCCCATCTGCCCTCTATTTAAACGAGGCTAGACGCCAAACAAGAATGGCTCCGGTCCGCCGCACCCCTCCTTCCATAATTTTCTCCACCCTTTCGATGGCATCCGGCGAGCAGGAAGAGCAGTTCTTCGGCATAAAAGCTGGATGGGTGGCTTGCCGAGCCCGCCGGATACGAGCGAGGCAGATCACTCCTTCGCCTCCATCGCCCAGCACGATGGAGCAAGTTGCCGCCCCAAGTTGACGCGTGGTTCAACAACTCACCGCTCCAAGCCAGCTCGCGGAGGAGTGGCCAGTTACTCCAGGAGCACGACGGCACGGGCAACATCGTTGCCGTGGACGACGCCGCGTCATACCGCGCCAACCGCGTCAACGCGCGCATAACCGCGCCCTGTCGGTTGCACTGAGATCGATGAGTCGGCGGCATGCGCGTCCGCCACCAATACCAAGGGAAAGTAGAAAACGGGAGGCCGCCGCCGCTTGGGCCCCATGAAGGCCACCACCACCGGCGAGTCGCCGGCTTGCACATCCGGTGACTTGCCTAGTTCTTCAACATAGACCATCATCAACACCCACTTGGTCTCTACGGAAGCGGAGGCGCCCCAACCCCTACCGTTCGGCTGAAGCATCAACCAGCGGTTCCACTCCGATGACCAGTGGGGAAGCAAGCCACCCTTTGCACAAAAACATATAACTCTGGAGGTCCCGGCAGTCCAGTGAGCGGGCTGCTGAACATGGGGAAGACAAAGGGATCCGTTGCGCCCGACAGTAGACTAGTGTAGTGTATCCGTGTCGTGGGGGTGGAGCTCTGTGCGACCGTACGTGCACATAGTTTTACCTTCTAGTTAAAATATGTCCAAAATATAAATGTGTTCGCCCGGTTTTTATGAAATCCGTCGTGTTTATATGCAATCTGGCTGTATTTGTATGAATTTCATCCGGTTTGCTGAGAAAGTGTTTGAAATGTATGCGGCTACGGATGGATGGCGACTCCCGTATCTGTGTCCGCTGACTGGTCCTTCCCTTTTCACGGACGTACACTGGAGGAAATTTACGGGTCAGCGTTGAAGATGTCCTAACATATATCGACATATCTCACGACCACTATGGCTTCTCTATATTGGAGTACAAATAATAATAGTGTATGGTTATGTCTCAGTCGACTGAAACTTAACCAAGTCTCAGTCAAGTGATATAGTATATATAAGAGGAAAACAATAAAAAATAATTGTTTTATATGAATCTTCATGTAAAATCAAAGAAAGATAGTATCGACTTCTCAGTCAACTGAGACTTAGCAAAACTGATAATAATAACAGTACACCGGACCCAGTCTGTACATATCATCAATTTGATCGGTCAAACGGCCAAACTTTCGTTCACCAAAAAAGGCAAAACGTGACCGAGACAATGCGCCATGGACCTGCCCGATGAGAAACAAGCAATGCACGCACGCTACCTCGCCGGACACGTTCCCCACGTCAAAGTCTTCGCACCACACACACCATCCGTAGCCGTAGCCGTCCCGCGGGAACCTGTCACCGGTGACCGCGCGCGGCGCTGGAGGTCGTGCCGTCCACCGCCACGGGAAAAACGATGGCGAACCCGTGGACGTGGTGCAGCGACCAGCGGGCAACACAGGCGGCATCTCATTTTGACGGGAGACCGCCTGCTTCATAGCCTACACCGACGCCAGCTTCGCCTCTATGTTGCGCAATATGATCGTCGGCATCACCGACAGGTTGACCGTCGTCAAGGGGCTCACTGACAACATCGCCGTACTCCTCCGACCCGCACACTGGCTTCTCGTTGCCTGCCACCTTCATCGGCCTTCATGACGACAACCTTTTTTTACACATTGGTAGCCCTGCGACTGCTCGCCGACGCGACGAAGAATGTCCACCTCGAGATCGCGCTTGCCATGCAACATCTATTCTAGCAAGATTTCATCGACCTACACATCCACGTATACGAGCATGACTAGTGAGGACGTGGCGACGTTGGGCTTCTTCGACCGGCTGGAAGCCTTGAATGTCTTTGTTGAGAAGCACATTGACCTTGCCACAAAATCTGCTGCTCGTTAGCCGGGGGTCGGTGGCCCGGCGCACTGAGCCAAGGAGGAGCTCATTGATGAATACAACTTTCTTCTTTCCTCCTGTAACCACCACTGCATCGCGTCGTCGTGAACTTAATTCTTATTGTATCATATTCTCATTCCAGTCGATAAAAGGCATGTGTGATCCCTTGCTCACATTTGGCGTCAATTATATGTATCACTGTTAGTTACTAGCTCCGTCCTAATTTATTGTCCCCTTCGTGTTTTGTGCCAAAATTTTACTTTAGATTTAACTAACAATATATTAATGCATGTCTCAAAAAATATATCATTGCAAACTATGTTCAAATACGAAACCAATGATATAATTTTTGGTGACATGCATTAATATTTTATTAGTTAAATCTATGGTCAATTGGCACAAATGAGACCAACAAACAAGGACGGAGGTAGTTCTTACCTTATGAGTTAATATTTTATTTGGGAGTGAATCCTCTTAAAAATCTTTCGTTAAATGGAATTGTTCTATCCCAGAGAAAAAAAGGAACAAAACCACAAGTCTGCACAAATTATTGTGTGCTACTTTGATGAATTGGAAATGTATATACATTTTGTGTGTACTTGGAAAATGCATGTTTGTCACTTTTAGGTGTAAGTAAATATAGAGGATAGCTAACAATATTGTAACCACACAATTCTAGAAGGATGAGGCATTTGTCCTTAGATTGTTGAGTTGTTCATTTATTGGTTCTTTATTGTAAAATAGGTCTTTTATGTTTCCCGGTTTAACAGGTAGATGACATCACTTGCATACTTCGTAGTTGGTCATGTAAATACATCATTTAGCTACACTCACAAAAAATTCGTCTTTGTTTTTGTGGTTTCATTCACAGTCTGCACATTGTACCTGGTAAAATAGTAACACTTGCAATAGATTTGCAGAGAAATTTGTGCATCATATTTTTCTTGGTTTGGTATATATTTGCATCTCGAGAGATGTAACAAAATTTATGAAGGGAAAGAATCTAGTGTTAGTGAAAACTAATAAATTAAGATAAATTTATCGATATATTGTTGATATAGAACCCCGAAAATAGATTGGATTCCCACTGTTTACATAGGTGGATCTAGTGGGGGGTGCCATAGGTGCCATGGCACCCCGAAAATAACGCATACTTTGTTTAACTAGTAGTAGTTAGTCTAATCCAATGTTTATTATAGGGGTTAAATGGTATAAACTGATACATTGTGATGTATTTACATTGTGATTGAGAAGAATGGCACCCCCTCCATGTTAAAACTTCCATGTTAAACCTTCAGACACTGGACATACATAAGGGAGGACACATCCTGTGCACTAGGACTTGTGGTGCAACTAGTGCGCCCAAAGTCGATTAAACACCACAGAGGTTCCTAAAAGTTCTTTATTTTCTAGAACATCTTCGGCCACTCTTGGCCTTGTGCCTCTTTGCTCCATCGATCTTCTAACTACATGCAGACAAAAAAAACACAGTCCTAGAGCAGGCATTGCGAATTGCTGCACTCGTGAGAAGCGTGTATTGCGAGGAAAGTTCCAATGTGATCTTTTCTCCTTAGAGAAAATGCACCATGAAATCCGAGCATACGACAAACCGGTTGCTTGCGAAGGAAACATATGACACCATCTAGAATACAATCTACACCAGTTTCTTCTTATGTCAACATAATTTTGAGCACGGAAAGGCTCCGTACACTTAATTATATTCATAAGTATAGGTATTTATACAAGGCATAAATATGCAACGAATATATTCTGAACTTATGTGTTAGGAGACATTTGTGCAGGCCATAGAAGTTGATTTTGACCATCAAACTAAAATGGCTGTTGAGCTTGATGGGCATGTGGGGCATGTGGGTTGCGCTGTCTGTGATCAAAATGGAAACCACCTATACAGGAATGCTTTTAGTGCAACCGACAGAATGTCACCCAGATAATTCTTTCAATCTTCAATGTCCAAGTTGTGGTGCTATCGAATCATCCATATATATGTCGGGTGATGCAGGTGAAGGAAATATGCCCTAGAGGCAATAATAAAGTTATTATTTATTTCCTCATATCATGATAAATGTTTATTATTCATGCTAGAATTGTATTAACCGGAAACATGATACATGTGTGAATACATAGACAAAACTATAGTCACTAGTATGCCTCTACTTGACTAGCTCATTAATCAAAGATGGTTATGTTTCCTAACCATAGACATGTGTTGTCATTTGATTAGTGGGATCACATCATTAGAATAATGATGTGATTGACATGACCCATTCCGTTAGCCTAGCACTTGATCGTTTAGTATTCTGCTATTGCTTTCTTCATGACTTATACATGTTCCTGTAACTATGAGAATTATGCAACTCCCGTTTACCGGAGGAACACTTTGGGTACTACCAAACGTCACAACGTAACTGGGTGATTATAAAGGAGTACTACAGGTGTCTCCAAAGGTACATGTTGAGTTGGCGTATTTCGAGATTAGGTTTTGTCACTCCGATTGTCGGAGAGGTATCTCTGGGCCCTCTCGGTAATGCACATCACTATAAGCCTTGCAAGCAATGTAGCTAATGAGTTAGTTACGGAATGATGTATTACGTAACGAGTAAAGAGACTTGCCGGTAACAAGATTGAACTAGGTATTGGATACCAACGATCGAATCTCGGGCAAGTAACATACCGATGACAAAGGGAACAACGTATGTTGTTATGCGGTTTGACCGATAAAGATCTTCGTAGAATATGTAGGAACCAATATGGGCATCCAGGTCCCGCTATTGGTTATTGACCGAGAATGGTTCTAGGTCATGTCTACATAGTTCTCGAACCCGTAGGGTCCGCACGCTTAACGTTACGATGACAGTTTTATTATGAGTTTATAAGTTTTGATGTACCAAAGTTTGTTCGGAGTCCCGAATGTGATCACGGACATGACGAGGAGTCTCGAAATGGTCGAGACATAAAGATTGATATATTGGAAGCCTATGTTTGGACATCGGAATGGTTCCGGGTGAAATCAGGATTTTACCGGAACACCGGGGGGTTACCGGAACCCTCCCGGGGGATAATGGGCCTTAGTGGCCAAGAGGGAGAAGAGGAGGGCCGGCCAGGGCAGGCCGCGTGCCCCCTCCCCCCCTAGTCCGAATAGGACAAGGAAGGGGGAGGGGGCGGCGCCCCCCTTTCCTCTTTCCCCTCCCCCCTTTCCTTCTCCACCAAGGCAAGAGGGGGGAGTCCTACTCCCGGTGGGAGTAGGACTCCTCTAGGCGCACCCCTAGGGGGCCGGCCGCACCTCCCCCCTCCCTCCTTTATATACGGGGGCGGGGGGCACCCCATAGACACACAAGTTGATCTACGAATCGTTCCTTAGCCGTGTGCGGTGCCCCCCTCCACTATATTCCACCTTGGTCATATCGTCGCGGAGTTTAGGCGAAGCCCTGCGCCAGTAGAACATCATCATCGTCACCACGCCGTCGTGCTGACGGAACTCATCTCCGGAGCTTTGCTGGATCGGAGGGCGGAGATCGTCATCGAGCTGAACGTATGCTGAACTCGGAGGCTCCGTACGTTCGGTGCTTGGATCGGTCGGATCGTGAAGACGTACGACTACATCAACCGCGTTGTGCTAACGCTTCCGCTTACGGTCTACGAGGGTACGTGGACGAACACTCTCCCCTCTCGTTGCTATACCATCACCTTGATCTTGCGTGTGCGTAGGAATTTTTTTGAAATTACTACGTTCCCCAACAGTGGTATCAGAGCCTAGGTTTTATGCGTTGATGTTATATGCACGAGTAGAACACAAGTGAGTTGTGGGCGATACAAGTCATACTACTTACCAGCATGTCATACTTTGGTTCGGCCGTATTGTGAGATGAAGCGGCCCGAACCGACATTACGCGTACGCTTACGCGAGACTGGTTTCACCGTTACGAGCACTCGTGCTTAAAGGTGGCTGGCGGGTGTCTGTCTCTCTCACTTTAGCTGAATCGAGTGTGGCTACGCCCGGTCCTTGCGAAGGTTAAAACAGCACCAACTTGACGAACTATCGTTGTGGTTTTTGATGCGTAGGTAAGAACGGTTCTTGCTAAGCCCGTAGCAGCCACGTAAAATTTGCAACAACAAAGTAGAGGACGTCTAACTTGTTTTTGCAGGGCATGTTGTGATGTGATATGGTCAAGACTGTTGGGGAACGTTGCAGAAAATTAAAAATTTTCCGACGATTTCACCAAGATCCATCTATGAGTTCATCTAAGCAACGAGTCAAGGGAGTGATTTTGCATCTACATACCACTTGTAGATCGCGTGCGGAAGCTTGCAAGGTGATGGTGACGATGGAGTCGTACTCGACGTTATTCGGATCACCGATGACCAAGTACTGAACGGACAGCACCTCCGCGTTCAACACACGTACGGGACGGGAGACGTCTCCTCCTTCTTGATCCAGCAAGGGGGGAGGAGAGGTTGAGGAAGATCGCTCCAATGGCAGCACGACGGCGTGGTGCAGTTGGTGCAGCAGTACTCCGACAGGACTTCGCCAAACACGTATGGAGGAGGAGGTGTTGGGGAGGGGAGGGGCTGCGCCTTGTCTTGTGTGTTGCAGCCCTCCCCTCACCCCTCTATATATAGGGGAAGGGGGCAAGGGGGGCCGGCTCTCTAGGGAAAACCCTAGGGGGGGCGGGGGGCGGCCAAAGGGAGAGGGGAAGAGGGGTGGCTTGCCCCCCAAGCCAGGGGGGCACCCCCTTTAGGGTTTCCCCTCCCCTTGCCCTAGCCGCATGGGCCTAGGTGGGGAGGCGCGCCCAGCCCACCAGGGGCTGGCTCCCTGCCCCATGCAGCCCATGTGGTCCCCCGGGAGGGGTGGCCCCACCCGGTGGACCACCGGAACCCTTCCGGTGGCCCCGGTACAATACTGGTATGACCCCGAAACTTTCCGGTGTCCGTTTGACAACTTCCCATATATAAATCTTTACCTCCGGACCCTTCCGGAACTCCTCGTGACGTCCGGGATCTCATACGGGACTCCGAACAACATTCGGTAGTCACATACAAGTCTTCCTAATAACCCTAGCGTCACCGAACCTTAAGTGTGTAGACCCTACGGGTTCGGGAGACATGCAGACATGACCGAGACGCTCTCAGGTCAATAACCAACAGCGGGATCTGGATACCCATGTTGGCTCCCACATGCTCCTCGATGTTTTCATCGGATGAACCACGATGTCGAGGATTCGATCAAACCCTGTATACAATTCCCTTTGTCAATCGGTACGTTACTTGCCCGAGACTCGATCGTCGGTATCCCAATACCTTGTTCAGTCTCGTTACTGGCAAGTCACTTTACTCGTACCGTAATGCATGATCCCGTGGCCAACACCTTGGTCACCTTGAGCTCATTATGATGATGCATTACCGAGTGGGCCCAGAGATACCTCTCCGTCATACGGAGTGACAAATCCCAATCTCGATCCGTGTCAACCCAACAGACACTTTTGGAGATACCTGTAGTGCACCTTTATAGTCACCCAGTTACGTTGTGATGTTTGGTACACCCAAAGCACTCTTACGGTATCCGGGAGTTACACGATCTCATGGTCTATGGAAGAGATACTTGACATTGGCAAAGCTCTAGCAAACGAACTAAACGACCTTTGTGCTATGCTTAAGATTGGGTCTTGTCCATCACATCATTCTCCTAATGATGTGATCCCGTTATCAACGAAATCCAATGTCCATAGCCAGGAAACCATGACTATCTGTTGATCACAACGAGCTAGTCAACTAGAGGCTCACTAGGGACATATTGAGGTCTATGTATTCACACGTGTATTATGATTTCCGGATAATACAGTTATAGCATGAATAAAAGACAATTATCATGAACAAAGAAATATAATAATACTTTTATTATTGCCTCTAGGGCATATTTCCAACAGTCTCCCACTTGCACTAGAGTCACCAATCTAGTTACATTGTGATAAATCGAACACCCATAGAGTTCTGGTGTTGATCATGTTTTGCTCGCGAGAGAGGTTTAGTCACCGGATCTGTGACATTCAGATCCGTATGTACTTTGCAAATTTCTATGTCTCCATCTTGAACATTTTCACGGATGGAGTTGAAACGACGCTTGATGTGCCTGGTCTTCTTGTGAAACCTGGGCTCCTTGGCAAGGGCAATAGCTCCAGTGTTGTCACAGAAGAGTTTGATCGGCCCCGACGCATTGGGTATGACTCCTAGGTCGGTGATGAACTCATTCACCCAAATCGCTTCATGCGCTGCCTCCGAGGCTGCCATGTACTCCGCTTCACACGTAGATCCCGCCACGACGCTCTGCTTGCAGCTGCACCAGCTTACTACTCCACCATTCAACATATACACGTATCCGGTTTGTGACTTAGAGTCATCCAGATCTGAGTCGAAGCTAGCGTCGACATAACCCTTTACGACGAGCTCTTCGTCTCCTCCATAAACGAGAAACATGTCCTTTGTCCTTTTCAGGTACTTCAGGATATTCTTAACCGCTGTCCAGTGTTCCTTGCCGGGATTACTTTGGTATCTTGCTACCAAACTTACGGCAAGGTTTACATCAGGTCTGGTACACAGCATGGCATACATAATAGATCCTATGGCTGAAGCATAGGGGATGACACTCATCTCTTCTTTATCTTTTGCCGTGGTCGGTGACTGAGCCGCGCTCAATCTCACACCTTGTAACATAGGCAAGAACCCTTTCTTGGACTGATCCATTTTGAACCTTTTCAAAATCTTATCAAGGTATGTGCTTTGTGAAAGACCTATGAGGCGTCTCGATCTATCTCTATAGATCTTGATGCCTAATATATAAGCAGCTTCTCCAAGGTCCTTCATTGAAAAACATTTATTCAAGTAGGCCTTAATGCTGTCCAGAAATTCTATATTATTTCCCATCAAGAGTATGTCATCTACATATAATATGAGAAATGCTACAGAGCTCCCACTCACTTTCTTGTAAACGCAGGCTTCTCCATAAGTCTGCATAAACCCAAACGCTTTGATCATCTCATCAAAGCGAATATTCCAACTCCGAGATGCTTGCACCAGCCCATAAATGCATCTTTTACGTGGCTGCAAATGGGTTCTAGCAAGAACGTTTTCTTACCTACGAATAACCACAACGTGATTTTGTCAACTTCTATTTACCCTTCATAAGGGCCCTTTTCATCGAATCCGCTCCAACTAAAGTGGGAGAGACAGACACCCGCCAGCCACCTTATGCAACTAGTGCATGTCAGTCGGTGGAACCGGTCTCACGTAAGCATACGTGTAAGGTTGGTCCGGGCCGCTTCATCCCACAATACCGTTGAAGCAAGAAAAGACTAGTAGAGGCAAGTAAGTTGACAAGATCCACGCCCACAACAAAATTGTGTTCTACTCGTGCAAAGAGAACTACGCATAGACCTAGCTCATGATGCCACTGTTGGGGAACGTTGCAGAAAATTAAAAATTTTCCTACGGTTTCACCAAGATCCATCTATGAGTTCATCTAAGCAATGAGTCAAGGGAGTGAGTTTGCATCTACATACCACTTGTAGATCGCGTGCGGAAGCTTGCAAGGGGATGGTGATGATGGAGTCGTACTCGACGTGATTCGGATCACCGATGACCAAGTATTGAACGGACAGCACCTCCGCGTTCAACACACGTACGGGACGGGAGACGTCTCCTCCTTATTGATCCAGCAAGGGGGGAGGAGAGGTTGAGGAAGATCGCTCCAACGGCAGCACGACGGCGTGGTGCAGTTGGTGCAGCAGTACTCCGACAGGGCTTCGCCAAGCACGTATGGAGGAGGAGAGGTGTTGGGGAGGGGAGGGGCTGCGCCTTGGCTTGTGTGTTGCAGCCCTCCCCTCACCCCTCTATATATAGGGGAAGGGGGCAAGGGGGGCCGGCCCTCTAGGGAAAACCCTAGGGGGGGCGGCGGCCAAAGGGAGAGGGGAAGAGGGGTGGCTTGCCCCTCAAGCCAGGGGGGCGCCCCCTTTAGGGTTTCCCCTCCCCTTGCCCTAGCCGCATGGGCCTAGGTGGGGAGGCACGCCCAGCCCACCAGGGGATGGCTCCCTGCCCCACGCAGCCCATGTGGTCCCCCGGGAGGGGTGGCCCCACCCGGTGGACCTCTGGAACCCTTCCGGTGGCCCCGGTACAATACTGGTATGACCCCGAAACTTTCCGGTGTCCGTTTGACAACTTCCCATATATAAATCTTTACCTCCGGACCCTTCCGGAACTCCTCGTGACGTCCGTGATCTCATCCGGGACTCCGAACAACATTCGGTAGTCACATACAAGTCTTCCTAATAACCCTAGCGTCACCGAACCTTAAGTGTGTAGACCCTACGGGTTCGGGAGACATGCAGACATGACCGAGACGCTCTCAGGTCAATAACCAACAGCGGGATCTGGATACCCATGTTGGCTCCCACATGCTCCTCGATGTTGTCATCGGATGAACCACGATGTCGAGGATTCGATCAAACCCTGTATACAATTCCCTTTGTCAATCGGTACGTTACTTGCCCGAGACTCGATCGTCGGTATCCCAATACCTTGTTCAGTCTCGTTACTGGCAAGTCACTTTACTCGTACCGTAATTCATGATCCCGTGGCCAACACCTTGGTCACCTTGAGCTCATTATGATGATGCATTACCGAGTGGGCCCAGAGATACCTCTCCGTCATACGGAGTGACAAATCCCAGTCTCGATCCGTGTCAACCCAACAGATACTTTCGGAGATACCTGTAGTGCACCTTTATAGTCACCCAGTTACGTTGTGACGTTTGGTACACCCAAAGCACTCTTACGGTATCCGGGAGTTACACGATCTCATGGTCTAAGGAAGAGATACTTGACATTGGCAAAGCTCTAGCAAACGAACTAAACGACCTTTGTGCTATGCTTAAGATTGGGTCTTGTCCATCACATCATTCTCCTAATGATGTGATCCCGTTATCAACGACATCCAATGTCCATAGCCAGGAAACCATGACTATCTGTTGATCACAACGAGCTAGTCAACTAGAGGCTCACTAGGGACATATTGAGGTCTATGTATTCACACGTGTATTATGATTTCCGGATAATACAGTTATAGCATGAATAAAAGACAATTATCATGAACAAAGAAATATAATAATACTTTTATTATTGCCTCTAGGGCATATTTCCAACAAAGACGTGATGCTATATTTTATTGTATGAGATGATCATGTTTTGTAACCGAAGTTATCGGCAACTGGCTGGAGCCATATGGTTGTCACTTTATTGTATGAAATGCAAACGCCCTGTAATTGCTTTACTTTATCACTAAGCGGTAGCGATAGTCGTAGAAGCAATAGATGGCGTAACGACAACGATGCTACGATGGAGATCAAGGTGTCGCGCCGGTGACAATGGTGATCATGACGGTGCTTCGAAGATGGAGATCACAAGCACAAGATGATGATGGCCATATCATATCACTTATATTGATTGCATGTGATGTTTATCCTTTATGCATCTTATCTTGCTTTGATTGACGGTAGCATTTTAAGATGATCTCTCACTAATTATCAAGAAGTGTTCTCCCTGAGTATGCATCGTTGCCAAAGTTCTTCGTGCTGAGACACCACGTGATGATCGGGTGTGATAGGCTCTACGTTCAAATACAACGGGTGCAAAATAGTTGCACACGCGGAATACTCAAGTTATACTTGACGAGCCTATCATATACCGATATGGCCTCGGAACACGGAGACCGAAAGGTCGAGCGTGAATCATATAGTAGATATGATCAACATAGTGATGTTCACCATTGAAACTACTCCATCTCACGTGATGATCGGACATGGTTTAGTTGATTTGGATTACGTGATCACTTAGATGACTAGAGAGATGTCTGTCTAAGTGGGAGTTCTTAAGTAATATGATTAATTGAACTTAAATTTATCATGAACTTAGTACCTGATAGTATTTTGCTTGTCTATGTTTTTTTGTAGATAGATGGCTCGTGTTGTTGTTCTGTTGAATTTTAATGCGTTCCTTGAGAAAGCAAAGTTGAAAGATGATGGTAGCAATTACACGGACTGGGTCCGTAACCTGAGGATTATCCTCATTGCTGCACAGAAAAGTTACGTCCTGGAAGCACCGCTGGGTGCCAGGCCTGCTGCTGATGCAACTGACGATGTTAAGAACGTCTGGCAGAGCAAAGCTGATGACTACTCGATAGTTCAGTGTGCCATGCTTTACGGCTTAGAATCGGGTCTTCAACGACGTTTTGAACGTCATGGAGCATATGAGATGTTCCAGGAGTTGAAGTTAATATTTCAAGCAAATGCCCGGATTGAGAGATATGAAGTCTCCAATAAGTTCTATAGCTGCAAGATGGAGGAGAATAGTTCTGTCAGTGAACACATACTCAAAATGTCTGGGTATAATAATCACTTGATTCAACTGGGAGTTAATCTTCCTGATGATAGTGTCATTGACAGAATTCTCCAATCACTGCCACCAAGCTACAAGAGCTTCGTGATGAACTATAATATGCAAGGGATGAACAAGACTATTCCCGAGCTCTTCGCAATGCTGAAAGCTGCGGAGATAGAAATCAAGAAGGAGCATCAAGTGTTGATGGTTAACAAAACCACCAGTTTCAAGAAGAAGGGCAAAGGGAAGAAGAAGGGGAACTTCAAAAAGAACGGCAAGCAAGTTGCTGCTCAAGAGAAGAAACCCAAGTCTGGACCTAAGCCTGAAACCGAGTGCTTCTACTGCAAGCAGACTGGACACTGGAAGCGGCACTGCCCCAAGTATTTGGCGGATAAGAAGGATGGCAAAGTGAACAAAGGTATATGTGATATACATGTTATTGATGTGTACCTTACTAATGCTCGCAGTAGCACCTGGGTATTTGATACTGGTTCTGTTGCTAATATTTGCAACTCGAAACAGGGACTACGGATTAAGCGAAGATTGGCTAAGGACGAGGTGACGATGCGCGTGGGAAATGGTTCCAAAGTCGATGTGATCGCGGTCGGCACGCTACCTCTACATCTACCATCGGGATTAGTTTTAGACCTAAATAATTGTTATTTGGTGCCAACGTTGAGCATGAACATTATATCTGGATCTTGTTTGATGTGAGACGGTTATTCATTTAAATCAGACAATAATGGTTGTTCTATTTATATGAGTAATATCTTTTATGGTCATGCACCCTTGAAGAATGGTCTATTTTTATTGAATCTCGATAGTAGTGATACACATATTCATAGTGTTGAAGCCAAAAGATGCAGAGTTGATAACGATAGTGCAACTTATTTGTGGCACTGCCGTTTAGGTCATATCGGTGTAAAGCGCATGAAGAAACTCCATACTGATGGGCTTTTGGAATCACTTGATTATGAATCACTTGGTACTTGCGAACCGTGCCTTATGGGCAAGATGACTAAAACTCCGTTCTCCGGAACTATGGAGCGAGCAACTGATTTATTTGAAATCATACATACTGATGTATGTGGTCCAATGAATGTTGAGGCTCGCGGCGGGTATCGTTATTTTCTCACCTTCACAGATGATTTGAGCAGATATGGGTATATCTACTTAATGAAACACAAGTCTGAAACATTTGAAAAGTTCAAAGAATTTCAGAGTGAAGTGGAAAATCATCGTAACAAGAAAATAAAGTTTCTACGATCTGATCGTGGAGGAGAATATTTGAGTTACGAGTTTGGTCTACACTTGAAACAATGCGGGATAGTTTTGCAACTCATGCCACCCGGAACACCTCAACGAAATGGTGTGTCCGAACGTCATAATCGTACTTTACTTGATATGGTGCGATCTATGATGTCTCTTACCGATTTACCGCTATCGTTTTGGGGTTATGCTTTAGAGACGGCCGCATTCACGTTAAATAGGGCACCATCAAAATCCGTTGAGACGACACCTTATGAACTATGGTTTGGCAAGAAACCAAAGTTGTCGTTTCTTAAAGTTTGGGGCTGCGATGCTTATGTGAAGAAACTTCAACCAGATAAGCTCGAACCCAAATCGGAGAAATGTGTCTTCATAGGATACCCAAAGGAGACTATTGGGTACACCTTCTATCACAGATCTGAGGGCAAAATTTTCGTTGCTAAAATTGGATCCTTTCTAGAGAAGGAGTTTCTCTCGAAAGAAGTGAGTGGGAGGAAAGTAGAACTTGATGAGATAACTGTATCTACTCCCTTATTGGAAAGTAGTTCATCACAAGAACCGGTTCCTGTGACAACTACACCAATTAGTGAGGAAGCTAATGATATTGATCATGAAACTTCAGATCAAGTTTCTACTGAACCTCGTAGGTCTACCAGAGTAAGATCCGCACCAGAGTGGTACGGTAATCCTATTCTGGAAGTCATGTTACTTGACCATGATGAACCTACGAACTATGAGGAAGCGATGATGAGCCCAGATTCCACAAAATGGCTAGAGGCCATGAAATCTGAGATGGGATCCATGTATGAAAACAAAGTTTGGACTTTGGTTGACTTGCCTGATGATCAGCAAGCCATTGAGAATAAATGGATCTTTAAGAAGAAGACTGACGCTGATGGTAATGTAACTGTCTATAAAGCTCGACTTATTGCGAAAGGTTTTCGACAAGTTCAAGGGGTTGACTACGATGAGACTTTCTCACCCGTAGCGATGCTTAAGTTTGTCCGAATCATGTTAGCTATTGCTGCATTTCATGATTATGAAATTTGGCAAATGGATGTCAAAACTGCATTCTTGAATGGATTTCTAGAAGAAGAGTTGTATATGATGCAGCCAGAAGGTTTTGTTGATCCAAAAGGTGCTAACAAAGTGTGCAAGCTCCAGCGATCCATTTATGGACTGGTGCAAGCATCTCGGAGTTGGAATAAACATTTTGATAGTGTGATCAAAGCATATGGTTTTATACAGACTTTTGGAGAAGCCTGTATTTACAAGAAAGTGAGTGGGAGCTCTGTAGCATTTCTGATTTTATATGTAGATGACATATTATTATTTGAAAATGATATAGAATTTCTGGATAGCATAAAGGGATACTTGAATAAAAGTTTTTCAATGAAAGACCTCGGTGAAGCTGCTTACATATTGGGCATCAAGATCTATAGAGATAGATCAAGACGCTTAATAGGACTTTCACAAAGCACATACCTTGACTGTGCTACAAAGGTGTGAAGTTCAAAATGGATCAGGCAAAGAAAGGTTTCTTGCCTGTGCTACAAGGTGTGAAGTTGAGTCAAATTCAATGCCCGACCACAGCAGAAGATAGAGAGAAAATGAAAGATGTTCCCTATGCTTCAGCCATAGGCTCTATCATGTATGCAATGCTGTGTACCAGACCTGACGTATGCTTAGCAATAAGCTTGGCTTGAAGGTACCAAAGTAATCCAGGAGTGGATCACTGGACAGCGGTCAAGAACATCCTGAAATACCTGAAAAGGACTAAGGATATGTTTCTCGTATATGGAGGTGACAAAGAGCTAGTCGTAAATGGTTACGTCGATGCAAGCTTTGACACTAATTCGGACGATTCTAAATCGCAAACCGGATACGTGTTTATATTAAACGGTGGAGCTGTAAGTTGGTGCAGTTCTAAACAAAGCGTCGTGGCGGGATCTACATGTGAAGCGGAGTACATAGCTGCTTCTGAAGCAGCAAATGAAGGAATCTGGATGAAGGAGTTCATTTCCGATCTAGGCGTCATACCTAGTGCATCGGGACCAATGAAAATCTTCTGTGACAATACTAGAGCAATTGCCTTGGCAAAGGAATCCAGATTTCACAAGAGGACCAAGCACATCAAGAGACGCTTCAATTCCATTCGGGACCAAGTCCAAGTGGGAGACATAGAGATTTGCAAGATACATACGGATCTGAATGTTGCAGACCCGTTGACTAAGCCTCTCTCACGAGCAAAACATGATCAGCACCAAGACTCCATGGGTGTTAGAATCATTACTATGTAATCTAGATTATTGACTCTAGTGCAAGTGGGAGACTGAAGGAAATATGCCCTAGAGGCAATAATAAAGTTATTATTTATTTCCTCATATCATGATAAATGTTTATTATTCATGCTAGAATTGTATTAACCGGAAACATGATACATGTGTGAATACATAGACAAAACTATAGTCACTAGTATGCCTCTACTTGACTAGCTCATTAATCAAAGATGGTTATGTTTCCTAACCATAGACATGTGTTGTCATTTGATTAGTGGGATCACATCATTAGAAGAATGATGTGATTGACATGACCCATTCCGTTAGCCTAGCACTTGATCGTTTAGTATTCTGCTATTGCTTTCTTCATGACTTATACATGTTCCTGTAACTATGAGAATTATGCAACTCCCGTTTACCGGAGGAACACTTTGGGTACTACCAAACGTCACAACGTAACTGGGTGATTATAATGGAGTACTACAGGTGTCTCCGAAGGTACATGTTGAGTTGGCGTATTTCGAGATTAGGTTTTGTCACTCTGATTGTCGGAGAGGTATCTCTGGGCCCTCTCGATAATGCACATCACTATAAGCCTTGCAAGCAATGTAGCTAATGAGTTAGTTACGGAATGATGTATTACGTAACGAGTAAAGAGACTTGCCGGTAACGAGATTGAACTAGGTATTGGATACCGACGATCGAATCTCGGGCAAGTAACATATACCGATGACAAAGGGAACAACGTATGTTGTTATGCGGTTTGACCGATAAAGATCTTCGTAGAATATGTAGGAACCAATATGGGCATCCAGGTCCCGCTATTGGTTATTGACCGAGAATGGTTCTAGGTCATGTCTACATAGTTCTCGAACCCGTAGGGTCCGCACGCTTAACGTTACGATGACAGTTTTATTATGAGTTTATAAGTTTTGATGTACCGAAGTTTGTTCGGAGTCCCGGATGTGATCACGGACATGACGAGGAGTCTCGAAATGGTCGAGACATAAAGATTGATATATTGGAAGCCTATGTTTGGACATCGGAATAGTTCCGGGTGAAATCGGGATTTTACCGGAACACCGGGAGGTTATCGGAACCCTCGCGGGGGATAATGGGCCTTAGTGGGCCAAGAGGGAGAAGAGGAGGGCCGGCCAGGGCAGGCCGCGCGCCCCCTCCCCCCCTAGTCCGAATAGGACAAGGAAGGGGGAGGGGGCGGCGCCCCCCTTTCCTCTTTCCCCTCCCCCTTTCCTTCTCCACCAAGGCAAGAGGGGGGAGTCCTACTCCCGGTGGGAGTAGGACTCCTCCAGGCGCACCCCTAGGGGGCCGGCCACACCTCCCCCCTCCCTCCTTTATATACGGGGGCGGGGGGCACCCCATAGACACACAAGTTGATCTACGGATCGTTCCTTAGCCGTGTGCGGTGCCCCCCTCCACCATATTCCACCTCGGTCATATCGTCGCAGAGTTTAGGCGAAGCCCTGCGCCGGTAGAACATCATCATCGTCACCACGCCGTCGTGCTGACGGAACTCATCTCCGGAGCTTTGCTGGATCGGAGGCCGGAGATCGTCATCGAGCTGAACGTGTGCTGAACTCGGAGGCTCCGTACGTTCGGTGCTTGGATCGGTCGGATCGTGAAGACGTACGACTACATCAACCGCGTTGTGCTAACGCTTCCGCTTACGGTCTACGTGGGTACGTGGACGAACACTCTCCCCTCTCGTTGCTATACCATCACCATGATCTTGCGTGTGCGTAGGAATTTTTTTGAAATTACTACGTTCCCCAACAGCAGGTACGTAATGGTATATTGTGATATACTAATGTTATTCCGCAGTTTCACCAACTTTACCATTTTCAGTAGGTACAGTGGGTGTTGGAGCACTTGGATGATCCTAAAGGTCGACAAATAATTATGGATGAGGTCCTTCAGTCCACCTTCTTGCTATAGATCGGTATACTAACTATGTTGTCAGGTTAGTGCCATAAACATTTTTGAAGGTGTTGTTATTATCTTATTTATTGATTGTGACTTTTCTATGGATTATCACCTTTTAGGAAGATACTTGGTAAAGTTTGCTTCTGCTTGATGATTGATTCATGGAAATTGGGTACTAGCTATTTCATGCAAAACGCAAGCAAAAGGCCTGAGTGGAAGCATGGAACTGGTCCAAATGTTTGACAATTCTATGCAATGTTTTTGATTTTTTTAAACGAGAATAAGACCACATGATTATCTTGAAATGGTTACAACTAGTGCTCACGAATTCAACTGGGATTCAGTTCATGCATGATTCTTTTGTTTGGGTATGACATTTCCTTTACCCTTTACTGAACTCAAATATATATTTTGTTGTATTAACATGTCCTAATAAGGTGAATCGTAAACATGATTGCCATGTTTCTTAATTTGTGAAATCATTTTGACAAATACCTAAATTGAGGCTTGACAGACATACATAGTCCTTGTGTTTCTCCTACTATTCTGGGATAACTTCTGTTCATCAAGAATAAGGTATAATAAATTACCTATTTGATGATGTATCTTCTGTTATTACCATGAGACGTAGCTGCCAAAGAATATTTACTCAATCTGTTGAAATAACATATCACATGGTTTTCTTATATCTACAAAAATTGTGAACCTGACTAATACTTGTATGCAGCCATGTACATAGAGCTATTACAAGTGCACTTACCATGGTTTGAGAAGCACATTGAGAGATCTTCTGAGGAACCACATGTTATAACAAACACATATGAACCGAAGAGAGATGCATACTTGATCTTTCACTCTAAAAAAGGGGATGTATTCAATTTTTTGTTGCATTGGGTATCCAGATTTTTAGAGTTTTCGACTAGCACCAGGTTCATGGCATCGTAAAAAAACCTCTTGAATCAAAATAAATGGAACCTTTCCTATATACAATGAGCTTATTACTAAAGGTTGCATCGATGGTTTGTTGGTTCTTCCTTGTTTCTGACTAACCTTATTAATATTCATGGAGGAAGAGCTTTTCAAATTAGATGGTACTCACAGGAGACAGCAAGTACTTAGCAAAAGTTGTAGCTTCATTTTTTAGAAGAGAGATGAAGTGTGGGTGACTGACAATATCCAAATAGTGCACAGTCCAACAAGGAAAAAATGTTAGAGAGAGGGACCAGCCAAAGGGAGAATATATGGTGCACACAATCCTTTTGTTGGCATCCTTAAATGTTTGAAAAAACATATGGGAAATATGGTTGGCATCCTTAAATGTTTGAAAAAACATATGGGAAATATGGTTGGCATCCTTAAATGTTTGAAAAAACATATGGGAAATATGGTTGGCATTCTTAAATAATATTGAAAAATATACGGCATAGATGAGATAGGCCATATTTTGCAAGACGGATCACCCGTGACACAAATTTGAAGTCAAATTCATAACATAGTTCAAGAAAAAAAAGATGAATTCGACTTATAGTTCACAATATTAGTTGGGCTTTAAATTTGGCCCACAACCACTATCAATACTATTTTTAATTTTTGAGTTGGGTTTCAAAAGGTACTTTATTTTTGTGACATTATTGGTTAAATAATGTCATGCCTATCCGCAGACTTTTTATCATATTTGTTTGAAACATTTGCAAGTCGCCGAGATAGATGCAGCTTAGCCCCAAGCGGCTGAATTAATTAACAGCGCACGTTGGGCTGTTGGAGTAGAGCGTACTACGAGAGAAAGGAACGCGTCGGTGTGTCGAAAGTCTTGATGCACCGCCGTGGCTCGCCGGAGCGGAGAGCAGACCGGCAGGCGTCGCCGTCGTATCGTACGTCCATGCTTATCCACAAGCCGCGCCAGGCAAGCCAGCAGTCCGTAGCAGAAGAGAGGACACATGGCCGTGCGTTGGCGTCGCGCACAGTAATGCCTCACCGGACACGAATCCGATGGCTATTCCGCGATGCGTGGCGTGCGCGCACGCCCTCCCGTCCCGGCCGACGGCGACGTGCAGCGGCAGACGACGAGCTGATGAAAGAAAGCGACCGCCGGGGCGTCCCCAGCCACCGACGTGTCCCCCTAAACAACGGCCGCCAGAACGGTTGTGGCGGAGACGGGCGGCGACCCGTCAGCAAGCACGGCAGCAACCCCCGGCCCCTTGTTTTGCAGCACGAGCGTACGATCTCGGCGTGGCCGTTGCCTTACACGTTCCTTTCCCCCGTGGCGTACCTATCCGCCACCGTGGCGGGCGTCCCATTCGGTCACCCACTGCCGGCCGGCCAGAAATCTTTGGACAAGCCCAGAAGAGAAGCTCAGCGGTTTTGTGGTGGTGCGTCTGATGCGCGTTTTCTAGGCAGGCAAGAATCCGTTGGGCGAGCGGAAAAGATGTGAGATGTGGTGCAAGTGCACAGTATCTTAATCGATCATGGGACGCAAGTTGGGGCTGGATAGGCGGCTCTGACTCGTCAAGTGGGGCTACTTTAGCCGTTCCCGGCCAACTTGGTCGGCTGGATTTTTCCGTTCCGAACCGCCCCTTCATCCTGCATCGGTAATACCATATCGGCATATCTCACGACCACTACTTTTTATATACAAATGAATGATAATAACAGTACGTATGCCAGACCCAGTCTGCTGTAGATATCATCAACTTGGAATGGCCGAACTTGATGAGCTAAAAAGGCAAAACGTGACGGGTACAGCGGGCCATGGACCCGCCGATCATATTGTTTGGCCCGGACGCACGCAAGCAAGTAAAAGTCAAAGTCTCCGCACCACACACACGCACACCATCCGTAGCCGTAGCCGTAGCCGTCCCGCGGAACGAAACCCGTCACTGTGCCACCGACCGGCTCATCACCGGTGTCCGGAGCGAGCCGGACCCATCCGTCACGCGGCCGCCCCGTACCCAACCCCCACAGACAACAGAAATCTGACCACGACCGCGCCGTCCGTTGGCCTATATCTACCCGCGGGGGGCACCGGCCACGAGCGAACCAAGTCGCCGACCTCGCTTTACTCCCTTTTTTCTTTAGCTTTTACTCCTCCTTGGCCTCCACTCCTCTCCCCGCCCACGCCTCCTCGCAAATCCTCGCCTCCGCCTCTTCCGTTCGCAGTTCAACCGGAGATACGCGGATCGCGGAGAATAGTATGGCGTCCCCGGCGCGGCCAGCCTCCGTCTCCGGCCCCTTCGGCCTCGCCCCCGACCTCGCCCGCTGCTCTTTCGACCACACGCTGCGACGAGAGGTGAGCACCTTCTCCCTCCATCCGTCTCCCCCAGATCCATGCCTTGTTCATGCTTCTCGTTGTTGCTTCCGAGTAGTTGTTCCCGAGACCACGGCGCATACCGTGCGCGCGCGCGCGCGAGAGAGAGGCTGGTACGGCCGGCGGCCGCTGGGTCTGCGGCGCGGTCGCGGCCTGCCTCGTCCTGATTTGCCGGGACGACGGCCCACATGTGCATGCCGTCTGCGCCTTGTGCAGGATTTGTGACCCTGCTTGCCATTTCTAGGTGCATAGGACCTTGAAATATGCTACAGTACTACTAGATTGCACCACCCCGCTGACCGATCTGTGCCAAGGATTTGGCTTGACGCCGAGATTCCGCGCTTCATTTCCGGCGGCCAGCGTTATTCGCGGGTATTTCCGTACCATTCATCACGGTGCCATAGCTCCTGGTGTCAACTCCTTGCGGCAAAAGCCGGGAGACAGACAGACCTGTTCTACCTGCTGCTTCCTACCGCGTCTCTAGTCAAACTACCGAGTAGAATTACTGTAAACTATGCTTGCCGTCTCATTACTGTTACATATTTCATAATACAGCTGCGTCGCTGTCTAGATCCAAAGCAAATGGCTGAAATAAGCTGCTTGCTTGCTAGCGTTAGTACCTGCTAATGCTATTACCGGGAAATTTCCTGATACACATACTCTGTAAAGCCACATGTGGATGTCAGTTGCCACCTTATCATGAAATATATTGATAATGGAATAGTAGCTCAAGATTCAGTTATTTGCCTCATGTGCAACTGTGAAAGTAGCTTCAATGATGCTTACACTGGCCGTCGATTCATCAACCTCTGTTTTCACCTCACCTGTGGTGTCTTTGTGCTAAATTCTTCTGGTCCTTACTAGTTACTTTCCTGTTCTTCAACGAAGCAGGATTTTCAGGACAACAGACTGCTGAGATCATTGGTTAGCATGCGCGAACAAGAAAACCATTCCAAAGAAATTATAACGGAAGCCATCGAGAGCTGCATGAACAAACAGGCAGAGAATCTGGTGAATTCACTGGATGTCATCAGTGGAAGGCTGTCGCAGTTGGAGTTGTACTGCTATAAGCTCGAAAGGTCCATTGGAGAACTGAGAAGCGATGTGATGGATTACCACAGCGAAGCAAATCTTAACTTCCGTGGCCTTGACAAGAACGTCAAAGAGGTATGTCGTGCTCTACGCCAACACAGGGACACGCAATTATTGAACTCTGACTGCCAAATTATATTATGTTGCTTTCTAGTAGTAGTAGTTTGTAAATTTCCGGTCTCATGTAGTAAATGCATTAAACAGTGGATTATGTTTGCCTTGTGCTGTGAAAGTTTCATGGTTCTGTTTCGAGATTCCTTCAGTTAGATTTTGTTTCCTGCATCTGCATCTAGTAGAACTGGACTAATGCTTGGGGTACAGTTTGTCCATATAAAAGGCAATGATTATTTATTTGGGACTAAAATCTGAATATGGGTATTCCCTCTAGTTATAACTGCGAGTAGCACATCATCTACTTAGTCACACACTGATTAGCTACTCTTGAGATATCACACTTATATAGTGTTTTTGGTTCTCTTAGCATGATTGGCCAGTAGTTAATCTACGTACCATTATATCTGATAGTACTGCAAGAAGTTAAGTTGTGATAAGGTTCACAACAGGCAACAGCTATTTAACTGGCTTGATGTGATTGCTTAATCCATGTTTTAGGGCTGTTAGTTCTTGCTAATTGCCTCTTTTTATGGTCATGTTAGGCACCAGAGGCAATTTTAAGCAAAGCTTGATGATGTAAATATTTTAGTAGTGCTAGTCAATCAAGCTAAATAGCTTACCTTACACCCAGTTTTCCTTCCAGTAACTGTAATCCGTTAGCTCTTGTAATAATGTTCTTCAGTGCATAACTCATGACAGAACCTACTTTGGTGCAGGTTCAGAAATGTGTACAAGTTCTGCAGGATAAGCAAGAGATTGCTGAAACTCAGAACGAGCTAGCTAAACTTCAGATTGTGTATGAAGATTCTGCACAGAAGAGTGAAGGTACTGCCCCATCGGTTTTTATGGCCAAGGAAAATGATGGCAGCTTCCCAGGTGCAAAACACGAGCTTGCCCTTGTCCCGCTGCACCAAGTAAATGCTGCGCAGTCTCCTGCTATGCAATTCCAAAGTTGCAATGGGCTTATTCTACAGCAACTTGTGCCTGTGTCTTTTAGCAACCAACAAGACCAGCCAAGTTCGAACCAACCTACTGTTTATTGTGCGCAAAATCAATGCCAACCTGAGCGCAGGCAGGCCCAAACATTTCAACCTGCACCTCAGTCTATGCAGCCGCAGGCCCAGAACCCTCAGCCACAGACTGTAGTTGAGGCACCAGAGTTCTACCTCCAAGCTCAGCACCATTGGCAACATCAAACTGTCCAGGATGTTCACTCGCAGGCAAGGCAACCACAACAACAACCACAACCACAACCACAGGTGGCACAACACCAGCAGTATCACAACATGCAGCAAGTTCCAGCTCAAATAGTTCAAGTGCAAACATCTTCTCCGCAGGCCCAAAGTGCACCTCATGTCGCCCTGTTCTATCCTCCTTACGGATCCCAACAGCCCGCATGTGGTAACACCGAGGCACTTTCTAGAGGCATGGTTGTGCAGCCTGCCTACTCTACTATTTCTTCTTCCCAGCGAAAGCACCATGAAGCTGCTCCTGTTTATGTGCAAAGCAGCGCCATTGCTGTTCCTATGGCAGAGCATCACATCCAGCACCAGCAGACCCAGCAGTTCCAATCGCCCGGCAACGGCTCATTTGCACCTCAGCAATGCAAGGTTGGTCCCTATTCAGTACAGGGTGGCGCCCAGGCCTACAACACCGTATATGGGAGCCCTCCCAACAGTGCTCCCACTTTTGTTGCTGTCCTTCCTCAGCAAGCACAGCAGGCCAGTGCTCCGATGATGCTCCATCATCTAGGACCCCAGCCCGTGCAGAATCACCCGGCAGACATGGCCGACAAGGCTGCTCGAATGGGTTACTTGAACGATCATGCTGAGAACATGCCGCGCCGGATGGTGGCTGCAGGCCAGCCCGTAGAGTTCAACACCTTCCATGACGGGCTGAGCTCTGTTGGCAATGCGGCGTGGTCTGGCTAGTCGACGATGGAGAAGTCGCATGTGAAGCACTCCATCTGCTCCTGCGACTTTCTCGTGTGATATACTGTGTCGCGATCTTATTGTGATGTGAAGCTCGCTTTTGAACTTCTCTACGGTATTTGCTCTGGCACCTTTTATCAGCCGGCAGATTGGTACGTATCCTCCAGCTTATTTTTTTCAGCTGGATGATGATCGTGATGAAATAAGACTGTAGGTTAGTCGAGTGATGATGATTTGTCAGCATTTGTCCCATTTTTAATGGACGCGTATGCTTGCTTGTAACCTGTTGTGGACTTGCATTTGCATGTTTGCGGTCGATATGAAAATATGAGAAATTTGTTGGTTCTCACCTTCTTGTTCAGTGTGTGCTCATCTGTTCACCTGCTCGTAGCAGTGACATATTGTCTGGTTTGTGTTTACCATCTGTTGCCATTTTGAGGGAGTAGTACTTTATATGAGAAATTTGCAGTGGTTTGGCTGTGGCTTGGACAAAAAACTGCTGTGGCGGAAGTAACTGTGGATTTGTCAAAACCCAAGTGTCATGAGACGAATTGCTACTGAACTGACCTGAACTGAAAGAGGGAATACTCGTTCTGGAGAACTAGGTCTGCTTTCATTCCAATCAATGAGGATGCCACCTGAAGCCCCTACTGATGGCAAATACAAATTTCCAGAAATAGTTCATGTCAAAGGCCTCTCTTTTAGTTTCCTCAGGATGGAAATGGATGTTCATTTCTCGAGTCTGCCAATTTAAGATGTTCCTCTGTCTGCTCCCATAATAACACAATCAGGTTAACAAGTGACAATGTACTTACTATCTGACACAATGCTAGTCAGCCAAAGCCCTTGCTACAGCCATAAATCCAGAGACCAACCACAGAATGAATATTAAACTCAAAGCCCTTGCTACAGCCATAAATCCAGAGACCAACCACAGAATGAATATTAAACTCAAGGTCTGAGCATACACAACCAAGGCCTAGAATGACCGCACAATACATCATAAAGGTTAGGCCAACTCCACCGCGCGACCCCAAACGGACGTCCGTTTTGTTCGGATTCTGTCCGTTTGGGTAGGGGTTTGGGAGCCGTGTCCGGGCGTGTCCTGGGATGCGGTGGCCGTGCGCACAACGCGCGGCCGCATCCATTTGCCCCATCCTGTCCGCGTCCACTTAAAAAACTAAAAGAAGCATTTCAAATGCCAAGCCGTAGTTCAGGCCAGCGGCCCCGGTTCATCACGCTGGCCTACACGTCCATCGCCGGCATCAGCCAGAGGCTGGCAACACAGCCAGCCTCCAAAATGAATAGTTCTTCTCGCCGGCAACACAGCCAGCGGCCGGCAACACAGCCGGCCTCCAAAATGAATGTTTTCTCGCCGGCACACTGCCAGCGGCCCCGACGGGCGGGCGGCACCCATGCCAGCCTAAAAAAAACGGCCACGCCGATCGGACGACCTAGTTCAGGCCTTCGGCGTCGAGCATCTCCTTCTGCCTGGCCTCGAACCAGGCCCTCGTCTTGTCGCTCATCTTCGACAAGTCCACACTCATGATCGCAAGGGCCACCTCCTTCGCTTTGGCGGCGACATTGGTGGCCTCGATGTCGAGCTGCCTCTGCCTGGCCTTGACGTTGTCGGCCTCGATGTCCAGCTGCCTTTGCCGGGCCGCCTCCTCCATGTCGAGCTGCCTTTGCCGTGCCGCCTCCTCCATGTCGAGCTTCCTCCTCTTGGCCGCCTCCTCCATCTCAAGCTTCTGTCTTTGAAGGTCTAGGTACTGCTTCATTTGCTCGTCCTTGCTTTGCCGCTTCTTCTCGTCCCTCACATCCTTTTGGGACATCATGCCATGCAAAGTCTCATGCAAGGCCATGGATGAGGCGTCACGTATGTCGTCCACCTTGGAGTTGGTCTTGCCCCTCGGCCTCTTCAACGCCTTGCCATCCCCACCTCCGGCGAACTTGGCCGTCTTCTTGCCTCTCTTTCTTTGAAGTTCAC
This sequence comes from Triticum timopheevii, assembly GCA_963921465.1. Lineage (NCBI taxonomy): Eukaryota > Viridiplantae > Streptophyta > Magnoliopsida > Poales > Poaceae > Triticum > Triticum timopheevii. The sequence continues at coordinate 452,430,165 of OY997262.1, forward strand.
GGTATTGGTCCTTGAACTTCGGGCAATTGTTGATGATCGTCCAACAATGCGTAAGAGTAAATGGCTTGTCATTGTGCCGGGCCTTGAATGCCTCCAAAGATTGGAATGCCTACACCACATGATCAACAACAAGTGAACATGCAAACATATACACGGCCGAAGCCTCATGGCCGTAGCAAGGAAAGAGCTAGAAAGAGGAGACCATACCATGTCCCCAACGCCGAGACCACTCATGGGCCGTGCTTCAACGCTCTCAAATGCGGCGCAATACTTGTTGCACTCTTGTTGGATGAACAACCATCTTTTTTGAATCGAGCCGATCCCACGGTCGCTTGTAATTTGGTAGGGCTCCAACATCTTCCTTTCATGAAATGTTTTGTGGACTCTCGTCTAAAAAACAATGCCCTTTTATTGCGCGCCCGGTCCTCGGATCTTGTCTAATCTCCATCCAAGCTTGGCAAATCAACTTGTCCTCATCTTGTGCATATGAACCCGTGCGAATGCTCTTCCTCTTCTTTTGTGCCTTGGCTCTTTGGGTGAGCTCGTCGATGAACAATGGCGCACCACTAATATCAATGTCATTGCTTTCTTCTTCTTCTTCATCACCTTTGACATAGATGTCATCGTCTTCATGCCACGAGTCACCGTGGTTGTAGTCAGCACGGTCGTCGGCCTCTTCATCGGGGACGTACTCGGCACGGCCATCCTGACTTTGGGTCTCATCGAGGTCGTAGGTACGGCCATGGCCACCTTCGAAGATCACGTCCTCCATGTACCGGTTGTAGAAGGGGTCGTCGACCGCTGGCGTTGGGGTTGGCATTCCGTCAAACAAGACATGGGGGGCCGGCATGGTGCCCGTGAACGGTGCCCGTGCCTGCTTTCTTAGCATATCGACGGACGGCCGCCCGCCGCTGCTGGACCCGGGCGTGACGTTGAGGTCGATGACGGCCGCGGGGCGCGGTGTGGATGGCGCGAACAAGCCCACCTCCGGCGACCCCGAGAAAACAGGTTTGTCCGTCGTGCCTTGGCGGAGGGAACCCGGGCGACATGGGCGTGGTGCGCGACGTCGGCGACTAGCAGTGCGTAGGCCGGGCGACCGACGAACTGGTGATCGCCGGGGCGACGGCCGCTGCAGGGAACCCGGCAGGACGGCCCATGCCAAGCATGAGGATGGCGTGCGCTTTGTTGACGAGGTCCTCCTTCTCGTCGGCAGCGGCCTTGCGCCGCGCGGCCTCCAGCTCCTCGCGCATGGCGGCTCTTCCTTGACGCCTTCTTCTTCACCTTTGCGGGCGGGTCGACGGCCAGGCCGCCAAAACTCGGCGGGGCGTCGGCCATGGACGGAGGAGAGAGGGGGCGGCGAGAGGGAGGCGGGAGGGTTTGGGGCAAATGGCGCCAAATGGGCGTGGGGGGGGGGGGGGGGGGGTTTGGTTTCTCCCACCGACAGGCGGGCCAGGGGAGGACAAGCGCGCGCGTCCCGCCCGTCCGCGCGCTGTCCGTTTCACGCCAAAACCAGCGCAAGTTTGGGCCGGGGATGGGTCGAAAGCGGACACAAAGTCCGTTTGCGCCCGCGCGCTGGGCCGTCTCTTTTGTCCCTTTTACCCCAAACAAACGGGGGCGGACAGGATAGGGTCGCGCGGTGGAGTTGGCCTTATAGAATGACTGCATCCCAGGAACTCAAACCCTAGCAAAAGCTTCTGAATTTGTGTCAATCATGGATGGCTTCAGGTCTTTTTTCTTCCCTTGCTGCTTTCCTTACTGCCCCTTGGGCCAGCTTGCTTGTCTCTTGTTGGCCTGGGTTGGAGGTTTATGATCTAATTCCTCATTAACCACCTTGCGAAATGCCAAAGTGAGGGTAAGAACAACTTCCTTTGGTATCTTAGGTGTTGATGGTTGATGAATGACAAGCAAGACAATTTCTATCTTTTTTCCAAAAAGGAGGATAATCCCAGACCTCTGCATCGAGCGATGCACACAACCATCATAAGACAATTTCTATTTGGGCAAGCATTTCTTTTTAAATCCATTGTTCAGCTTACTAATTCTTGGGCTCCTGACCTCAACGTGCCTCCTTATTTCTCCTCTCCCTCTTTATCTGTGACATGGTAATATCCATGTCTTGATTATTGGATTTCTTCAAAAATTGCTCCGGCTACACGCTCTAGATCACTCGATGGAGTTGTGATCCGCCCCCGTGGCGGATCTCCATAAGCTTACAAAGGAGCCTAGGAGGTACTCCCTCCGTTTCATAATGTAAGACGTTTTTTGACACTAGCACCAAAGGACAACTAGTCTTCTTTAACCAGAAGATAAACAATCTGTTGGTTTGTAATTTGTAAATTAGATGATCTAATTTGGCCTTACCGGTTAAAGAAGCCGGTACATAATAAGGTGGCTGCTTTCTCGTGGCAGCTAATTTGTAAATTAGATGATCTAATTTGGCCTTACCGGTTAAAGAAGCCGGTACATAATAAGGTGGCTACTTTCTCGTGGCAGCTACGTATACCAACATGACCTATCCCGACGTGCTAATGTAATTATGTGAAACACGTCTATACCCACCTTAATGGTTGTCTATAGACATTGAGTAATATATTAAGATGCGTGATTCCTAAAAAGAAAAAAAATCATGGCACATAGTCTGTTGGGAAGTTAGTGTCACACTCTCTTGGTAAGTTTGCAACACATTGTACATACCGATGGCCTGTCCGTCAGCAGCCAGTTTGCGAAGCGGTCAGGAGACTTCAAATGAATGTGCAATTTGTCAAAATAATTTTTAAAAATACGAGCCATATGGATTTTAAAAATCTTTGATTTAAATGGGTATATGGAGAAATCATAATTTAGTGAACACATCCACACATGCACAAGGGATTTGGCCGATCGATATATTTATCTAAGTACAATACTGGATCTTTGGTGGGCGCTAGATTTCTGAATATTCGATTATTTTCAAAAGAAAATATCTCCAACAAATTTTCTTTAAACATACTAGCAACATGCGCGTGCGTTGCATGGAACATCAGATGCATTTGTATGGATAATTTGTCTTGCGAGAGAAAAGGATGAACGAGGGAATGCCTTATTTGCAAATGTGGAGAGGGGTGTGGGTATCTTTTTGCAAAATTGCCATAGTTTCCTTCCTATCCGTCAGATATAAATTGGACGACCTATATTGCAGGATGGCACATCATCACCAACTCTGTTTTTTATAAGAGTGGAGAAATGATACAAACAAAGGACTGATGTTTTCATACATCTACCGGTTAACCTACATGCACTTCGTTGAGCTCGTTAACAATAGCCTCCATAGATGTTCTTATGTTTCGATCATGCTCCACACAGCTTAGTCCAATGCTGAGACATGTTTTCACTTCCTCAAGGCAGTCTGATAGGTACTTATATGATGTGTACTCGTCTGTCCATTTTTGACGTACCTACAAAATTGGGATTACGATCATACATACGTGATTATATGCAAGTAAAATGAACAAAAACAACTCGAAAGAGTGGTTCCCATTCTTCAGATGACCAAGTAATATTGTCATACACTATTAATGAAGTTCACTACAGACATGTTGACAGTTGATATAACATTTTTGTTAAAGAACATCTGAATTTATCATGTTGATAATTTGTTTTATAATCAACGACATAGCTATGTGTATCCTAGGGGGTGGGGGTAGTTGCCCCCCCCCCCCCCCCCCACACCCAGCCTTGATAGAATCATCGAACAAAATTTTAGGAGCTAAAGGAAAAAGTCTAAAATAAATGGGGGTGAGCGCCCGGCTGACCTCCTCGCAGAAGCGACCAACCTGCTCTTGGACGGCCGAAGAGAGAGCATGTGGCGACTTGCATGTAACCGGCTGAACTGGGATGTCATTATTAACCACCCCTGAGAGGCTAACCTGTCACGTAGTCATCTCCGTCGTGCTTGCATGCAAGGGCCCACCAGGGCGCGGGCCAACACGAGCGCCTTCCGCGGATCCCGATGCCAAGCTGCTGGTGGACAGACAACCCAGGGTGAAGGAATCCCCACCGTCTTTTTATCGGTCCTCGGGTGGCAGACGCGTGGGGTCATGGTCCTCATTGGGCGACAGCATGGGGCGAGGGCCTGGGGCGGTCTGCAGCATCAGATCCCAGGACCCAATGCGCACTAACCCAGGGGAATCATCGCTGATCCTGCCCCCTGGCAGCGGCCCCGGGGTCAGGGTGTCCCCCGCTGGCACGCCCTCCTCATTGGCTGGCCTCGCGCTGCCTAACCGCAGTCCAAGGGAAGCCTCGGGCCCCATGTCCACAGGGGTCCGCTCCCCATCACCCGGCTGGTCCACCACTGAAGAAGATGCGGAAGACGACAGGGAGGGCGATTGGCTAGCGCGACCGAATCCCAAAAGGCCTTCCAACGGCCCTTGGCCGCCAGCCACGCGTCCAGTCCTGGCCAGCCCGTAGGTGCTTTCCGCAGTCGCAGCTGGCCCATGCTCAGGCTGCGGGCCCACCTGGTCAACCTGCACCTTAGTACTGTCCACCTGCCCAGCCAGCACGCCGTGCTGAGTTGCTAACGGGGCGGAGCCGGCCGACGAGGGCGCCGGCGAGCGCATGCGTTCACGGCGACGGCGGCCCCTGGACCTCGAACGGTTGCGCCTCCCATGGCCGCCAGGACCATCCTCCGAGTCCGCCCCACCCGAAGGCGGCGGCGGGGACCCGCAAGGCGCGCCCCTAGGAGTGATCGGCGGCGCCTCTTGGAAGATGTCGATGGGGTACCAGAGGGAATCGGCTGCCCCGTCATCCTGCCGCAGCGCCCGCCGGCCCGGTTCCTCCACCACCAGGATGCGACGGGGAGGGATGCGGGCGGGATCATCTGTCCGTAGCCAAACTCGAAATAGCGCCATGTCATGCCGATTCACCGTGCAGTCCGCCACCTTGACAACCATTCCCAGGCCCCAGAGGACCGATTCCGCCGTTCGCCTGGTCCAGGCATTTGCCGGCACACCCCTCAGGGCCAGTGGCACCAGGAACGGCATCGAAATGCCTGTCGCTTGAGCTTGACGAATCCAAGGACGCAGGACGAGCGAGAAGAGCTTCGCCGAGGCCCGACCACCTGCCACCAACCTGTTCCGCGTGTTCATGTCCTTGCATAGAACCAAAAAGTCCTTCGGGTAGTAGGCACGGATCGAGATGTCCAGCGGGCCGAGCTCGAAGTGCTTGACGATCACCGCCGCCGCAGAAGTGCTTGATGATCACCGCATGCAGCCCCGCGAGATGTGGTTTGCGCCACCGCACCGAACGCAACGAGTTGGGTTGGTGCACTCCACCGAGATGTGGCCGTCGTCGCTGCCGCAGTTGTAGGAGTAGCCAAAGAGAGCTGCCGGGAGCCTCGAGTCCAGGCGCGGCCTGGAAGCAGGGACGTTGCGCGGTCGCCTGGCGGGCGCCCGCCGCCTGGGAGGGGAGCGCTGCCTAGGGGCCCCGTGGCGACGGCCGTGCGCAGTTAGCCAGCCCTCGGGATCTGCCGCCCTCTCCAGGGGCCAAGAGGGGCCGGAAGCGCCAGCGCCGCCCTGGACGATGGGGCAAAAGGCAGAGCCCAGAACCTGCGGGGCGATGAGGGAGCGGAGCCGTGGCCTCAGCTGGGGGGAGGGGGGAGGGTGGATCTGAGGAGGAAGGGGAGGCCGAGAGGGAGACCCTGGACGCCATGGCCTCGGAGCGGTGGACGCCGCCTCCGGAGCGGAGGGCGGCGGGCGAGGTGGCCGCCGGAGCCGGGGTGGCTACCGGCGCAGGGGAGCGCAAAGATCCGACGTCATGCTGAATAATTTTTAATAAATGAATTACGTTTTGAAAACAAAATCAATTTTAAAAAGCAAATACTTTTTAGAAAATGTTGAAAACATGTATTTAGCGAAATTTTACATAATGTATTTGAAAAATATTGAAAGTGTACCAAAAAAATGTTTCATGTGCGTCTTAAAAATGTACTTTGTGTACTGAGAAAAATTAGAGACGTGTACAAAGAAACAAAAAGAAAAAACAAACAAAACATAAAAATCAATAAAGACGAGAGTACAGCGAGCGCACGAGTGACTGCTTTGATGGCCGGCCTGATTTGATTTGGCACGTAAGTGAATACCAGTGAAACTCTCAAGGTTCAAAATATACCGGGATCGAAGAGTTTGGTGTGTTCATTTCAGGGATAGAAAGTTCAGGGTTTGATTTAGCTTTTGTCTACGTGTTTAAGTCTTATTTTGGATTTTTTCCATAGAAGAAACAATACACCTGGAACACGAGATGTAACAGGACCTCACCCAATACGAGACCTTATCATAAGTTAGAGATGAATACCAGAAGCGGCATCTTGCTGAAGCTAGCAAATAATGGTACATACGCAAAACCGTATACGGCTGAGGATGTCAAACTTGCACTTTTTCAGATGGCTCCGTCGAAGGCGCCGGGAGTGGACGGATACACAACAGGTTTTTACCAACGACACTGGGGCCTCTTGGGAGGCGATGTGACTAGTGCAGTTTTGGAATTTCTCAACGGTGGGGAATTATCTTCGGGCTTAAATGACACTTCCATTACCCTCATACCCAAGGTAAAGCATCCACAGTCTATATCTCAGTATTGTCCCATTGCTCTTTGTCCGGTTCTCTATAAGATTGCATCCAAAGCAATCACAAACAGACTCAGAGGTATTATGGATGAGATTGTTAGCGAGGAACAGAGTGCTTTTGTTTCCGATCGGTTAATCACCGATAATGTTTTAGTGGCATGCGAGAGTGTGCATACTATGAAGAGGAGGAAGAAGGGGAAAAATTATTCTTGCGCGGTCAAACTTGATATGATGAAAGCCTACGATTGTGTCGAGTGGCATTACCTGGAAGCTATACTATCTAAACTTGGCTTTGACATAGCTTTTGTCAGGTTAATTATGAAATGTGTGACCTCAGTGCGGTTTTCAGTCCGGGTGAATGGAGAACTTTTGCCTTTTTTCATTCCGTCCAAGGGACTCCGACAAGGCGATCCTATCTCGCCGTATCTATTCCTACTCTGCGGGGAAGGTTTTTCCTCATTGCTAAATAGCTACAATGGAGGAATTGTTGATCGAGGGTTGCGTGTCAGCTATCGATCACCTTGGGTAACACATCTGCTATTTGCAGATGACAGCTTGATTTTTATCAATGCTAAAACAGCGAGCGCCCTCAGGTTGAATGAGATTCTCAGAATATATCGTGATGCTTTAGGTCAGCGTGTTAATCGTGATAAGAGTTCCATTTTCTTTTCTTCTAACACTCTTGATACTGTGAGGAATTCCTTAAAGGCCATAATGAACATTCAAGTGGAGGCTTTCAGTGAGAAATACTTGGGCTTGCCCACGGCAGTCGGGCGTATCACTAGTGGTACCTTTGATCACATGAGTGAACGAGCTCGTGGAAAAATTCAGGGTTGGTCAGAGAAGCTGTTGGCATGTGCAGGACGCGAGGTCTTGTTGAAAACAGTGGTACAAGCTATTCCTACTTATCCTATGAGTACCTTTCTGCTGACCAAAAAGGTGTGTAAGAGCATAACTTCTCCTATGGCTAAGTATTTTTGGAGTAGTTCTCTTGACAAAAAAGCGATGCATTGGGTGTCATGGAAGGATATGGCTACACCCAAGTGTAATGGTGGAATGGGCTTCAGGGATCTGCAGTAGTTTAACCTGGCTATGTTGGGTAAACATGGATGGCGTTTTTTGACAAATCCAAATTCCCTATGTGCAAGAGTTCTAAAGGGTCGTTATTTCCCAGATTCAGATTTCATGCAAGCTTCAGCACCCAAGTCAGCTTCGGCTACATGGAAGGCTATCATAGCAGGGAGAAAGGCTCTTGAGATCGGTTTGATTACCTGAGTGGGGCATGGTTCCACTATATCAGTATGGACAGAGAAATGGATACTGGGCACCATCTCCATGACTCCTTCAGCGAGACCACCAAACACTCACGTGGAGAAGGCGGCAGATTTGATTGATGCAGACAATTGGACATGGAAACATGATTTGATTCGGGATACTTTCGTGGCCTCGGATGCTGCTGCCATTATTAATATTCCTATCCGGCAGGGGGGGGGGGCTGATTTTCCTGCCTGGGCGTTTGATAGATCGGGCAACTACACTGTGAAGACGGCGTACCGGGCTCTTGTGACTCAGAAAGAGCGACTAGCTCTTGAGGAAGGGATGGCTACGGGGACCTCAGAGGATGATAAGCAGATGTGGAAAGCCCTATGGAAACTTGATGTTATTCCAAAAGTGAGAGTATTCTGGTGGAGAGTACTTCGGGGGATTCTCCTAGATGAGTACACGCTCAAGAACCGACATATTGCAGATGTTAGCAACTGCAAAGTATGCTTCGCGGGGGAGGAGGACTTGCACCATGCGCTACTCTCTTGTCCGCATGCCCGGCCTTTTTGGGAGGAGGCATATGCATGGTTTAACCTTCGGCTGCCAAATCTCTCGCCGGTGACATGGGCGCGTGATATCACATGCAGCCCACAATTCTCAGGTGATGATCGTGGAAAGATTACAACTATTATGTGGTCTATATGGCATTCTAGAAATCGGATCAAGCATGGGGAGGTAGGTCGAGATCCTACAGAGACGATCCGATCCACGAAGGAGGCAATTGCTCTTCTACAGTTGCCCCGGAAGGTGGCGTCGATCTTACCAGGTTTTGGTTGGCGACCACCCGAGGTGGGGTTTATAAAAATTACCACGGACGGCGCGCTTAACTTCACTGATGGACGAGGGGGCGCTGGTGGTGTTGCTCGTTCATCTACTATGTTTCTAGGCGCATGGTGCAAACCGTTTGATGGGGTATCTGATCCTCTGATCACGGAGGCTTTGTCACTGCGGGAAGGAGTCCGTTTTGCTACTCTACGAGGCTTCCAGCAAGTGATTATGGAGGTTGATTGTCTGGAGCTGGTGGTGCTCTGGAAAACTCGCCACAATTCTCGGTCGATTGTGGCTCCAGTCTTGTTAGAAATAGGAGAGCTTAGTTCTTTTTTCTCTACTTTTGATGTGATTCATGTAAGCAGGTCAGCAAACTTACCAGCACATCTCTGTGCAAAACATGCATGCACACTGAATGTGATTGAAAGTTGGCTCGACGAGACCCCTAGCTTTCTTGTGACTAGTCTGCTGGCTGATTGTCCAAGGAATGCTCTTGCTTAATAAAGCTCTCTGATTTGCCCGCAAAAAAAAATAAAATGGTACATACGCATAACCAAGCAGTGGTAACATCGACAACTTTCACGCAGCTAGCACATGAGAAACACCAGAACATATCTCTCTCAATCTCTAGCCTCCCAAACATGGGCGAGAGGAAGGAGCGTCGACCTGACCACACGGCATAGAAAACAAGCGGCCGATCCACCTTGCTGCAAGTGAGGGAGAAGCCGACGTCGCAGCGGTGCACGGGGCGTGTTCCTCGCGGCCGCGGCAAGAAGGCCGGCGACGGCGAGCTCCAAAAGAATGTAGTATCAAATATCGGCATGCAGGGGGGCCATCAGATGACTTTTCCATCTACGCGCATTCCGGTTGGTGGGCCCTGCTTTCGGTTCTTTGTTCCTCCAAAAGAATTCCGAATTTCTGAAATTTCATGAAATTTGATACTTTCCCTAAAAAAACAAAATTTGATACTACTTCCAAAGAAAATTCATGAGTTCTGGAATTTCTGAAACTTTTCGAATGTTTTTAAAATCCGCTAGTTTACTATGCAGGATGCGGTTTGGCGTTGGGAGGGCTGGCTGTCAGCAGCATGCAGAGGCGCCACACCTGGCGACTTTTCCACCGCGTGCTCATGTTTTCCGACTTTCTGTTCCCGGGGGAAATTACAAATTTCCGGAAGTCACAACTTTTGGTAGTTTCAAACAAACTTCGGGAGTTGTGAAATTTGTAAAACTTTCTGAAATTTTTGAAACTAATCGGGAGTTGTGAATTATTTTTGATTGTTAGTTGATCACCACTAATCTTATTTATTTCAACATGCACACAAAACAAAAGCCACCCACACATGTCACCTTATCAAAGGCCCACCCAACCCGCATGAGAAAAAATTCCGTCATATTAGGCTACCTATATTCAATAAACATTTTTCAGAGTTAATTGCATGTTGGTACCACACTTGCGCACCTACTCACGAGTCAGTACCGCTACTCGTGCATGTCGCAGTTTAGTACCAACTCAGGGCCTAAGTGGTGCATAACGGGCTAAGGAGCGTATAACAGTGTATTGATGTTGTATCTGACCGGCGGGACCCCCTGTCAGGTGCTGATGTGGCATGTCCTTTTGCAAAAAAGACCCTTAGTATATATTTAATCGCGTATATACCCTTGTTTGGCAGAAAAAGGTCCTGCCAAAAATCAAACATTCACGGGAAACAGCCGTGACTCGATTTTAAAATCCGCTAGTTTACTATGCAGGATGCGGTTTGGCGTTGGGAGGGCTGGCTGTCAGCGGCATGCAGAGGCGCCACACCTGGCGACTTTTCCACCGCGTGCTCATGTTTTCCGACTTTCTGTTCCCGGGGGAAATTACAAATTTCCGGAAGTCACAACTTTTGGTAGTTTCAAACAAACTTCGGGAGTTGTGAAATTTGTAAAACTTTCTGAAATTTTTGAAACTAATCGGGAGTTGTGAATTATTTTTGATTGTTAGTTGATCACCACTAATCTTATTTATTTCAACATGCACACAAAACAAAAGCCACCCACACATGTCACCTTATCAAAGGCCCGCCCAACCCGCATGAGAAAAAATTCCGTCATATTAGGCTACCTATATTCAATAAACATTTTTTAGAGTTAATTGCATGTTGGTACCACACTTGCGCACCTACTCACGAGTCAGTACCGCTACTCGTGCATGTCGCAGTTTAGTACCAACTCAGGGCCTAAGTGGTGCATAACGGGCTAAGGAGCGTATAACAGTGTATTGATGCTGTATCTGACCGGCGGGACCCCCTGTCAGGTGCTGATGTGGCATGTCCTTTTGCAAAAAAGACTCTTAGTTTATATTTAATCGCGTATATACCCTTGTTTGGCAGAAAAAGGTCCTGCCAAAAATCAAACATTCACGGGAAACAGCCGTGACTCGATTTTAAAATCCGCTAGTTTACTATGCAGGATGCGGTTTGGCGTTGGGAGGGCTGGCTGTCAGCGGCATGCAGAGGCGCAACACCTGGCGACTTTTCCACCGCGTGCTCATGTTTTCCGACTTTCTGTTCCCGGGGGAAATTACAAATTTCCGGAAGTCACAACTTTTGGTAGTTTCAAACAAACTTCGGGAGTTGTGAAATTTGTAAAACTTTCTGAAATTTTTGAAACTAATCGGGAGTTGTGAATTATTTTTGATTGTTAGTTGATCACCACTAATCTTATTTATTTCAACATGCACACAAAACAAAAGCCACCCACACATGTCCTTTCCCATGAGTTGGTACCACACTTGCGCACCTACTCACGAGTCAGTACCGCTACTCGTGCATGTCGCAGTTTAGTACCAACTCAGGGCCTAAGTGGTGCATAACGGGCTAAGGAGCGTATAACAGTGTATTGATGCTGTATCTGACCGGCGGGACCCCCTGTCAGGTGCTGATGTGGCATGTCCTTTTGCAAAAAAGACCCTTAGTTTATATTTAATCGCGTATATACCCTTGTTTGGCAGAAAAAGGTCCTGCCAAAAATCAAACATTCATGGGAACCCACCGATAATGCTAAGTTTCACGCGCAAAGTTTTGTATACATTTTCCATTCTGTTTTTTTTATAAAATATTAAAAATATTAGTATGACCGCGCGGTCCCGCAGGGATTAGAACACAAGCCGTTACGTTCGCACAGCGAGCTCGCTGCCGATGCGCCACTGCATCGTTCACGGATTTACTGTTCGAGCCGTCCTGTTTTCCAAATTTCTTTATCTTTTTTCCGATCGTGTGTATTCTTCGGGCCCTACGCTGTGTGTGTGCCGTATATTGAAAAAAGATATACATATACATACAATGTTTACTAAAAATGGTTCAATATATATAGGGTGAACGTTTTTATAATACAAAAAAAGTTCATCGTATTTAAAAGAATGTTCATCTTATATTTATACCCGCATGGATTAGAGTTACTGCATACATTTGTTGTAATTTTTAATGCACAGTTACTCGAAAAATTGATAACATGTACTAAAAATTATTGTGTTATCGTAATAAATTTTATAATACATGATGAACATTTTAGAAAATACATTTACAACTATTAAATACATGTTCAACTTTTCCCAAAAATGTTCTGAACTTTTTTTCCAAATGCACAAACACTTTATTTACCTTTCAGAGTAATTATAATTTTTTTGAACGTCAACCCAAAAACAAAGCGGAGACCAGCAGGTCTATTATTCAGAGCTTGTGTATTCTTCAGACCGAAATCAGTGTGCGCAACGTACATTCAAAAAAATTCCCCGCAAAAAAATGTATATTGAAAAAATTATACACACACACACACACATATATATATATATATATAGACATCATATATTATAAAATGTTCAACATATAAACGATAAACTTTCTGTAATACGAAATCATATATTTAAATAAGATCATTGTATATTAATAAATGTTTAATATATACTCCCTCCGTCCGAAAATACTTGTCATCAAAATAGACAAAAAAGGATGTATCTAGATCTAAATACCTCTAGATACATCCCCTTTTATTCATTTCGATGATAAGTATTTCCGGACGGGCGCGCGATGACAAATATATGATGCAATGAACATATTTTTAATCATACAACGCGATGAACTTTTTTTTAATGTCAGACAATATTTTTTATATCGTATAAAAATCGAAACTGCTCGGAGTTTAAAGACGTATACGAACGAGTTGACGCATAGGATGCCGTGGGGCAGAGGCAGCAAGCGCGCGCTGCGAACGACTCGGCGGAGATCGATTTACGGCGGACGGGCGCGCGTTTTTGTACTTCGTAAAAAACCGAAAGTTTCCAGGTATAAAAGAATGGGAACGTATCCTGTGAAAATGAACTGGTGGTAAAAATCTGAAAAGTTTGCCCGTGGGGCGTTGGATCCAAAATCAACGCATCTAGTGAGAGGTGGGAGGGTTCAGAAGATAACTAATAACACTTTCACACATAACCCCCTACACGTACGAACCAAGACTCAAGTCCTCCATGCCTAGACTTCTGGTCGTCACGCCAAACACATAATGGAGATCCATCCATGCAAAGCGCCGCCATCGACCCTCCTCCTAGACTCCCATGTATGTGTGACGGCGCGGCGCTCATCACCGCCCGTACCTACCGGCGGCGACATCCCTTCTATGAGTATGGATCCAGCAACTTCCGATAAAGCACCAAATCAATCTCCCCGTACCCTTGCAGAGGTATGTGGTACATGTCCCTGATTAATTCTGTTAGTCCTTGGAGCAAACATGATCAAGTGATGTTTTACCCGCTGTTGTTGAACTACAGATGGAACCTAGGCTCGGTTGTGAATTTTCATTGCAAACCAATGGTGCCAACAATAGACAACCAGAAATCATTCTCCCTCCAGTCATCCAGGATAGCTTCAGCACACCTAAGAAAGGAGCTAGCAGCGGGCCTTTTTGTGTGAGCATCTATTTTATCCTCAGTTTTTGTAGTATTCCTCTAACCGATATTAATTTCTAATGCACTCCGTCCTGTAATTTTAGGGTTCATCGTGTACACCAGAATGTGATGAAAATCTAAAGCCGGCTGTAGGCATGACATTCGAGAACATGGAAGCCGTCGAAGAGTTCTACAAGGCTTATGCACACAACGTTGGCTTTTCAGTTCGAATCGGTCAGAAGAGGACTGTAGATAATTTGGTGGTCTGGAGACGATTTTTGTGTGCCAAAGCAGGTTTCAGATCCAAGGCAGAGGAAGACAAGAAGGTTGTGACCGGAAATAAGCCAAATAAGCAGAAGAAGACAAAGATTACTAGATGTGGTTGCGAAGCTATGATAACTGTCAAGCTTATGCAGGGTGGCATATACTCAATAGTATATTTTCATGAAGAACACACACATGAATTTGTCACACCTAGCAAACAGCATTTAATCAAGTCAAATAGACAAGTTAGTCAGAGGGCCAAGACCACTCTGTTCACATGCCATGCAGCTAGCATTGGCAAATCTGGTGCCTTCTGATTGCTTCGTATTGGCGAGGGCGGATTTGAGTTTGTGGGTTGCACAAAAAGAGACTTGCAGAATTATCATCGTAATTTGACAAGTTTGATCAAGGATTCAGATGCTCAGATGTTCATTGATAATCTCAAGAAAAGGAAGCAAATCAACCCAGCGTTTTATTTTGATTACATTCTTGATGACAAAAATCGTCTAACTCATGTGTTCTGGGCAGATGCTACTTGTAGAAAGAACTATGCTATAGCAGGAGACATGGTGTCTTTTGACTCTACATATAGCACCAACCAGTATAATATGATATTTTGCCCTTTCACAGGGATAAACCACCATAGGGGGTCTGTGTTCTATGGTGCTGCCTTGATTGTCAATGAGAAGATACCATCATACAAATGGGTGTTCCAAACGTTCTTGAAAGCAATGGACGAAGTAGCACCCAGACTTATAGTAACTGATGAAGATGCTAGCATGAAGGCCGCCATTGAAGAGGTTTTGCCGACAACCATCCATAGGTTATGCATGTGGCACATAATGAAAAAGCTTCCAGAAAAGGTCGGTCCTTCTTTGAGAGAAGATGAAGATTTCTATAAGGTTGTGAATGCGTGTGTATGGGGCTCTGAAAATCCAACTGAATTTGAGGCAAATTGGTCTTCTATGATTTCTAAATTTGCTTTGGAGAACAATGAGTGGTTTTCTCATAGATATGAAATCCGTGAGTCATGGTTACCGGCGTACTTCAGGGGTGTATTCATGGCTGAGATTTTGAGAACCACTTCACGATCAGAGAGTGCTAACTCATTTTTCAACCATTTTATTGGTTACAAGCATGCTTTGGTGGAGTTTTGGATTAGGATTGGTACAGCCATAGAAGAGCAACGTCAGAATGAACTTAAGGCTGACCATGAATGTTTTGATTCGATGCCTGAATTGGTAACATCATGGGGCATTGAGAAGCATGCAAGTCTATACTTCACCCATGAAGTCTTCCGAGCTTTTCAAAAGGAGGTACTTGCAGCTAGAGATCATTGCTTGATTGAAAGCATCTCACAGGATGGTGATGTCAAAACCATGGTTATAGGTGGTAATTATGGCAAGGCTAGAGAAGTACAATTCAACACATCATCCACGAGTGCTCACTGCTCCTTCATGTTGTTTGAGACACGTGGAATTCCATGTCGACATATCATCTTGGTTTTGAGAGGTGCCAAGCTCAATGAGCTCCCTAGCCATTTTAGATGGAAAAAAATAGTTAACAGGAAGGCTTTATATGATAGCAGTGGCAACTTGCTTGAGGAGAACGCGAGCAGTTCTTCAGACTTGGCAAAGCGCAAAATGGTTTCCGAGATACACGACACATTGGACGACACGATCAGGTTGGTTGAACATTCTCCTGAAGAATTGGAAGCATTGAGAAATGTTCTCCGTAACTTCAAAAAAGATTTGTCTCAAAGAGTTGATGTCAATCATCCTAACAGGCAAGAAGAATTTGAGGCACATATTGGTTGTAGTATGCCTACTCAAATTGACATTCATCCACCAACTGACGTTCGTACGAAGGGGAGATGCAAAAGAATTAGGGGTCACTCAGATAAGGGGGCACAACAAAATAAGGATGTTGGGAGCCAGAAGAAGAAGCCCCGCATGTGCGGGAAGTGTAAGGAGGTCGGTTTCCATGACAAACGCACATGTCCCAGCTAAATATGTCAACCTGCGGTTTCTTTTGCTTGGTTCTGCACAACCTGATGATTTTCTTTTCATGGAATACAAGATGGAATTTAGAGTTTCAGCGTTGTCTTCTGGGAGCTTCAGTCTTATCTTTAAAAATAGCCTTTTATTTTCTCAAATTGAAATCCAGTAAGATGTACTGGTTCTGTACCATGAATTATGTGTTCTTCTTCCTCTTTTCGTTGATCAAGTGACTGCAGAAGTACTCCAGAAAGAAGTAATAATTTGTTGCTCCAGTTCTATTTGGTGTTTATGCATCATGTTAGAATTAAAATTTCCATCATTCTGTCCCAACATTAACTAGGTAAGGCCGGCCAGTTCCCAGTTTTTGCAACATAGCTAGTTTCCTGGTATTATCATCACAGATTCACAATCACAAACCATTTACTATGGAAACAGAGTTGATACGAGGAAAGGGCACTGGTCATTGTTGTGGATATCTTCCCAAATAAAATTCCTTACATTTCTCAGTATAATTCCGAAAAATGTGCACTGTATAACATCAATCGTTCCAATGACAATCTAAAGTCTAACTGAAAATACATGCTACCTGATGTATTCCTGTATGCCACCTACACAACAGACTGGAACAGGCAAGCGACAAATGTGTCGAGGCTAAAAGGCAATGGCAAATCTAATGATCAAACATGGTTTGGAGCAATCGTTGTGGCAGTCACCTACAACCTTTAAAGCTCTGTTTTTGTCATTCTGGCATTGGTGATTGCAAGGTTTAACTTGTCCGTAACACCTGAACTTTCCCCAAGGCCTTCTGCCCATCATCAACAGCAAGCTTCGTTCGGATGTTCCAGCACCATGTTGGACTATGTAACTTCAAATCATCGGGCCGATGGAAACAACTATAAGACCTGCAGGAAATTATGAATGCATTAGCATCAAGGTGAGTGTTAAGAGGACAAAAGAACCAACAGAAGCACAGTAAATCACATTGCACAGAACTGCTTTCCGATGGGGCGATGGTTATTATTGATAAAGGAAATCGTCCACATTTTCAGTAAATTTAGACTCAACATAACGAAAATTTCACAATTGTGCCAAGTACAAAGCCAACTGTACCAAGCACAAATGCGCACAACATTGGGCAGAGTTGCTACGGCTGCACATACGGGATGCATCTTCTCTGCATCAGGCCCCCGGTTGGGCATCCGCGTCCACCTCCTCAAAGGGAGCATCAGGCAGCGTTATGGCTGGCTGCGCGAGACGAAGACGGCCTCGCCTCCGCATCCGGCACCGGATCGGGGCATCGAGCATCCTCGTCCAATGTCACCGCCTCAAAAGGAAGTGGCAGAGCGCTACTGCGGCAGCCCGTAAGGTGGAAAGGAATGCTTGACCGCGCGTGAGATGCTGGTCGCAGGGGTAAATGGACGGCGCATATGGTGGAGCTGGAGCGGGTCGAGCCAGCGCCGGCGGCTTCTCCCAGTGTCGACGAGGATAAGAACGAACGAACGGGGGAAGGCTTTGAGGAATTTTAGTCAGACTTTTTGGATAAGTGGGGGGTTATGTGTGAAAGTGTTATTAGTTATCTTCTGAACCCTCCCACCTCTCACTAGATGCGTTGATTTTGGATCCAACGCTCCATGGGCAAACTTTTCAGATTTTCACCACCAGTTCATTTTCACAGGATACGTTCCCTAAAAGAATTTAGGTGTCCTTGTTGAAGCAATAGTAGCAGTAGCGCAGCGGCAGCCGGCTAATGCTTCCAACGGCTCATCGCGGGTTCGAAACCCGGCAGCATGCGCGTGTGGTTATTTTCGAATTTCTTTTTTGCAGCAAGACTTTTTTTTACAAATAAAGGATATATGCGTGATTAAATAAAAAGTAAAGGTTCTTTTTGTAAAAAAAGCATGCCACATCAGCCCCTGACAGCGGGTCCCAGCGGTCAGATACAGCGTCAACACGCGTTTATACGCAGCTTAGACCGTTTTGTAACACTTAGGCCCTGAATTGGTACTGAACTGCAAAACTTTTAAGTAGTGGTACCAATTCGTGAGTAGGTGCTGAAGTGTGGTACTAACATGCAATTAACTCCATTTTTCAACTATACATTCATAATCCAATGCAATGTATAATATGTTTATTTTTTCATATATTATTAAATCAAATGTTTCATACAACCACATCTTGGTGAAATATATTGCAACATAATTTTGCCCAAACGCACGGGTATCATCTACTCACTCCGTCACATAATATTAGAGCGTTTTTTACGCTCTTATATTGGGAGTACTTAACTATGTTTGGCGGTTTCTTTAATGAAAATCAACGAGGTGGCTGGTTGCTTAAAAGAAAATTACAACTGTTCTTCAGTTTGCATGGCTTTCGGGGCACAAGGCGTGGGCGCAGCTGCTTCTTCATGACGACCATGAACTCGAGCTTCTCCTCCAAGTCGACCTCCTGGCCGGCCGCTTCCTTCCACTCGAATTCTCTCACCATGTTGGCCACCAAGTAGAGCAGGTGAAGCACGGCGATGTTCAGACCGGCGCAGATCCTCCGGCCGACGCCGAACGGCATCATTCTGATCCCCGTGCTGCCTGCCACGTCCACCCCTTCGCCTGTCAAGAACCGCTCCGGAATGAACTCCATGGGCTTCTCCCACTCCCGTTCGTCCCTGCCCATCTCGGCCACCATGAAGTTCACCGTGGCACCCTTGGGGACGAGGTACCCGCCGACCTCCACGTCCTCCGCTGCCATGTGCGGCAGCACGAAGTGCACAGGCGGGTGCTTCCGCAAGCCCTCGAGAACCACCGCCTTGAGGTAAGGCATGCTCTGAATGTCTTCCTCGGAGACCTCTTCATGGCCGTCTTTTGTCCTGGCTTTGATCTCCTCGTAGAGCCTCTCCTGGATGGCCTGGTTCTTCACCAGCTCGGCCATGATCCAGTGCAGTGCGGTGGAGATGGTGTCAGCCCCGGCGGTGAGGAACTCCGAGCAGAGGTTGACCATCTCGTCGTCGGTGAGTGGGCGGTTGCCCTCCTCGGGGAGCCTGACGTCGAACAGCGTGTCCACGTACGTGTGCTCCAACGTGGTTCCCGGTTTGCTCCGCCTCGACTCGCGCTCGCCGCGGGGTTTCTTGTCCTTGTACTCCCTACGCGCGTCGATCAGCGGTAGGAACAGCTCCTTCTGCCGCCGGCGCAGGGAAAGCATTGTCCGGACGCGTCCGCGGAAGAGGTGCTCGCCGGCCGACGGGAGGAAGGCGAAGACGGACATCTTGCCGAACATGTATACCTGCTCGTGCTGCGCCGCGGCGATGGCGCGCACCACGTTCTCGTCAAGCCTCTCGCCGAAGCACATAATCAAGAGGAGGTAGAACACGGCGTACTGGAACGTGGGCGTGACCGGGGCAGGCGCCTCACCGTCGTCCGCCAGGCGCCGCAGCTTGTCGACGAGCACGCGGCGCGCCCAGAAGCGTGCGTGCGTGAACTGGCGGGCGCGTGACGGGTGCAGCGTCCCGGCGACGAGGTTGCGGCGCAGGAGGCGCCACACCGGCCCGTAGCCGGCGCGGGTCACGGAGTAATTGTCGTCCGCGCCGAGGATCCTGGCCGAGGCGAAGCTGGGGCGGTCGGCCAGGGCGGCCCCGCGCCGGACGAGCACCGTGTGTGCGAGGCGTCGGTCGGCGACGAAGATGGCCAGCCGCGACCCCACTCGCAGCGACACGATGGGGCCGTACCGCCTGACGAGGCGTTGGAGCAGGGGCTCCGCCTCGGCCGGCGAGCTGGTGAGCCCTAGCCACGCCGCGCTGAAGAGCAGCAGCAGGGACGGCGGGCCCGGCGGGAGGCGCCTGCCGTAGCCCTGAACACGGCGGAAACGGAGGAGTAAGAGCACGAAGAGGATCGTAGTCGCAACAAGGAAGAACATGTGCAGCGTTGCCATGGCGCTTGCTGCTGTAGCTAGCTGTGGAGCTAAGTCGGCGAGATGGGTGCCATATTTATAGGTCTCTCGTCTCGCTCGCGCGCGCGGTGCATGGGAACTTGGGAAGGGAGAAGGTGAGGGCGGATCACGGAAGATCCCGTCTTTGTCTCTGGCACACATGAAATGTAGACGTGGAAGAAGGCGATAATATAATTAATTTAGAATCATTTGCTAAACTAAAAAACAAATTAATGAATGTGAATCATGTCACGTGTGAGGCTGTGCCACCTAGTAATTCAATAATTAGATCACAAACGTGGAGAAAAGCCTGCTGCATGAGCCGATTGATTTCATACGCGGCTACGTATATTTTTTTTAGGGGAGTATATTTTAAATTGTATCAACGATTCGTGCCGAGAGAAGACTGCATGAGCCGCCGATTAATTCATACGTACGTAGCTATGTATAATCTTTACCTAATAATAAAGAGAATTGGGTTTCCGTCGTCCGTCGTCGCGACAGTTTTGCAAAAAAGTCCCTATGGTTTTAGATAATAGAACTCGCAGTCCTTTCTTTAGTGAATCTGGGAAAATGCTTCGGTTTTACAAAAAAGACCCTACGTTTGTTCGATATTCAGTCCGCGGTCCCTGATTCATCTTATCCAAAACTCCTCCCTTTCCAGCGACGGCAGCGATGGCGGAGCACGAGCAGGTGAGGGGCGGCGCCTTCGTCGGACGGCTAGCCACGGCGGAGGAGAAGGCGGACGCCATGGGTGCGGCTACAGACGAGGCGGAGGAGAAGGCGGACGCCATGGGTGCGGCTACAGACGAGGCGGAGGAGAAGGCGGACGCCGTGGGCTTGCTGCACGGCTACAGCCGAGGCGGAGGAGAAGGCGGACGTCGTGTGCGTTCATGGAGGATGGTACGCCGGCGCCGGCCGCCAGTCCTCTCTGGCCTCCTCCGTGGTATCCTTCTCAACCTCCGCTGCTCCTATCGTTATTTGGATGGAAAATTGGAGGCCGGCCGTGTCCTTCTCCAACACAAATTGATGTAGTGCCCGACCCGGATTTGATTGGCTGCTATAAGAAGCAAGGGTCCTCGACCGGAATCTCCATCAGGTTTTGCCCTTCGACCATAATCTCCATCATCCTGTCGAAATTGCAATTTTTGAACAAACATCCAATGTCGCCGCCAAGTTCGCCGGAGGAAGAAGCGCCGAGTTCGCCGGAGGAATAAGCGCCGAGTTCGCCAAAGGAACAAGAACGCCCGCCGAGTCCTGTGGTGGCTACACGAGAGGTATGTATCCCCTCGAAGCTACGCCACGGCGCGGTAGAGCCTGAAGTTCGTCAAAACTTGACCTGACTGTCACTGACGCCACCTTGCTGCCGCTGTTGCTGGAGATGAGCTGAATAGCAAGCTTGGTTGCCTCTTTGCTTCCACTTCACTGCTCTTCGACTATCTGTAATTGTAAAACACCTAATACGATTCTTCAGCACTTGATACCGGTGGTCATGGTCTTCTTCTCTTACTGTTGCGAGACTTGGTTTTAGTTAGTAATCTTGAGATCAAGTGTACTCGTGGATTGCTTAGATGGAGGACCACTGTTGGTTTTGTACTTAGATGCAATTGTGAATCATGTACGGTTCAATTCAGATTCATGTGGTATTTTTTCTAAATTTGTGCCTGCCTGAACATTATTACTATTAAACTGTAGGAGAATTTCTTTGCCGCATCACAAGAAAAACAATTTGAAACAGAGAACTGCACATTATGACTATCAAAAAAATTAGTGGACATGAAAGCAGTATAAATACTTGCACCGAACTGTATGATTTGTTGAGCCAAGTGTCGAGTCTGATATGGCATCTTTATGCTTTCAGAGAAGCGCATCTCTGAAATTCACAGTTTTGAACCAAAAGAGACACATCTAGAAAATGATTGCATGAGTGGTTCCAGTGTCATGTACGTCAACATGGTAAGCATGTCTTCTTTTCTGATTCTAAGTTAGTTGTAAAAGTATTCCATGCTACTATTTGTTGACCAGAATTGGCTACCAGGTTGGAGATTTGGGATTGGATGTTGCGCCAAGAGCGAGGGACCAAGGTGCTGAACTAACAGCGGGGGGAAGGTGATTCTTCAGGTACCAACATAGCTGTCGACTAGAGAATTTAGTTAACCGTTTGCTTTACTTGAAGCTCCAAATTGTAGTTATTTTATTCGTTCACTAATTTGGTATAATCCTAATCTAGGAGGATTATGATTGTATGATATGAGATCCTGACATTTAGCAATAATAAAAGTCTGACACTGAATGGTTATTCTCGGAAGTACAGTTGTAAGATCTATGATTCTATCTTCGACCTTTAACTGGACAGTACTAATTGGACATATAATTGATTATTTATGCACACCAAGATATTCTGTTTGTTTTAGTTTTTCAATCAGATTCATCTAGCCCTTTGTTGACTTTCTAATTGTTCCACGCTCTACCTCTGAAACTCAGAAATCAGAGAAAGGTCATTTGCATATCCCTATCTCTGACGAAAATTTGCTAGCGAGGAAGAGGACCAGAATGTTTTTTCTATTGTTGGGGATATACATAATACATATAGATAAATTTAGACCATTTATAACAGATATTTCTTGCTAAAAATATTAACTCTGTCCAGCAGTGGGCACTGTCAAGGTAATAACAGGAATTTGCTGAACCTAATTGAAAGAAAGAGGGATGGTAATCCGATTGAGAACATTCTCTAACTAAAATAGACTTACGAACAATCAACAATATCAAATTGTTTGATTAAAATACTGATTTAAGAATTTGGCGAATCTATAATTCTCTACATAATCACTTGGTGCATTGTTAGACCACTTGGGGACAATATCATCAATTTCTTGCATACTGCAATAATGCAAGTTTAAAAAGCCAGTTTCTTATGTTTCTTATTATCTCTGTGTTCAGCTAACTGCCAAGAATCATATAAGGATGCATCTAATGAGGTAGATTTTGTTTATGCATTTTTTAAGTGTAGGGATGCTGTATCTGATTAACAAAACATTGTTCAACCTTCTATGAGTCCACCTAGGGAGCTGCACAAATTTGGAACAACTTCCAGAACAGGCATCCAAGCATTTTGGTCTGCTACCAGTAAGCTGCCAAAGCAAGATAGCTGGGAGTCTGGGATGTCGAGTCGTCGAGCCGTCCAATGCCAAGTTCGCCGGCGGAAGGAGAACATCGGTCAAGCCGTCCGTCGCCTGAGGCGGCTACACCAGAGGTATGTCTCCTCTTGAAAGTTAATCGCCTGAGCTGTCCATCGCCTGAGCCGTCCATCGCCTGAGCCCCTGTTTCAGTTTATTTTTTCCACCTCGCTGCTCAACAGGTCCGTGGGTTACTACTCCTTTGCTCTTGCTGGTGACCGGCCTCCAGAGTAGCACTTGCTTGAGATCTGATCTAGAACTGAATTGTGCCCTGCTTTGCTGTGGTCGTATGCTCTGCGTCCACCGATTAGTTTCAGATACAGATTAGGACCAAAATTGGAGTAGGTTCAGTCACGCAAATGTTGTATCACTTTCTCATGGGTATTGTGCTGCTGAATTGCTTGTTGGACTGTTCAAACTAAAGTCGTCCAGTCAGTTTGCTACAGTATCCATTTGTTTACTTTGGAAGTTCTGTAGAATTTGGGCCTGGTCACTTTCGAATTGTCTGTGGTTTGAGATTAATCTTTCCGAGATGTTAGAGAGTGGGTCCAATGATGGATCTGCCCATCAGTGTGCAGAGGATCTTCTAATTCCTGCAGCTAATCTTGATTCATGGATATTTGTGTTTGCTCTGTGACGCACTATGTTTCAGTTTATTTTTTCTGAAAAATTGGCGCTACTTCTGATTGCTCACAATTTAAGTTTTGCTGATATACACTGGAGGCATTAAACCAACAACTTTCTCTGTTTTTTTATGCGTGCTGCTACAAATACAAGCACACGGCTTACAAACACACGGCTTCCGCTGGCTTGGCTAGCTTTGTACGCCCACTTTGCGCTACAAGTCGCCTTTCTATGATGTCTTACAATCTCATAGTACAGACCGTGCTCCACCTGAGGTACGCCCGATCTCATGCCAAGCTAACTACGGTTCTGTCGTTTTGAAAAAGGCATGAACTTTCCTTTGTGCCTGCAACTATAGGTTCCATCATCATTACCTTGCCTGTATATGGACAGCTTGCACTCTTTAGGACTGATAGATGTGAAATTATTAGATCTTTGCATCAATTACAGGAACAACACAATGTAAGATATGCAAGTTTATCAAGAGGAATGCAAAGAAAAAAAAAAGCACATGTATGGTTTATTTGGCATCACCAGCTTTTGTGTTTTCAGTGTACATCTTAGCCTATGTAAACTGCAAGTTGAATAAAGTGTGCTCTCTTTCTTTAGAATACTTTCTTTAATAAATGTACTCCCTCCGTTCGGAATTACTTTTCTCGGAAATGGATGTATCTAGAACTAAAATACATCTAGATACATCCACTTCTGCGACAAGTAATTCCGAACGGAGGGAGTAGAACATAGAAGCCTGATCTTAATAAGCGAGACCTCAAGCTGTTCTTTCAAGATAGATTCAGATCAAACCTTTTCAAAGTAAAGATCCCTCGGCCAGAGACTTAAGTTACTCCCGTGAGTACATACTAAGCTTTAGTAGAAAAACTTGTTGATTGACTAGAATCAACGAAATTTCGATGCAACCAACTGCAACAAGTGACAGCATGAACTAGCTATGAGCAATATTTATAGGGTACTACTAGCAACCGCCAAGGAATCCGTCACAAAAACATGTCAGGCAACTAGGCATGCGAGTGAGATGTGTGTCGGTAACATTGGATGTTTGTGTGTAAATGTAAATCAAGAAAAATGGTTCTTGGTATCTAGAGAAGAAATATACACACACACACACAGAGTAATTCATAGTGGATACAAAAATACCTATTAATGTTGTACGTGAGTTGACTCGACATGCTGCAAGATCTTCTGATTTGTTCTCTGAAGGTGGCCTCAGAGTATAGCGTTGCATATTCCTGAGGCAATTGTGATTCTCTGTTTTGTTAGGACTAAGATGCTTGAACATGTAAGCAGTACACTATCGAGCAATAGAGATCTTTCTCATGCTGACTACATGCTGCCATTTGGGCCATACACATTGTTTAGTAACTAATCAAAAAGTGTCAAAGGCTAGCTACCAAAGCAAATTTGAATCTGCTAACTATACTACTACTGCCACAACTAACCAAGGTTGGAGCATAAGAAAGGAGGGATTGCCAATTTGAATGCTAAGGACAAGCTTCCATACAGCGGCTGCACGTCCACCAACCGCCATGGTTGGAGCCTATGGGAGGAGGGGTGGGAGGGAACAGGGAGGAAGCAGGAGCCGCCCAAGGAAGACATAACGGCGCGGCCACCGGAAGCGTTATTGTTTCTACCCTTGTCTTCCGAGAACGAGGGGGACAAGGGAGGCGGCGGCGACAGTGGGGAAGAAGAATGGGGAACAGGAAGAAAGATTGAGTTCGTGCGTGTTGTGTGTGTGTGTGTGAATAAAAGTATTTCAATGAGCCAAGCCCAAAAATCAGTTCAAAATAAATTACAAATGAAATATAATATTTCAAAAAATGTTCGTCACCATAAAAAAGAGAATTAACTCAAATTTCTTAAAAAACACCTTCTCAAAATTAAAAAATATTCATGTTTTTCTGTACAACAATAAATAAAATTGATTGAAAGACTATGCCATACACAATTACTGTTTCATCGGAGAGCTGAAATAGGTCATGTTGAACATTGTTAGAATACGTCCAAATTTCATGGTCCAAAAAAAATACTCAGTGCATCCTTATTTCTGACGTTTGCAAAAATTGGATTAAAAAAGTGTTGCATAATGACATGTGGAGCAAGTTATATTTAATATTCCGCCCGGTGCAACGCACGGGTATTTGTACTATATATATATATATATACCCCTAATAATAAAGAGAATTGGGTACATAAGAAATTAACCCGCAGTGCCTGTCCATCTTTACTGCTTCTGGTCTCGGGCGCGACGGTAAGCTGGCCGGAGCGCACTGACGAGGGGGGCTCGTGCAGGAGGCGAAGACTGGCGGGGGAGTTTAGAGGGGCGGCTGATGTGGCCAATCTGAGGAGGCGGCGGTCTGAGCTCGCCGGAGCGCACGGACGACGGCTCTGCTTGCCGGCGGCGGCTGGAGGCGGATGGGGCTGGCTCGGAAGATCCCGTCGGGCGCGAGAGGAGGCTTGAGGAGAAGGCCAGACGTGGTTTGACGGGCGCGAGAGGAGCCTGGAGCCTGGAGGAGAGGGCCGCCGAGTTCGCAGGAGGAAGAAGCTCCGTGTTCGCCAATGTCTCGGGCGCTTCCTGTTCGAGAGAGAAAAGAGAGGTTGAGGAGAGCGAGAGAGGAGACCGGGATAGAAGGGGAGGGAGAAGCGCGGGGTGGGATGACTCACCGGCAGGGGCCTGCTGCAGATCGGAGCTCCATGGGGCGGCGCCATTGTTGTGGTGGGTCTCTTCCTGTTCGAGAGAGAAAAGAGAGGGTGAGGAGAGATGGGAGAGCAGGGAAGAGAAGCGCGAAGCTCACCGGGCGGGGGGTCCTGCTGCTGCTGCAGATCGGGCCTCAAGCTCCTGCGAGGGCTCTCGCGTCAAGGCTGCGGGAGAGGGGCGCCTGGGAGGGAGGGGGAAGCTGCGCTTTGTGGACGAGGCGCAAGGAGGCGCTCGGCCGCGTGGGATCTCTCAAAGATTTAATCCATCCAGCTTGACTACCTGGGCGTTAGCTGCCTTGCGCGAGCACACACGCGTCCACCGCTGGGACCCACGCACCGCCTACCTCATCTGCTTCAACCTTAGTCTGGTTGTAATGGTAGTATCATAGATAGTATCATGCATGCCAACTAGATAATTTTGATGAGGTGTCACAACATTAAATGAAGAAAGAAAGGGTGTAGTATCATATCATGATACCGTATCATATTAAATGCTAAGCTACCTTGTGTCATGCATGGCAATAAATAGAGTACTACATGATACTAATATATGATACTATGTATTAGGGAGGTAGTATCATATACTAGTATCATATGCATGATACTAGTATATGATACTCCCCGTTACAACCAGCCTTATCTCTTCTGTCCAGTTGTTTCTTTCTATCGATCCATCCACATGTGAGTATGTGACCTTATCTCTCCTCCATAGCAACCGTTGAGAAAAAACAAGTTCATGGGCCCCATGGTTCCAAGGTGATGTTCATGGAATGATCAGACATTTGCTTAGCAATCGGAACATACACAAACCTTCCTTTTCTTCAAAATACAAAGCTTAGATTTTGCATATTAAACTGGACCGGTACTGAATGTCTTCACAAAATGCCGAATAAAAATAGTACCTACGCACCGAATAAAAATGGGGTTGGTAACAGATCATCCACAGAACAGACTAAGAGGATGCTTGGATACGTTTTAGTCCCATGACTAAAAGTAGTGGGACTAAAACTTGCTAGCCTCACCCATGCTTGGATCCAAATACTAAAGAGAGTAAAATCAAGTTAACGAGCATTTATTATCCTCCAAACCCTTCAATCCAGAACTCGCATGTGTTAAATGAGAGGAGTTAAATGAGGAGAGAGAGGACTAATTCACATTTTAGTAGGGGTATCCCTGACTAAAACATTTTAGCCTCAAGACTAGTCTTAGCCCCTCTTTAGTCAGGGGTGCTTGGAACTTTAGCTTCTTAAAGAGACTATTTTTAGTCAGACTAAAATAAGTCCCTTGGATCCAAGCACCCTCTAAGATAGCTCATGGAAGACAATGCATATTGCCCTTCCGAAATTGTAGTACACACATGCTGAATATCAAACATTCAGTACAAATTATTATATGTTTGCTCCTCAGAAGATAAAACCAACATAAAACAAATTATCATCTTGCAATAAGTAAAATAGAGACTCCAGGTCCCAGCAAATTACCATGCCAGTGATGGCGGGCAGCGAGCCGGCTGCAGCAACGCGGGCTGCTGCACAACAATGGTTGTCGGTATTGGCGAGCCAGCTACAACGACAAGGCACACGAGGATAGATGAGGAACGACAAGTGTGATGACCTGTGTGAAACCTATAACCAAAGTATTGATGCATACAACTTTGACTAAATCTGTAACTACTAATAAATTACGGAACGCTTCTGCCCGCCCGTCGCATCATTTAGCAGAAAACCCCTTACTCTTTCTTGAAATCAACTCGCAGTCCTGGTTTAACTAATTCGAGAGAAAACGTTTAACTGTTTGCAAAAAAAAACCCTGTAGTTTTCTCAAATCAACCTGTGGTACAGGTTTAAGTGACTCGAGAAAAATAGTTTGTTCTTTACGGAAAACACCCTGACATTTGGTGTAATTAACCCACAGTCAATTGATAAGTTTTTCAAAATAGACATATCTTTTAAACTCTAAATTCAGTTTTAACATGTTTTATATGTAATTTGATTAAAAAATGTGTGTAGAATCTAAATATGATGTTATTTTACCTGTTAACATTTTTAAAATATCTATTAAATGTGCAACCTTAATCAATAATGCATGATCCGCCTCTCTTTAGTATCGGAATAGACCCGGATTGAAAATGAATACCTCGGTAAAATTGGATTGGAGACGAAAGAAATTGTCTACAACAACACATGGATGTGTCGGCAAAACCTCGCACGGGAAAAAGGAAAGCAAATTTCTCATCTTATGCGTAGAAAGAGACGCCTTAGAATTGACACATTCAAACACGTTGTGATTGTGTAAAGCATTGAAGCCACCGCCAGCAAGGGTGGGAAAAGAATAAGCGGCAACACAGATAGAATGCCCTGTTCAAATAAATAACACGGACCTATTGGGGTCTTGAGTAACGATTATTGTGTTAGGGACATGTGTTATTTTTTTTCTCCCGTTGCAACGCACGGGCTCTTTTGCTAGTAATAATAAAGCAAATTGGGTTTCGGCGGTCCGTCACGCACTTTTGCAGAAAACCCCCTGCGTTTTTTATGAATTAACCCGCAGTACACAGTTAAGTCAAACCGAACCGTTATTTTACATTTTTATGAAACCCCCCCTGACGTATTAGATAATTCACCCGCTGATTATATATAAGTCAAACACATGTTTTTTCTAAATTATCCATATCTTTTAAACCGTAACTCCGATTTTAACATGTTATATATGAAAATAGATTAGAAAAATGTGTAGAATCTGAATATGAAGTTATTTTGTTTGTTAAATATTTTTAAAATATTATTTTGGAAGATATTTAAGTCAAACAAATATTTTTCTTAATTATCCATATCTATTAAACCGTAACTCTGATTTTAACATGTTATATATGAAATTTGAATAAAAAAATATGTAGAATTTGAATATGATGTTATTTTTACCTATTAAATATTTTAAAAGTAAACTTGTAACCTATAGGGCACGCCCGTTTTTCTTTCATACCGCGACGATCTGGATTGCAAATAAACAACCACTAAAATCATAAAGAGATGAAAGAAAACATTGATAACCACACATGAGCACCTCTGAACAAACTGACAGGGGAAAAACAACATTTGAACACACTTTGGTTTGTGTGAACACTGAGGCCACTGAAGGTGAGAAGGAGGATAAGCGGCAACACAAAAATGATGCCTCGCTAAAATAAAGGGCATGAACATATTATGGTTATTGGGTTAAGAGTATCTGCTATTTTTTTCTCCCGTTGCAACGCACGGGCACTTTTGCTAGTTAAAGACTATTTATATATCGACAAATCTATCCACCAGTCGACTGTTGGTTTGTAACAGATCTGAACGACGCGATCGCCGTTGGAAGCGCATCTAGCGCCCGCTGCTACGCACGTCGCTGGCGGCAGTTTCCTTTTTTCTTCGGCCGTTTCCTTTTTTTCGGCAACTAATTAGTGTGCGCATTTAATTATTTTCCTTGTTCTATTCAATTTCTCAGTTTCCTTTTTTCTCAGTCGTTTCCTTTTTTCCGACCACTAATTTCTTAGTCCACGCATATGTTTCCTTTTTTTCTATTCAATTTCTCAAAAAAAGTGTAGACGCAAGGATTCGAACCTTCCACCTATAGCTAAATTCACAACTCAATAACCACCTGGGCTATCTTGATTTTTTGATTAAATTTCGTTCGATTTCTCTTTTGTATCTTTTGATCTCCGGCCAAAAAAGCTAAAAAGATCTCACGTGTGTGAATGGTGCAGAATATTCGGCAGGAAAATAGCATGATAACTCAAACATGGCGGACCTGATAACTTATGTACCCCGGTCCTGATAACTTAGTCGGCGAGGATGGGGTGGGGCAAGTCGCTGAAACATGCCACGGTAACTTCTGTGCAAATAACATGATAACTCATACATGGTAGACCTGATAACTTTGTCGGAGGGGTTGGGGTGGGGGTCTCGTTGAAACGTACGACGGTAACTTCTATGCAAATAACATGATAACTCACACATCGTAAACATGATAAATTATGTACCAGTCCTGGTAACTTTGTTGGAGGGGCCGGAGTGGGGGAGTCGTTGAAACATACCACGATAACTTCTATGCAAATAATATGATAACTCACACATCATAGACATTAAATTATGTATCCAATCCTAGTAACTTTGTTGGTGGGGTTGGGGTTGGGAGGGGGGGGGGGGGGGGGGAGTCACTGAAACATACCACGATAACTTCTATGCAAATACATGATAAGTCACACATCGTAGAAATGATAAATTATGTACCCAATCCTGATAACTTTATCGGCGGGGGTAGGGTGGGAGGAGTTTTTGAACCATACCACGATAACTCTTCTGCAAATAATATGATAACTCACACATCGCAGACTTGATAATTTGGCGTCTGTGGCGAGGGGGGGGGGGGCAACCCCTGTAATTTAAATGTAAATAGCTTGTTAATAGACGCATACTAAGCTGATAACTCACATACAAACGCCATTATAATTTTTGACCTGAATTTTTATTGTTGAAAAATATACACCCGGTAATTTCTATGTAAAAAGCATGATAATGTATACATCACAGATTTGATAACTAATATCTTACGTTTTAAACACCATGGTATCTTTCATCCAAGGGAAAAAAGTTTTTTAAACATTTTCATCGGTAATTTATGTGTTAAATTACCATACTTCCTCATGCCTTAACCTTTTTGTACTGTAGTTATCAGCCTTATCATGGTATAGTTATCATATTGCTCATACCCTAATTATCATGCTGATCATGCCAAAGTTACCAAGCCAAACTTTATTTATTTTCTGATATGGCAGAAATAAGAAAGGTTCAAATAACATTGTTTACCTACAATAGACAACAACAAAAGGTGGCTTAGTTGGTTATTAAGCTCAATAGGTATTGCATAGACCTAGGTTTGAATCCTCTTTCAAGCATTTTTATTTTATTTTCATATTATGCGGCGAAAAACCAGAAAAAACCATTAGCGATTTATCACGGTTTTTGAGAGAAGGAAAAAAATCAGTGGAAAGCGAGCGTGTGAAGATAGCGAACTAATCGTGCGGATCTGTCGCTAACGACCAGTCGACTGGTCGTTAGCACAGTCTTTTATATATTACTGTATAATCAACTATTCGCGAGGATCACGTTCGCGGCGCCATATCTGGCGCACACTCCACAAGATCAAAACCGCTGATACCCTAGCTGTTCTCGAGTGATCCGGGGAATGAGACCGGCGAAACGATGGAGTTTCGATTCATATTACGTAGTACTCCATGTGCTAATTTTCATCGCGATCCCATTGCACACACACATGATTTTTTTAGGTCAGACACCACACCGCACGCCATGACACATTCACACTTGAATCCAGTCATACCTATTAAGAGCATCTCTAGCAGACCCCTTAAACCACAGAACTGAAAACCGCGGCCGAACAGACCCCTTAAACTTAAACTGTAAAATCAAATATTCGCGTATATTCTTCCTCACATCTTCTTCTTCCTCTCGCCCATGTTCATAGTCAGCTCCCGTTGCCGTAGTCACCGAATCAATTTAGGAGCCAGCTCCCCATTTGCGGATGGATCCAGGAGGTAGCGAGCTCGTCCTTGCCCGGCTGGATCCAGGAGCTTGCTAGCTAGCTCGTTCGTGGCCGGATGGATCCAGGAGCTAGCTAGCTCGCCAGTGGCCGGATCGATCCAGAATTGCTAGCTAGCTAGCTAGCTCGTGTGTTGCCGGATCGATCCACGAGCTTCTTTGTCGTCGTAGCTACTCGAGTTTTCAGCGACGACGGTCGCGAACGGATGGGTGGCTGTCCGGACGGGTGAGGCGGCTTCCCGAATGAGCAGGGCGGGGCCGGTGTAAGACAATAGGTTTGGGGAAACCGGCGCAACTCATTAGGGGTGGCCTATCACATACATACAATGAGTGTGTACAATGTTACAATATACGTACACGTATATAAAAGCTATACAGTCTAACACCCTCCCTCAATCTTAGCCACTTTCTAAAGAATGTAAAAGGGTAAGATTGCGCCTACAGGCCTCAAACTGTGGTAGAGGCAACGGCTTGGTGAAGATGTCTGCAAGTTGATCCTTGAAAGAAATGAACTTGATCTGTAGTTGCTTCTGAGAGACACGTTCCCGCACAAAGTGATAGTCAACTTCAATGTGTTTCGTTTGGGCTTGGAATACCGGATTTGCATAAAGGTATGTAGCACTGATGTTATCACACCAAAGAATAGGAGGCTGTGATTGAGATATACCCAATTCCTGAAGCAAAGACTGGACCCAGATAATCTCTACAGTAGCATTAGCCACAACCTTATACTAAGCTTCAGTACTACTACGTGAAACAGTAGCCTGTTTCCGAGCACTCCAGGCGATCAAGTTAGAGCCAAAGAACATAGCATAGCCCCCCGTGGATCGCCGATCATCCGGACTGCCAGCCCAGTCCGCCTCAGAATGCGCCGAGAGGACCCCACAGAGGGGTTCGGTCGAATATACTGTCCGTGAGACACGATGAATCGGATATAGCGCAATATGCGCTTAACAACAGACCAATGAGTGTCGCGAGGTGCTTGCAGATACTGACAAACTCTATTGACAGCAAAGGAGATATCTGGTCTCATGATCGTAAGGTACTGAAGACCACCAACAATGCTTCTATATACCGTCACATCAGCAGAAGATAGAAGCTCACCATCAACAGCAGTAATCTTGTCAGTGATAGACATAGGTGTAGTCGTCGGTTTGCACTTAAGCATCCCATCCCTCTGCAACAGATCCAAGGAATACTTTTTCTGCGTCAAAACAAGTCCATCAGTCTGAGAAGCAACCTCCACAGCAAGGAAGTAGTGAAGCTTCCTAAGATTTTTGACAGCAAAATCAGCACCAAGAGACCGAACAAGAGCAGTAGCAGCCGACTGAGAAGAACTGACAAGAATAATATCGTCCACATAGACCAGCAAGTACATAGTGACCGCATGTCTCTATAGGAGAAACAATGATGAGTCAGCAGTCGATGATGCAAAACCATGAGCACGAAGAGCTGCAGCAAGACGAGCATGCCAAGCACGGGGAGCTTGCTTCAGACCATAGAGTGCTTTGGTGAGCCGACATAGATGATCAGGACGATCAGGATTAGAGAAGCCAGGGGGCTGTCGCATATAGACCTCCTCCTCTAATACACCATGAAGGAAGGCATTCTGCACATCAAACTGACGAAAAGACCAACCCCGAGTAACTGCAAGAGAGAGAAGCCTAATGATAGTAGGTTTAACCACTGGACTGAAGGTGTCTTCATAGTCAAGACCATAACGCCACTGAAAACCTCTGGCAACAAGACGCGCTTTGTGGTGCTCAATAGACCCATCAGAATGTTTCTTCACCTTGAAAACCCATTTAGAATCAATGATGTTAACTCGTGGTGGTGGAGGAACAAGAGTCCACGTATTATTATGAAGAAGAGCGTGATACTCCTGCTCCATGGCCTCTCTCCAATGAGATATGCTCATAGCAGCTTGATACGTACGTGTCTCAGAGGACGGATCCGCACGAGCAGCAGTCAGACACGCAGCAAGCCAAGCAACTGTGTCGTCATGACATTGATTGGGTTAAAAAATGCCACATTGGTTGCGTGTATGTGGTCGTTGAGGAACTGCAGGAGCCATCAAGGTGGAAGGTGCAACCCAGAAGGACTCAGCCGACAAGGGACTGCGCGACGACGGCGAAGATGGCCCAGTCAGCGAGGAACTGGGCGACGACATCGGAGATGGCCCAGTCGGCGACATCGACGGAGATGGCCCAGTCGACGAGGGGTCGGGCTACAGCGGACTGCTGGGCGACGAAGACAGCTCCGGAGAGCCGGACCGCAGCGGTGAAACCGGCCCAGACTCCGGGGCAGGCGGGCCCTGAGGCGACGCTAGCCCAGGCTCGGTGGGCGTAGTAGGCTGGATGGGAGGCGAGGCCAGCCCAGTGGCCGTGGGCATCACAGGGTCGGCCTAGCGTGGATGGGCATGCGGACCGAGGCCATGCAAGGGCACAGTACGCTCATCATGATCAGCAGCCGACATCGACGAGGGAGACAATGGTGGCTCCAAAATTTCCAAATGAGCCCCACGTCCAGTGCCTGCACCATGGTTAGGCAATAATACATGAGAGTATGCAATATCATCAAATTGGTCAGAGGCAGTGGAGGATGAATGCATGGATCGTGGTTGAGTGGTGGACACAGGAAGTTTGGCAAAGGGAAAAACATGCTCATCAAACACGATAGCCCGAGATATGTAGACACGATTAGTGGGAACATGAAGACATTTATATCCTTTGTGAAGAGAACTATAGCCAAGAAAGACACACTTTTTGGATCAAAATTCCAGCTTACGTTTGTTGTATGGGCGTAGATGCGGCCAGCAAGCACACCCAAAAACTTTGAAGAAAGTGTAATCAGGTTGTTCATTAAGGAGAAGTTCAATGGGAGTCTTCATGTTTAAAACATGAGTGGGAGTACGGTTGATAAGAAAACATGCTGTGGTGAAGGCATCACTCCAAAACCGAAAGAGAACCGATGCATGGGCCAAAAGAGTAAGACCAGTTTCAACAATATGACGATGCTTATGTTCAGCAGAATCATTCTGCTAATGTGTATGTGGACACGCTAAACGGTGAGCGATCCCAAGCGATTGAAAGAAGGAGTTGAGGTTGCGATACTCACCCCCCCCCCCCAGTCCGAATGAACATGAACAATGTTATGCTTGAGAAGGCGTTCAACATGTTTTTGAAACTGAACAAAGATATCAAACACATCAGATTTACGCTTAATGAGATAAAGCCATGTAAAGCGACTATAAGCATCAACAAACTGATATAATAATTATAACCACTGACAGAAGTCTGAGCAAGACCCCATACATCTGAAAACACAAGTTCTAAAGGATGTTTCACCTCACGATTAGACTCTGAAAAAGGAAGTTGATGACTCTTCCCCTACTGACAAGCATCACACACGGCTACATCATTATTACTAGACATGCTAGGAAGCTCATGACGACGCAAAACATGACGAACGATAGGTTTGGCTGGATGACCAAGACGAGCATGCCACTATGACGGGGATACCCGAAATCCACTGTAAACACGAGCGACGCCAGGATGCTCTAGACGATAGAGGCCCTGGCGCAGGCGCCCGCTAAGAAGAATGCCCCTCGTGCCCCGATCCTTAACAAAAAGATCAAAAGGATGAAATTTACAAAGCACATTATTATCACGAGTGAGTTTAGGAACTGAAAGGAGATTATGTGTCACATATGAAATTCTAAGTATATTGCAAAGCTGAAGACTCCTATTTGAATGTCTAGTGAGATGAGATGCTTGACAAATATGAGAGATGTGCATACTTGCTCCATTGGCGGTGTGAATCTTGTCAGAGCCATGATAGGGTTCACGAGTATGAAGTTTCCCCATGTCACTCGTCAGATGCTCCGTTGCCCCAGAATCCATGTACCAGTGTGGGTCGATGGAGTAGGACTGAGTGTGCCCTTGTTGCTTCGGTGGCGCCGGGCGATCAGCCAGGGAAACCTGACGCACATAATTGCTCGTATCCTTGCCATCATTGACGAGGCCAAGAAAGCTCCGCTAGAAGCGTTTATGACACTTAGAGGACCAGTGCCCCTCAAGGCCACAAAGTTGGCACACACGCCGACCACCATCCCCTGGTAGGGTTGCAGACGGAGGGGGAGCCAAGGAGGACAAGGACAACGCAGCAGCGGGCGCTTTTGACGAGGCACCAGAGGAGTTGCGGCCGCCTTTGGTGGTAGCGTTCGCGGGGAGAGTCCCGTGGCTGCTCTTGGAGCGGCGAGCCTCGACACGTTGCTCGGTGAGGAGGAGGCGAGAAAAGACCTCATGCGCCATCATGGGAGTCGAGTTGCCCCGCTCTTTGATGATCTCGAGCAAAGCATCATACTCCTCGTCAAGACCATCGACGATGAAGGAGTTGTACTCGGAGTCGGTGAGCGGCTGTCCTATGGAGGCCAACGTGTCAACAAGACCCTTGACCTTGTTGAAGAACTCCGTGGCCGTGGATTCAAGCTTCTCACACTCGCCAAGATGACGACGAAGCGCGGAGACACGAGCCTGCGACTGCGCCGCGAACAAGCGCCCGAGGATAGTCCATGCCTCATGAGACGTCTTGGCAAAGACGATGAGCCCAGCAACAGCCAGGGTAAGCGACCCCTGGATGGAGGAGAGGTTCGCCTGATCCTGGCCTGTCAAAACACGATGTGCCAGATTATAGACCGGGCCGTGCATGCTGTCCACCAGCGCGGGGGGGGGGGGGGGGGGGGGGGCAAGGGAGAGAGCCGTCTATGTAGCCAAGCAGGTAATGGCTCCCAAGGAGCGGAAGGACCTGCACACGCCACAAGATGTAGTTGTCCGACGACAACTTGATGGTGATGAGATTGCCGAAGTGAAACAGCAGCGGCGGCAGCGAGCCCGTGGAGTAGACTGCCTGAGGCGGATACGCCGTGGAGGCAGATGGCGCCATCGTGGACGCGGCCAACGGCGCGGACGCCGCAGGGGCAGGGTGCATTGGTGCCGAGTCTGATGCAGAGAGGCCGGACATCCAGGCCGACGCGGGCGCCGCCAGCGGAAGAGCGGGACGTCGGCGGCGAGGAAAACGGGCGATGAGGCAGCCGTGTGAACCATTAGCGCATGCCCTGACGACGAAGCAGCCAAGGGCTGAGTAGCGAAGAGGGAGCAGACGCTCCTGTCCCGATCGGGGAGGACTGCACCGCGGCAGCATCCAGCGGACGGGAAAGGAGAGCCACGAGGGAGGCCGGCAGGAAGCCGGCGTTGGAGGAGCCGGAGGCGGCTGCGCACGACATGGCGACGGCGGCGCGATCGGAAAGAGGCGGCGGCGGTGTCGGCCGAGTAGGGTTTGGGCGGAAGCAAATTTCACCTAGTGTGATACCATGTAAGACAATATGTTTGGGAGAACCGGCACAACCCTCTAGGGGTGACCTATCACATATATATATAATAAGTGTGTACAATGTTACAATATACACACACATATGTAAAAGCTATACAGTCTAACAGCCAGAGACGGATGGTGCGGCGGCCGGGGACGGACGGGAGGCGGCCGAGAGCGAGCTATGAAGATTCCAATGGCACTTTCGCGTATACAGGACGCCCTCGGGTTGCCTCC
This sequence comes from Triticum timopheevii, assembly GCA_963921465.1. Lineage (NCBI taxonomy): Eukaryota > Viridiplantae > Streptophyta > Magnoliopsida > Poales > Poaceae > Triticum > Triticum timopheevii. The sequence goes on from OY997262.1 coordinate 452,467,678, forward strand.
GAAATCCTTATTTTCATGGGTTCGGCCGGTATGTTTTTACAGGTCAGAGTCGTTTACGAGTTCTATTCGGGTCGTTTTTCCGCGTAGAACTGTAAATAGGCGGTTATTTTACAATTTCATGTGTTTTAAGGGTCTGTTAGGATGCTCTTACATGGACCCAAATAGCTGGCGAACGTTTCCATAAAGGGATATCATTTACAAACATTTTTCCTTCCAGTTTTAGTTAGTGAATTTCACTCTTTACCCCCATAGTTGTGCATTTGTGGTACATATTATCCCATTTAGTCAAATAAAATCAGAAATAAACTATATATATATATATATATATATATATATATTAAATTTCAAACAAGGTTTTACCTAATTTTGGTATTCTGCATGTTCCATTAGAATAGCCCGGTGTGTTAGGTCTATGTGGTGCGTCAAAGTATGCAAATATCAGAAGGTTTCATCCACAATAATGCGCGTCCTTCTCATCACCATCTGGTCGATTCCTAGTTGTTGTCCTGATATTTTTTTAGTCTCAATCATCACCTCACACCTTTCCAAATGACATGCATCAGAAAAACAGGGTCTAATTTTTTTTAAATGGGTAATCTAGATGACTTTTCAATAGATGGTATAATTAGTGCCACAAATGCATAATTAGATCAGATAAACAGGGTCTAGAATTTGAAATGCAATTTTTTTTCCAGAAAATTGTCACCACATGATTTTGATCGGACGACTGTTGGGCGTTCCGCCACATGATTTTGATCGGACGACTATGCGGGTGTTCCCTGCGACCTCCTCCCCAGGGAAAATTCCCCAGATAACATTACCAATTAATAATGATGCCAAACTTGGTTTGGTGAAGTCAGTGTAGCACTACAGGAAAAACATACATTCACTATAGGAAGATTATAAGTTGTCATGTATCTAGATGAAAGCCGGGCGTAAATTCACTGGTACTCAACTTACAAGCGTATAAGCTGAATAGAGAAAAAAAACACGACAAACAAAGTGACCTCGGCTTAGATTATGACAAGCCAAGCCTAACCAAGAAAATGCTCGGTTTATATAAAATGATCACATATACCACAAAAAGAGCTTGTTAATAGTTCTTTATAGTTGTTTGTTAACAATACAATAAATAATACCATTAACATGCATCAAAATTGTGCTTTCCTTTCTACTAATACTAATCATTATCCCAAAAATCCACACTTCGTCGTGGCAGCACGGTCGATCATGTGTTAACACTAAATCTGCATGAAACGATGAAATGATTGCCAAGCTCATAAATGAGATGAGGTAAGTGATAGATCCTTCGGATCGGAGTAGGCTAGATCATCCGGTGAACCTACCTTCTCCAGGCGCAGATGAGGAACTCCCGGTGCCGGCCATGGTGACGGTGGCCGGTGATGGCAGGGAGTGGATGGCGGCGGTGTGTGGGCAGTGGCGGCGGCGGAGCTTCCCGTCACTGTCAGCGCTAGACCTAGATCGGGTCGGGGTTTTCGGTGGGGAGCCTGGCAACGGTGAACCTCGTACTGCGTGCCGCCGGCCCCCACCTCTTTATGTAGCGCTGCGTGACAGGGGCCCGTCAACTATATTGCGGTTGGGCGCCCCCGATCAGGGCGCGGATCAGGGGTCCGGTGGGCCGTTGGGCCCACACAGGAGAGATCAACCTAACAGTAAGGAGACCAAAAATTAAATATATACCTGAACCTGTTTGAGTCCCAACACCGTGTTATCAGTTTCATTGATGAAATCTTGTCAAAAGGAGTTTCATTATGCAATGAAATTGGGAGCTATGTCATAAAGAGAGACCAAACAAGCTGATATTTTGTCCAAAAGGACCACCTGCCCAACGAAATTGCTAGAAAAGACCCCCGCCGGATGAAATTGGCAAAAAAGACCCACTCAGCCGTGGCGGCAGGCGCGCCAGCCGACACGTGGCACCTGCCGCCGCATCGGTAGGCGGCACCACTGTTCATGACACTGTTTACGCGGGGAGACCGTTTAGGCACAGCAAAACGGCAACGGACGCGACTAAACAGTGTTGCCGCCATAGGCGGTAGCATTATTCACTCAAAGCACAGTTCACTGTTTCCGGTGATTCAGGTAGTGCGGTGCGGATAGCTAGCATGCATGCACGGGAAAAAAAATTCGTCGTTGCGTGCATGGCTGGATATGGTCATTTCGAGCAGTGTACTACCGAACAAAACCAAGTTTTTTTAAGGAGCCAAACAAACCAAGCTAGATTTTTTTGAAAATTATTGTTCATCCATATGAACAGTGAACAGTGCTTTGATTGAACAGTGTTGCCGCTGTTAGAATTAATCCGAGGCACTCCGTTGATCTACCGAGGACCAAGCAATCATACAAGCACGACACCGAGATTTGTTAACGAGGTTCACCGATATGGCTACATCCCCGGGGCATGACTACGGGCGCTCCTCCCCATGACACCGTCACAATACCGCACCCCGGCCGCCCGGGCGCCGGCACACACCGCCGGCTCCCCCGCGTGCCCGTGCTATTATGTTGGCATAGGTTACATCGTGTGTCTACCCCGCTATATAAGAGAGGCCTAGGATACAAGTGTCCTACTAGGACACGACTCCATATCCTGTCTACACACCGTACGACTCCAAGTCCAACTGTAACCTAACTTGTACAATAATATTCGACACAACTCTAACAAACTCCACCTTGGCGAATATTCTCCACCACCTTGAATTCGTCCGTGCGTCGAACCTTCATGTACATTGGACTTGAGATATGCCATGAGCACCGCTGCTACTCCCAGACTCCATGTGACTCCACCTGCAACTGTAGTCCCTTCTTGTTTTCTTCACAGTCAACACTCGAGCGAAATTAAGTTCCTCATTACTCTACTTTGTGCTTCCAACTTCCAGAGAATCCGTTCAATGCCATCACACACCGACCACTGTCTGCGTGAAAGTGAACAACTCACATATTGGATGCCACATATAAGAGTTGCCTGAACCCAACGTCATCGCTCTTTCTTGACTGCTTGTCTGAAACTTGAAGGAATTTCACCGTCGCCCTATGTCACCCCGAGTCAAATTCGCAGTTGTCTCACCCTTCTTCCGGATAGTCTCTGGCATGTCCCACAACTATAGCACTCCGCCTCCTTCTGTATTTGTCATCCGCACTTTGCCGTGTGCACTGAACACCACAGAATATACAGCCATGTACTCTCTCTGTTTTGACAATTCCAGACTTCCCGTCACTTTCTCAGATTCTCCATGGTCAACTCTTGTCCATCAACCGGCACCGATAGACCCAGTCACCAACTTGAATCTGGTACTCGTCAACACTGCTTCAGCACCCCTTGCACAATTTGCCTGACCACATGTCTGACCACCAGTGCCTTGGCCTGTCGCTGTGTCCCGTGCTTACCGCACGCATCGCCGCTATCACCGCGCCGAGCCTCTGCTGTCCTGGTCGAGTCTCTAGGGCCGCGGACCCACACCACTCAAACCCCTACTGCAGAGAACCACCGATCATCACCGACCGATGCCGAGTATCACGTCTCCATCAGACCACTGGTACCAAGTCCGATCCACGTGTCTCTCGCTATCCCGCTGAAATTGGCTTCGACTCTCCGAATTCTTACGCCGTAGCCCCTCCATCAGCACAGAGTGTAGTCCTCCATCAGACTCTAACTCCACCTTCAACATGACTCCATGGTGGTTGTACGTGCCACCCTACCCACGCCCTGTTGACTTCAAGCTCTCATGTGTACACAACCTTGAATCAACCCCGCGCCATAGTCTCGTCGAAGCCGCACAAGCCCTCAGGCCTGCACCACGTGTTTCCACGCCCAGAAGTCGGCCACTATCAGCATCACGCTCATATGTCGTCGTCGCTGAAATCACCACCGTCTTCTAATTTGACCAACATCCATGTCAGTCCATCAGACAATCCAGTCCGACCCAGCCGAAATTATCGGACTGCAACCATGCTCCACCCTGCGCCGTGTCCGCCAGCACATCTCCGTGCATTGCTTGACGCCCTGTGTTTGCATGATCCTTTACGGTGCGCTCCAGGCTTCCAAATCATCTTCCACGAATCCGCAATCATCACATGATACTACCATCTTAGCATGCTTGACTTCCCGCAATGACTTCAAACATCCCTGTTGTGCCAGCAAAATTTCCATCCTTGTCTACCACGATTGACCCATGGAAATAACCAAGCTGCAATACTTCCCATGCATGTGCCTTTGATCCAAGCCATGCTCCACGTAATGCACCGCTCGTAGCACAACACCCGATGCCATGTAGTTTGCTGCCAAAGCATCTTTCTGATGGGCGCTCATCATGATGAATTTTTCCGCTGATTGATTTCTTGTGCCTTGCACCATCTCGAGCGATCTACTACCAGCTTTGCCTCGCACAGGAAAGCCAGCCACTCTGTGCGTCCTTGCAGCAGCACCTGGCCTAGCCCCGCCTGGGCCTCACGCCTCTGTTGGACTGCAAGTTTGGCCTGACCCATCCCACGCAGCTTCGCCCTGCCTGGGCCTCATCACGTACAGGCCGCCACCTTGCACTGCTCCAACTCCGTTACGCTGCTGCTGTTTGCACGCGTGACGCGACCCACTCCCGATTTGATCGAACCGATCTGACACGCCGCCGCATAAGCATATCGCCGAGATTGATTCCTTTTTTCCCAACAAATCTCTGTCTGATCCGGCGTAGCACGACTGAACATCACATCGACCTGCAGCTTCCCTGCGCTCTCTACGCATGCACACGTGACACGGCTGAGCACCCACGCGCAGCACCGATTGATCTGATCTCGTGGAGTCCAGCTGCTGCATGTCATCCCGATCTCGTCGAGAACTTGCGCGATTCCGCCGTCGCCGTACGCTAGGTCACCTGCTGCTCTTTCCGATTGCTGCTGCTCCAAGTACTCGCCAACTTCCAGATCGCTCTCAACCACGGTTTCCGTCCGCTGATACTCGTTCACCGCCGCGGCGAACCAAACAGCAAAACGAACTCCGTGTCCTCTAGATCAACAACTATAACCTCAAATCGAACCTTGCTCATGATACCACTTGTTAGAATTAATCCGAGGCACTCCGTTGATCTACCGAGGACCAAGCAATCATACAAGCACGACACCGAGATTTGTTAACGAGGTTCACCGATATGGCTACATCCCCGGGGCATGACTACGGGCGCTCCTCCCCATGACACCGTCACAATACCGCACCCCGGCCGCCCGGGCGCCGGCACACACCGCCGGCTCCCCCGCGTGCCCGTGCTATTATGTTGGCATAGGTTACATCGTGTGTCTACCCCGCTATATAAGAGAGGCCTAGGATACAAGTGTCCTACTAGGACACGACTCCATATCCTGTCTACACACCGTACGACTCCAAGTCCAACTGTAACCTAACTTGTACAATAATATTCGACACAACTCTAACAGCCGCCTCCTGGTGTGGCGGCAACACTGTTTAGTCGCGTCCGTTACCGTTCTGCTGCGCCAAAACCGTCCCCCCGCGTAAATAGTGTCATGAACGGTGCTTCCACCTACCGATGTGACGGCAGGTGCCACATGTCGGCTGGCGCGCCTGCCGCCACGGCCGTGGGTTTCTTTTTCTTTTTATCAATTTTATCCGGCGGGGGTCTTTTCTAGCAATTCCGTTCGGCAGGTGGTCCTTTTGGACAAAAAATCAAACAAACCAACTGGCTCGACTTGGTCGCCAAGCTTCACATCATATTGGACCGGACTCAGGCTCTAGGCAATTAACAACCTTTTCAACTGTCTGATGAAGCACGCACACGAAAGTACATGCAAATAAAATTGGCATTTCATTCGACATCGGAGAACAAGCAAGCATAGCATGCATGGAACGTTTACATTGGTTGACACACATACCAATTATTGCGCTGGACAATAAGAGACGAATTAATTATTCATCCTTACCTCCATGAGCACATGCACATCACATGCCACACTTGTAGAGTGTATCCAAATGACACATGGTCTCCACCCTAATCCGGATTGACAAACGCGCAACGGTTTCGGACTTCTCCCTGGGAGGGGTCCGTTATCGGCCCGAGGTTACCCATCTTGATCATCGACTGCGCGAAGGCCTTGAAGAATGCGTCTTGGCTGCCTGCAAACCGGTCGACGATGGGTGCCGTCGTCCCTGTTGCGCCGGGGTCCGACTTGAGTTCCTGGTCTGACTGGAGGAAACCACGGTTCACCTCAAGGTTGGTGAAGTAGTTCTTGTCGAACCTGTCGGGGGTCGTCGGGTCGAGGTCATTCAGGGACGATCCAACGCCATTCCTTGGGCATCTCTGTGACAAGAAGGCCCGGTAGGCCGGGTTGAGGGTTGGGTCGGGCCGGTTCGTCCCGCTGAAGTTGTACAGCCGGTCCGTGACGAACTGGCATTGCACACGGCCGAAAGTGTGGGCGCCTAGACATTAAACAAAGCAGACAAGGTTAATATTGGACGTGAGACCATATACTCCATCTAAAAAAAAACTCCGTCTCGATTTATAAATCAGTAACTGAAGTATACATCTAGGAGCAATGCTATTCTTACCTACACATTCTACAAAATGTTTTACACACTAGTTCATTTTGTGGCAGTTACCTAATACTAGTACGTAAAGATTTTGTACTAGTTTTTTTATTCTAAAAAAATAGAAAATAATAGTACTAGTTTTCGATGTTATTTTGTGCGCGAATTTGGTTACCTGAGAGGGCGACCAGGTCGGTGTTGTCAAGCCCGAGGTCGACGAACTTTTGCTTCAGCAGCGGCAGGCCGTCGAATGGTCCTGGTAGGTTCCCGGCTTCCTGAAAGTTGGACGTGAAGCCGTCGAGCCTCCCTAGCAACACACCCCACCCTGGTCCTCCGGACTGCATAAACATATAGCAAAATCAGCAGCCTTGCCAGTTCATTTGCTGGCCTATATATGTGTGTCCTTTAATTGTTTGTGCACCGACAGACGTACACACTACACAAGTCACACGACTCGTCGGATCATGCATGAGCCTGGAACGCTAGCTACCTTAGTAGTCTGATAACTGTAGTACTTGACTTAACTAGGTCGATCGGGACGTACGTACCAGCTCGACCGAGATCTCGGCGGCGAGGGCGAGGATGTCGGCGCAGGAGACGATGCCGGGGCAGGCGGCCTCCAGGGCGGCCTTGGCGGCGTCAACGACGTTGTAGCCGCGCGCCGAGCCCTTGTTGGGAGTCGCGTCCTTCTCAGTCTCCATGCCGTCGAAGGTGTCCAGCAGCAGTGAGGCGTCGCAGCCCTGCACGAAGCAGTCGTGGAAGTGGAGGCGCATCAGGCTGGCGAAGATGCGCGGGTCCGACCTTTGCGCCTGCACCAGGACACGCTGCACGATCTTGTACGCGCCGGGGCACGTGTCGTCGTAGTAGTCCACGCACAGCTCGTCCGCCGCCGCCCCGCCGGCGTGGAGGAGGCAGACGGCCGCCAGCAGCACGGTCAAGGTGGCGAGGGCGATTGGGGACGAAGAGGAGGAGGAAGAAGCCATGTTCGTGAGAGGCTGATGAGTGAGCACTGTGATGATACGAGAGCTGCATTTATAGGCCAAGTTCTAACTTGATCGTACTTCCTCCATCTCAAAATAAGTGTATCAAGTTTGTATTAGCTTTAAATTGTACTTAAGGTGAGACGCTTATTATGGGACGGAGGGAGTAGACATGCATTCTCGATGCGGAATTACTACCCAGACGATAAATAGCAGCCGAACATTGGACGATGCTTGATCCAGCCGTTGGCCTCCACTTTGTCCAACGCATGCATGGCTGGATCAGTGCGATCGTGCACAAATCGGCTGCACAACATCGTGTGTATAGCAACACTCTTCTCGATGTTGCATGTTTTACGTCTTGGGCGGGGTAGGAATATGATAGAATTTTGTATGGATTGGATGGATGCGCCCCAACTGCAATATATCAACAACTTGCAAAAGAGGGAGCAATCAGTTCAGCTCCGTGGACTACTTTTCAAACTGTGTCCCGATGCTTTCTTTGATGTCCCGATGTGACTGAATAATGTCGCTAGTTATAGCTACTATCACATGCTTGCAACCGTATGTGCGGGGTGTCTGCTGTTCTGGTTCAGTCATGTGTTGGGTGGTGTATCGTGTTCAAGTAGCTAGAGCGACGCGAGATAAAGAAACATTGTTCTTGGATTTCCATATGCACTTGAGCTATTCTAAATGTGAATATATAGATTCCAATCAAGCAAACAGGAGAAGGTGGTCCTTTTGTCTCTCTGCTCCATGCTCAAACACAGCTACGTTTCTGGCCTTTTGGGTAATATATGTTGGCTAGTTTGGACTTTGCAGCTAGAAAATGAGGGTAGAATGAAGGTTGGGAAATTTCAGGCGACCAAGGATAAGACATTAAAAAGAGCGTCGGATTGGATTAAAAAGTATGCTTCTAGTGGTATAAAGGAATCTCAAACCAAGGGTGTTCTGCAAGCGCTCCCAGTGTATGCCATGGGACATTTTAAATTTCCAGTCTCATTATGTGAAGAACTTGCTCAGATTATAAGGAATTTCTGGTGGAGAGACGAAGATGTTAGAAGGAAAACACATTGGCTAGCTTGGGATAAACTAACAAAACCAAAAAGTCAGGGCGGCATGGGGTTCCGTGATCTAAGGTTATTTAATCAAGCACTCTTAGCTAAACAAGCCTGGAGGTTATTAGTGTACCCGAACTCGTTGTGTGCTATGGTTTTGAAGGCAAAATATTATCCCAGTGGTCACATACTGGATACGGTTTTCCCGCAAGCCATGTCCGTGAATTGGCAGGGTATTATGCATGGACTGAAACTGTTAAAAAAAAGGGTCATATGGAGAATGGTCGATGGCAACAATGTCATTTGGAGAGATAATTGGCTTCCAAGAAATTCAGGCCTAAATGCTATAGCAAAAAAGAAGCGTACTAGACTGAAATGGGTGTTCAAATTATTCATGAGCGGGACTAAAACATGGGATTAAAATTTGATTACGCGGCTATTTTTTTCATGATGCTGAAGAGATCTTAAAGTTACACATTCAGTCCGTGTAAGAGGGGGATTTTGTTGCTTGGCACTATGAGAAAAGTGGTATGTTCTCTGTTAAAAGTGTGTACAGGCTGGCCTTAAGTCTCAAGGATTGCAGGGATGAGACAGGAATATCCAGCAGTGCGGTTAATGAGGAAAGAAGAATGTGGGATGTTATTTGGAATGCTAAAGTCCCGCAAAAAATTAGAATTTTTGCTTGTACAACAGCGACCAACAGTTTCGCGCTCGGAGGAGGATCCCTTGCGCGCCGCCGGTGACGCCGCCGGTTCCCTCTCTCTCCGTCGGCCGCTCCGGCGGCGGGAGGGAGGGGGAACCCCGAGTCTGTTCTCTAGGTGGATGTGCGGTAGGGTTAGGGTTGAGAGAGACGCTGCCGAGGCCGTTGCGGTGGTGTCGCGTCGGAATAAGTTTCTCCGGGCTCCATTCGCGGTCAGGCGAGGCTTTTGCCTTCGTCTAGGAGCCAGCGGTGTTGGGGATCCCCTGATCTCGTTGAGGTCGCGGGCTATGGTGGTTGGAGGTCCATCGGCACTGGCCGTTTGGATCCTCAGATGGGCGATGGATGCAGGGAGACGAAGACCTTTCTTCTTCCTTATTGGTATGATTTGCTGCTGCTGTTCTTCTTCTTCCTCTGCGCTGATGCTGGTGGGATATCCTGCTTTGTCCGGGCGGATGGCCCGGCCGCGGTGCTGGACCGGTCGGATGACTCGAGTTCTCTTTCTTTCGGAAGGGACACTTTTCGTGGTACTCAAAGCCAAAGATGGCGACGGCTGTTGCAGGTGTGTTGGATTGATGTCCATGCCCTCTCAGCGATGGTGTCAAGAAAGGAGGAAGCAGCGTGGTGGCAATTGTACCGTGGTCGAAGATGATGACCTGTTTGTGACTGGTTGCAGATCCTTCTGCTGCAGGGGTCTTCTCTCAAGATTTAGGGATGATGACACAGGGCTCCGGAGATCTTTTTGTGTTATGGTTGTCTTAGGGTACTCTAGGTGTTCATGGTCCTTTGTGTTTGCGTTTCAGTGTGCTTGTAAGAGTCAACTTTGTACTGATTCGTAATTTGAATGAAGAATTTCTCAAAAAAAAAAAGTTTCGCGCTACAGGTAAACAGGGTAACCCATCATCAAATGGTCTTTGGTTTGTGCACTATTTGTGGTGTTAGGGATGAGAGTATTTTTCATGCCCTTGTGACCCGTCCTAAGGCGCGTGCTTTGTGTATCGTCTTGGGGGAAGTGTGGAATATTCCGAGTGAGGAGTTGTTCCGATTTACGGGGCCGGACTGGCTCCTCATCCTACTTGACCAACTGGATTCGCCGGTATGCGAGCAAGTCTTATTTATGTTATGGAGAGCTTGGCACCTGAGGAATGACCTGATTTTTGGAAAAGGGAAAGAATTTGTGACCGCTTTTGTTATCTTCGTGGAAAATTATTGAAAAACATTCACGATTGCCAACAATTGTGTGCAAGTGGATTTAAGCAAAAAGAGTAAGGGGGTGTTTCGTGACGGAAAGTACGTTAGTCTGCCAAAAAATGATTGTGCTCTTTGGAAGCCTCCGGATCTGGAGTATATTAACATTAATGTTGATGCTAGCTTTGTGGAGAGTTTGAGATCGGCTAGCGTTGGGGTTATCGCTATGAATCATCTGGGAGAAGTCCTGGTTTCATCATAGGATTTTATTCGTGTGTGCTCCAGAGTGGACGAAGCGGAACTTCGTGCGTATCTTGCCGGGATATACATTGGTATTACTCTACTCAAACCAATTATTTTGAAAATTGACTGCTCTTTTGCTGCATCTATTCTTGCAAAATAAACCTTTGACAGGTCTCCTTTGGTAGATCTAAAAAAGGAAGCAATCAGCGCTTCTAAGTTTATCGAGGATCTCAAGATTGTTAAGACTAACAGGCAGGCTAACGTGATGGCTCATGAGATAGCTAAATTTAATTTTGATAGCAGGTCCGATGGTGTGCTTTGTAATACTGTTCTGCCTTGCGTGGCGTATTCAAGAATTGTCTTGTCTAAGCTTTTGTTTCGAGGACCTTCAGGGAGGAAAAATGAAGCTCTTGGATCTACTGAAACAAAAGCTGAGGAACCCTCTCTAGCTGGAACTGGACTGATTAGATGTCGCAGCGTCTCTGAGTTAGATGCATGGAGGAATTCGATTAGAGAGGCCACACATGGAGGGAGGGCATCGCTGGAGTTGCTGTAGAAAAATCCGATGAAAAATGACTCCATTATGGTCTTCTCTAGTTGATGTGTTACTATGGCTTGCAGTAGTAACTTGTCTCTCTCTACACTTGGTATGTGAGCTACGGTGACCATGGAGTCCTATGACTACATGACACATGATACAGACCCATTTTTTTCGATAAAGGGAATATATTAATATCGCAAAGATACCAATTACACCCGGCTTCTGCAACAACGCAATACCCTAATGGCATTGCGGATCCACACAACCAAAAGAAGAAGAAGAAGAAGCTAAAAAAGAAGAAAAGCCCCTCTACAGAATTTCAGTCCATGCAGTTAGACCTGGGCAAAGGCGTGCTCCAGGTTCGTCCAGGCGTCCATGGAGGTGGCGGCGAAGAGACAGAGACCGGCGACCCCGTCGCCAAGGGAGCCCTGGATGGCAGAGAGGATCGCCTGGACCTGCTGCACCCACATACGGTGTTCCGGGTTAACGGCCGGGCCGTGTACGGTGGGGATGACCTACGGAGGACACGGTAGCGAACCGTCCACAAACCATAGGAGAGACTAGCTGCGGAGCAGCGGTAGGACCTTGGCGTGCCAGAACAGGTAGTTGTCCGGCGTGAGTCTGATGGCGATCAAGTTGTCGAAGTGGAACGGCCCGACGGGCATGATGACGCCAGCAGCAGAGGCGGCGGTCGGCGGAGCCGCGGCAGGAACCACAGTCGTGACTAATGCGGCGGGTGGCGGCGCGGGAACGACCGGGATCACGGCCGCGGGTGGTGCCGTGAGCGAGGCCGCGGGTGGCTCCGCGGGCAGCGCCTCCCCCGAGGTCGCCGGGAGGACGACGAGTGTCGAGGAGGATCCAGAGGGGGCCATCGCGGGCGGCGGCGGCGCGACTGGTGCTGAGGCCGTTACGGGCGGTGACAGCGGGATCAGCGCTGAAAACATGGAGCCGACGGCGGTGGTGCTGAAGAACTGAGGCACCGACTGAGCCAGGGGCGAGGTGGGAGGTTGAGGAGGGCGGCAAGCGGCGCGGGGATTGACCCGGAGCTGGCGGCGCCCGAAGCGGAAGCGGAGATGGCGCCGGCGGCAGCAGCCCTAGGGTTTAGGGTTTCGGTGGTGCGGCGGTGGCGGGTGGAGTAGAGGACCTAGGTTAGACTCGATACCATGTAAAACGTAGGTTTTGAGGGAACTGGCTCAACCCTCTTGGGGTGGCCTATCACATATATATGGTATGGATTACACAATAATGGTGTCACAAATCCTATATTAATATGGTATGGATTACACAATAAGGCTACAGTCCGAAGCCTAACACAACGGTATGATACAGACCAATGTATTCATGTCATCCATGTCTGGGCCGGAGAGACGGAGTGCTGAGTGCACGCACAATATTGCCAATTTGCTATCTTCAAGTAGCATTAATCTCGTCATCTTTTCTATTGCTTCTTCCATGGTCAATGATTTGGGGCTGCTTTGTACACGATGGATTGCGGAAAAATTAACAACAAAAAAGGCAATTATCTTATGGTTCAGGGGAGATCACGTGAAGCTGTACTTATCTGAGTAGAATTATATACTACCACCAGCATTTGGTTGTTGCCTGTTGCCTTGTTGGTCATGTGAGAAAATAAGTATTGTCGGTCAAGGTCGGTACCAAAAGAGCATACAAAACGAGTACGCTAGCCATTTATATCTTGCGGAATTTGTTCGGCGCGGATGCTAAGCTAGGCAGCTCGCATATTCTCGGGAGAAGTCGAGACCATGAGTAACCAGACGATTTTTTTAGTTGGAGCGCATCTTCTTGTCATCTCTCATCGGTGCACTTGCCTCTGGAATTGTTAAATTGTTTTTTAATCAAAGCAACAAATAACGGAAATGATAAATTCAGAATGTTCGGTAGTTGCCCATGGAAAGATAACGTTTTTATGGCAATTTTAGTTGACGCGAGGATAGCAATGGAGGAAGGGAGGGGCGAGCAGAGTCAGACCCCTGCCAATCGCTTGGCCCCCTCAACGATTTGTAACAGGTAGCACTGGCGGAGCTTGACTGAGATGCTTGGGGGGGGGGGGGGGGGGGGGGGGGGGGGGCGGAAAAGGCAGAGTATGCAAGTTTGTGGGGGCTAATGATAAAATTTCCTTCTAACTATGTCCCTTCAGATTTTTTTTTAGAAATTTGTCCTTGGCTGGGAGGGGGGGGGGGGGGGGGGGGGGGGGCACAGCCCCCTCCGGGATACACATAGGTCCACCTCTGACAGGTAGTGCGTATTATATGCCTAACAGCCGCAGCTAATTACATAATTAGCCCATTTCTTTTTGAGTGTAACATAAGCCCATATATTAACAATTAACAAGACCAGCACCAAAGCTATTATTTTACCTCAGCCCAGTGCCTAATCCATCGGTAGTACATGCTTGTTGAGCACTTCTGCTAGGGCGTTCTTCGCGGCCGCCGTTTGCCTTCAGCGTCTCCTGCTAGGGTCCAGGGTGTTTGCCATTGCCGCTGGCCGCTACTCGACACGCAAACAACACCGTCCACCACTGATCTACAGTACACTGTCGACGTTTCATGGGTGGACGGCTCGACCCAGGTGGATCAAATATGGCTAGATCTCAGGTGAGCAGAATAGATGCAGGTATATTACACTGATAGTAGTTATTACTCTATCTGTTTTAAAGTAATTGTAGCTCTACGTTGGTCCTAAGTATAACTAATTTAAGTTTAATCATGTTTATAGAAAAATATGATAAGATCTACAAAATTAAATATACATAGTGTGCATATTTTCTAAAGATTCAAATTAAACTATGGTGTTTATATATTGATATATTTTTTCTACAAACTTGGTAAAACTTGAAGAAGTTTAACTTAGAATAAATTTAGAGCTTCAATTATTTTAAAACAGAGGGATTGGATTTGTTTGGATAAATTACGACCTTAATGTGCTTAATTAATGTTTCATATAAAAAGTAAATTAGTCTAGTATTTATGTGTCTATCTGTACTATTAAAAGATGAAGTGGAAGACATGAACAACAAATGGGGTAAGTTCTTTTTCAAACCAATTGGTTCAACTTCAAGCTCCAACATTATTACTAATAATAATACTCCCTCCATTTCTAAATATAAGCTCTTTTTGAGATTTCAATGCAAACTATATATGAATGTATAGACATGTTTTAGAGTATAGATTCACTCATTTTGCTCCGGATGTAGTCCATATTGAAATTTCTAAAAAGATTTATATTTCAGAATAGAGGGAGTATTTGTAGTTCCAAACAATAATTTTATGTATTATCATTGATGCCATCGCGGGACTTAATATATTGTAATATTCTGTTGTTTGCGTCAACAATGGTGTCTCGCCCCCCTCATGTTCAAACCCTGGCTCTGCCTCTGAACAAGTTCAGTTGTCAAGCACGGCAATTTCCTGACAAAAAACTAACTGAGGAAGGAATTGACATGCCTACCAACTAAACTTGTCATGGTCAACAAATATAAATTGCCATAAAACATGTTCGGTTTTCCATGGGAAAATCTTGAACGTTCAGGACTTATCGGCGTCCACAAATAAACTGTGACTACGCATAAATAATACTTCCTAGTCCTCCCTACTTTTTGAGATTTTTCTGCGGTCTTCTCACGATATTTCTTCCATGCTGCTTTAGACGCCTTCTCATCTTTGGAGCTTTATTCCGTTCTCACCTCTTGTTCAACTTCAAATTTTGCGTCAAGCATCTGTATCAAAATCAATGAATGAGAAGAAGTGAAAGTATGAAACATATTACATCGAGCACAATATTAATTAGAAAGAAACACTGCTTAATTATATCCAGTTATTTTTCAAGAGTATCAAGGTCTTTCAACCAAAGATATTATGCATTTGTATTGATCAGATTTTCAATTTCATCCTCTAATTTCTCCCGTTGTGCGATAAGCTCCTCTACCTTCTCCGAAGTCAATGTGCAAATTGCCATTGCGAGAAGGTACTCATAATCACTGGCATCATTTTCTTCATCCACTTCAGGGAAAGGATCATACCACTTCTATTTGAGCTCCACGATTAGCTTTGCCATTTTCCTATTGACTACAGTGTCCCTGGAAATAACAGCAAGAATAAACCAAACTTCACCAATTCTTCCTCAATATTTTGGAACATTACTAACTGCAAATAATAAATTAGTTATCACGGCAGTTTGCACTTGAGCATCATAGAGTAAAAGGTCAATTTTACTTTTATTCTGGCATAGAACTTGAACCTCTGTCTGAAGAACTGTTTAAGTACTGAAAAGTCGAATGAAAAGTTAACATAATTTCAGAATCAATTTCAAAAGAAGAGAAGATAAGGGACTTATAGTTGCAAACTTGCAATAGCGGTCCATACTAGAGATACTCAATGTCCTCGGCGTGTCATATTTCAGAACTTTACCATTTGAGTCAAACAAGTACATGTTTGTTGTTCGTATTATGGTTGTCAGCTTGCACTTCTGCTCAAGGCCTTCTTGCTTATTTATGTTTTTCTCACTCAAGATAACCTCAAACTCCACACTCACAAATCACATTTTGACCTCACTTCCTGTAAATTGATTGCATTTGAAGAAAGTCAAAACATTTGAAAACCCAAGAGAAGTAGTAACTATTAGTATAACTAACTGCATGCATTAATGGTAGTTCCTTGTTCGTGACCTTGCCATTATACTTCTGAGGACTAGGACATATCGATTTAAGAATTTCTTTGTATTCTACAGTGCATCGGCGGCCGGGAAGCTCAGTAATCTTAAGCTTTGTGCCACCAACCTCCTCTATAACACCACTGATTGTATATGTGACGTCATCCGCATTTGAACTTGTCTCCTTCAAAAAGCCCCGTCACGTTATGAATAGAAAATTTGCCTTCGAGAAAACAATTATTGAATTAAGGAACCAAACCGTCAGTATGACACATCTATGCTAGTAAAATCATCTCTTGGACCTTACACACCTTGTACCAAGGTTTTCATCGGTGCGGTGCGCCATTCTCGCGATTTAGCAGTTTTTTCATATTAGCAATAATGTCTCTCGGATTATAGCGTGGGACATAGCTGATCGATCAAGCGCTAATGCCTTCACTCCCATTCACAAAAATCATGAGAATAACATGCATATACCCGAAGAAAACGTGACATATTTTAGGCACGCAAAAACCAATCCATGCAGGATGAAATAATGTTTGAGGAGAGATAACAGGTGGTAACCTGGTGTAGATGTGGCAAGCATCAACAGCATATTACCCCCCTGAAATGAATCAAGCATAAGAGCTCGTTACAAACAAGGTCGTATTGTAATTGGCTTTTACAAAGTTAACCCACCGAATTCCTACTACGTCAGTCGGCCGTGGTAAGCAAGTGTCACAGCCATGTAACCTCAGCTCCAGCTTCTCCTCCCACCTCCATCTTGGGCATCAAGTTGTGCACTCTTGTCTTATTTCTGTTCCAAAATAATAATAATTTTAAATCAGCATGTAAGACTCCGTGGCCCAATGGATAAGGCGCTGGTCTACGAAACCAGAGATTCTGGGTTCGATCCCCAGCGGAGTCGCCTCTTTTTTTGTTCTTCCTTCGTTTTTTGCTCCTACCCTGGTGGTTCTTCCTCTGTTCATCAGTTTTAGATGTGACAAATATCTTTTTCTTTTTCAACTAAAAACGCCATAATAATCAACACAGCTTTTGCTATATTAAAGCTGGAAATCATCTTGGTGCAGAAAAAGTTCTAGTTTAATTACGCGCCACAAATAATGTACACGCAATTAAGCCAAAGCTTATATACATGATATTAATGCTCTTGCAGGTAACAAGCTTCGTTCTGGTATGTTACACCAAGAATAGTTGAGATATTACAGTTTGGAATAGTTGAGATATTACAGTTTGAGAAACATACAGAACCGTGCAACACTTGGACCACACGTGCAACTTTGCTCCATGTTCTCAGTTCCTCCTCTCCTGCCGCCACCACGGCGAGTGGTGGTCGTTGGCCCCGGAGCCCGGGTAGTCCTCCAGCTCCATCTCCCTCTCCATTCTTCTGCTGACACCGCCGCGGCTGGGCTCTGCCACTACGACGGCGGCCTGGAGTGATCATGCCAAAAATTCAGGCGAATTACAGTTTGCCCCTGAGATAGTATGGTCTGAAACTGCTACTAGCTACTCCCTCCGTTCAGAATTACTTGTCGCGGAAATGGATGTATCTAGACGTATTTTAGTTCTAGATACATCCATTTTTAAGACAAGTAATTCCGAACGGAGGGAGTACTCGCATGAACACACATATAGCTAAAACACCATTATCACCTGACCATCTGCTCCACTTGAAGATGGGATTGCGTCAATCTCCTGCAGCTGCACCCTCAGGGCCGCTGATGCATATTTATGGGAATTAATTGTCCTCTCAGTCAGAACTCAGAACAGTATAACTAAATCTCTAGATAGATAGCTTGAGACGATTACCAGGTGGGAATGAGACTGCAGCCCTTGAAGCATGGATGAGGCAGAAGAAGCCCAGCAGAGACACCACTCCCAGGTGCAGTGCAGGCAATCTCTCCATCTGTCTCGTCTGAAGCATTTCTCCAAGTGTTCCTACTCTTCTTCTGCACCCACGAGGGCTCACTCATGTAGATGCAGAGGACCTGTCCTGAATTGCAAGCTATTTTATAGCACGGCTCACAGTTGTGTCATGGAAGGAGCTGCAGTTTGAGGCTTCTGAAGCATCCTCCACAACGTTAGTTAATTGCTATGTAAGTAGTTAAGCTCCTTTTCTAAGTGCTTCATTACCTCACATGATGAGCTTTTTTATTATGACTCAAAAGTGGCTAGCATTTCGTAGGCACGCGTGCTTGAAAATTCGGCGAATTGCTAGGCACGCACGCGAAAAGGGCCGAGCAGAAAAGGAGGCATCAAAAGAATGATTATGGTCAGGAATAGGTAGCAAGGGGTATAAGTAAAAATGCAGGAAGTTAGGGATCAAAAGTGTACCATGCAATTTCTTGCATATAGGACGGTGACATGGTGCAGATGATTCTCCGGATTTTCTTCCCAATCCGGTACAGGATTTTCTTATCCTGATCGATGCAGCCAGTGCGGCCTGCAGACTTCAGGTAAACTAAAGTTGGCCCTTTTGCTTTGAGCGCGTAGTGCGTTCAGCACTTAGGTAGATAGTTTCTGAGCCCCCACTAAGCTGAAAATTAACTTATCTGATCGAGTAAAACTACACTAAAAGGCTCACTAATACCCAGTTGTATCTTGACACCTAGCAGAGCACATCCTAACGTCAAAGTTTGTCACTAGTGAAATTTACAGCAAACATTAGCATGCAGGCAGGACCTATTTTTGTGTGCGATACAGGTTATCACTGAATTCCAGAGCGTTCATGAGTCACATGCACTAGCATATACTAGTATCTTATTGTTCATGTGGCGTCCAAAAGCACCAATGAGCTCTTTTCTCCTTTATTAATTAAGAGTTCGGGCAGTTTCCACGAAATGAACCTGTCATTACCACGTACTCTGAAAGCGATAAGCTGGTAGAGAAAGACAAGACGCACGCGCTTATCTGACAGATAGAGACATATGAACACGGTGTGGCTTGTGAAATTGATATGCACCGCCGATATTGAAAAGATATGAAGGAAAGTGGCCGTAAGACTCTGAAAATACTTTGCTTCTTCAGTCATATCAAGGACTGGCATGGTAACCTACTACTAACCTCCCAAAAGACAAGTTGTTCAAGTAACAATTAATTTCTTGGACGATCAGGCACACATGACACCGATAACTCACCGATGAACAAGAACCCGGAATCATCTTGACAAGCAGGATTTGCACAAGGCAGCAAATTGACTCTGATATAAAAAGTTACAGAAGAATCTTCTACTCGGGTCTGAGTCTTCTTCAGAAGATGTCCCTCAGGTCTCGATCAAGTCTTGTTCTTTTTCCAAGGAAATACCGACTTCTTGCTTTCCCGGAAATTTCTGTGTAAGCACCATGCATAATCATATTCAACTTGGGAAAAAGGAGTCAAAAACTGCACATTCGGTTCTAACCTGGTATGAACATCTATTTAGACATCATGTCCTGTATGTTTCCCAACATAGACACAACGAAGTTGCCAACCACAGTTTGTGAACTAAACTAACTAGTACCACATCATGGCGGCACCGAACATGCATCGGACTTTTGCGTGTAGGAGGAGAGACTTTTCCAGGAAACATCCAGTGGAGTAAAAGAGATTGAAAGAAGCAACAAAAACCACAATCATGCATGCACACTTTGAATCTTAGACAACAAGTCATCATCTTGCTGTCTTGTCTACTATTCTTCCATAAGTTTTTTCAAAGTGGAAACATCCTCTCATCTGCCTAGATCTTTCAGACTGGTTCGGTCGTTGAAGCTACGAGCCTAGAAAACAAACAAGAAACAACAACTTCCCTTCCTATATAAACCTGCATTGGTACATGATCTTTCCCACACCACAACAACCAGATCTCAGGCTCATAACTCAGACAATGGAGAAGCCCCCAGCCACTGCAGGATGCCATGATGCACCACTTTTCCAAGAGCCACTTGGTATTCTCATCCTTTTCATCCTCACCTGGTGCATCTCAAAGCTTCAAAGTCTCCTTCCCACTTCTTGTTGCCAATCCTGCACTTGTCCTGTCTCCACGACAACCTCGTCGCCGGTCCTTGCAGAGACGAAGACATCGAAGGTCCCAAATAAGAGTGAATACGATGAGATGAATACGACGCAATCAGATGCCGAGGTAGCCATAAGAAAGATGGGATTCGATTTTGATCAAGAGAAAAGCTGTGAATATATTTCTACGCTTTTCGACGACGACGAACCAAGCTTCCAGGAAGTGAAAATGGCATTCTTGGTTTTTGATGAGAACAATGATGGGTACATCGATGCATTGGATTTGCGACGAGTCCTCCACAACTTAGGATTAGGTGACCGGGTAGGGGTCAATGAGGCTGAGCAGATGATTGCTAGATATGACATGAACAATGACAGGAGGATAGATTTGATGGAGTTCACTAAGGTTTTGGAGGACAGCTTTTGCTAGACCTCTTTATTTCTGTATTTGTTTTCCTATATCTGTGAGATGCATTTACATGTTGTGATTGACTCAATTCCGCCACTTGATTCCAGAACTAAATAACTGGTCTTTTCTTTTTGAAAAAAGGGGTTTGGCGTCTAGCATTGCCACTTAGCTATCTTTTTTCTTATTGCGAGAGAAATTTTCAATCTATTCATCAATCATGGCAGTACTGAGAACACTTGAGGTGATAAAAATTACAACCAGGTCCATGGACCACCTAGGGACGACTACAATCACTGAAGCAGCCGAAGGCGCGCCGCCGTCATCGCCCCTCCCTCACCAGAGCCGGGCAAACCTTGTTATAGTAGATAGTCGGAAAGTCCTCGTGCTAAGGCCCCAACGGAACAGCGCACCAGAGCAACAACCATCATCGATGAAGAGAATTGTAGATCGGAAAGATCAAACCTGTAACCACATGAACGAAGATGAACAAAAACAGGATCCAAATAGATCCATCGAAGATCAGCACCGACTGAATCCCGCGAGATCCGGCGGAGACACACATCCACACATCCTCTGACGATGCTATTTGCCACTAGCTATCTTACACGGATGAATGTGGATTGCGATGAATCCCGGCCCATCATCACCAAGGATCATGCAAGATCCCCAAAATAACACATACCAGTTTGAGAACTGGATGTACCCAACCAGTATTCAGGTACAAGCATTGTTTGTAAACCCTCCGTTCCTAAATATAAGTCTGTTTAGAGATTCTAGTATGGACTACATACGAAGCAAAATGGGTGAATCTACACTCTAAACTACGTCTGTATACATTCGTATGTAGTTTATATTGAAATCTCTGGATGACGGCTGAGGACAACAGCGATAGCGTAGCTAGAAGGTAGTCCAAGCCAGGAAGAAGATCATGAACAGCAGGCGGCCAGAAGAACGTGCTGGCGTGGCAGCTAGCGCGTGCGGCGCATCAGGTTGGCCGGGACGACACAGTTTTTGCTGGTTTTTTCTTTCCAGGGGAACAGAGGAGTGCCCGGGTCAGACAGAGAATATCAGGCCTAGTTACCAAACTTCATTTCCCGCGCCACGGTCCAGAATCTCCACCACACGGAGACGTCGAGAGATTTTGAATTCAAGTAGCCGCTCGCTTACCAGTCCCCGCCGTATCGCACTGCCCCGTACCGTATGTATATAGCTGCATTAGAGCATCTACTACAACCGGACCCCTTAAACCCACCTCGTACGCTCGGGCGAGCCGACCGGTCACGATTTTTTTGACCAAGACGGACCTTTGGGCTGACCGGCACCCCTCGTATCCAGTACAAATATGGTGCGAATATAGGGGCGTTCGGACACGCCCGCCATGTCGGACTGACGAAGGGGTCCTAGCCGGAAACGCCCGGAAATCCAGCGGTCCGACGGAAGCCGCGTCCATCGCCACGGTGTGAACGCCGCGTGACGCCGCTCCAGCTCTCCGCCCAAGACGAAATCCGGCTATTTAAGCCGGCGGGCGTCCGCAACCCTAACCCAACCCCCTACCCCCTCTCCGCGCCGCCAGTCCGAGCCCATCCACCTCGTCCCTCTCCCGCTCCGGCGCTCAGTCCACGCTCCGGCACTCCACCATGGTCTGGAGCAAGATCACCTGCTATGCTATGCTCTCGCCGGAGCGCCGCTACGAGATCCAGTAGGAGATCCGGGCGAGGGAAGCCGCGTGCGCCGCCCGTATCGCTGCCGGGCTGCCTCCAGACTCGTCGGAGCCGGAGGAGGAGGAGGAGCAGCCAGGGGAAGAGGAGGAGGAGATGGCTCTGATGAAGGTGGAGGAGGCGAAGGAGCCGGACCAGTAGGTGCCGACCTTCAACATGGAGTAGGCGGAGGCGGAGTTTGCCGTCGCCCAGTCCGACGAGATGGCCAAGCGGCAGGCCATATTGGACTCCATCCAGGATGAGGCCTATATGGAGGCCAACCGGGCGTTCCTCCGGCCGGAGCAGGCGGAGACCGATGCGCTCTTCGCCGACCTCGACACGGAGATAGAGGCGGAGGAGGCCGGAGCGGAGCAGCCGGAGGATTCAGAGCTGCAGCTGCCGCCCATGCTGTCGGAGCCGGACACGGAGATCGTGGTGATCTCCGACGAGGAGTAGCTATGATCAACGTAGCACATAGGTTCTATTTCTTTTTTCATGTTTTTGTATGGATATATAAATCAAGTATGAGATGTCCGGATGCAACAAATGAAATTTGAGATGTGTCCAATCACTGTCCACGGACGCGCGTCCGGGGGCGTTTGAGGGGCCAGATTTTCATATGTGGGTGTAGATGCTCTTACGCCCATAGTCCACACCCAACCAATAAACGTGAATTTCGTGTATCCAAAAACCGCGACGAACGCAAAGAATTCTGGGTCCATACGTACTCGGGCGGATTAACTCTCTTCTCACTTTTGGCCCAACTCCTGGCGACGTCCCCGCGGGCGGCCGGGGGTAGCCCACATCTGCCGCCCCACGCCCCTCCTTCCTCCTCCGCCCCTCCTCGCCGCCGCTGGCGCAGGTTGCCGGGCAAAGCCCGCTAGGCCTAGGCGGCGGCTGGGCCTTCTTCTCCTCCTTCCCAAGGATGGTGAAGCGAGACGTTTTCTTCTAGTGGCAGCGCGACGTGAGCGTGGGGCGCAGCGGCGAGGCTGGCGGCGGTGGCTGCTGGGCATACATGGCGGTGTCCAGTCCTCGGTCGGTGGTGGGATCTGGTGTAGGGCTCTCTGGTGCCATGGCTCGGGCTTGTCTCAGGCAGCCCTATTGCTCGTGCGGTGCGGCTGCTGGCTGGTTAGGCGGCGGTGGCCTGGATCCTACTTCTAGTCCCCAGTAGATATGGCGGTGATCGGTACACAAGACTTGATGGAGGTTCTTCGAACAGATCTGGGTGAAAACCTTGCGCTCAGCCAGATGCCAAGGCCGGCGATGGCGGAGCTCTTCTGTGTCGTTCTCTTCTTGAAGACATCACCATGGAGAAGTTCTAGACCTCTATCTATTACCTCCGGGGAAAACACTAGATTGGTAGATCGGATGACGGCGACGCTCTTGCGTCATTTCCCCCTTGGGGGCGTCAGCCTTGGAGGTATGCACAAGCTCGAGGGGTCAGCGGACAACAACTTTGGTGGAGCGGTGTTTCATCTTACGCATCGACGACTGTGGATCTTAGCAGCATGACGCAGTGGAGTCTCGGCATTCGTTGTGTGTAGACGGACTCATGCAGGAGGATGGCCTTGTCTGGCGTTGTGGTGGCGTCGATGGCAGACCTGGCAACACTACTAGGGAAAACCTTATACACAAAAGCTTATCAGGAGCGCGTTTGAAAAGGGCGCACTACTGCTAATTATTAGTAGCGCTTGTCCAGCAAGGACGCTACTGCTACCAACTTAGCAGTAGCGCGTCCAGCATAGAATGCGCTACTACTATAATTGTCACACCATTGCCCACATGCTAGGTATAGTAGTAGCGCCTTTCCGCTAACCACGCTACTGTTAAGGAGCTAGTAGTAGCGCATTTCTTTGGTGCGGCACTACTACTAAATTTTAGCTTGTCCACGGTGCAGGCCCCACTTAGAAGTATCGCCTGTCCGAGGAGCGCTACTGTAGCAGTAGCGCGTTTTCCATACACGCACTACTGTTATGCCTTACCCTCGCCCGTCGCTCTCCATGTCCCTCACTCTCCCTTCCCCACCTTCTCTCACGAACCACCGGCGCCCATTGCCGCCTCTATCATCGCTGCATTGCCGTCGCCGGTAAGCCTCCCCATCCTCCTCCTCCCTCCTCCCTCCTTCTCCCTCCTGCATCCGCTGCCCCTCCTCCCTCCACCCTCCTTCTCTCTCCTCCCTCCTACCACCTCCAGCTGCCACTCCTCCTCCCTCCTTCTCCCTCCTCCATCTGTCGCCCCTCCTTCCTCCTTCTCCCTCCTTCCTCATACCACCTCCAGTCACCACTCCTCCCTCCTCCTCTGCCTGCCACTCCTCCTCCCTCCTTCCTCCTCCTCCTCCCACATAGCAGTATTTTATTAAATTTTATAAATTGAAGAAAACAAAATGCTTGAGGACATAAGTGATTAAATACTGGAAAATTGATGGTTGAAAGTTTAGATATTGTTCCTCCCCAATTTTGTAGTACACATATTTATCAAATCACTTTGGTCAACTATGATGGTTTGTAAGTTTACATAACAACTTGTGTTTGGTGACACCACATCAAATTAAATCACTTTGATCAATTTCAGTTTCCATGCTCTCAACAACATCTTATAGGAACACCACGTCAACTTAAAGCATATAGGTGCCTATGCACTTGATAGCCGCCAACAAGATTATCAGCTAGAACAACAGAAGATACTTTTAAACACTAATAACATGAACAAATATCAGGTTATTTATTAATACTATTCAGATACATGTTGATAGAATATAATTTGATTATGCAGAAATCAAGTATGTGCCCCTGCCTCATCCCTGCAGTCGTCCCCATCGCCGACCCCTGAAGACCTCTAGGTGAGAATAGCCAAATCCCCATGTTGTTGATATAGATGATAATGTGTTGTAAATGTCGATGATGAAAATGCTAGTGCTAGTCGCCATGTCATTGATGTCGATGATGATGCATTCTGAATATAGAGGATGTCTTGGTGTTCTTGTTTGCAATGTACCTCCGAGTGGCCTATGTTTTGCCGGAATATTGATTCGTTTCCGTTCCGGCAAATTTCAGGCGCTCGATATGTCCTATCTTTAGCAAAGGTCCTGCCGAGTATTTTCATGAATTTTAGCATGACTTGTGCTACAATGTAGGACATATCGAGTGCTTGTGATTTGCCAGAATGAGAATTCAATGATATTTCGGCAAATTTTCAATGTCATTGCTCCATATATGAAACGGGTTGACTTTAGATCTGTTTTGGCTCCTTGTGTGTCTTTCATTGAGGGAGAGTGTCCACCATATATATTGAGTAATAGTGATCCGTGTGTTGAGTTTCCTGGTAGTTGCCTTCGATCAATTTTCAATGTTTCACCTATGAACATAGGAAATGTCTGACAATGAAAGGGAATTCATTATGTGCGGATACTGCAAAGACAAGCGCGACCTGTATTATAGGCCTCACCTAGTTGGTGGTAGGCTCTTCAGCATCATGCTGGATGAGACCTTCGAAGTGGATACAGTAAGTCACAACGACAATTCTTTTTTCGTAATTAAGCATGACTTCTGCTTCTTTTGCTTCAACTTATAATTTTACAGTGCCTTGCTTCTTTTACCAGGACATGGCCCTGCCCATAGAACCTCCCTCCACCAAATTTTATCTCATTTAATTTAGCCAATTTCCCTCAATATTTTTCCTAATTTTCTGTTCAGTGGAGAGCACTATGAAGGAAGTACCAGTTTTTATTTATCCAAATGGTATGAAAATTTTACAGTGCCTTTATATGACCAAATTATCATCCTACACCAAATTTCAGCTCAATCCATTCATTCATTTGAGCCCAGCTTCAACATTCATATTTGTGTCCAGTGTGGTACTTTGCAAAGCAAGTGCCACCTAGGCTCCTCAATTTGAGCTGCAAATTATCCAAGAAAGTCTCCTTAGTATATAATCATCATCGGCAAAAACTCAAGCCCATTGGCCATGTGCATTTCCCCACCACTAATCAAATACTTGGCCGCTAATTCATGTTTGAGCTTAGTTCAGTCTCCTCGTGAGATTCTTCCATAGCCTTCTTTTTTCTAACACCACACCATGTACTCTAATTAAATAGGTATTTTTATGTACATATAAATGATTTTGGAAAAAATAAAGAGCAAACTATAAGGCAGTTGCAGTTCAAATTTTACCCGCTTACAACTGAATCAGCGGAAATTTATGTTTTTCACGAGAGATGGACCAAAGATTTTGACACCCAACCATTTTGTCAATTGTATATTAAATATGGCCTGATATTTTAGAAAAATTATTTGGTCCAATTTATCAACAAATATATGGCAGGTCCTTCAAAAAAACTCATTTTGGGCACTCGAAAAATGGGAATCAATTTCTCGTCCAAAGAAAATGAAAACTTCCTTAGGCAACATTGTTTGCCATTCCAAGATGCACGCTTGTACACAAGATGAGATAATTTGAACAAACTATTCCATGAATGTGGCCATAAGATTGATTATTTGGTTGAAAGTCATGAATCTTCACACATGATAACTCATTCTTGAGAACACTTTTTTTAAAATTGATGTATTACAAGTTTATTATTTTTTCTGATAACTTGGTTACATATAATGACACAGTGTAAAGGTTTTCCATTTTTTTATTTTTTTTTATTTTTCATGCCCATTTCAAAATGCAGTCAAACGACGGGCATGACCGTTCCTAGCTAATGGTTGAATCTTGGAAAAAAATTGGTGTTTGTCTGGTCAAATAGATACTTTTGTACCTGGAAATGATTTTTGTAAAAAAATAAAGAGCAAACTATGAGGCACCCGCTGTTCAAATTTGACCCGTTTCCTACTCAATCGGCGGAAATTTGTCTTTTTCGAGAGGTGGATCATAGCTTTTGAAACCCAGCCATTTGGTCAATTGTGCATTAAATATGGCCTAGTATTTTAGAAAATTGATTTCGTCCAATTTTGCAACAAATATATGGTAGGTCATTCATAAAAAAACTCATTTTGGGGACTCGAAAAATGGAAAATGAATTTTTCGTCCAAAGAAAATGAAAACTTCCTTAGAAAACATTGTTTGTCATTTCAAGATGCACCCTTGTGCACAATATGAGATCATTTGAACAAACTATGCCATGAATGTGGCCATAAAATTAATCATTTAGCTTGAAAGCCATGAATCCTCACACATGATAGCTAATTTCTGAGAACATTTTTTAAAAATAATTGATGTATTACAAGTTTATTATTTCTCCAGTAACTTGGTTATATATAATGACACAATGCGAATGTTTTTCAAATTTTTCATTTTTTTTGAATTTTTCATGCCCATTTTAAAATGCGGTCAAAATGGCGGGCATGACCGTTCCTAGCTAATGGTTGAATCTTGTAATTTTTTTGGTGTATATATATATGATTTTTGGAAAAAATAAAGAGCAAACTATGAGGCACCCGCAATTCAAATTTGACCCGCTTTCTACTGAATCGGCTGAAATTTGTTTTTTCACGAGAGGTGGATCGAAACTTTTCACACCCAGCCATTTGGTCAACTCTAAATTAAATATGGCCTAACATTTTAGAAAAATGATTTAGTCCAATTTTACAACAAATATATGGTAGGTACTTCACAAAAAAACTCATTTTGGGCACTCGAAAAATGGAAAATGAATTTTTCGTCCAGAGAAAATGAAAAATTCCTTAGGCTACATTGTTTGCCTTTCCAAGATGCACCCTTGTGCACAATATGAGATCATTTGAACAGACCATGCCATGATTGTGGCTATAAGATTGAACATTTGACTTAAAAGCCATGCATCTTCACACATGATAGCTCATTTTTAATAACACTTTTTCAAACTAATTACCATATTCCAAGTTTGTTATTTTTCCTGTTAGTTAGGTCACATATAATGACACAATGCGAAGTTTTACATTTCTTGATTTTTTTGAATTTCTTATGCTCATTTCAAAATGCGGTCAAAACAACGGGCATATGACTGTTCGTAGCTAGGGGTTGAATTTTTCAAAACTTTTGGAGTATCTCTGATGAAATAGGTATTTATTTACCTAGAAATGATTTTTGGAAAAAATAAAGAGCAAACTATGAGCCAGGTATAGTTCAAATTTGACCCGCTTCCTGCTGAATCGGCGGAAATTTGTCTTTTTCATGAAAGGTGGATCAAAAGCTTTTGACATCCAACTATTTTGTCAATTGTACATTAAATATGGTCTAGTATTTTAGAAAATTAATTTGGTCCAATTGTGCAACAATTATTTGTTAGGTCCTTCACAAAAAACTCATTTTGGGCACTCAAAAAATGATTTTCTTGTAAAAGAACTCATTTTCTAGAACACTTTTTTAAGTTATTCATTTTATTCACAATTCGTTATTTTTACTGAAAAATAGGTCACACTTGGTGACACAATGCAAAGGTTTTTCTTTTCTATTTAGTTTTATTAATTTCCTAGGCCATAAAATAGTCGACATGATTTAGCATCTTATTTTTAATCGATCACGACCAACTTGAATGGTGATAACGTCATCAAAGGGGTACTGCGTTCTGATTGGTCCAAAAACATCTCACGCGGATCATGGATTAAGACCGTCGGATACTCATAGATCCAACAGTCCACATCCCCTCACCCTCTCACCCCTCGTCACGTCATCCCACCCACTCACACCCACCCACCGCGAGCTCCTCTCTCGCTCGTTTGTCCCTCTCCCCCCGCACACCACTCCTCGCCGCGACAACCTCAAGTGGCGCCCGAGCCCTCCTGATTCCGGCGTCCTCTGACGGCACCCATCCTACCCATCGCTTCCTCTCGCTGCACTCTTTCTTCTCCATCGTGTCGATTTGCTTTACCCCTCCTATGGTCGCCCGCATGCTCCTCCCGCTAGGGTTTTGGTGGTGGTGTGGACCTCGTTGCTGGTGATCTCCTGCTCGGTCTCGCGGCTAAGGTGAACGGCCTCAATGGCAGTGGCGGCGCGCATGAGATCATCCTCCCCTCCTCCCATCAACCCCCTCCTCCCTCGTCCCCGTCTCCTGGTCGCCGCCACCAACGGAGCCTGGTCCCGGGGACCTCTGGTAGGAATCGATTGTGCAAAGCACGCCACAGGGATCCCCTCGTTCCAGTCCCCTTCCTATCCGATGAGATCCGGCATGTGCGCCCTCTAGCACCATCCGCGACTGTCTCTGGTCACTAGGGTCTCGACCGACGTGGCTCTGGGGACGACGGCTTGTGCGCCGATGTGGTTGGCTCCGGCTCCGCCCATGACGGCACGCATCAGCCCACCCCCACCGCTGGTGCTCGACTACCTCGCTCCCCCGACAGCGAGACAAGACCAGCCAGTGACGAGAGGCCAAGTAGCCCTCCCTCCCTTCTCCTCTTATCCAATCCTCCCCTTCGAGCTCTTTGATGCACAAGCCACAGAATGTAGGGGAGATTTAGTAGAGAATCGAGGGGATCGACCATGGGACACATGAGATGGGATCCATTTCTCTTGCCTGGGCAGATAGGGAGAGAGGGGGGCTCGACGATCAGATCATCTGTCCCAGATGAGACCCTCCTTAGTGGTGGCTCTACTGTCGACATGTACATACTAAATCTCATGTCTCTCCATAGTTTTAGAGCATCAGGTTGTAACAACATCTTGCTGCATTAGTGCCTTGACTAAACTTGCTTGCTGGCCTGCCATTGTTTCCCTTGAATTAGAACAAACATGTGCATGTCTTTGTTTAGCCTTGTTTCGCCGCCTATCTCCGTTTTCTGGAAGATCCAAGCTCTCACTATTTTTCCGAGTGTTTGTTTTGTTCTTCTGGCCTAATTTGCTCCTCGGTGATAGTCATAAGGTGTTTGTTGTTTGGTAGAACCGCCTCATTTGTTCTGTTTGAAACAACTGATGTACAATTGTTTAGCTATGTAGTTCAGGATGGTGTGTTCTTTATTCCCGTTTGACTGGTATGATTCAAGTGCATAATTTCCATGTCTTTTTACAATTGGGGAATATGTTGTCATGTTGAATAAATTAGCTGCTTGACTGTACCGTGTGTAGCCCTACAGCAAAGATTAGTTCTGTTTGACTATACCATGAATGAACATGTCTTGTTCTACTTCAAGAATTTATTAATTGAAGAGAACCAACTCCAACAAGTGATAAGTGCATGCTAATTATTATTAGCTTCATAATCTGATCGATGCCTTCTTGCACTAGGCACACCCCTGAATTTCTGGCCTGCAACCTCATCGATGTACAACTCGTCCTCACACGGGTGGATTTGCCTCCTCCTTGACGCGGCACTTGCAACGTGGACGTGGTGAGCTCCCCCGCTCTTCCCTCCCTCTACCCCAAAATCTGATGGTACTTGCATCTCCTGTACGTCCACATGAATAGGCACTATGTTTGGTTCAGATTTGCTTATGTTAGTTTGTTCTAACTTTTGACTGAAACTATCTCGGTGGCACTTGCATCTCCTGTACATACATGCATGCATGCATACATACATACATACATACATATGGATCAGTACAACACTTTGCTTCAGTTTGTATGTCTCAATTTTTTGGTTTGGCTTTGACTGAAGCCAACTAGATGGAACATACACATGAATCAGCACCACCCTTGGTTCAGTTTGTGTGTGTCCTCTTGTTTTAACTTCGATGACTGAAACCAACTTGATGTCACTTGCATCTTTTGTACATACATATGAATCAGCACCATGCTTTGGTTCAGTTTATATGCATTAATTTTTTGGTTTTACTTTGACTAAAAATCTATATGAGTGAGTTTGATCACTTCCTTGGAGACCAAAATAGTTGAGTAACAAGCACCAAAATAGTTCCTAGAAATAACTATAAGCATGAGAATTTTTTGGTAGTTTCTATGCCACTTTTCTACTCTGATATTTTCTTGTGTGCTATACCAGAATTGATAATTTCCTGAGCAATGCACAAGGACGATATCTGGAGCAGTGAAGAGGGTGAACTGATTTTTGAAAAAATGTTTTAAGAGGTATCAGTTGCCCTTTTCTTTGGTGCTCATTATTTTCAAACTTATGATGCTCGAGGTGGTATTAGTGTTGTTGAACTGCTGCTAGCCTTGCTTTTTTGAAAAGGGGTGCTTTATTACTTAAAAGATTTAAGCATTACACCCGGCCTCTACATTACTAAGATGCACACAGCCAAATAAGGTCTTCTCACACAAATGAAAAATAGAAAGGCGAAATACAAAAACATGAAGATTCCATATAACGCCTAAAGCAGAGTGGGGCCAATCCTAAGATCATGCTGCCACCCATGTTGGGTAAAAGTATCCCTCGCCGTAGCCTCCAATCGTGTACACACCTCCGTAAACAGGTATCGATTCTCCATGCGTTGTGGAGAGGACCATAAACAAAGAGTCCCAGAACATCTGTAGATAACCTGCATCAGAGAAGTACTTTTATCGCTAAAAACCTTATTATTTCTACATAGCCAAAGCGACCAAATAACGGCAAGCGCTCCCACCCTGAGAAAAGTTCTAAACCTGTGATCAATCCCATGTAACCAGTTGCCAAATACATTAGCAACACTACAAGGAGGATACAAGCCAGAAGCTATTTGAATGACTGACCATATAGAACGAGCCAATTTGCATTGGAAGAATAAATGTTTTATTGTCTCATCATGGTGACAAAAGACACATTGCGGACTTCCATGCCAATTCCTCTTAATAAGGTTATCTTTAGTAAGAATGACTCCGCGACGAAGATACCATGCAAAGATTTTATTCTTAAGAGGTATCTTCATCTTCCAAATCTTCTTATTATTATCAACTGGCACATCAGAGTTGATTAAGGCTCTATACATAGAATCCACTGAGAATTTTCCATTCCCATGAAGGTTCCATCGAAATACATCAGACCCATGTGACAGGTGCACCGTGGACAACCGCTGGAGCAGTGTTCCACGATTGGAGTCTGGGTCCAATTATCTCTTCTGAACGTCACATTTGGCGGAAATGATTCCATTACCGTTGTGATAGTATCACCCTTGTGGCGCACAATGGTGTATAGAGCTAGATATTGTTTCCGGAGTGTGGCATTTCCTAGCCACATGTCCTCCCAGAATCTAATTCCCGAGCCGTCCTTAATCGAGAAGGATCCATAGCAGAAGAAATATTTCTTCGTAGCCATTAGACCCGCCCAAAAGTGGGAATCCTCAGGCTTCCACTATACTTGGGATACCGCCTTGGAGCCCACATATTTCCTCCGTAGAAGGGTATGCCATACACCTTCTTCCGTCAGAAATTTAAACAACCATTTGCCAAGGAGGGCCCTATTCTTAACCTCAAGGTCATGAATACCCAACCCGCCTTGCTCTTTGGGACGGCAAACCACACACCATTTGGCCAGTCGATATTTCTTTCTCTCGTTGTCTACTTGCCAGAAGAATCTTGATCGGAAATAATCCAATCTATGTAAAACTCCTTTCGGCAACTGGAAGAAGGAAATCATATATAGTACCATATTACGAAGTACTAGATTTATGAGGACCAATCTTCCACCCAGAGACAGCAGTTTATCTTTCCAACTACTAAGTCTTTTTTGCAGTCTCTCCTCTACGTGTTTCCATTCAGCATTTGTGAGTCTCCGATAATGTATCGGTATCCCCAAATATGTTGCGAGCCTTGCTATGAGCTGTTGGTGTGAACCTGCATGGCAGGATATACTACAGGTGCACGTCCCTATGGTACTATGAGATTTATTGGCGGTTTGGAGATGTACTGATATTGTGCCATGTATTTTATTATCTATATGATTACGCTTTAGTTTTACTATCAACATATGAACTGTAGTAGTCACTATATTGGGCCGCTCTTCGGGTCACTTCTGGATGGTCTTGGTTAGAGTCCCGTTTAGAGTCTGGGTTGGCAAACATGAATAGTTTTACTTATTATGTCTTCTATGAAAAGCACCATCGTATGTCTCATAGACAAACTTGTAAATCATGCTTCTGATAACATCATGCTCTGACACGTTGTTCTTTTCGAGCTTTTCCTGAAATGTGTACGTATGTGTCCTGCATAATAAGTGCTTGTTCATGTTTGGTTTTCTCTAAAATTTGTTTTTTATGCTTGAGAGCAAATTAGTTGGTTCTTTGATGGAGCGCTAAGACCGTGCTTGGAACATTAGTTTTTATGATCTAAAACTACCTTCCTGTGATGATGCAGGTGCCTAGATTGTGATCGCTATGGAAGGAGCTCCATGTTGAAGAAGATTCAAGACACTTGTAGAGCTTGTAAATTATCTAGTTATTACACTTAGAGCTTGTAAAATTGTGATTGCAATTGTATTACGTGTTATTTATAGAGCAGCAACTCCATACTGATTCTGGCTGCTGTTATTTGAAGTACTATGTGTGTTTTCTGTCTCTACCAATTTAAATATTAGCTATTTATTTACTATGAAATTGATATCTGAAGAATATGCCCTTGAAAATTGGGACCCACTTACTAGAACCTGACAACTGGGACAACTTATCAGAACTTACAATTGGGACCCATCTAACTAGTGGACCCATCTTAAAAAAAGAAAAAAAATGTAATTGTAAAAAACGAAAAACTGGAATTGTTGAGCCAAACGGCCGCGGCCCAAAATTAAAAAGGCTGAAATGTTGGGCTGAGCCCATGTAGCTGACCAAAATTAATAGGGAAAAATACATTAAATGGGCTGAATTACTGGGCTTGGCCCAAGTAATTAAAGCGTCTAACTGGACCGGGATGATTCTAATCAACGATCTTTTCATTTGGTCGCAATTTTTCCACGTCAGCTTGCCACGTTGACTCCGACGTGGTCTAGGCAAACAACCAGCGACCAAAACAATTGGTCGTTGAACCAACGACCTTTTATTTTGGCCGTTGCCTTCTACGATCATTTCACAGCAAATGTCGTCAAGTTCAATTAAAGACGGTCAGCTTTTAACCAACTCTTTTTGGTCACAAAAATGTCGCAAATGAAAAAATGTGACCAATATTGATGGTCGCAGGTTGACATATTTCTTGTAGTGACCTTTGATGGTGGACGACGATCTTGGATGGCGGCAACGACCTGCAAGGGAGACGAAGCTATAGAGAAGACCGGTGGTGGCGGCTCTCGGGATGAAGGAGGGGGTGGTGGAGGAGAGGAGTAAAGGACGATGGTGACTTTCTAGGGAGTCTACGGCGGTCAGAAATGAAAATAGCGTGTAATTAGTACAATCCCCAACAATTCGAAAGAGATGATGTAAACGTGAGGGAGATGGTAAGTCCTTGACTGCGGGGAGATGATTTCATGATATTATTTCACGGCTGGTTGATCAGGATCTTATGACTCAGAATCCATATCCATGCATGCCACCGAGGGAAGTCAATCAATCTAATCGGATTGCATCCCAATTTTTGGAAAGAGAGGATTGCGTACGGATTCCTTCCCCCGAGAGAATCATAAAGAGCGAATCAATTTAATAAGATTACATCTGGTTTCGAAAAAAGATGATTGCGTCTGGCTTTTAATGGGATAGATCAAGATCCAATAGAAGAGGGTGGTGGGAGGTGAGAGGGAAAAAACCGATCAAAAATAAATCAATGTACCAGGCTACCAGCTCCCCCATTAGGATGTGAATGTGAGGGAGATGGTAATTCCTTGCACTGCAGGGAGATGATTTCGGGATATTATTTCACGGCGGTTGATCAGGATCTTATGACTCAAAATATATATCCATGCATGCCACAGAGGGAGAGTTAATCAATCTAATCGGACTGCATCCCAATTTTTGGAAAGAGGGGATTGCGTCCGGATTCCTTCCCTTGAGAGACTTATAAAGAGCGAATCAATTTAAAGATTATATCTGATTTTAGGAAAGACAGGATCACGTCCGGTCTCTTAGGGAGAGAGAGAAATCCAATAGAAGAGTGTGGTGTGAGATGAGATGAAAAAAACCGAACGAAAATAAACCAGTGTACCAGGCTACCAACTCCGCCATTAGGAGTGGTGATTTTTGAAAAGAGGGGATTGTGTCCGGATTCTTTCCCTCGAGAGAATCATAAAGAGCGAATCAATTTAATAAGATTACATCTGGTTTTCGGAAAAAGAGGATTGCGTCCAGTTTTTAATGGGATAGATAAAGATCCAATAGAAAAGGGTGGTGGGAGGTGAGACGAAAAAACCAAACAAAAATAAATCAATGTACCATGCTACCAACTCCCCCATTAGGATGTGAATGTGAGGGAGATGGTAATTCCTTGCACTGCATGGGAGATGCTTTCGGGATATTATTTCACGGCTGGTTGATCAGGATCTTATGACTCAAAATATATATCCATGCATGCCACCGAAGGAGAGTCAATCAATCTAATCGGATTGCATCCCAATTTTTGGAAAGAGGGGATTGCGTCCAGATTCCTTCCCTTGAGAGACTCATAAAGAGCGAATAAATTTAATAAGATTATATCTGATTTTAGGAAAGGCGGGATCACATCCGGCCCCTTAATGCGAGAGGAGAAATCCAATAGAAGAGCATGGTGTGAGATTAGACGAAAAACACCGAACGAAAATAAACCAGTGTACCAGGCTATCAACTCTGCCATTAGGAGTAGAGATACCCTTGCATTTGCGAGGGCCACAATGCTTGTTGTGTAAAAGATAACTAGGCAGCGCATTTGTGGGGGCCACTGTGATATTTGTCATAAATCTATTTTGGAGGATAAATCTCACATTGATTAGCATGGATATCTTCTCTTCCTGTCATATATACGAATTACTAGCTATACATGGTATTGTAATAATGTCATAATTTCCTTATTTCTGTGTGGTAGGATGTCCTTACTAGCCTTGCCATGATCATTATAAATTGACATCTTGGTAGGAGCAACGTTCATACGAGCCATTGGGTGGTGGAAACTAGAGGCTAGCTAAGCATTGTTAAATTTCGCTTCAGCCACTCAATGTGGAATCCGCTATGGGTCCTCGGGCCATGGTTGCTACTTCTCCTTCTGCAGCTCGCCGACGGCAGCATGGAGGCCGTGGCGCCCTCGCCGTCAGTGCCTAGCTTCGTGACCAACCCCTTGCTCAGGACAGGGTATCACTTCCAGCCGCCCAAAAACTGGATTAACGGTAATCTCCTGCCCCGGAACTTATCTGATTGCTCTCCGGCATGTTTAAGTTTGGCTATAGTTATGTACGTACTCCCACCGGAAACTAATATTAGAGCGTTTAGATCACTATTTTTAGTCATTTAAACGCTCTTATATTATTAGTTTACAGAGAGAGTATTTTTTTGAAGAATGGCTATAGTACATGTACTTCCTCCGCCCGAAAATACTTATCAAAAAAATTGATGTATGTAGACGTATTTTAGTTTTAAATACATGAAACTTTATTCATTTCTTCGGTAAGTATTTTCAGACGAAGGGAATATATCGTAGGTGCATCCTACAAGTATATCTACAGAAATGGGTAGCCATTGTAACTAAATATTACCTCCGTCTCAAAAAACTTGTCCTAGATTTGTATCTAGACGTTGATGTGTTGGTGTGATAATCATATAGCTCGTCTTTATTTTGGTATTTGATATACTAAGTAATTGTTCTGGCTTATTTTATTCTTCCATAATGCTGTTCTAACAATTTCATTATCTCATTATTTGGCTGGTTATGATTGCTGTCCCGGGGAAACTCATCGATGGCAGATCCGAATGGTATGACTTCTCCAACTCACTGTAATTGTATAGCTGTCTTGTATTCCTAGATCCATGATGCTGAAAATATAATATATGTAGATTTTCAAGATTTTCTTGGCAATAGCAATGAAAGATGTTGGGCTTCAAGTGATCTATACTCATGACACATCAGTACGCCATCAGCATCCACTAAGGGCTTGTTCGGTTGCAACAAAATTGAAGGGGAATGAAGTGCATTAAATCTCATACAAGTCAAAATCTCACTCAATCCCCTCCAAACTTCTCCCATCCCCTCCACGAGAGGTTTAGCCGAACAAGGCCTAAAGGAAGTGGGATTCGTGTTATGGAATCCACTAGTACCCAGACACACCTGCACCCCTAGACATATGCGGCAATGTACTATATGACATTACGATTGCTTTACCCTATAGGTACCCGCTTCAACTTGGAAGGTTAGTTTATTAAATATATTAATCATCAGACCTTGATGAAAACATTTGAATGAATAAACAATTACAAACGTGACCAGTAGACTAACATAACCAGTACATATGTACATGGAAACCATGAAAATTTATATTAAGTGAGTAAGGGGCGGATGTTGATTTTTGTTTTGATCCGTAAATGTTGGTAATTTTGGAACAGGGCCACTATACTACAAGGGATGGTACCACTTGTTTTACCAGTACAACCCCAAAGGTGCCGATTGGGTGAATACACTTTGGGCTCACTCGGTTTCACGCGACCTCATCAACTGGAACGTTCTTGGTTTAGCCCTCGAGCCAAGCATCCGATCTGACCACTATGGCGTTTGGTCTGGCTCCGCAACAATCCTCCTTGATGGCACACCAGTGTTGGTGTACACAGGGATCAATCGGGCAGACACTCCATACCAGGTGCAGAACGTTGCCATCCCCAAGAACAAGTCGGACCCACTACTTAGGGAGTGGGTCAAACCAGATTACAATCCGATCATAGTGCCGGGTTCGGGCATGAACGTGACACAATTTCGTGACCCGAGCACGGCTTGGCACATAGATGGCCAATGGCGCATACTCGTAGGGGGAGAGAAGGGCTCCCAGGGTCAGGCATATGTGTATCGGAGCACCGACTTCAAGCATTGGGTTCAAGCCAAGCACCCACTTCACTCCGCAACCAACGGTATGTGGGAGTGCCTCGACTTCTTTCCGGGTGCTCATACAAGGGAAGAAAGGTCTCGACACATCCGATCATAGTGGCAGAGTCAAGTACGTGCTCAAGAGTAGCCTCGAGAAGGCTCGGTATGACTACTACACCATCGGAACCTATAATAATAGGACCGAGCGTTATGTGCCTGACGATCTAAACGGTGACTACCACCGCCTCCACTACGACTATGGGAAATTCTATGCGTCCAAGACATTCTTCGACCCCGCAAAGCAGAGACGGGTCCTTGTAGGATGGGCCAATGAGTCAGACACCGTTCCAGACGACATCGCCAAGGGTTGGTCCGGCATTCATGTATGGCATCATCATATCTACTGTAGAAATTTCTGCGATTTGATTGATAAACCAGTAGAGAATTAATTGCTTGTGTTGCGCTTGTGGCAGGCAATCCCAAGGAAGATATGGCTTGACCCCGGTGGCAAGCAGCTCGTGCAGTGGCCCATTGAGGAGGTCGAGCAGCTGAGGCGTAAGTCTGTTAGTGTGACAAACAAGGTCGTGAAGCCTAGGAATCATTTTGAGGTTAAAGGCCTGGAGACTTACCAGGTAATTAATTAGTACTCCCTCCGTTCCAAATTACTCATCGTGGTTTTAGTTCAAATTTGAACTAAAACCACGACGAGTAATTTGGAACGGAGGGAGTACTCCACAAGGCATGATATATAGCTTCCCACTAACATTAGTTTTTGTTTTTGTTGCTGAAGAAAGAAAAAAAATAAAACAACCACATGATTTCGCTCACAAAGCAATGAACTCACAAAGTTTCCAATTCACATAAAGTTTTTTATAATCATAACTATAATGAACTAAAAAATATTATAGCTATGAACTGACAAATTAAGTTACCAATCTATTGGTTTGCTCAACTTTATCAAGTCACGCCTATGCATGAAATG
Organism: Triticum timopheevii; assembly: GCA_963921465.1. Lineage (NCBI taxonomy): Eukaryota > Viridiplantae > Streptophyta > Magnoliopsida > Poales > Poaceae > Triticum > Triticum timopheevii. The sequence goes on from OY997262.1 coordinate 452,506,479, forward strand.
TTTTCCTTTACCAGGCTGATGTGGAGGTGAGTTTCAAGATACCAAGCCTGGAAAGGGCCGAGCCGTTCGATCATGCATTCTCGAACGATGCTCAGAAACTGTGTAGAATGAAGGGTGCGGATAATAAGGGCGGAGTAGGTCCCTTTGGTTTGTGGGTGCTAGCATCTGCCAACTTGGAGGAGAAGACCGCGGTTTTCTTCAGGATTTTCAGGGATGGTCATGGCAAGCCAGTGGTCCTGATGTGCACTGACCCAACCAAGTAAGCATGAACAAATATACATGCATCTCTTTTTATCATTTGAAGATCGAATTAAGGGAATCTATCCAGCTTACCCAACTGATCTGTTTTTTGCCTTCTTCTGTGTCTGCTTGCAGGTCATCTCTTGGTCGTGATCTTGACAAGCCAACTTATGCCGGGTTTGTCAACGCCGACGTTTCATCATCCGGCGAGATCTCCTTGAGAAGCTTGGTGTGTGCCTAGATTTTATATTGCAAATATGAAACTCTTTACAAGTTACGACAAGTTTACGGCTCGTTTTCTCACTAATGCTTCTGTTCTGTTGTTAGATTGATCATTCAGTCGTTGAGAGCTTTGGTGCCGGAGGCAGGACCTGCATCATATCAAGGGTGTACCCATCCATCGCCATAGGGCGAAACGCTCATCTTTACGTCTTCAACAATGGAGACGTGGATGTCAAGGTGTCGTGCCTCAAGGCCTGGGAGATGCAGAGTTCCAAGATGATTAATAGTGCTTAAGTTTTGTTTCTCGCCACTTTCATACATGTATTCCAAATGATTTTTTAATCATTTTGATGTGTTAATAAAATGGCAGTCGTCCAAAATAAGAACGACAAATCATGGTTATTGTATAATTAACAAATAGAGTTGCGCATTATTCTACCCTAAAAAGACGTCAAACTCCATTTTATTGCTACTCTTTTTTGTTGCAGAAAAACTACAATTATACTTTTTCACTTCTTTGGTTTACTTCTTCTCCTTTCTTTCTTTTTTCATTGTAGTAATATCTTTTATAAACTATTTGCAAATATATATTAAAATATTCACTTATTTTTAAGATATGTGCATGTATTTCTAAAGAGTGTTCCAATATTTAGATAATGTTCCTATAACTACAAAAAGGATTTTGTAATTTTTAAAAATGTTCACGAAACTAAAATGTTAACACATTAAAACACATTATGCAGTTTTTAAAAATTGTTCATGTAATTGTATAGTCTTAGTGTATTCTACAAAAATGTGTTAATAAATTTCAAAAGGTTTGATTTGATTCTACAAATTCTTTACGGAATTTAAAAAATTGTTCACACATATTGTTAGTTGTTCAGGTATTTCTCAAAATATATTTTATATTAATTTTTTTAGAAAAGGAAGATATAATAAAAAATAAATACAAAGCAAAATAGGAATAAAAAATGAAAAGGAAAAAAAACCAGCAAAAAGGAACCTAAAAGCAACTAACACCAGAACCGATTAAAGTCTCCTTCGATTAATAGAAGTGAATAGGTAATCCAGAAAGTTTATTTTTTGCGACCGAAATTTCCATTTTTCCAATCTATTCATCAACCATGGCAGTACAGAGAACACAAGAGGTAATAAAAATTACAATCAGGTCTATGAACCACCTAGCGACAACTACAAGCACTGGAGCAAGCCAAAAGTGCGCCGCCGGCATTGCCCCTCCCTCATCGAAGGAAAGCCTAGTTGTAGTTGACAGTCGGGAAGTCGTCGTGCTAAGGCCCCAAAGGAGCAGCGCACCAGAGCAGCAACCTCCGATGACCCTATTCGCACCATTGGGACGGGGATAGGACATGGGAGACATTATTTCTACTGAGGGACATCGCCACCGCCACACAGCCCCAACCAAGACATTGAACCTAACAAAAACGAGAATTGGTCCCTCCTGCAGGTGAGCGGTCGAGATCCTCCGTACCTCCACGGCCCAAAGGCCATCGGAGGTGGGGAGAAATCGACGGCGTTATATATATAGCGCTTCACCATATATTCATTCTTCTCCCTTATTATTACAGCGCTTCACCATATATTTTTTGTCCTACAAATTAGGTCTTACATCGGAAGTTAGTAGAACATAAGAAAACCTATACCAGTCAAAGAAATTATTTTTCATGATGTAAAATTTCAAACGTAAAAATGTAGATATATTTGTGCGTGCGTCCGTGCGTGCGTGTCATATTTTTTGTTGTTTTGTGACTTATATCTTCATTTCCTTTCATCAATTTTTGTGTAGTGAATCTATATCTACGTAAATTTTTGTATAACAAACGTAATTTATAATGAATTGACGTAAGAATATCTTCAGTACAAAATAACTTATTCTGCACCTTGGGTGATGAATAGCTTTATTATCATATTATTACCCATATGTAATGGAATATCTGTGTTCAATGCCCGAGTCATCCTGTCTTGCGGGCGACCCTATAAACCGCTCACTCCGGATGAGAAGGAGCACTAGCCCACAATGCCTCACATGGCCTAGGTCCAGATAGCAATAAAAATGCAATTCTTGTTTACCTATTCTCCTTTTGGTTCCTTTTTTTTACTCTAGTAATAAAATTTTGGGACCTATTTGCACATACCAAAGAAAATATTATATTATTTATGAAGAATGTGCATGTATTTATAAAAAGTGTTCAGGATGTTTCCAAAAATGATTATGTAATTAATCAAAGGTTTTCATAATTTTTCAAATTGTCAAGTACTCTGTACTGAAATACTTGTAGTTGGGGAAAAGTAGTACAAGTTCCCCCAACTACAAGTATTTCGGTACAGAGGTAGTACTTTTAAAAAGTATTCAAGCATTTAAGTATATTCACGTAATTTAAAAACCGATCGTACATTTAAAACCGTTCTCATAACTGAAAATCATTCATACATTTTTATTGTATCTATAAAATTTTAAAAAATGAATGCCTTTTAAAATATGTCCAGGTAATTCCTAAAATAATCCATAATTTTTATTATATCATTTTTTATATTAAAAAGGCTAAGTTAAAAGGAAAAACGATTCATAAAAGTGAAAAAAGAAAAATTTAAAGTAAGAAAAAATAGCAAAAAACTAGCATTCTTTTATATAAATATTCAGGTTATTTTAAATAAACTTTTCATAGTATTTAGAATTGTACATGGAATTAGAAATGTGGTCATGCATTGTTTTAAAATGTTTGTCTTATTAGAAAAAGTGTTCACATATTTAAAAGAAATGCACATGTTTTTTTAGAAAATAGTAATTGAAAAAGTATGTTCCTGTATTTGTCGAAAAAAAAACCCAACCTAAACAGGATAAAGGGGAAATTGAAAAGACACAGAAAAGGAAGGAAGTTAAAGGAAAGGAAAAATGAAAACATATGGTGAAATAAAACCATAAGAAAAAGAATAAAAAGAAACAAACACTGCAACCAGATTTAAAGCCCTCTTTGATTAGCAGAGGTGACCAATTAATCGAGAAAGCATAACTAGAATAGGAGCGACAGATAATGGTTGTTTGTACAATTATTAATCTGAGTCATGGGTTATTGTACGCATAAAGTTGCAAAACACTGCTCTATTGCTACTTTTTTTAAGTCATGACGTACATGGTGTTCGTGGGTAGTATATACTCCCTCCGTTCCTAAATATTTGTCTTTTTAGAGATTTCAAATGGTTACCACATACGAATGTATATAAACATTATTTTGCTCCGTATGTAGTCACTTGTTAAAATCTCTAGAAAGACAAATATTTAGGAACGGAGAGAGTACATAGCATGTACTCCCTCCGTAAACTAATATAAGAGCATTTAGATCACTACTTTAGTAATCCAAACGCTCTTATATTAGTTTACAGAGGGAGTAATTATCTGTATGTCATGTCGCAGATGTTCATATTTTCATAAATTTGGTCAAAGTTTACAAAAGGCAACTTAGCACAAGACTAATATACAATGTTTTCTGAATCAGATGTTAGTTGTCTATCCTGTATTGAGCAACCATCAATGAATTAGTTCAACAAGTGGTGCTGAAAAATACACGTTAATTCCAGCAGTGTTCCAGAGAACCATAAGTGTACTTGTGCGCTATTTTCCCAACATATATAGATAGACAGATAGATTATAATCATGTGCATCCAGATGTGGAGGTTGGAAATAAAAATACAAGGAGAAACAAAACCATAAGAAAAAGAATAAAAAATGAAACAAACACTGAAACCGGATTAAAGTCCTCTTTGATTAACGGAAGTGACCAGTTAATTGAGAAACTATACCCAGAATAAGATCGGCCGATAATGGTTGTTGTACAATTATCAATTTGAATCATGAGTTATTGTACGCAAAAACATGCAAATCACTGCTCTATTGCTACTTTAATTTCTTTCAGGTCGGATATCTATGGTGTTCATGGTAGTCTATATATACCATATAACTATCCATATATGGTATTTTAGCTGTTCATATTTTTTTATAAATTTGTTAAGCTAAGAAATTTGACTTAGCAGAAGACTAATATGCAATGTATTCTGAAATGGAGGGAGCATATCAGACGCTAGTTGTCTATCCAGTGTTGAGCAACCATCCATGAATTTGTTCAGCAAGTGGTGCTGCAAATTACACTTTAATTCCAGCAGAGTGTTTCAGAGAACAATAAGTGTGCTAATTTCCCGACATAGATGGACAGGAAGATTACAATCGTGTGCATCTAGATGTGGAGGTCGGAGACTATTTAAGTTCCATTTCCCCCCAGAAAACACAGAAGTATATATATAACATATATTATGAGTTATCAAAGTTTATAAATCATCATGTGACCTAGAGTATGGTAAAAAGTACACAAGCAAAGATACTTGCAAAATATGGGAAGCGGCGATTTGGTGCCCGAGCGCAGATGCTCCCGAAATCACTCGCGTCGGTTCGACGCTCGGGATGCGAGAAAATCGGGCTGGCACATCTGAGAGAAATCGTGAAAAGGGAGGGATACGCCGATATACAGGACGGAACTACGATGGGCCCAGACAGTATGCGACGGACGGCGCGGTCAGGTTGGCTTTCTGGTCCGTGGATCAGATCGTTAGCAATACAGCTGAGCCACGGGAGGCGACGACACAGAATCCAGCCCCTCCTGGCTCTCCCCTGAATCGAATGCAAGGGCATGCGGCGGCTGCTCGAAGCCCTGACGAATCCGTGATGGAAGATGCTGGCCTTGAGTTCTTGCTGGATGCCGTGGACCAGTAAGTGGATCTTTCCTCCGCATAGATCTAGCAATTCCTCGATCTTTTTGGTCGGTGGACATACCATGTGAGAAAGCTGATTCGAAGACTGGCCGTCGGCCATGGCCGTATGTTTCCAGGTCCCCCCTCTGGGAGGAGTTCGCTGACAGTCTTGAAAATCCAGATCCGTCCCTCTGGCCTTGTTAACGCCAGACAAAGACAACCATGCCGTGCCGGCGGACTCGAATGCTGCCTCTGGATGCGGGCAGCAAAGGGTCAACCCTGAGCCGCCTGGTTGGACGAAAAGGTATTTCGCGTAATTCCATTGCCTGTGTAATAACTGTATATCTCCGAAAATGAGTGCATGTTGATCTCCTCAGCCATGACTAGTTCTATTTTGGGCGACTGCAACCTGACGATATGATTTGGTTAACTGGACCCTGATACTTGGTACTGATGATTAATTGTTTAATGTGCTTAGGCGTCAAATATGTCAGTAATTGTGTACTGCAGCTGAAAATTATGTAAAGAAATGGTTTGCTTAAAAAAGTCTGGTTACATCTCAGTAGTGTGCTACCAGACCGGAAGCCATGTCCTTGTAGGATAAGTGCACTAGATCAGTCAATTCGCAAATATGCAGAAGAGCTTACGAAAAGTGTAATTAGACCAGAACTCAGGCCAAGTTTTAATTCACTAGGCGGGGCATATGACTTCTACAACTTGTATTCCTGGGAGATCGGATTCAGAATTCGGTACGGCAAAAGCTTTCCTTTAGATGTTTCCATTGGTGGCTGAATCATTGCAAGTGTGACGACGGGGTAACTGACAGCGGTGTCACCGGAGCAAGAGTAGAGGTTCAGGTATGCGCGGAATCATAAGTCATTTCCTTGTACGCGATTCCCCTGAAAACACGTACTTAACAGCGGCACATCTGCAGTTCCCGGACACTTCGAACTTGGGGTTGCAGCGAGCGCTTGGAGCACGAATTTGATGCTGGAGCAAGAAGGCCATGGCGTGGACAAGGTGAGCGGAAATGTTACCACTGTTGTGTTGTATGTTGATCTGTTCAGATAAGATCTGCAACCAGGAGCTGGATGACAAGAGCGGAGATGGTTCACTTGAAGGATTCGGGGAGCATGACCCAGCCGCGCTGACTTCCATGGTGTTGACTCTGATGTGGACAATGGATCTCGCGTGATCTATGGTGCCAAAGAGGTTGATTCCGGTGGAGAAGAGGTGAGCATCACTGCATCAGGGAAGCGAAACGACGGCGTACACAGGCTTGTTTTGCGACAGTGAGCATATCAGCAGAGGAAAGAACTGTGTTTCCACTGCTCCCCTTGTCCAAGATTGCACACCATCTTCAACAGATTGTTGTATTGTGCGTAGTTTGTTTTCGATTTAAAAATTCTGGTCACTCGTTAATATATGTTGCCACATTTGATTAACTTGCGAGTGGGTAGTGCTTAGATAGGGAGCAGCGGTCTGTTATGGAAAAAAGATGTCCTGAGGGCCTGAGGCGTGGCACGGAGACGGCTCAGCCTAGCACAGAAAAAAGCTTGAGCCGTGACCCCAACTCTGTTCCGCCTCTATCTTAACAGCTCTCATTGCATTCAATGCTTCCAGCACTGGATTTATTTACTTGCCATACATCTGCTATACAGAGAGGAATACATCACCCAGCACACATCCACATGCTAGCGGACGATGAAGATTTCAGGAGCAGCTGAGCCTGAGCTTAGAAATGAATATCCCCAAAATATGTGTATATACTCGAAGTATAGTGTATAAATAGGTCAAGCAACTAAGTTCTTTGTCACGTACGTACTCAGCTCACGTCTACAACAACTTACAAATATCAGTTATCACATTAGCCAGACTAGTTAAAAATACCTCGATCAATATCTGTATCTACATATACATTCACATGGACGTAGATATATAGATGGATCGTATCATATCAGGTGGGGTGTGTTCAGTTGGGTATGAGCTTGAAGTGGGGCTTCTGCATTGACGGGGTTGGGTCGTAGGTGCCGTAGTCACTGGTCGTCATGTCCTTGAGCATCCGGGAGTGCACCAGCTGTGCCATAGCTTCGTCCTGGTGGACCTCTCCTTGCTGACCAGGAGACTCCTGATCTACTATGAAGCTCGGCCGCTGTCTCCCTGGAAACAGCAGAATCATCGATCAAACCTTGTAAAAAATCTAAGAACCCGGAAAAAAGTGCATCTGTTTTCTCATGACCCAGACCCACAGCATGCGTGGATCACCTAATTAATTAAGCCGCAGCTCAACATCTTGTCGTTCCCTTCCATCTCTTGATGCATTTGTAACAGCAAAGAAGCACAATACATGTCGTGGCCATGTGAGCTAGGACCTAGGCAGGAACTGCACTGCACTATACTACACTACATCACATGTAGATGCAAGGGTTCGAAGCAGGAGGATACTAGATCAAGAACTTCTTAGATTCTTCGTCGAGAAGGAATTTCCTAGCTAGCTAGAACGAAGGACAAGACAGGCACACGATCGAACCTGCCAGGGAGGTCGAGAGCAGCAGGGCGAAGAAGGCGAGGGCGAAGAGGGAAGCGGATCTCCGGGGCATCCCCATCTCCGGGTTACTCACGCGATGCATGCGCTCTCCTCACCCTCCCTCAGTAACGCATGGAAGGCGTGAACCAGCGTCAGGCGCTCGAGGTGAAGGTGAAGCAGGGGCCTCTTCCTCCCTTTGTTCCACCTAGAAAGCAGAATATATAACTGGGTAGTTAGGCAATGCCTTACGCGCGGCGCGACAAATAATGCGAATCCCACTCACTGCCTCTTAGCAAGTTCCAAAGGGATGATGGAGGAATTTCGACATTTTTCATTTGTTTTGCCCGCGGCAAAAGTGGAGGGCCGGCAGGTTCCGTATGGAGTTTTCAGGGCGGTTGGTCGCCGTGGTCTCTGGTCTCTTGCTCGTTTTCAGCTCTGATAGTGGTTACTAGTAGCAGGCAGTGACTGCTGGCTGACAAGTGTACCATGCCAAATGGCTTCTAATTTTGGTTAAAAACTAGGTGTGTTCTGCACTGTTTTTCTTTCCTTTTTCTGGCGCTGCTTTGCCGCGTGTTTTAGGGGACTGGCTAAGCTAATTAAGTGGTCTCTGCATGCCTCTGGTTAGTGCCACCGGTGGTTGCACGATTAAAAGCCGGTCGTATTTGCAGCACGGATTCCCGGGTTCAGAATCAGATATTGATCGGCTTCCATCCATCGACATGCACGTTGCTACTTGGGGTAACTCATCTTGGGGCTTGGGAGCATACCATGTGCTGAAAGCACGGCGCACCAAGTTTCTCCTCAGATCCAGCAAGCCCAGCATGCATATCTTTCAGAAATCCACCACCATGACACACCCTAAATCGTCTCTACACGCCCAAGCAGGCAATTCATCTTTGGCTCGCTGGAAAGGTAAATCGATCCTTGACGCCGTTTCTCGTGCCAACATTTTTGTCGTGACCGATGAACCGGGGAATCATACGAGATAAAAAGCAAACCATTGACATGGTTCCAAAGAAAAGCAAACCACCATTGAGTGTTAGAAATGGCAAGTAGGCTGAGATGAGGGTAACAGAAGTGGGACAGTGTGCTGCATTGTTCAGAGGGTGTGTGCGTGGATCACATGCATAGGGCTAGACAATGGGCAGTGCTCAGGCATGTCCTCTCTCTGTCACCATGCTTTCAGTCGGTTAGCATATTCCATCACCATGCCAGAGGAACAGCTGAAAGGTAAACCCGTCGATCCGACGCTCCTCGGTCGCGCACGCTCGCGTGACGGAATAGAACTGCGAGACAAGGAGAATTTCAAAACCTGATTTGAGTGGAGATGATAGTGCTCCTGATGATGCCCAGGTAGAAAGTAGCAGGCAAGCACACTGTGGTCAGGAGACAGTTGCCAGTACCAGTAGTAGTGGAGCATAAAGCCACAGCTCCACTACGAGCACACATACACAAAGTATATGATCGGATGCCGTCTTTACGGGTGAGCAGACCCTAATTAGACACACTGGTTGGCGACGGCAAAGCCATGGCCGTGCTTTTGGTTTTCCTTTAATTTGCTTTGCCACCCTCTCCTCCTGTGATCCATTCATCTCTGTGTGTAGCTAAAGATGGTTGAGTGTGATCAGGGATCTGCGTGTGGGGCTGCGAGATTTGGACCTGACAGTTTTGGGGGCACTCAGTGGGCATCATGGGATCAAAGCTGCTTTTGTTTCTGTGTAGTGCGTTGGGGCAGACCAAGCACTGGTGGTGGACAATACATATGCTTTAATCCTTGCGTGGTTGGGCGCAAAGAATGCCAGCGGCGAACATGCAAGATTAAAGGTGCAGTTGATTAGTACTAGTAACCAAAAATCTATCAACTCATATTTACCAGGAGGTTATGACAGTCAATTCAGCAAAACAAGCACATTCATTATCAAGACAAACTTGATGCCAAACTTGAAGTCACCTGCATATTCTCCGTATCATGTACTCCCTCCGTTTAGCTTGCAAAAATGTGGGACGGAGGAAGTATGCAGGTATACATTGAGGACTGCGTTGACTCATACTCCCTCCATCCCAAAATAAGTATCTCAACTTTATACTAACTTTAGTACAAAGTTGTAATATGGTTAAGACACTTATTTTGTGACAGAGGGAGTACTAATAATAAGTTCGAGCATTGCAAAGTTGATGTTGACTTATTCCATGAAACATGTATGTAAATCATTTTCAAAGGAAAATGATGTATACATTACATTTTACCAGCTGTTTCCAGAATTACGGCTGAGTATATCTTTATCATTCTGGAAACAGGTGGATTGCATCTCTCACCCTCAAATCCTTAACAACACATCCAACTTCAAAATATTCAAACAATAAACCTGCAAGTGAGAGGAAAAGGTGTTTCTTTCTTGTCAAGTTGTCATAGAAGTTCATTCTGACGATATTCCCAGCATATCCATCAGATCAGGACCCAACACCTCTCTGCAAAATATGTGTTGGATATAATTGATCATTTGCAAAAAAAATATACTGTGGTTGCAGCACAAAAAGAAACAGATAAGTTTTTGGCATCAACTGCAAAAGGGCGAGTGCAGTGCCCTTCAGTTTGCAAATACCACATAAAATTTACAATCCAATCAAATTTTGTATATACATTCACTTTACGTTTTACCAGCCGTAATTTGGAAATAATTTATGGTAAACTAGTAAATGAATAAATCAGGAAAAAATAGTAACTCAGTTTGTACTATACTAAGTCAGAAAATCTAAGAAAATGCTTAAATCAGAAATTAATTAACCAAGTTCTCCTATCATGCAAGTAATGTCCCTGCAAACCATGTACTCCCTCCGTTCCAAAATACTTGACTTTAATTCGTCCAAAAATGGATGTACCTATATACTAAAACATGTCTAGATACATTTATATTTTGACAAATGAAAGGCATGTATTGTGGAACGGAGGGAGTAGTACAAAAACAGGGTTTTGTGGTGGTTTTGGTACACAACCCTCGGGCAGTTTTGTCTACCATCTCTAGCAAATAGAAGCTACTACTCGTATTATTGGAGGTGATTGAGAAACCAACTGGGAAAATACGCACCTCAACAGTCGGTTCTTGCGACAGAACCACCGACTAGGACGATTTACAATCTCAGTAGCCTCTGCTCGGAGAACCGATTGGAAAAGTTTGTGTCATAGTAGGTTGCATGTATAGAACCATCTAGAATATTAGTTAGTATCTAGTCGGTTTATCCTACAAAACTGGCTGTAGTGATTAACAAAACTCATGCTCGTGAAGTTGGTCCTAATATTAAGATAAGAAGTAGCAGAAAGTGGTAGCTACATATGGTTTTAATATCTCTTAGTTGATTAACTAAGAGTAGTATATATTGCCTTTGTCAAGAAGGATAGCAACAATTAAACATTGGTAGCTACATATGGTTTTAATATCTCTTAGTTAATTGATGTTACAGGCTCAAAATGCAGAACTTTAATGACTAAGAAGAATCACTTACCTTTTATTGAAGTGAAAAAGGATACAATGCGGCTCGTGGAGACTTTCTTTTGCTTTGTTTAACTTGAGTGTAATATGAAGCATCTGTTGGTGCTGGCATCCAAAGCTTTCAGATTGAACATGCCAAACAAGTCCTCCTAAGGAACCATGAATCCACTCTGATTGTCGTGGAGGAAGCCTTCAAGCTTAATAAGCGTGATCAATGAGGCTTGCAGACTCTTAGGCCTTTTTTGAAATTGTCAATGTAATACTTGTGCAAGGAGGCACAAGCATACACAAGCTTGTGGGCCATATATCCTTGCCTTATGTACCAGTGGTTTCAGGGGCTTGTACGCCATGACTACGTCTAGCAGTGGTATAAGTCTTGTTTTTAAACGTTGGCAAGTGAGCTGCCAAATCCATTGATTAGTAAGAGGTATTATAAGAACACCCTCAAAAAGGAATGCACCGCATAAAGGTGAGAGCCAAAAAAGAAGAAATAAAATGTTGCTCAGTTTATTGAGGAAATTGTGAGAAAACCTGAACAACACCTAGCTAGACTAGACCTAAAGAATCACAATACATAAAAATGCCAGAAGGCCAACACACCCTATCGGGCACTCGAGCGCCTTCACCCCTACCAGAGTACACATCAAAAACCATCGTAGTAATATTGGCTACCACAAGCATATCCGCAAACCTTGATGATACCGGAGAGGAACGATATGTCCAATAGAGCGAACCTAGACTGCTCTGATCCCATGAGTTTGGCTAACATAACTCGGCTGGCGCTCCTTGTATGTTGAGGGTGCTCCTGTTGTCCTCACGAAGATGTCATGCTAGCCGCTGCCGACCATCTTCACGAGCCCTAACTCACTATGACGGAGTCTGACTCCAAGACGATGCCATCGAGAGGAAACACGACATCAAGCAAAACCAATTGTGTCGTCATCCTCCGATCCGAGAGATCGGATTTCCTTTGAAGCATGTTTAGCAAGGGAGGTGAGGAATGCAACATCGATGCCTCCAATAAGGGAACGGAGCCCGCAAGCACCACCACCGACGACTCAGCCGGAGCACGGCTTTAGCCGGAAGCCTCACTCGCCCAAACTCATGATTCGGACAGCCCATCCAACCTACCACCTCCATGACGGGCAAGCACCATGCCACATCTCTCCCATGCACATCCTAGGGACGAACACCACAAGGACCCCGCCGCAAGCCCGTAGGAACACAGATTGGGCACTGTCGCCTACGGATCTCGCGCCTCTGCCTACCCCAGAGCCTATGCAAAACCACTAGTTCAACCTCGTCGTTGGATCTTATTGGTGTCAGGCTGGCTGGCCCAGGTCCAGGCAACCCCATTGCAGCCACCACGGGATCGTCTTGCTGAGTTTTGTGCGCAAGCCGACAATGGCGGTCGGCAGCCGTGGAAACACAGCACCACCATGGACTCCACGCCGCGGTAGTGCACGCGCTCCCGTACATGCCCGGAGCACCTCCAAGCACCTCTCAGCGCCCGCACCGCATAGTGGCAACGATGCCCAGCTGCCAACCCGCAAAGTCCAGATTGGGCCAGGGGTTGCGGCCCTGGCCCCAACCACGCCAGTGCACACCATATCACCATGTGCTGGCAATGTATGCGACTCTACGCCATCTTGGTGCACGGTCTAGCATCGACCAGTCCCGATCCATACGCCACAGCCCACGCCACCGCAAGGCCAAGCTGCCTTGCACATCACTGCCTCATGAGCGGGAAGGAAGGGCATGTCGGCGACAGGGGAGTAGGGGCGGAGGTGGGGTGGTTGTCAAGTGGTGGATGGGTTCGTGCCTGCGTACCTGGGGCAACGTGTTTTATTGGTTTATGTATTGTGGCAACTCTTTTTTGGAGGTGTACAATGCTTGTAGCTTTTCCATGCTCATTTCCTTGCTATGTTGCCCCCTTATCAAGTCTTTTCACTCACTTTGTTTTTTTTGTCTTTTCAAGATTCATGGGGGTGGGGGTCAATCTTGTGGTGCAAGAATGCTCCCATCATTATTCTGGGGAAGTGTAACACCGGTAGGGTAAGCTGTTGCTCTACCTCATTGAGACTATATGAGTTGGGCATTGATGTGGATTGTTAAGGATGACTCGGAAATATGTAGGGACACATAGGTGCCGGACACGCATGCTTACGGCCACCCATTTCCTTCAAGATTGGTGCAATATTTATGTCATTAGCCCTTAATTGTTGTATAGGGGTCAATGCATGCCAACTTTTGGCAGAGTTGCATGCCACCCATGCCCCACCTCCCATACTTTTTCATTTTATCTCCAAATTTGAATTTATTGTATATTTTGAACCATAAGTCCAAATTAAGATTTGTTTGCATATTTGCGTTCAATGCAACGAGTGCTTTCAAACTAGACCAATTTTCAGTACATTTGAACCACTTTTTAAAATTTACTAAGTTTCAAATATCAATATTAGTCAGTCATAATATTAAGTTATTACAAAATTTCATCTATTTTAAACAAGTTTCATTTGCTATTTGGGTTTAGGGTTTAAGCTTTAATTTTTGAAACTTGCTAAATTTATCATCCGTTTCTGTCAAGTTTTAGTAGATCAAACTTGGTGAAGTTTCAAAACTTGTCAAAACGTATTCAAAAGTGGGTTTGCTTCAAAACCCCGGTAACAAGTAATATGATGTTGCAAACAAAATATAAATAGGATTTTTGATTCAAAATATATGATAAATTCAAATTTAGAAGTCAAAAGGAAAAAGCAAGAGAGATGGGGTGAGCGGAGCATGCACTCTCTGTCAAATGTTGTACGAAAACTTGCATGCATGGAGTAATTGGACTCTAATAACAAAACAAGTTTCCAAATCTTGACACAATCATGTGGCTACATGCATGCTCCCGCACGCCATGCTACAAATCGTCTCCCAACGATGACATCTCATTACAGCCACTAGATAAATTCACCTCTCGTCTAGCCAAGAGTGGTAATTTCTTCAATATAATAAGTGCCAAGAAAAAATTGTGGACAACTGAACCTCCCTTTGAAGGATGGACTAGGACCCAAGCAACTTCCACATCATCATAGGGGCTAGCCTGGATCGTGGCGATTCACCGAGATATTCTCTTAAGGCTTTTATGGTATATTTTTTCTTCTTTGTCAAGTTTTTTCTTAGCTCTCTGTCATTCAAACTTCTCAACAAAGTCTCATCATTGGCATATTCCATAGAGCTATGCCTCGTCTGCTCCTCATACAACCTAGGTAATTAAGGTTTCCCAAGCCCTCTTAGAACACATCTCCTTTGAAGCGGCTAGCCTTAGCTGCTTCATCGAGCTCCACCTTAAAAGCAAGACATTGTCATGTAAACATAGCATGGGAAAGAAATGCGAAGGCAATGAGCGAATTTCTTGGCATCTCATTAAGTGATTGTGGGCCTCACAATTCGCGAGGTTACTAAAATCAAGCATGTTTCTGTAATCGAGGAGGCTTCAGAGGCCCTTGGTCTCGCTCACCATGTTGTGTGTAAATTTTGGGGTTTATTTGGAGGTTGTTGCCTCCTCGTTCTCTTGTTCCCATTTCTTGGCCATGAGTGGCGGAGCTAGAGCAAGGTCGAGTGGGTCGTGGCCCGCCTAGCCCATGATTTTTTTTTCTATTGTATACCTACTTTTGGGCCATGAAAAACAAGGCCAGTACTTATTTCCTCCAGTCGGCCCGCCCAACTACTTGGGCCAAGCTCCGCCACTGTTGGCCATGCTGGCGTACCCAATAATATGCAAATGGTTGAGTGCATGTTTAGTTGGCGAGTTCCTGTAAATGTGGTGACGGTTTAATAATAGCTTCGTGGATTGTCTCAAAAAAAAAAGTTGGCGAGTTCCTTATGCGCCAATATTTTCGCTCGGAATTCCTTGATGGTCTTCTAGCGTACGAATTCATCCAACACTCCTTAATATATGGGCATTGGCCTAAGGGCCAAAAATATAGATCAATGAACTCCGTTACCAATGTATTCTTCGATCCACTACTTGAACGCATTTGAAGTAGTCAAAATAGTTTCTCGTTCGGCAGGCTTCTCGTGTTCATCTTTTAAGTGAAAGTATCCCATGATCTCTTTAATGATGGCCATGCGTTGATTCTTGACACGCTTCTAGTGACAAAAGGTGCACACTCATCCACGTGTCTCGATCGAATAATGTAAAACTTTCTATCATTATCTAGTGAATTCATAACCTCATTGAACCTATTGATTGTGGACCTTCGCATGATTGTTTTGTTCTTTTCCAGGTGATCTCGTAGGAAATGATTGTCTAGGTAACGAATGAGAACCAGTACTATCCCTCCACAAGCGTCAAATGTAAAAAAGTAACTAGTTCATGGTATACACTTATAAGTGATTAAATCTAAATATTTTGTATATATCTAAAGCAAAATTTAAACATTAAGTGTTATATTATGTAATATTATATCCACAAAACCCATAGATATATACGCTAAATTAAATCTATCATATCTACAAAATCATTTATGAAATATATACAATGAATCCATCCTATCAACAACTATATCCACTAATTATACAAAAACAAAACAACTATATCCACTAATCATATAAAAAACCATAAAGAGTATATCCACCAATCATACGACTAAATCCAGTAATCATAAACTAATGCACCAAATCCATCTTATCAACAACTATATCCACTAAGCATACAAAAAATGTTGTATATGAACTATAAATACATGATAATAAAAAAATACATAAAAGTGCTTGTACCTCCCCCTTAGTCTGTGGTGGGCAAGAGAGGTTGCATCTCCGACGTCGTAGCATCAGCTTTGTGGTTGGTTTGGTAAAAGAGTTGGCAAGGCATAGCCTAGTGGTGGAAAGGGGCTGATGCCTTTCCAGCCACCCAAGTTCAAGGCATGGTACTTGCAATTTGGGTTTGTTGCACCAATTATACTGTAGGGGGTCCCTTACAGTCTTTCTGTCAAAAAAAAACATGTTCATTAGAAGATATGAACCAAAACATCATGAGCTTTGAGTGCAATCTTCTCTCGGCCAAAATAAAATCGAATTCATTGTGCGATGTTGTTGTCAGTGTGAACCATCGCCTAGGTTATCACACCAACTGTAGACTGCTTTCTTGAGGTCCAACATATAAAAAGATGGCCCAAAATATAGCGCAAAGCCGAATGATCACTAGATTACTAATCTTGGGAATTAAGCTTTTCACATCTTCTGGAGAATTCAAATTGACAACCTTAAATGTATACACCAACTTTGCACCATTCTTTTTTGCAAAATAAATAAATAAATAACTTTGCTCCAATCTAACCAGAGTTGGTATCAGTGGCATAGTCGAGTTATAACTATTTTCGTGATATGCCAATATGAGACACAAAGCACACACTACGTACTAAAAATCCAAAGTTCACACTAACAATATTGAAGCTCAAAATTCTTCTTCTTTTTCACATATCAACAATATAAATTAGCATAATTATGGATTAAATTCGATTGAATGCTACAAAAGTTGAGGATAAACCTGTATTTTCAGTAGGAAAACAAAAACATAAATTGAGAAATTGGGGTGCTCAAGTTAGGGTTGTTGATTAGCGAGGCGAGATATGGCCACAGTTATGAGTGCGGATTTTTGGAGGCCGAGCTCCAGTGAGCTCGGTATTTTGAAATAGCAAAAAGCATATTTAAAAGTTTCAAAGAAATCAGAAGAAGAAAAAATCCATGGAAACATATATGTATTCCGCAAGAACGTGTTAAATTTTGTCAAAAATGTTGTGTTTTGTAGGCTGTACAAAAAAACAAAATTCCGGCCCAATAACAAAAATAAAAGGCCCGTTTAAAAATGCATATTTGTCCTTTTCTGTATGCCACATGTAAAAGTATAATGCTATAAAATTTTGCACATATGTAGTCTACATGTGCACGTGTGTTGACTAATAAATTTGGATTTTCCACGCTCTGAAAAAATAAAATTTGAAAACGAGCCCACTGGAGCTCGGCCTTTGTTGGCATTTTTCACATAGTGATCTCCTAGTGGACGTATGTACGCGTCAATTGGCTGACGCTTCTCACAAGTTCAGGAGTAATGGGCCGGTTTGTTTTAGCGATGGCCCACTTGAACCATTTTCATATCTTTTTCTTTTTTCTTTTCTTTTGAAAAACTGGCTGTTGGATGTTTCCCTTCGGGTTTCTTCTTTTTTTTTAAAAAAAATCACTGTATTTTTAAAGGTAACTTGTGTATTAAATAATTGTTCCACATATGTTTAAAAATTACCGTAGATTTGTTTTTAATTTGTATTAGAAAATGTCCACTGTATATTAGAAAAAAGTTCATGTATACTAAAAATTTCCTCTATATAATATAAATTTTCATCATATATTAGAAAAGACACTATTCAATACAATATGTTCGGTCTGTATTAATAAACTATTCACCACGTAATTAAGAAAAGAAAAATGGAAATAAAAAACACCAGAAGAGAAAAATAATAAACATAAAACCGTAAAAAATGGAAACAAGAACCAACAGGAAAACCAAACAAATAACGTGCAACAGCTTATTCAAGATATATCCACCTCTCAGCTCTGGCATCTGCGTACATAGGCTGGAGCAGAAAGGGAGCAACGAGTAATGGTTCTCTTTATAGGACTTGCCGTCAGTGCACAATTTCTTTCTGGTTTCCAACTATTTCTTATCTCGTTCCATTTTCTTATATTTTTATTTATTTTTATTCTTCCTTTTCTTCTTCTTATTTGTTGTTTTTCTTTGCGGGTTTCATCGGTTTTTCTTTCATTTTCTTTTCTCTGTTGGTTCACTTTATTCTTCTACATTTTATTTTTCATTTTGCATTTTCTTTTCAAATACATTCTCACTTTTTTAATACAAGTTATATATTTTTTTATAGATGTGTAATAATTTTATGCACAATTTAAACATTTTTTAAATACATGTTTGAATCTTTTTGTGAATACATATTAAATAATTCTCAAATGCACATTAAAATGTTTTTTAATTCTATGAAACATTTTTTTATCAAATTTTGCAAACATTGTATAAACTTTATTTTGGAAATTTCACCAACATATTTTTTGAAATGAGTGAACAATTTTTAAAATTTCCATGTAGGTTTTTTTTGCATGGTATGAAGCATTTACTTAAATGTTGTGAACCTTTTTTTACATTGTATAAAAATGTCTTAAACATAGTTTTGAACTGTGAGAATATTTTTCTAAATGTCACATATATTTTTTGAATTGCAGATTGTTTTAATTTACGCTAACACTTTTTTACATTTTTAAAAAAATGATGAACTCGTTTTAGAAAGTCGGTAACATTTTTTAAAGCGTGCAAACATTTTTTGAAGCACGCAAGTAAAAAAGTACATTGCATTATTATTTTTCATATTCACGATGGATTCTTAAATAGGTGTATTTATAGATAATTAATTTTAAGTATATCCATTTAGAATATTTAGAAATATTAAAAAACGAATATAAGCTTTTGTTCATACCTGTGTGGCTGACGTTTGTTCGCCTGGCTGGTTATGGACCTGGCCATTTAGTGAGTAGCGAAACGGGCGAGACAAAGTCCCCTCCCTAAAAACCGTACTAGTACAATATACATTTGTATAGTGACTTATACAATACCGATTTGGGGGGGGGGGGGGGGGGGTATTACGTATGTGTCGCGTGTATGTCTGCCGAGTTATGCTGTATAGGGTGTTGTATCTTTATTTACGTATGTGTCGGGTGCTGTATTGGTCCGCCGAGTGATCCGGGCCATGTTTTTCCCACATCTGGAACCAAATGTGTGTGGGGGGCGGGGGCTTTGCGGGAGTACGGACACGAGACACGTCAGAATCTTACACCCATGGCCCACCCAAAAGGAAGACAGAACCTGCGCTTTTGTAGCCGCCCGACCTGTTTCCATGGCAAAATCTCCACTCTCTTCCTCCATACCACCTCTCTCCACCCAATTCCCGCCCTTTTCTCCCACTCTCTTCCTCCCTCCCGCAGCGGAGGCACGGAACCGGAACAGAGCCTGCTGGAGTTGGAGGTGGTGGAGGATCCCAGCATCACTGTCGCCTGGAAGATCAACTTGGCAATGTGGCAAAATCGCCATGTCAAAGCGAAGGCCGCATAGGAGGCAACGCTCATGAAAGCGGAAGGCCGGTGGAGGGCGTGCTAATGGCATCTGTGGCGGTGGGCGTGCTGGTCACGGCCAGGGTCGTAGAGCGTAGATGGTGTCGCCCATCATCCAGACGCCGTCATGAACGGAGCATTGCAAGGCTCCGTACTACTACGCCACCAAGCAGCTCGGTAGGCAGTCCACGGCAACTGTCGCTGGGCAAGAGCCTTACATAGTCGACTTCAACGCAGCGCTGCTGTTCTTCTCGGAGTCTTCTTTGCCACAACTTGTCCGGGCGCGAACAGCAGGCGAGGAGCACATGGGTGCCCACACACTGTTCACTGATATGCCTAAAGCCGGTGAGAAGGCGTACAACGATGCGGACACATAGATGTTGGACAGCATCCACGATGGCACCAGAGGAGGAGGAGGTATGAGGACGGTCAGGTGGAAGACTCGAATCCCACCCAGTCCGGAAACTGCACCCACACGCAGCAGGGCTACTCCCAGGCCGGCACACAGCAGACCGACATGGGCACACAACAGGAGAAGGATTGGGCCGCCGACAAGCAGAGGAGGAGGAGGTGGAGGAGGATGAGGGCGAAGAAGAAGATGATCCGGATGGTTTTGGCGGCGATCCGAAGAAGAAGGTAGAGGACAAAGCTTCAACATGAGGGAGGAAGAGTTGTTGTGTGATGCATGGTTGTCCACTAGCCTTGATCCGATCCATGGCACGGAGCAAAAGGGCTCACCTTTTTGGGCCAACATTCACAAAATGGTTCCATGAACACAAGCATTTAGCGCCCTACTCCGATGCGGTCATCAGCAACTATAACCCAAAGTCCCTCAACCATCGATGGTACACCATCCAAGAGGCCGTGTCGAAGTATTGTGGCCACTTGGCACATCTCATCACACAGTGTCCTAGTAGTGTCCAAATCACCGAGCAAGTAAGTTATTATCACTTGCCGGAAATGCATAGTTGTGTTGATCAATTTGTAGCCGGATATACTTTTGTTGATCATTGGTCAGATATGAATAGTTTAGGCACCAGATATGCATAGTTTGTTGATCATTGGCTGGATATGCATAGTTTTATTGATCACTAGCCGGATATGCATAGTTTTGTTGATCACTAGCCGGATATGCATAATTTTGTTGATCGTTGGCTGTTTTTAGCCTTCGCATGCGTGTACGGTGTTCAAGAAGTTGGAGAAGAAAATTTTCACTGACATGCATTGCTAGTTGAAGTTGAATGGTTAACCGAAGTGGAACCTATTCATAGCCAAGACCGTCGCCCAAGCCAAAGAGGAAGAAACCGGTGATCCAACCGACCCGGCGAAAGAACCACCCAAGAAGGTTAGAAGAGGGCTTCAGGGAGAGAAGTGGGAGGAGGAGAGGGAGAAGCGAGAAGGTGCGACGGTCAAGATGGCGAGAGGTTTGAGGACATCTTGTCCAAGCAGGAGGAGGCATTCTTCAAGCGCTCAGACATCAAGGAGGAAAAAAGGTGGAGAGGTTCAAACTGTTGATGCAGTCGGCCAACACGAAGCTAGAGCTCAGAGAGAAGAGGACCTTGATCGAAGAGAAGAAGGCCATGCTCGAGGAGAAGAAGGCGGAGCTTGAAGAAAAGAAGGTGAAGATTGCAGCCAATGCAGAGGACGCCAAGATGTTGTCCTTGAAGGTGGAGTCTTTGGATGCTGATGCAAGAATGATCATGCAAGCCGTCCACTACAAGATGTTGCAGCAGCGGAAAGATGAGCTGGAGGTGGCGAACAAGGAGGAGGAGGCGGCGGAGAATGAGGCAGAGGTGGAGCCTGCATACGCGGTGGTGATGGCACCTTGAGCATGGAGGAGGCTCGAATCGCCGGTCCGGCAGGGCAATAAATCTCAATTTTCTGCCTGAACTGTCAGACTGAAATTCTTTTGTGATCGGGATCGGGCATGTAAAAACCTTACACATACTTGACTCTTTTTTGTTGTGATCGGGCATGTGATCCGGCGCGCGCTATGGATCGGACAGGATTTGAATTTCAAATTGCCCTTTACTGGCAGACATATACTTGATAGCATTGGATGGCCAGCTCCCGCATCCATGTCCACGAACTGATCACCCTGTGTGGACGGATACCGAAGCAAATTTACGGGTCGGCGTTGGAGATTCCCTAAACTATACTGATAAAAGTTGTACTGATAACTAGCAGTTTCTTCTGGGTCATCCAACATATTACTTTCATGTTGTTCCTGGTCCGTAAGCATGGAGTTTTATTCCCTGTTATATGATGGGTCGTGGCCTTTTCCTTGTGATTTGGCTGATCATATCTAAACTTCCTTTCTTTTCTGAAAATGAAACTTTGGTTTGGTCTGTAAGCCTGTAGTTTTATTTTCTGTAATGACTGACCTTACCTGAACTTTGTTTCATTTCTATGGAAATGGAGCTTTGTTTCAATAGAGGTGTGGTGCACCGTTGGAAACATTACTTTTTTCTAGAATGAAGGCTCAAGCGGGAGCCCGGCTTTGAATTAACGAAGCCATCAACCGGCCAGGATTACACAAGGCCACCAAGCACTAGCGACCGAAAGATACGTTGGAGCTTAGTGAATAGCTAACAATGCAACACACACTACAGCAGAAAGAAAAATACATGAAGAGCCCTGCTAGTAGTGTCGAAGCCTACTGCACATAGTCAGCAGAGAGAGGAGCAAACAGAGAAGCCTCGATGATCAGCCGATAGCCAAAGAAAGGTGGGAACTGTCTGAACCCAAGGACAAGGGAAGAACATCGCTCCCAACGCCGAAGAGGAACCCTTTCCTCTCGCCTAGGCTCGAAGGCGCCGCACCGTCGGATCGTTGGCGCTCACCCGAGAACTAGAGCAGACGCCAGCCGGATTCCCATCGCAGACAAGGTGCACAACCCTCGCCACGCCGCTGGCACACACCACAGCTGCACTGCCACCTCTCCTGAACAAACCAGCAGCAGAAGGATAGCCGTCGGGAGGTCGCTGAAGAAGAAAGCTGCAGAGGCCAAGAGGCGGAGCAGAGTAGCACCAGGTCCCGTTCCAATGGCCGCAAGACGGACTCTTGCAGGAACGAGCACCCTCCACAGAAAACGCAAACTTGGCCTCGCAGCCGATGGACGCCCACCAACCACCTTGACCCTCTTCCGAAAAACCAGACACCCCAGACGGCACCTCCAACGAGGACGCGACGCGCTAGGCGCCGCCGCCGGCCAACCCGAGACAGGTTTTGGGTTTTTACCCGGGGTCTGGGACGGGGGTGAAGAGGAGAGCCCTCAATGGCGCCTCCAGGGAAAAACACGACGCGCACACGCGCCGTCGCCGTCGTGGCCGGAGGACCGACCAAGGGTTTCCCCCGAGCTCGAACCTGAGCACCCGTACCCCGCCAGCACCGGATCTGGCGACCAGAGTCGCAGAAGTGCACGACCGGAGGGGATGAGAGAGCAGGGGAGGAGGGCGCCTGACCTTCAGATCTGGGGCAGAGGAACTCCGCGCCGCGACCGCCCGCCGTATCCTTGCTGCCCGGGCAGCCGAGGATAACGGCCACCACTTCCTGCGGGCGCCGCCAGTCGCGGAGGCAGCGCAGCCTCGCCGTCCGGGACCGCCGCCCCGGCTTCCAGGTCCTTCGCGGGGGCACGAAGCAACGCAGCACCTCACCGCCACCTTCATCGATGACCCACCAGGCTTGCCCGTCGATCCCCTCAGGTGGCGGCGAGGAGGGACTGGGATTGAGGGGGGTGGCGGTGCGGGGGAAACCCTAGTCGCCCCCGAGTCGCCCTCGGGAGGACGACGCGAGGGCCGGGGGGGGGGGGGGGTGTGGGGGATTCCAATCGTTAGAAACATTACTAGCATTATGGAAGTGATTGCATCGGTGTGCATTGGCCAAGGCCATCATAAATACGACTAAGAGCATCTTCAATATATGACGTAGATGTATAAGTAACCAAATTTTACATCATTGAGGCTCAAAATCCAAACTCCAATGGTAGTCACGACAGACAGGAATAACACAGATCCTAACAGCAGTCACAGACAGGCATGTCCCGAGGAGAGCAGGAAAGCAAATGGTGGCAAGGCTAGCAGTCAATGATTCCACTTCAGATAGTGCGGCGCACATCCCCATGAGGGGCAACAGCATAGGTGCGTGGGTTCCCCCACCTGAAGGTGTAGTGAAACTGACTATCGATGCCAGCTTCCTACTGGATACGGGTCAATGCTGGGGTGGGGCGATTGCCAGAAACCATAATGGGCAGGCGGTCTTCTCTATGAGCAAAAAACTGGCTTCCTGTATGCATGTAGAGGAGGCCGAAGCAGCTGCGGTTAAGATGGGGCTGGAGTTCCTGGCGTCTTTGTTTATAGGACATGTCATGCTAGAGGTGGACTGTGCAAACCTTGCTAAAGATCTGTTACCAGAGACCAGATCGAGACCCGCCTGGTTCCACCATATCTGCGACATTAAAATGGCAATGCATTCCCTTCTCCAAAGTCCAAGTGGGTTGTGTTGGTAGAAAAGGCAACAATGTGAAAGTTTATTAGCCCTCGAAGCAAAGTAATCTTGCATGCTCCTTGGGAGGAGGTAGGGAGGAGCTAACCATCGCTCGCCCCGATCCGGACAACACAAAGGATATCAATCAAGGATAATTATGCTCCAACTTCCCCGCTATGCCATAACCGACACTTTAATGAGGTCAAAATCACAAACCTTAACACTAATGTTTTTACTAGTTAATGTTTATCAACTAGTAAACCTTCATATATAACTTCAATATCGTTGATCATACGCATCGCATTCAGTGATCTACATGGAAGTTTTTATTATACCACTCTTGTATACCTATCATTTTCGGATACTAAACATATAACTAATTCAAATTACCACCACCTATTCAACTCTCAAAAATATATAAGTAAAGAATGAGGGTGCAAATAATTTCTATAAAATATAAGTACCGCCGTGCTCTAAATATATAAGTGAAGCACATGAGCAAATTGCCTTAACTCAGAAGATTTAAGTGAAGCATAATTAGCATTTTAATAGATTGACACAAATGTGTGTCACTCATTATTGTTGTGATCGGGATACAATGATCATTCTAATAAAGTAAGACATCTTTTGTTTGCAGATGATAGTCTGTTTTTTCTAAAGGCTAATGTACAAGGGGCGAATGAGGTGGTGGAGGCCCTCCAATTGTATTGTCATGCATCTGGACAAAGACTAAATTTGGACAAATGTTATGTGTTCTTTAGCAAGGGGTGCTCAAATGATTTTTGACAAGAGGTAAAGAATGCCCTAAATGTTCAGGTGGAGGCTTTGTCTGATAGATATTTAGGCATGCCTACCGAGGTTGGGTGATCTAAGAATGGGGGTTCAAAATACCTCAAGGATAGAGTCTACAAAATGGTTCAAGGATGAATTGAACAAATTTTATCTATGGGAGGGAAAGAAGTTTTGATCAAATCAGTGGCACGGGCCCTACCAGTATATGCCATGGGATATTTTAAGCTTCCCGGGGCTTATGTGAGCACATTGATGCAATGATAAGACAATTCTGGTGGGAATCAAAACTGGGGAAAAGAAGAGTTGCTCGGGTAGTTTGGGATGACATGACCCAACCCAAATATATTTGGGGCATGGGCTTTAGAAAGATGGAGCTATTTAATCTTGCTTAGCCATTAGTGCAAGAGGGCGGCTTGTTCAACATCCCAACTCATTAAGTGCACAAATATTGAAGGCAATTTATTATCCAAATGGAGATTTCCTTTCAGCTCAATTGGGATCTAAACCGTCACAGATCTGGATGTCTATTCATGGAGGGAGAGATGTTCTGAAGCAAGGACATATAAAGAGAATTGGTGATGGGAGAACTACTCACATATGGAACGATCAGTGGCTGCCTAGGGAAACTACAATGAGACCAGTTGCGCCTCGGCAACAAAACAAACTGGAGATGGTTTTTGAATTAACCGAACACACAAATAGAACGTGGAACCATGACCTATTGAACTTGCATCTTTTGCCCATGGACGCTGATGTGGTATGGTGAGTTCTGCTGCCATCAACGAACATGGATGATTTTTGAGTCTGGAGCCGAGAAAGATCAGGTGAATTCATCGCGCGTTCTGCCTATCGGTTACTCGTCCATACCCAAAACAGAAGAGATTCCTGGTTGGAAGGGAAGGCGGGTACGTCAAATTCAAAAATTGAAGAGTAAGCTTGGAAAAATATGTGGAAGTATAACCTTCCAGCAAAGGTTAAGGTATTTGCATGGAGGCTTTCACACCAAAGTGTGCCTACAGCTGATGTGGCCAATCATCGAAACATGTCAGTAACAAGTGGTTATTCTGTATGTGGCTGGTCGCAAGACTCGTGGCGTCACTCCCTCTTCGAGTGCAGGATGGCACGTTGTATTTGGATGTTAGCTGATGAAAATTTATATGACAGAATTCGTGATTGTAAGGAGTCAAATGCTAAGTGATGGATGTTTGAGCTACAAGATCTGCTGACCGAGGAGTACATTAAATCTATCGTTACTCTATGGTCGATCTGGAAGGCTCGAAGGGATGTGATCTATAAGGGCATATACATCAAAGCCCATTTGATACTAACGGATTCATCACGCGTTTTCTGGAGGATTTGGAATCCATTGAGAAGAAGGAGCACCAAGGATCAGCAAGGGTGGGAATAGCTCGAGCTTGTTCCATCCCGCCGCCTCAAGGTGCGGTCAAGGCTAATGTCGATGGTGCTTTAGCACATGCTACTCGATGTTGTGCTGCGGGAGCTATTGCAAGATCAGTGGAAGCAACATTTCCAGGGGCATCTTGATGGCACACTAGACCAAGCACTTGTAGGAGCAACAGAAGGCTTATGTTTATTGAAAGATAATCAGGCTAATTATGCAGTTGTGTCATCGGTCTGAGCAGGAGTTGTTCGGGAAATCCAGGAAGGAAGTCGTGCACTTAACGCTCCAATCATCGGGGAGATCAGAAGCTTGATGCCCACTGTTGGCAATGTTTGATTCTGTCATGAACGACGTGAGTCTAATGTAGATGCTCATAGTATTGCTAGGAACTCTCTTGCAAATGTCTTGAATAAATATTAAATACTTTGAAATACACATCGAAATGTTTTTGAATGCTACAAAGTTTTTTTGAAAAATAAGCAAACAATGTATAAACAAAATTTTAATGTCATGAACCTATTTTTCAAAAAGTGTGAACAATTTTTAAAATTTTCACCTCCATTTTTGAATGGTCCAAAACATTTTCAGAAATTGCGTGAACCTTTTTTTTAACATTGTATGAGCCTATTTAAAAATGTCATGAACATTTTCTGAAATGTGTGAACATTTTCTGAATGTGTGAACAATTTAAACAATGTCAGACACATTTTTTTGAATGACACGTAACATTTTTCTTAAATAACACAAACATTTCCTAACATATTTTGAAAATATCATGAATATTTTTTCTAGAAACACGTGAACACTTTTTTAATGTCACCAACATTCTTTTGGATGGTACGTATATTTTTTGAAAAGTGTGCGAACAATTTTTTTACATTGCATTAACATTTTTTTCAAATTCATAGTGAATGTTTTAAAAAATATAGATGAATTAAACTTTGAACTATATGTATGTTATAAATGTATAGAGTTCGTGTATGGCCTTACTTGTGTGTCTAACGTATGTGCACGTGCGTGGTTATAGGCCTGGACCATTTACGGAGCATTTGAGGCGAGCGAACAGGGGGGATAAGCCCCTCCCTAAAAACCATACTACTCTGATTATACATATGTATTTAGACAATTGATTGCCCTAAAAAATAGACAATTGATTTTTTTTGAAAAATGGTATTGGGTATGCGTCGCATGCCCTTGAATTAGTCTATCTCAAAAAAAAAACAAGTATTGTTTTCTAGCATGAGTTTACACCACGAACCAATGTTAGAAAGTTCTATTTTATTCTATCTCCAGAATTCATGATCAACTTTACAACACTTACAAGGGAGAGGGCCGGACATTATACTCCAACAAAAACATTTGCCAAGCTAGAACTTCATGAAAACTATGATATTCTAGTAATTTTTTGGCGGTGGTTGTTTTTTCCCACACCACTTCTTAAGAGATCTTGCAAGATATCTCATATTAGAGTTGAATCAAGAGCCGTTAGTACCTTCACATGTCCTTTTGGCGAAAGGATGGAAATCCACTTACCAATTTTCGAATTTGAAACAGAGCTAGGGAGTCTTCCCAGGTCCATCAACTTTGGAGTTCTAAACTGAGATTGGGACGGGGTAAGCAGAATCAATGCAGGTAAAAGTAGGAGCATGATCACTTATGATAATGGCATGTCTAAAACATTAATTCAACTTTGTTTTGATTAGATTGTTGCTTAATCCATTGCTGTCTCTGGGATTATCCAGTTTTGAGACTCCCCTGGATTATGAAAATGTGGGAAGACTAAGCGGTACTGATAAAAAGCATGTTGTGATCAATATGTGGTTACTTCAGCTGTTCTATGGAATCAGTGGAAAATGCAGTCTAGAGATGTGGAAGTGCGCATTGGCTAGACATCGATCAAGCCCCTCATAAGCAGGACTAGGACAAATCTTGTTAAACCAGTAAGTGGAAGGCAGACCAGAAAATCCCACATCAAACAGATCACGAACTTAACATATGAGCAATGAAGAAACACATACCAATTATAGTGTACATTAGGAATACCTTTATCACAAGCAGTGTACATGTTGTTGCTTAAGATTCCCAATACAGAAGACTGATTTCCTAGCTTATCATACACAAAAGTGGTACATCCGAGGCTAGCTATGATAATTAGGTAACATAAGAACTAGCAAAGTAGATAGAGACTTGGACATCATCTCAACTCCACGACTTTGGACTTCCTTCTTACATTTCAAAGAGGTCTTGCCCTGGATCACTACCACCAGTCATCAGCGCCATTCCCAGCGTCACCGTCGTAGTAGCCATTGTCAAAGCCCCCCGCAGCGTTGTGGTAGTAGTCATCACAAACCCCGGTATCATCATTATTGCCAGCCCCGCCATGGTCGCCATAGTTGTGATCACCACCCCCGCAATCATCGTATTTTGCATACGACGTGCCCCCTTCCACGTCATCACCGTTGATGAGGTCACCACAAACCCTGGTATCATCATTGCCAGCCCCGGCATGGTTGCCATAGTCATCCTGCACGCCTTCTTCCTCGTACATGCACAACCCAAGGTTCTCATCCTCATCGTAGTACTCATTCATGGTCTTCACGGCCTACGCGAATGCATATCAGTGTTAATCCGTGAGTAAATGTGGCATTACCCAAGAATGCACACAATGGTAATGGGCCAGGAAGTTGGCCGGCTTTACCGTCTTGAAGGTGCTATGGTCGGTGGGGCAGAATGGCTCGCCGTCGAATGATGAACAGTTCTCCTCAGTGTAGTACTCATTCGTATATTTCACGGCCTAGACGAATGCATAGAGCAGAGTGTTAAGCCAACCTAGAGATAGTGCACAATGGTGATACGCAAGTTTGCCGGCTTTACCGTCTTGAAGGTGCTATGGTCGGTGGGGGAGAATGGCTCGCCATCGAAGGATGAACAGTTCTCCTCATTATAGTACTCATTCGTATACTTCACGGCCTAGATAAATGCATAGAGTACGGTGTTAAGCTGTGACAACCTAGAGACAATGCACAATGGTGATAGGTAAGTTTGCCGGATTACCATCTCAAAGGTGCTACGGCCGGTGGAAAAGAACGTAGTCGACGTGTGTGCTCCCGTCGCACCTCCTAGGCCGCCGTCCGGTAGGCATCGCGAGCGCTTGCCGTTCCCGCCGGCCTTCCCCGTTGAGCTTCGAAGGCCCGCACGCTTGGCGCCTCCGCCCGTCCGGTCTGTATTTTTCCTGCCGCCGGTGCCGGCAACCTCCCTGCCCAAAGCTGCGCCCTTCCGGCAACTACGTGCCTCCCTGACCAGTGCCACACCCGTGGATGCGGCCGGCGGCGGCGCCTTTCCCATGAGCTTCTCCTCGGCGCGCAGGTGCTTGTCGTAGAGCGGGCGCCTCAGCGGGTCACTGAGAACCTACGCACGCAACGCAACAAATTAACACGCGCGCCGATCCAGGCGCCGTGGCCGGCATTCCGGCCGAGAACGATCGACCACCCGCTCGCTACTTCGGCCGCTTGATTGAGATTACCTTGTGGGCCGTGGTGAGGCGCTCGAGACCCCGCTCTGCCGCCTTCCACTTGAGCGCGCTCTTCTTGTGGTACGCCTCGTTGATGTCGCCGGCGGTGGCCGCCTTGGGCACGCCCAGGATCCCGTAGTGGTCCTTCTTCTTCCCCATGGCTTGAGGCGAGGCGAGACCCGCGGTGGTGTGGGGTGCGGTCGATCAGCTGGGGTAGGGCGGGGCGAGCGAGAGCGGCGGCGGCGGCGGGTCGGGGAGACGAGAGAGAGGAGTGGCTGGGGTTTCGTTCGGGGTGACGGTTGCGGCGCTGATATTCAAGCCCATTTGAAGTTTTTTTTTCGAGTGTGGCACAGATGGCCTAGTGGCAGCCCAAAAAGGTGTTTGGCCCAGGTAGGGAAGCCAGGACTCTGGGAGCTTTTCCTATTTGACGCACTCGCCTCTGCGCCAATTTTTTTTTTTTTGAGAAACTGCACTCTTTATTTAAAGTTCAGAAATGTTCATTGAGATACAGATAATGTCGGGCAACACAGAAAGCCACACATGGCGTCCAAAAGCAAGGGTAGACGCTGCCTTAGCTAGGTCAAAGCTTGAAATGAAGCACGACTTTGGTTGATCTCCTAAGGCTATGTTTGGTTGTTATGGGGGGTAGTCCCTGGGAAGAGAGGCCCTGGTCGAAATATTCTTGACAAATGAAAACCATGTGGAAGATTCACATCACCATTTGGGGGCATCAGAGGGGTGGGGATTTATTTCTGTCACTTCTTCCCCCGCGAGGTGCTGGAGCTATGTAGCTGGATCAAGCACGTCATGCACCTGCTCCATACTATATCATCTAGTTCATGTGGCCGTCGAGCGTGTTATCCGGCAGCAATGAATAACTGCACCATTCACCTACAGGAAGCCATGGAGCAGCAGCGCAACAGACGCGTCGCTCCCGCCCTAGTGGCGGACCGTGGAGGTGGAGGTGGAGGGGGGAGAGGGAGGGTGGGGGGGAGGGGGGACGGTCTTGCCGGAGAAGGGCGGAGCATTGTACGGAGGAGGACGGAGCGCTCGATCTTGCGCTGCCGCTTCTCGTTCGCGAGAACGAGCGACGAGGGTTTCCTCCCCGACCTCAACAGGCATGGAAGCCTCACCCAGGAAAAACTCGTGGAAAGAGCAGATCTGCCCAGGTCTGATGGGCCTCCAAATGCGCTGGTGGATCGCCCAGGGATAAATTCGCTCGTGGTTTCCTGGCCCGGGGAATGGGCAGGGATCCCCCCGGGATTGCCTGAAACCAAATGAGGCCTAAAGAAGTGTGGCGTACCGCGCCAGAGCTTCAGAGTTGACTAGAACATATAGACGCACGTTGCTGCGCCCGTCCATACTAGGGAAGAAAATTAAACATATTTATGTCGTTGCATAAATCCGAATATACAAATCTTGTTAAATGTAGTATAGATATAAGAGAAAATCTGAAGAACATCAATATGTGTATGACACTGCAGGAATGAGTGACACATAACCAGCAAGAAATTTCTGCAATTTGGTCCAATATACAAAGTTTTTATAACTGCGGGTTTAGAAGGATCACAACAAACGCTATTATCAGAACAAAACATACAATGATCTGTTACTGTTCTAATCTGAACTAAGGTTTTGGTAACCGAATGAGGCACTTTTACCGACTGGGACTGGTAAACGCGGTTACCACGGTTACCGAGAAATATCAATAAATACCGAGAATATTTCGAACGAATTTTATAGTTGATTTTTGAATTCAAATAAGTTGATGAACGAACATTTGAACCATAAACCTCTCAAAACAGGAACTAGGTTGCTACCAACACGCCAGAACCAACTCTCATGGCATTAGTTAGATCCTACGAACTTTAGTACAAAATTGAGTGTTTAAATTAAAAAAAAAACTGGTATTTTTTGCTTGGTACGTGGATTTACCGAGGGGCACGGAAATACGCGGTAACCATGGGAAATCTCGAAATTTCGACCGATAACCAAAACCTTGATATGAACTCCGAACCCTTGCATCATCTTTATCGGAAAAAAAAACTGCATCATATAGCACTTCAAACTGAACAAATGAAGTTTATTAGTCATCTTGACCAGATGAAAATAAAAAAGCATTAAGGATAAAAAGAATTAAGGAACAGCATTATCGGAACCATGTACGTGAGCTTACTTGAATGTTACAAATATCATGAACCATGTATGTGAGATCTTCAAACTAAACCTCCGCCGCCTTCTCCTCCACGTGGGACTCCTGAACCGGCTCCAGAGTGAGGCGAGCCATGCTAGGGCCTAGGGAGGAAGCGGGGCGCTAGATGAGAGCATGTGCAGAAGAAAGGAGATAATTGCATCTATAGTCCTCGTACTCGCTGGCTACGTCCACTTCAGTCCTGATACTTGCGTATTGCATCGATACGATCCCGGTATATGAAAATACGTAGTCAATACAGTCCCTGAGGTTGAAACAACAGTCCTGACAATACACATTGCATACATATCCCGTATTCTCTCGTACGAGACATCAGCATGGGCCACCACGTCAGCCTGGGACCCATATGTCAGTGTGAGCGAGAAATAAGATAAAGAAAAAGGAAAGGGCCTGTCGTTGCCGAGTTTCGAACCCGCGACTCCCAGCCCAAAAATGTGCGCGCATCCCACCGCACTAAATGCCTTCTTCTATTTAACGGGGATGGCCACCTTCTATATTAATGTCCATTCCGCAATAGGAGGCCCGTATTTTTCTTTTCAGAATGCGTGTGCTAGCGAATTAAACTGGCAATAGTATTTGTTTTTTTGTGAAAAACAGTAGTATTTTTTTCCAACTAATAAAATGAACATGGTTTCGAACCATACTTGTTTCTGGTTATAAAAAATATTAGTAGTTTCCAAAATGTTTTCATTTCTAGTTTTTTCTTATTTTCAAATTGTTCCTGGTTATAAATTCTTGTTTCTGAATTTTAAAATTTGTTCGGAAATACAAAAAAATCCCTCTTTTCAAAAAATGATCCAGAATTTAAGATAATGTTACATTTTTGACGAATTTTTCTTCAACAAGTTTTTTTTTCATGTATTTATGTTTTTTTATCTCTCAAATACAAGCACATTTATCGATAAAATATTGCACAGTGATATGGCGCTACTATACATGCATATCCATACAATTTTGAAATTTTACAGGCAGCAAAATCCATTTGTTTATTAAAAAATAGCATGCGCACCCCCCGCACCCCATTCGTACAAAAAAATTTAAACTGCATATATTTTTCAATCACAATTTTTTTTACAAAATCATGAATATTTTTTGAATTCACAAACATTTTTTGGAATTGCATGCATCGTTTTAGAACTCGTCAACAATTTTTTATGCACAGGCGAACATTCTTGAAATTTGGGAATAAAAATTGATATGCAGGAACAGTTTTTGTTTGTGACGGACATTTTTTGAATTCTTGAATATTTTTTTGATTCAATGAACATTTTTTTAAAGATTGATTTTTTGTTACATTCCCATAAATTGTTTTGAATATATTTTTACAAATTGGCGGACATTGTTTTTTAGACGCGAACCTTTATTTTTGAATCTCGAACATTTTTTTGAATCGATAAACGTTTGAAAAAACTCATGAACATTTTATAAATTCACAATTATTTTTTTTAAATGACAAGAACATATAAATATAATACAGTCTGCATCCCCATATATACAAGATCACGTGCTTGTTCTGGTGGCTCGCTCGCGCAGCAATGTGCCCCTGTTAGCGGGTTCGAATCCCTGCGGTGTGCTTTTTTCTTTTTTTTTTCTCGACCCACTGACATATGGGCCTTACTCAAACGTCGTCTGAGCTGGCCCATGTCACCTCGCAAATACGAGATACGTATGCAATGTGTATTGTCAGGACTATTGTTTCAACCTCAGGGACCGTATTGACTACGTATTTTCATGTACCGGGACTGTATCGATGCAATACGCAAGTACCAGGACTGAAGTGGACGTAACCAGCGAGTACGAGGACTATAGATGCAATTATCTCCAGAAGAAAGAGAAGTAGGCGAGGGAGTGGGGTGGACGCCGGCGGCCAGTAGGAAGCGGAGAGAGCGATGTCGGGCGAGGAGAACGAGCGCCAGAGACAGCCGCCGTCGCTATCGGATAGGGAGGGGGAGGTAGAGGAATATGTGGAGGCGTGAAAGGCTAAAATCCAGAATGCTAATCTTGGTCGTATGTTTCTGATCTGACGATGGAAGCCTAGGGTGAACTAGAATTGGCCCAGATAGATCTGCGGAGCAGCTGCCCAGCTACGTAAACCCAAACAGTACGGGCGATAAAATTGGCTGGCTGACCACAGCCGTTAGTTTTTAGATCGAACTACTGAGAAACTCAAAGCACTGTGGAGCCTCGTAGGTGACTCTATTGTACTGTTTTGTAATGTGTACCACCACTTCGGCGCAGTCGGAGGAGGTGATGCAAATGGATTGTAGGTGGAGATCCATAGCAAGGGCCATCGCTTCGCCACACCCGCGCCTCCAACACAACAGGATCAGCGAGACCATCAACCACCATTGTTTTTCGAAACGGAGGCAAAGATTGCCTCATCTATTAATTAAGCAGAAGAGAATTCACTGGTAGAAAAAGAGGCTTCCATACGCCCCCATTAGTCCCCAAAACAACCGAACCGCGACCAAAGGGGTCTTTAGTCGCGGTTCGGGAGAAGACCCGCGACCAACTATCTGGGCCCAGCGCG
The DNA here is from genome assembly GCA_963921465.1 of Triticum timopheevii. Taxonomy (NCBI): domain Eukaryota; kingdom Viridiplantae; phylum Streptophyta; class Magnoliopsida; order Poales; family Poaceae; genus Triticum; species Triticum timopheevii. The sequence continues at coordinate 452,540,800 of OY997262.1, forward strand.
CTCGGTCGACAGCTGGCGGACGGGAGGGGCTTTAGTCCCGGTTGGCCTGGCCAACCGGGACTAAAGGTACCCGAAGGCCTTTAGTCACGGTTGGCCAGGCCAACCGGGTCTAAAGGCCCATCCCTATATATAGGACTCAGCTCACTTCACTTCACTCAGCTCACTTCACAATTTTCAGAAGGTGGTGGTGGGTTTGCTTTTGGTTTCTCCTATGCACACAAGGTGTTTGATGAAATGCCTGAGAGCCTGAAACAAACATGATATGAAGTGTCCGAGCCACACTTGAGCTTTCTCATTTATTTTTCCTCCGCGATCGCGGTTAGCAACTTGAACCTTTCATGTGTCATTGATAAAATACGCATGTGTGTAGTTCATTGTTTAATTTGTATTATTTCTAGCTAGTTAGTTTAACAAATGCATCATGGTTAATTATATACTTTATATAATAATAATGCAGATGAATCGGCAATGGATGTACGGTCCCCGACTCTCCGGCGAGTTCACTACGGGTTTGAAAGATTTCCTCGTAGTGGCAAATGCGAACAAGCAGCAAGGTTTTATTATCTGTCCATGTGCTGTCTGTAAGAATCAGAAGGGTTACTCCTCCTCAAGAGACGTTCACATGCACCTGCTTCGGCATGGTTTCATGCCAAGCTATAATTGTTGGACCAAGCATGGAGAAAGAGGGGTTAGAATGGAAGAAGATGAAGAAGGGGATGATATCGATGACAACTATCATGATCATTTCGGTGATACTTTCATGGAGGATGATGCTGAAGGTGGGGATGGGTTAGGTGAAGGTGAAGAAGAGGCACATGATGAGCCCGCTGATGATCTTGGTCGGACCATTGCTGATGCACGGAGACGCTGCGAAACTGACAAGGAGAGGGAGAATTTGGATCGCATGTTAGAGGATCACAAAAAGTCGTTGTATCCAGGATGCGATAATAGTCTGAAAAAGCTGGGCTGCACACTGGATTTGCTAAAATGGAAGGCACAGGAAGGTGTAGGTGACTCATCATTTGAAAATTTGCTGAAAATGTTGAAGAATATGTTCCCGAAGAATAACGAGTTGCCCGCCAGTACGTACGAAGCAAAGAAGGTTGTCTGCCCTCTAGGTTTAGAGGTTCTGAAGATACATGCATGCATTAATGACTGCATCCTCTACCGCGGTGAATACGAGAATTTGAATGAATGCCCTGTATGCACTGCATTGCGTTATAAGATCAGAGGCGATGACCCTGGTGACGATGTTGAGGGCGAGAAACCCAGGAAGAGGGTTCCCGCCAAGGTGATGTGGTATGCTCCTATAATACCACGGTTCAAACGTCTGTTCATGAACAAAAAGCATGCCAAGTCGTTGCGATGGCACAAAGAGGACCGTAAGTCCGACGGGGAGTTGAGACACACCGCTGATGGAACGCAATGGAGAAAGATCGACAGAGTTTTCAAAGATTTTGCAGCTGATGCAAGGAACATAAGATTTGGTCTAAATACTGATGGCATTAATCCTTTTGGCGAGCAGAGCTCCAGCCATAGCACCTGGCCCGTGACTCTATGCATCTTAACCTTCCTCCTTGGTTGTGCATGAAGCGGAAGTTCATTATGATGCCAATTCTCATCCAAGGCCCTAAGCAACCCGGCAACGACATCGATGTGTACCTAAGGCCATTAGTTGAAGAACTTTTACAGTTGTGGGCCAGACCTGGTGTACGTGTCTGGGATGAGCACAAAGGAGAGGAATTTGACCTACGAGCGTTGCTTTTTGTAACCATCAACGATTGGCCTGCTCTCAGTAACCTTTCGGGACAGACAAATAAGGGATACAATGCATGCACGCACTGCTTACATGAGACTGAAAGTGTACGTTTGGTTAATTGTAAGAAGAACGTGTACCTGGGTCATCGTCGATTTCTTCCCCGAAATCATAATATAAGAAAGAAAGGCAAGCATTTCAACGGGAAGGCAGATCACCGGCCGAAGCCTGCAGAACGTACTGGTGCTGAGATATTTGATATGGTCAAGGATTTGAAAGTCATCTTTGGAAAGGGTCCTGGCGGACAATCAGTTCCGCGGGGAGTTGACGGGCACGCACCCATGTGGAAGAAGAAATCTATATTTTGGGAGCTAGAATATTGGAAAGTCCTAGATGTCCGCTCTGCAATCGACGTGATGCATGTTACGAAGAATATTTGCGTGAACCTGCTAAGCTTCTTGGGCGTGTATGGGAAGACAAATGATACAAAGGAAGCACGGCAGGACCAGCAACTTTTGAAAGACCCAGATGACCGGCATCCGGAATGGTTTCAAGGTCGTGCCAGCTACGCTCTTACCAAAGAAGAGAAGGTCATTTTTTTTGAATGCCTGAGCAGTATGAAGGTCCCGTCTGGCTTCTCGTCGAATATAAAGGGAATAATAAACATGTCGGAGAAAAAGTTCCAAAACCTGAAGTCTCACGACTGCCACGTGATTATGACGCAATTGCTTCCGATTGCTTTGAGGGGGCTCCTACCGGAAAATGTTCGAGTAGCCATTGTGAAGCTATGTGCATTCCTCAATGCAATCTCTCAGAAGGTAATCAATCCAGAAGATCTACCACGGTTACAGAACGATGTGGTCCAATGCCTTGTCAGTTTCGAGTTGGTGTTCCCACCATCCTTCTTCGATATTATGACGCACCTCCTGGTCCACCTAGTCGAAGAGATTTCCATTCTCGGTCCTGTATTTCTACACAATATGTTCCCCTTTGAGAGGTTCATGGGAGTATTAAAGAAATATGTTCGTAACCGTGCTAGGCCAGAAGGAAGCATCGTCAAGGGCTATGGAAATGAGGAGGTAATTGAGTTCTGTATTGACTATGTTCCTGACCTTAAGCCGATTGGTATTCCTCAATCGCGGCACGAGGGGAGACTAAGTGGAAAAGGCAAGATCGGAAGGGAATCCACGATATGTATGGACGGTCATTCTATGACTGAAGCACACCACACAGTTCTGCAAAATTCCAGCTTGGTGGCTCCGTACTTCGAGCAACACAAGAATATTTTACGCTCGGACAACCCGGGGAAGCCTGAATCCTGGATTAGAAAGGCCCACATGGAGACTTTCGGCAGTTGGTTGCGAAAACATTTAATGAATGACAATGATGTTGGAGATCAGCTGTACATGTTGGCCAAGAAACCATCTTCGACTATAACGACTTTCCAAGGGTACGAGATAAATGGGAATACATTTTACACCATCGCCCAAGATAAAAAGAGCACCAACCAAAACAGTGGTGTCCGCTTTGATGCAGCAACCGAGAATGGGCAAAAGGTCACATATTATGGTTACATAGAGGAGATACGGGAACTTGACTATGGACCCTCCTTTAAGGTCCCTTTGTTCCGGTGCAAATGGTTCAAGCTAACAGGAGGTGGGGTAAAGGTGGACGAGCAATACGGAATGACAATGGTGGATTTCAACAATCTTGGTTACCTTGACGAACCATTCGTCCTTGCCAAAGATGTCGCTCAGGTTTTTTATTTGAAGGACATGAGTAGCAAACCGAGGAAACGGAAAGATAAGAAAACGATCAGTACATCATGCGATGATCCAAAGCGCCACATTGTTCTTTCAGGGAAAAGAAACATCGTGGGAGTGGAGGACAAGACAGACATGTCAGAAGATTATAATATGTTTCGTGAAATTCCGCCCTTCAAAGTGAACACTGACCCAAGCATTAAGTTAAATGATGAGGATGCTCCATGGATACGGCACAATCGTAAGCAAGCAGGGACACAAGGGAAGAATTGATGTGTAATAATTTATTATACCAAACTTTGTATTTGGTCGATGAACTGAATGATGTATCAAACCTTTTGTCAAACCTTCAAGGGGTTTGACTATGTTCCTGACCTTAAGCCGATTGGTATTCCTCAATCGCGGCACGAGGGGAGACTAAGTGGAAAAGGCAAGATCGGAAGGGAATCCACGATATGTATGGACGGTCATTCTATGACTGAAGCACACCACACAGTTCTGCAAAATTCCAGCTTGGTGGCTCCGTACTTCGAGCAACACAAGAATATTTTACGCTCGGACAACCCGGGGAAGCCTGAATCCTGGATTAGAAAGGCCCACATGGAGACTTTCGGCAGTTGGTTGCGAAAACATTTAATGAATGACAATGATGTTGGAGATCAGCTGTACATGTTGGCCAAGAAACCATCTTCGACTATAACGACTTTCCAAGGGTACGAGATAAATGGGAATACATTTTACACCATCGCCCAAGATAAAAAGAGCACCAACCAAAACAGTGGTGTCCGCTTTGATGCAGCAACCGAGAATGGGCAAAAGGTCACATATTATGGTTACATAGAGGAGATATGGGAACTTGACTATGGACCCTCCTTTAAGGTCCCTTTGTTCCGGTGCAAATGGTTCAAGCTAACAGGAGGTGGGGTAAAGGTGGACGAGCAATACGGAATGACAATGGTGGATTTCAACAATCTTGGTTACCTTGACGAACCATTCGTCCTTGCCAAAGATGTCGCTCAGGTTTTTTATTTGAAGGACATGAGTAGCAAACCGAGGAAACGGAAAGATAAGAAAACGATCAGTACATCATGCGATGATCCAAAGCGCCACATTGTTCTTTCAGGGAAAAGAAACATCGTGGGAGTGGAGGACAAGACAGACATGTCAGAAGATTATAATATGTTTCGTGAAATTCCGCCCTTCAAAGTGAACACTGACCCAAGCATTAAGTTAAATGATGAGGATGCTCCATGGATACGGCACAATCGTAAGCAAGCAGGGACACAAGGGAAGAATTGATGTGTAATAATTTATTGTACCAAACTTTGTATTTGGTCGATGAACTGAATGATGTATCAAACCTTTTGTCAAACCTTCAAGGGGTTTTAAAATGAATTAGTTTTATTTTTCTGATTTTTTTGATATATAATTGTTTTTTTAAGATTTTAAAATGAATTAGTTTTATTTTTCTGATTTTAAAAGGAAAAAGGAAGAAGAAGAAAGAAGGAAAAAGGAAGAAAAAAACAGAAGAAAAAAACAGAAGAAAAAAACAAACAGAAGAAAAAAACAAACAGAAGAAAAACATAAGAAAAAAACAGAAGAAAAAAGGAAAAAGGAAAAAAGGAAGAAAAAAGGAAAAAGGAAGAAAGGAAGAAAAAAAGAAGAAAAACAAAACAAAATAAATAAAGCAAAAAAGAAAACAAAAAAAAAAGAAAAAATGCCGCCTACTGGGCCACCACGGCCTGAATACGACTAGAAACCCATTAAAGGGCCAGGATTCAGGCCCGCAGAAGGCCCAGTAGGCCCACAGGCACATAGTGACAGAATAGGCCCGTAAGCCTGCAATTGAGAGGAGCTCGAAGTGGTGAGCGCAGCCGCGCTTATAAACCACTGTCGAAGCCTCTCGGCTAGCGAGGTGGGACTAAACATCCCACCGCACCGCGCCAGTTCTAGCACAGACCTTTAGTCCCGGTTGGGGTGGCGGACCGCGACTAAAGGGTACCCTTTAGTCACGGTTGTTGTCCCCAACCGCGACTAAAGGGTCTTTCTGCGCGGGAACGAAACCGGCGCCAAAACCCTTTAGTCCCGGTCGGGGAGGCGGACCGCGACTAAAGGGTACCCTTTAGTCCCGGTTGGGGAGGCGGACCGCGACTAAAGGGTACCTTTAGTCGCGGTCCGCCTCCCCAACCGCGACTAAAGGTGCGTCTATAAATAGCATCTCCTCTATCTCGACGCCGAAGCGCTGCCCCGATGCCAATCGACGCCGAAGCCCTGCCCCGACGCCGACGCTGAAGCCCTGCCCCGACGCCGACGCCGACGCCGAAGCCCTGCGCGCCGCCGCCCCCGTCCCCAGTGAGCGCCGCCTCCGCCCGTGCCCTGCCCTTGCCCGCCGCCCGTGCCTTGCGCCCTTGCCCGCCGCCAGCCGCCCGCCGCCCGCCGCCCGCTGGCCCTGCCTGCCGTCCTCCGCGCGCCGGCAGAAGAAGAAGAAGGAAGAAGAAAAAGGAAGAAGAAGAAGAAAGAAAAAGGAAAAAGGAAGAAGAAGAAAGAAGGAAGAAGAAAACAAAAGAAAAACAAGAAAAAGGAAGAAAAAAGGAAAAAGGAAGAAAAAAAAGAAAAAGGAAGAAAACAACAGAAGAAAAAAAGAAAGAAGAAAAAAAAAGGAAGAAGAAAAAAAGAAAGAAGAAAGAAAGAAGAAAGAAAAAGGAAGAAGAAAAAACAAGAAAGAAAAAGGAAGAAGAAGAAAGAAAGAAGAAGAAAACAAAAGAAAAACAGAAGAAAAACAAGAAAAAGGAAGAAAAAAGGAAAAAGGAAGAAAAAAAAGAAAAAGGAAGAAAACAACAGAAGAAAAAAAAAGAAGAAAAAAAAAGGAAGAAGAAAAAAAGAAAGAAGAAAGAAAGAAGAAAGAAAAAGGAAGAAGAAAAAACAAGAAAGAAAAAGAAAACAAAAGAAAAACAGAAGAAAAACAAGAAAAAGGGAGAAAAAAGGAAAAAGGAAGAAAAAAAAGAAAAAGGAAGAAAACAACAGAAGAAAAAAAGAAAGAAGAAAAAAAAAGGAAGAAGAAAAAAAGAAAGAAGAAAGAAAGAAGAAAGAAAAAGAAAGAAGAAAAAACAAGAAAGAAAAAGGAAGAAGAAGAAAGAAAGAAGAAAGAGGAAGAAGAAAGGAAGAAGAAGAAAAAAAGAATTTTTACTTAAAGAATCTTATTTTTTAATTCCTCCTCCTCTATGTCCCCTTAATCTTATTTTTTAATTCCTTTATACTTAAAGAATTTTTACTACATGCAGGAGTGACATATGGTGGACGATAGAACCGAGCCGCTTAGGGATCCGGAGGCTGAACGTTATTTAATGGGCATCATCAACAACGAGATTCCTTATGTGCCGGGCTCAGAATATGAGCAACAAGAGGATGTAGTCTCTTCTTATCTGAACCTTGACGGTGGAACAGAGATTGTCGATGATCAAGAAGGTGAAGGAACGGACATTGTCGACGGAGGTCAACCGTCAACAACCGACGATCTCGAATTGCAAGTAGCAACCACCTCCGGCGAGGTATATATATACATTGAGCCTATCGTGATACAAACTTACTGAAATGTGAATACATATGTATTAACGCGCGCGACTCTCTTTCTTTTTTTAGCCCTCCGGATCGAGTACGACAAAGCGTGGCAAATCCAAGGCGATGAAAACAGGAGAAACATATGCTATTGAGTTTGTCAGTGAAACCGGCAAGCCCCTACAGCACACCTCAAAGTTTATCAACCAATGCGGAGTCGTTGTTAGAGACAACGTCCCGATCACCGTCCAGAAATGGAAGGAGCCAAAGAAGGCACGTCTTGGTTTCAGTTTTGTCGACAAGAGAACGAAAAAGGATTGCTGGAGAAAGCTTATGGAACATTTCATTCTACCTCCGGAATACAACAAAGTCGATGAATTCGGTAACGAGGTTCCGGGTGGACGTCAGAGGAGGAGGCTAGTTAAAGAGTTCGCTCTTCAGAAGATGGGCGAAGCATTCCGGAACTTCAAGAAAAATTTAACCCGTGACTATGTCAACAAGGGCAAGACTCCGGATTTCAATGGACAACATGAGAAACTGAAAGATGATTGGCCAGAATTTGTGAGGCAAAAGCAATCGGAGCATTTCAAGGAAATATAAAAAAAAAAGGATAATGCGAGTAAGAAAAAGTACCATCATATTATGGGGCCAGGAGGATACCTCCTTTCAGAGCCTAGGTGGCAGAAGATGGAGGAGGACCTGAGGGTGCGAGGAATCCCTCTAGGTACAGAGGGATGGGACCCAAGGGCCAAAAGCTGGTGGTACGGGCATGGGGGATCGCTAGACCCGGAGACAGGGTTTTTTTTCACCAGCAGAGACAGTTTGCTCCCACCCAAGCCCTTATTGACGCAATGACCCAAGCTCAAGAGGGCTTGATCAAGTTCAACAGAGAGAAAGACGCACTGACAATAGCCCTCGGGAATGATGAACACGGAGGACGTGTACGAGGCAAAGGCAAAGTTCCGTGGAAAGTAGGGTTTTCCCAGGACAATGACCCGTACTGTTACAGAAGCCGTAAGAGAAAGATGGACCGGGATGCAGATCTTATGACGAAGTTAGCATCGGAACTCCATGAGTTGAAGCAGACCGTGCATGAACTAGTGAGAGAAAAATCGGCTGCAGGGCCGCATGAAGATCATGAAGCGGATCGCGGAAGCCAGCAGCGGAGAAGCAGTGTGGCTTCCACGGATGCCCCGCCTGGTGCTAGTGCACCGATGATCGAGATTCATGCATCGGAGCCTCACTACCCCGTGGATGATGTAAAGGAGATGAAAGAATGTGATCTGCATTATCCCGTGGGGAACGTTTCCACGAAGGTAGCTAGCGGCAGTGCTTTACCCTGTACACCTGGAGCACTCCACCACAACAACCCCATTGCATATGGCTATGCTCGTGTCATGGTGGAAGACATAGTCCAAGGGTTTGAGGACCTGGAGATTGACAAACCTACACCCGAAGGGGAGAGAAGACTTGGAGATGTCAAGCGCCAGTTCATTCTATGGAAAAAGAAGTACATAGTGTTTCCAGGCGAGGCGCCAAGGCTAGCAAGTCCACCCCCCTCCGATGGTGGTGGTGGTGGTGGCGGTGGTGGTGGTCGTGGTGGTTCACCTACACCTCCTTCACGCCATTCGACGCCGTCCCCCGATCCACAACCTCCGGTGGGTACGACGCCCCCCAATCCTCCTCCGGCGGGTACGACGCCCCCCAATCCACCTCCGGCGAAGAAGCAGAAGCAGGCGGACAGCAAGGAAACCCGCTCCTGGACTATTAACCCGGACCCTTATGTACCTAAGACCACAAGGGTACCGGAGCCATCACTGAAGCCTCTCCTCCCAAGGCCTGGGGAACTTAGTGAAGCTGAAATCAAATTGGCCGCGTCTGCTGATTATGAGAAATGGAAGGCGGATATGAAGGCGAAAAAAGAGCCTGAGCCCAAGCAAGTATTCACTGAGAAGCAAAAGAAGTGGGCTAAGGATTTTTTGACGACACCGTCCCAAGCCGAGCTGAATATGCCTGACGACTATGGACATGAACTTCGTAGGCAAGCAAAAATATTGAAGGAGGAGAAAGAAGAAAGTAAAAAAAGCGGGAAACAAGTTGACCAGCTCGGGATGCAGAAGAAACAATCGATCCCCCCGCTCATAGTGAAAGCCGGTCCGGAAGAGGACCCCAAGATCATAGCAGCTGCGGCAGCACTTGGATTGACTGTAGCGGGTGCCATGAAACAAGCGTCCGAGATGGGTTTGACTCTTCGTGCCTTCTTAGACCTTGAGGATGCGCCAGTATGTGAGATAGCATTACAATATGTGCGGAATGGGCCTCTCGTCGAGCCTGTGCAGGAAAAGAGTCTACCACCACAAATGCGAAATCTGCTACGTTGGTACAAGCAATTCATAACATGGGCCGACAAAGAATATGTTTATGCGGATGTTACAGATGAGCATCACACCAAACGGTACTCTGTAGAAGTTCATATGAGTGAATTGTTCCAGCTGTTCAATCTGCGCGACCTCGACAAATCTATGCTGAGTTGCTACGTTATGTAAGTGATTTATTTCTACCTCATCTCGTTCTTCATTGCCTGCACTATATATATATATATATTGTCCTAACTATATTGTTGCGTACGCTATTATGCAGATTGAAGATTTGAGAATGCAAAATAAGAAACATCCATGATGTTGGGTTCATTGACCCACATATCGTTAATGGACATGTGTTACAACATCACCCCGAAGACGTGGAGAAAGACCTGTACAAGTTTCTTAGAAAGCATCAACTCAAAAGTCATATTCTATTTCCTTACCATTTTGGGTGAGTGTTTCTCTCTTGTGCCCATTCTCTTTTGTTTACTCCATGCATGGTATGTCTAATCAATGAGTTATGCATGACTGTGCATGTAACGTGTCCGCAGGTTCCACTGCATTCTGCTAAATATTGAACTTCACACCTCCAGAGTTCTAATCATGGACTCTATGGATTCGGATCCAAAGCGTTGGGCCGACATGAGAAAAATGCTGCAAAAGTAATTATTTTCAATCATTTGAGCTCTATATCGATCGGTCTCTTTCGTTCATTTCCTAATATCAAGTAACTAATAACTCCCTTATTCATTTAATTTTCTTTGCCCTGTAGGGTTTGGAGACGGTTCTCAGAAGAAATTGTCGGTGAATTCAAACATGAACTAGATTTCAGAAGGTTAGTTAATGTGGATAAGCAGCCACCGGGGACCAATCTATGTGGATACTATGTTTGTGAGAACATCCGGAGACACACCACTAAGCGAAAGGCATCAGATAGCGTGCGGAACGCGACGGATAACTTGCGGAGGAGGCTTAGTCCAGAAGCTCGCTTCCGACCAATTCAAGAAGAATTAGCAGGATTTTTCATGAGGGAAGTCATCAATCCTAAAGGAGAACACTATACCGAGGACGAAGAAATTTATATGCATACCCGAGATTGAAACTTGTTCGAAGTTGTATATGGTCATCCATCCTAATTGTGTATGGAAACTTGTTCGAAGTTGTATATGGTCACCCGAGATTGAATATATATTATATATTCCTCTTGAATTCTTCTTGTTTGAAATTTCATATGCATGTATATAGTAGCGTAGAATATGTGTACTGAAACTTCATCAAAAATAAAATAAAACACAAAATAAAATATAAAACAAATAAAACACTACAAATTAAAAAGAAACCAGGTTTAGGGGGGCTGAAACCCTAAACCTGCGGAGGAGGCCTTTAGTCCCGGTTGGCCACGAGAACCGGGACTAAAGGTCCTCCGCCCTGACGGACCACGGGCGCCCACGTGGACGGGCCTTTAGTCGCGGTCCGTAAGGGGCGCGACTAGGTCTTTAGTCGCGCATATTTAGTCCCGGTTGCACAGCCGGGACTAAAGGCTGTTGCGAACCGGGACTAAAGGGCTTTTTTCTACCAGTGATTGCCCAGTTAATTACGGAAAACCGGGCGAAAACCGAAACAACAAGGGCCAAGCCCATCCCAAAGACTAACACACACAGGGCAAAGCCCACCCACAAACAACATCGATGACAACCACGTCGCCCACACGACACGAGGTCCATGCCCTCGAAGCTGCAACTCTCCCGAGGCCGCCGCCTCGACATCCACTGCTCCGTTGCGCCCTGCGCACTCAACCGACACCGCCTTTCGGGGCCGCCGCCCCGACATGCCACCGCTCACCCTCGAGCAGCAACGTCGCACGATACAGCAACCCGCAGCCCACACTGCTCAGGACAACCGCACGCAGACCACGAACGTCGCACCACATCCGGGGCCGCCGCCCCGACATGCCTCCACTCGCCCTCGAGCAGCAACGCCGCACAATACAGCTACCCGCAGCCCATGCTGCACAGGACAACTGCACGCAGACCACGAACGCCGCACCACATCCGGGGCCGCCGCCCCGACGTAAAGTCAGACCGCCCTCTCTGGATCGCATCGACCAGGCCGACGACCTCGCTACCCACGTAGCACCAAGTCGCCACCGAAACAATACACAACTGCGACTCTGCCCCATAGAGCCACCGTTGCATCGCTATCCGAGGCCGCCGCCTCGGCGTAAATCCACCGTCCGGAGCCGCCGCCCCGGCCTCCATCACCCCGACAACAACGCAACTCTGCACCACTGCCATGAGACCACCACTCCACAAAGGTCATTGCTTCCAAGGCGGTGCCTCCAAGAAGGTAACGACGTAATTGCCGTCGCCGCCCGCTCCAATGGAGCTTGGGTTTTCATCCGGAAACATCAGACAGTTGCGGCAGCAGATGGACGTAGCTCCGCAATGTGCCTTCAGGAAGGAATGCAATGCTCAAGAACATCGCCAGCACCGGCACCGAAGAAGGTGCAAGACTTTCGCCTGGAGGATCTACTCCACCGCCGGGCCTCACAGGAAGCGAACGGCATAGGAACATAGCAAGTTGTGCAGAGGACATCGTTGCCAACCACCAGCCCTCAACACGCCGCAGCAGAGCGCCATGTCAGATCCGCGCACCCCCAGCCACCTCCAGCCCAAGCTGCTGCTCTGTTGCAGCTCACCATCACCAGAACCTCCACCGACGCGGCACCGTCGTCCAGAAAACTGCGCCTCACCGCCACCACCGCAGCTCCCCGGGCCGAGGGAAGGGACCCCAGGCACCCAGCGCGCCCTACAGCCGCAGCCCGCCGGAGCGCCGCCACCGCAGCTTGCCGGAGCGCCTCCACCGCCAGATCTGGGCGCCCGGGCGCCAGATCGACGACGGCCGGCCTCAGCGGCGCACCTCGCCGGTGAACCAGAGCCAAGCCGCCAGATCCGCGTGACAGGAGGCCACCGCGCCCGCCCCAGCTAGCTCCATGCCTCCGTGCACAAGCACGCCCAGAGCACCCACCGAGGCAGCCGGCCCGCGCCGTCCAACCCCAAACGGGAGGAGGAGAAGGCCCCGCCGCCGCCGCGCCGCGCGGGCTTTGCCCGGCGACGCCTGCCGGCGGCGGCGAGGGGAGGAAGGGCGGCGGGGTGTGGCCTGGGCGGCGGCTAGGGTGCGCTCCTGGCCGCCCGCGGGAGCGGCCGGGGAGCGCTTTTTTTGTATCTGCGGGATTGCATCAACCACCATTGTTGACGCCGCAAGAAAAGTGTCGTGTTGGTCCCTGCATACCACAGCCGCCGCGCCTCTAGCCCCATCACTGGACAAACCTCCATCCACATTTAATTTAGCTTCATGATCGTCCGCGGCAGCCATGCATTATTTTTCCGATGTGAAGTTGTTGCATGTGTGTCCAAACTAGCATGCATACCCCTTGCCTTCACGTGCCTCTCCCCAGGATTGCGGCCTGTACTAGTAGGGATGGATTCCAGCTCGGGAAAATATCTAGTGCATCGAAGCTTGTGGTGCTACATGTGCGCCAAACTCACATTCCGGTTTTAAAATGTTCAAAAGAAACTGAAAATCATTTAGCACACTCACACAACATTGATGTCAAATTTCAAGTCAAAATTCACCACTGAATAGTACTCTGAATTTTTGACCCATTATCACATTGATGTCAAATTTGTCATTATCACAATATAACTTGGGCTTTATATTTGGCCCATTTACCACATTGTTGTCAAATTTGTCATTTTTTATATCTTAAAAATATTTCAATTTTTTATACGAATTTTTTGACATCATACATTGATATTGCTTTAACGTCCTAGAATCTCTTTAAAGATTTTTAAAAAAATATTCTATGGCATCCGATGCACTGGTAGCACCACAAGTGTGGGTGCACCGGATACATTCTCATTCCAGCTCCTACAGATAATTGTTAATGAAACAGAAGATGCTCAGAGGGCTCTAAAAATGGTCATCATGAATGGCTTGCCTTCGGGCCCACCAAATCCCCCACATAATAATGAGTACGCGTGTAGTATCCGCTGGTGGGAGTGTGTCCAGTAACCAGAACATCCACAGCTTGGGATTTGCGTCAAGTAGTCGATCGTTCGCATAGACCCCAATCATGTTAGAGATCGAACTGGGCTGACCCATCTTAGAAGCTAATGAGTACACGCATCCAGTTTTGGGAACATTCTAGAAAGTTCCAACCTAGTTTTTCCGGTTTTGCAAACATTCTAGAAGGTACATAAACAGTTTTTACTGGTTTTTCGCTTTCTCATGGTTTTTTTACTAATTGTTTTTCCTCCTTTTCTTCTTATTTTCTTTTTGTTGTAGTTTCTTTTCTTTATGTTTTTGTTCAAAATTTTCACAATGTCTTCAGGAAAATTTGGGTATTTCAATAAATAATTACTTTTAGAAACTTGTTTGCTAATGTAAAAAAATATTCATGTTTTCAAATTTGGTTTTGGAAGATTCAAAAATATTCTAGTCTTTAAAAATTGTTCACAGATTTCAAAAATTGTTCACGTTTTTTGTCGGGAGTTTAGAAAAAGTTCCGTTTCAATAATTGTGTGCTTTTTACTAAAAAAGTTCGTGTTTCCAAATTTTGTTCCGGTGTTCCAAAAAACCTTAGAATTTTGAAAAAGTTCACATTTTAAAATGTTTGTGTTTTCAAATTTTGATCCAGAGTTTCATAAAATGCTCGTGTTTTCCAAAAAAATAAGAAACTTAAAAAATGTTCTCGTTTTGAAAAAATGTTCACGTGTTAATTTTTTCCCAGAGTCTGAAAAAATTGTTCATTATTTTCAAAAGTAAAATTCCGTTTATAAAAATATTTTATTTTTTAAAAATTCACAAATTTAGAAAGTGTTCGCGTTTCATAAAACATTCTTATTTTTTTGAAACAAATGTTTTGTGTTCAAAATTTAGAAATACTCGGATCTGCGATGGTTTTGGTTCAGATACGGTCGTTAGTTGAAATGGTAATATGTTTTGGGGAATTGTTGCTCCTGCGTTCGATACATACATAACGTGACTTTTTTTTACGCCTCCAGACTCGCGCTGCAGTTCGCTGCTGGTCGCTAGCTTGGGCTGGCCCAGTCGGATATCCGTGGGCAGCTTGGTCGCCTCCTCCCAGCTCCATTCGCCCACCGTTAAAAAAAAAAAAGTCCACTCTCCTGCGCCGGCATCGCAGGCCCCTCTCCGCCGGCGACTGCGCCGGCTACCCCTGCCAGCGACCACTGACCCCCGGGAAACCCAGATCCGCTCAAAGGCACTCATTCTCCTCCACCTCATCGACCCGCCGGAAGAAACGAGTGCGGCCGGCGACCTGAGCCTCCTCGCCCCGGCAGCGGCGAGCCTTCTTCCCCCCTCCCCCGATTCGAATGAGGTGAGCCTTCATCCTCCCCCTTCTCTCCTGATTCATTCTTCATCTCTTTTCATCTCGCGGGAATAGACCCTCCTAGGTAGCTAGGGTCTCCTCCCTAATTCAACTCTACCTACATGTACTCACTCAGCTGAGGGGACTCCAATACTCCGATACTCCGATAATGGATGCTACCGCGGAGATTTCCCAGCGGTAAGAGCATCCAGTCTCCCCATCCCTCCAGATTCCTCCCCAATTTGTTTCATTTCCAGCAGTAGTTCTTCAGTGTCCTGCAGTTTGTTGGATGCTGATGTTTTTATTTAATGCCATATTGGTGGAAGCAATCTTCCCATTGCACTGACGCCCGTCTGGTTTTTGCGTTTGTTCGCCGCTCCGATTTTCCAGGCTCCGTCCAGAGAAGAAACCGCGTGCCGATGGTGAGTCGCAACAGCATTCGCCGGCATCCATGGTGCCGGTATCCAAGGTGCTCGACGACGACAACCTCCTCATTGAGATCCTTCTCCGCGTCAGCTTCCCCACCACGCTTGTATGCGCCGCCCTCGTCTGCAAGCGCTGGCTCTGCCATGCCTCTGATCCTAAGTTCCTCAGCCTTTTCCGCAAGCGCCACCCGCCTCGCCTCCTTGGCTTCTACATATATATGGGGTCGGCCTGGTTATGGTTGGGCGCCCCCCTGCTCTTCGTCCCGATGCAGCCCCAGCCCCCAGAGCTCGCCCCCTTCATCTCCCGTGTCGCGAGCCATAGCTTCGGTGCCGACAATGACAGATTATGCATCATGGATTGCCGGAATGGCAGCGTCTTAATCAGATGCCACAGAGGAAAAATATTGACACATGGAGTGCACCGCCCACTATGCGCTCAGAGAGGCATGGATGACATCCCGCCACTCCCAAGAGCCCAGTACCATGGTCAACAAATTTTCAATACAATCCTCTCCAAAGAAGAAGGTGGTGTCTTGTCCTACCTGTATATGTTGGCCGAGTTTTTCAGGAAGACAAAAAGTTTCAGGGTGCGTGTGTATACGTTGCAAGGGGGCATCTGGTGCATGCATGCCTCGGCCACGACACAGCTCCCTCGACTGCTGACGTCACTGGAAGTTGTGCTCATTGACGATAAAATCTATATGGCTGACACCTTCAGTGATGAAATTATTGTCTTGGATATGACAACCTCGGGTTTCTCCACAATTCGGCTCCCACAAGGAGTGATTTTTCACTGTGTTCGCACCATCATGTCACGCGCCGGTGATGCTTCTGCTGTATATCTCACCCATATCCATGTCAAGGAGCTTCAACTTTGCATCTGGCTCCACAAAGGGGACAACTGGTTGTTGGTTGATACAATTTGTTTGCATCAGATGTGGGATAATTTGAGGATGCTAGATCAGACCCTTGAGGATGAGCATATTAGTTTTACTTGTATAAGCAATGTGGGGGATAATGCTGAATTTGTGTTCTTGGAAATGTGTGGCTGCATTTTCTATCTGGATGTCAAAAGCAAGACACTGCGTAAAGTGCATGGGGTGACAGTAAAGGACCGACAGTTCAATGATGTCTATCCTTTTATGATGATTTGGCCGCCCATATTCCCTGCGCCCAAGGATCATCCTGCAAGGTTTGCTATTTTGGCCTTTAGATGGTCTGTATATTCCTTTTGTTGAGGTTACATAGTTTTGCAATATGCACTAGTTTGGTATAGCTGTGGTATGATGTTAGTATATGCTTGATTCTTTAGGCCATTTTAACAATACTAACTAAGCGATATTAGATAATGCTTGCCTTAAGATGTCTTAAAATCACTTGTGCAATGGGCTAATATTACGTGGTGTTTACGACCATACAAAGTATAGAACATCTATAGGAGCTTGACCTCTGTACTTCATTATCCTGAAATATTATCACAAACCAATCAAGCCTGGAATTTTAACTTCTCATTTCTTAACTCAGTATTTTTGCTGAACCTATGTATGTGATTGTCTTTACTGAAACTTTGCATGAGATTGTAATACTTGTTTTTTTCCCTGAATGTTGCTTACTGTTTTTTTTTTCTTGGACACAAATGGCTAGTCCAAGCTAACACTTGATAATTTGGGCTTGTGTGTCAGGCATTTTTCCTTGTATGATCAGATTTTTTGTTTTACTGAAATACAAACTATGAAATGGAAACATGTTGCTCTGCAAATATATATAATGCCATTTAAGCTCTATTGGCTGTAGCTTTTGACTAAAAAAACCTATCTTGCTGGACAAAGTTGATATTTTGATTTCTGAGTTTACATAACATTTGACTGACAAATGGTAATAAAATGTTCTGATGCTGAATTACCTCTACTATATCCTGATCCTTCCTCTGTTTCCTTGATCCAGAAATGCCATGTGAAGGAGGATGATATCAGGAAGTTTTTGGATGGTCAGCGACAAGGGTGAGCAGAGAACTGCATTTCCTTGGCTGCAGTTCTTACCATCTTCACTGTAACTCATAGTGTATTAGTTGAGGTGATGTATAACTGGAGCAAGTAGTCCTATCCCTATGGTACCATGCCTACTTGTGACCAACATATTTGGTTTTGTGACGAAAACTCCCTGTATGCATGTTAATTAGTAGTTATGTTTTCTGATCCGCTTGGGTCATTCAGTCCACTGCTTGCTCTTTTTGTTAGTTGTGGTCTTTGTAGCTCTAATTTACCAGGCAAAACAAAACAAAAAACATCTCTTTGAGGCCAGTCTTCTACTTTACATGGACGGCCATGGCGCTGGCTTCATCATTTTCACTGCAATATCAGTGGCTAGATGGATCATAGGTGTCAGCTGAAACAAATGTACAGATCTAGTGCATAGCATGTTCCAGTAATCCGTTGTGTGTGTCATTTTAATGAGTGTTTTGGTATGTCAATTCTTTTGTCTAGCATTAAGATCATTGATGCTGATACTGCTGCAGTAGAAAATTTGTCATGATTCCATATATTTAATCATTCCATGCGGATACAGTGGTAACATAACTGGGGTCACTAACAGTTCTACATTGGCGCCGGCAATTAGCTGGTATTATTAATTGAGCAAATTTGAGTGGGACTACACTCTGGATAAGGTCTGTTAAGGATGATCTACTCTTTGTAAATGACTTTGAGCTTGCCTCTGGCTCCGCCTCTCCGATTAAGCAGGTGAGAGTTCTCTGTTCTTCTTCCTTGTGCGCCATGAATATTTGAACTATGATACCTTCAGTAGTTCTTTATGAGAGCGGTGCTTGGAACAGAAATGCCATGTAAAGAACAAGGACATACTGAAGTTCATGGTGAGCCCATATTTCCTCTGTAGCTGGTAGCAGAAACTGTATTGTATTAGAGTTGAGAACCAACATTATCTGCGCATAATGTGCTTCCTAGGATTGTATCCTACCAGTTACTAATTCGTGATTTATCTAAGGTTTCTATGTTTTGTATATCATTTTTATTTGTCTAACCGTTCAAAGAAAAAAAAATCTTTAGATCCGACTGGTTAATATAAATGATAATTGGTAATTTGGTCATCCGTGTAAACTTCATCTGGTGAGGTATTTTGACTGCCGGTACTTACTTTTGGATTTTCATTGTATTTTCTGAACATAAAGTAATATATATCTGGTATTCAAGTGAGCTCATGCATAATTGTATTAAAACATGGTGGTTTCCTTCGTAAACTCCGCCACACCTGAAAATCATTTCTGCCTCCGCGGTTGCTCTTACAGAGATGGTAATTAATTAATGCGAACTCCATATGTCAACTATTTGATTAAGTAATTAATTAATTGCAATGAATATGCTTAATCTTCTCACGCGTATATGTTATTTTATGATTTTCACAATCAAATATACTCCTTCTTTTGGTAGTAGTAGCTTTGTCCTTTTGAAGAAAGGATGGAAATCCATTGCTCTGAACCACCAACTTTCAAATTTTAAACTGAGAATGGCAGTAGTAGCTTCCCATGTCCATCAATTTTCGAACTTAAAACTGGGATTGGGATCGCAGTAAGCTGAAGCAACTAATGGAAGCTAAAATACGAGGATGATCATTAGTAATTAGGCAAGTGATTGCACAATTGCTCGTGGGCTAGACACAGGTCAAGGACTGAGGGTGATCATGGACAGGACTAGAGGAGAACAACATATTTAAACCAAGTGTAATTCTCCGGACCAGAAAATCCCAAATCAAACAGAGAACAAAGCTGAACCGAAGCAACATGTACGAATATAATTCACATTAACTTGACTCACAAGAGTTCATGATGCTGTTAAGATCCCCCACACAGGACTGATTTACATAGATTATCATACTCCCTCCGTCCCAAAATTCTTGTCTTAAATTTGTCTAGATACGGATGTATCTAATACTAAAACATGATTTGATACATCCGTATTTAGACAAATCTAAGACAAGAATTTTGGGACGGAGGGAATACATAAAAGGGAAAATTTTGTTTTTGCCACTCTAAGTTTTGCCAATTTTCCTTACGCCACTCTAGATTTTGACATTTTACTTTTGCCACTCTCGGTTTTTGACAATTATCACAATTGCCATTTTGTGGCAAAAGCAAAATAATTTTATTTCATTTTTGCCACTCTTAGCTTTTGACAATTATTGCAATTGCCACTCTCAAAATTTTGCTTTTGCCACGGGAATGTCAATTGTGATAATTGTCAAAAACTAAGAGTGGCAAAAGGGGAATGTCAAAATCTAGAGTAGTATAAGGAAAATTGGCAAAATCTAGAGTGGCAAAAACAAAATTTTCCCTACATAAAAGTAGTATAATATGGCTCCGAATCTCCTGCTGGCAATCACACCCGCACACACTAGGCGAAAACTAACCCTTGGCGCTACTTGAACACACCCGAAGCTAGCTAGGATAACATAAGAAGTGGCAAACTAGGTAGAGACCTGCACTTCCTCGGACGTCTTTTTCTCACATCTCAACACAGGTCTTGTCCTTGATCACTACCACCATCCCCACCATGACCGTCATCGCAGCCATCGTCAAAACCCCCGGCAACCTATTCATCACCGCCGAAGTGGTCATCACCACTTCCAGTCCCGGTATATCATAGCCAACCTCGTTGTCGTCATCACCACCGCCGCCGCTGCCATCATCACCCATCTCATCATTCTCACCGTCTTCACCACCGAGGTTCTCCACCTCATCATAGTAATCTTTCATTGTCTCTACAGCCTAGACAAACACATAACATGTGGTGTTAAGCCGTGGCACTGCTTAGAGAATGCATAATGTTGATGTTCTGGCTTACTATCTGGAAGGTGCTATGGCCGGTGGGAGGCAATGGTGCATCGTCGTCATCGGACGAACACTCATCATTGTAATGCTCGTTCGTTGCATTCACGGCCTGGAGGCAAATGCATAGCGGAATTAAGCCGTGAGCCCGTGACATTACTCAGGCAAGATGCATATAGTGGTGGCGGTAAAGCTCGGCTTACTGTCTGGAAGATGCTATGGCCGGCGGGAGGCAATGGTTCGTCGTCATCGGTATCGGACGAACACTTATCATCATAGTACTTGGCATTCACGGTCTAGACAAGAATGCATAGAGGCGTTAAGCGGTGACGTCACACAAACAAAATGCATAATAATGGTGGTCGTGAAGTTTACCGGCTTACCGTCTGGAAGGCGCTATGTCAGAAGGGAGGCAATGGTTCATCATTGTCGGTCTATGGTGGAAGAGAGGCAATGGTTCATCGTCGTCGGTGCCGGACGAACACTTATCATCATAGTACTTGGCATTCACGGTCTAGACAAGAATGCATAGAGGCGTTAAGCCGTGACGTTACACAAACAAGATGCATAATAATGGTGGTCATGAAGTTGGTTGGCTTACCTTCTGGAAGGTGCTATGGCAGGCGGGAGGCAATGGTTCGTCGTCGTCGGTGCCGGACAAACACTCATCACCTTAATACTTGTTCGTGGGATTCACAACCTAGACACGAATACTTAGGGACGTTAAGCCATGACGTTACCCAGACAAGTTGCATAACGGCGGGCGTGAAGTTCGCCGGCTTACCGTCTGAAGGTGTTGTGGCTGGCGGCGGCAGAGAACGGGGACGCGCCTCCGCATCCCCCACCGCGCACACCCTTCAGGCTCATTTGGTTCTTGGGGATGGTTAGCCCTGGGCAGTAGACCCCTAGAGGCCTTGTTTGGATGCGGGGCTAGCTATTTCCAGGTAAAATACGACCTGGGTGGAATGTTCTTGGCAAAATTAAAACCCCGTGGAGACTCACCTGACCATTTGGGAGAGAAGGGGATGCTAACGTCTTCTTTCCTAGCCGGAGCAGAGCAGGCCGCGAGACTGAGGGCAGCGTAGAACTTCACGAGCGGCGCGACAGGGAGAATTTTTCCGATGTGACGAGGCGAGGGTTTCCTAGCCGGGGAATCGGGGTGGGTTGGGGATGAGGGAAAAAATTATATGAGACCAGGTCTCGTATAAATCAGGTGAGACCCACCCTGATGGATGACATGTGTCATTCACAAATCACAAAGCATCTAATCTCTTCCCCCTCTGATTTCAGGTGGGGTGGGGTGGATGCTTTGTGATTTGTGAATGCCACATGTCATCCATCAGGATGGGTCTCACCTGCTAATCCGTGAGACCTGGTCTCATAAAAAATTTTTCCGATGAAAAGGCCTTTTCCTCTCGACACCAAATGGGCCTGCGTAAAGACCTGGGCAAAATTAACTCCGGCTCTTCCCACCCAGGGAAACGACGGGGATCCCGGGGGATCCCTTGCTACCAAACTAGGCCAGAGGGGTTTTCCATGCGCACTTGGGATCCCAACGACCACCACAGGAAATCACCTGTTCCTATTTGGTGAAGGAGATCCGTGGCGAAGGTCATCGCCCGGGGTGGGGGGAGGTGGAGGCGCAGCTTTCGATCCATGGCGAAGGAGATCGACAAGCGTTGCGCGCGGATCAGGGAGGAAAGCCCATGGCAGAGAGCGACCAAATGCGCCGTGGGCTTTCCCCGGGCTGACTTGCCCCATGGGTTGCGCGCCCTGGTTTTGGATGGGGATCCCGGAGTGATACCGGATAACCAAACAAGCCCTTCGTTGCTCCTCTCGGCCCCGTCCCGCTCGCGCCTGTTGCGCCTCCCGAGCGCTTACCGTTACCGCCGGCGGCGGTGTCCGACATGTGCACGCCCAGCATCTGGGGGCGCCTCGGTCCCCAGTCATCGCCCACAAGGTCACCCTGAGTTTGGCGAAAACTACGTAGATCTGGTTCGAACTTGGCAAAATTTTATTGAAATTTGTATAAAAAAGTAAAAACATGCAAACTACGTCAAACTAAGGCTAAACTACGCCGCTAGCCACTACCCCGCATCCACCGCCCGTCATCTAAACTAAGCTAATTGTCCTCACAATTCCTATTTTCCATCCTCCCCTAGTTACAGTTGATTTGACCAAGCTTGATCATTTGGAAAGCAATCCACTATGAGTCTACATCACCAAAAGAATGCCAAAAATTCAAAAACTATCACCAGACACTAGTAGAAAAGGGGGCAATGGTCCAGGCCGGGCCAGCCCATTAGTCCCGGTTCAATCCAGAACCGGGACCAATGGGGGCATTGGACCCGGTTCGTGAGCCACGGGGGCCGGCCGAGCCACGTGGGCCATTGGTCCCGGTTCGACTGGACCTATTGGTCCCGGTTGGTGGGACGAACCGGGACCAATGGGCCTCGCTCCTGGCCCACCACCATTGGTCCCGGTTGGTGGCTTGAACCGGGACCAAAGGCTACCCTTTAGTCCCGGTTTTGGCCACGAACCGGGACCAATTAGTTGCCTATATATACCCCTCGCCCACGAGCAGAGCACTCCCACTGCTCTGTTTTTTGTGGCTGGCGAGGGGAGAGCTTTGTGGTGCTCTAGCTCACCTCCTATGCACACGAGATGTTCGATGGAATGCCCGAGCAACACTACTTAAGCTTTCTCCTCTCCAAGCTCGACCTCCAAGCTCCATTTTCCTCAATATTTGTCTAGGTTTAACGGTCCGTCACATCCCGTCCCCGTCTTCACCACCGTCGATCGCCCGGGCCGATCTCGTCGCGGGCACCACTGTGGTGAGCCTCTTGTTCTTATCTTCTTTCTGAAAGGAAAAAAAAATTCTTACTTGTATGTTTATATAGATACTTGTATAATTTTCTTACTTTTATTATTGCATCTTATATAGTGCGATGGTTTTGGTATCCGCCCCCGTCGGCTCTCGTCCTGTCTATGATTCAGATGTGGTATATATATTATCTTTTTATAACTATTGGTTCATTTATTGTTTATGACAATTATGCCGACCAACGTGACATAGATTTTATTTATCATAATTTTATTTTATTACACCATCATTTCTGTTGAGTTTCATTCATATATAATGTATTAATTAACCCCCTTCTTCAAATTAGACGTGGCAGATGCGGAATGAACTCCTAGAACCAGATCGCATGAAAGCAATTCAAGAGGAATTGGCGGGATTCTTTCTTGACCACGTCACCAATAAAGCCGGAGAATACCATGTGGAAGTTGATTTCAATTGCTAGGGGATTGTAATTAAGAGATCTTACATATTGTACATGTATGTAGCCAGTAGCGTCGGATACATGATACGAAAACTTGTTGTTCGATCAATCCCTCGGAGAAGGAGAGGTCGATCGATCACTTCTCTCGGTATGCATGACGAACTTCTATACTCAAAGGTTCTCTCGATCACTTATGTATATAGTACGTAGCATCGACCAAGTACGGACATAAGAGAGGAAACTTCTCTCTATTAATTAGCTAGCTAACACAATATATGAAACACCTAAATTAACCCCCCCAAAACCCCCCCAACCCCCCCCCCCCCCCCTTCAAAAAAAAAACAAAAACCCCAGCCACTGGAATGCTGACGCGTGGATGCCTTTTGGTCCCGGTTGGTGCCTCCAACCGGGACCAAAGGCCCCCCTGCCTGGGCTTGGCGCACCGGCCACGTGGAGGACCATCTGTCCCGGTTCGTGTTTGAACCGGGACTAATGGGGTGAGGTATTAGTAACGACCCATTAGTCCGGGACTAAAGGCCCTTCCGAACCGGGACAAATGCCCTGTTTTCTACCAGTGAGAATTCATGATCGAGTTCTCTACTCCGACAATACTAACCAATGCATGACCCAAAAGGCGAAAACCTATTTTGCAAATCTATAATAGTAACTTCCCATGTCCTTTTGGAGAAAGGATGGGAACTATTATAAACTGAGATTGGCATGACTGTAAGTCAAATCAGTATGGAGGCCGACAATGCTAGACTTACGTACCTATTGTTGTTTAAGGGCATCTCCAATGCGGGGCACTAGGGGACGGGGCTAGGAAAAATTTCCTACATGATCGACGGTTGCTTCGTCTATACCCACTGTCAGGGCTAGCATCGACGCCAAATTGTGCAGCGAGCGTTTAGCGTTTTATCCCCCACGAGATAAGGCAGGAAGTGTTGTTTCTCATCCAAAATTAGCGCTGGTTGTTAGCGCCCAGCATAGAAGAGATGACGCTAGCGCTGGTTGTTAGGTGCTCATTATTTTTGTTTTGATTTTCTTTCCATCTGTAAGCGCCTAGCTAGATAGGCGCCTGGCATTGTAGATGCCCCAAGGGGAGTGAGGGGCCTGCCCCCTAAAATAAGGGAGGCATGGAGGCTAAATAGGAACAAGATCACTTAAGATAATTAAGTTGAAACCTTAATCCCAGTTTACAAGTCTTGCAAGTGTAACTAGGTCATTAATTTGACCAACTTAATAAGAAGCATATATTACAAAAAATGTATCGTTAGAAACTTTAGATATTCTATTTTCTAATGATGAAATTTTTATGTTAAACAGTATATTTTATATAAATTAAATTGCCGATCTAGATACACGTGCAAGACATGTAAATGGAAGGAGTTGGATAAATGCGATCATGAACATTACTAGAGGGGAACATCTTGTTGGACCAAATGTAAGCCGGACCATAAAACCCCAAATCAAGCAGACCACAAAATGAGCACTGAGAACACATAGGACTATATTTCCCATAAAAGACACTACATGGGCAACCCAAGGTAGGAATAGGATAACATAAGAACTAGTAGAAACTTGATAAAGAGTCGAACTACTTCATCTCGGACGTAGTTTTCTCACACTTCAAAGAGGCCTTGCCCTCGGTCACTACCACCAGTCGTCAGCTCCATTCCCACCATCATCGCCGTAGCCACCGTCGAAACCCCCGGCGACGTCATGGGTGGAGGTCGAGAATGACACACCGTGCTCAGACGAACAGTCGTAGTACTCATCCGTGGCATGCTTGTCCTAGAGAAAAATTCATAGCGGCGTAAGCTGTGACAATTACTAAGAGAAAGAGAATGCGTAATGGTGGTCGAGAAGTTTGCCGGCTTACCGTCTGCAAGTTGCCATGGCCGGTGGCAGAGAATGCCGGCGCGCCTCCCCAGCCGCCACCACCTGCTCCCTTCCCTCCTCGGGGGCCGGCCTTGACCGCGCCTCCTCTCGGGACGGTAGCGCCCATGCCTATTGTGCCTCCCGAGCGCTCAGCGTTGCCGCCGCCGGTGACCATGGCCTTCCCTTCCCCGGCGGTGGCCGCCTTGGAAGAACGCGTAATGGTTACTGACCGGTAAGTTTCCCAGCTTACCGTCTGCAAGGTGCTATGGCCGGTGGCAGAGAAGGTCGACGTGCCTCCCCAGCCCACAGCGCCCGCACCACCTGCTGCCTTCGCGCCTCCCGGTCCGGCCCCGCCCGCGCGCTTACCATTCCCGCCGCTCGTGACCTTGCCCTTCCCGGAGCCGGTGCCGGCGAACGACGCCTTGTTCACGCCCAGCTTATTGTGGTAGGCCTTCCCCATGAGCGGACGGAGTACCGCGCCGCACACTCGATCGATCGATCGATCTGCTTCCTTGGAGTCTGCTTGGATCGCTTGGTTTTCTTGTTGCCGGTCGTATATAAGGCTATTGCCGGGGGTGCGAGATCCGCGGAGGGCGTGAATGCGGTTGATTGCGGGGAGAGGTGGGAGGTGGAGAAAGTGGAGACGAGCCGGTAAACACTAGTTACTCACCCACGATCTATATTAAACGCCGAGGAGAGCTTCTCTATGCGCGCCGCTTGTTGCATGCATGGCGCGGAGGGGACACGCGTGACACGTACCGTGTACCGGCGCATGCATGGACTGATCCGCTTCGGGCAGAGACAGCTGAGAGGTCACCATGGTCGATAGGACTTGGGACTGACCACTGACCGGACATGTCACGTAGCCATGGATGGAGGTCTCTGCAAGAAGGGACGCTGACTGAAGGCACGGATCACTTACATCGGATTAGACTAGCAAGCAAAGCAGGCACTGCAACGCTACATGATGTCTTTTGTCATTTATCCCGCGCGCCGCGTCATTAGTTTTAGCGACGCCGCAACAAGTTCACTTTGCTTATATCCAGTCTACTATTCTGATCGTAGCATAGTTTAGCTAGCTATAGTTTGATACGTATGCTGTCTCACAAAACAATTTTACTTTGTCTATCTTCAACTTATCATTCAAGTCCATCTGTGACCGTTGTTTGTACCGAGATCAAGCCTTTAAGACCATGGCAAATCCGGTCCCACAAACGCCCACGGCCACGCCTGGGCACTAACCGGTCACCCCTCAAATTATGAAATCCACATTCGGACATCTCAATTACCATTACCATATCTCAAATCCATACAAACTCATGCAACTACTTCGACCCACTCGCATCGTCTGGCTACTCCATCACACTACACTAAACATGTCATCGGACTACCAAAATTTGGCATGCTTGGCTATGGTGGAGTTCATCCACGTCTGCCCTTGACCTTCCCGGCGCCCTTGCCGTCCTTCTCGCGGAAGTACCGGTCGAAGACGCAGTACGGATCGAGTCTGATCTGCTCGTCGCCGTCGCTGTCCTCGCCGTCGCTGTCCTCCTTCTCCTCCTTCGGTCCGGCTATGGCACGGACCGCCCGATTCTGCTCTCGGACGAGGGCGTGCGTGTTCCTCCGCTGCCATTTCTTCACAATGTGAGCGCGCATGGCTTCCTCCTCTGCCCCCCCCCCCCCCCCGTGCTGCCACATCAACCGCCTACGCCGCAACCATTTCTGCCGCAATACGGGCCTCGGCGGGCCTTATCCTCTCCTTCCCATGGCGGGCCGTCCATTCCGATGGGACCCATACTCTACCCGACCGGTGATGGGGAAGGAGAGGTTTTCCGGCCGGGACTGCGAGGATCCAGCACCAGAGGACCCGAGCACCCGGTGAGCTGACGCTATGGCGTTGCGGCAGATGGATCCGTCCGTCGGCGGGGCGCTGTCCTCTCAGGAGCAACAGAGGGCAATGCGGACATCCCAGTAGACGGATCAGGACTGGTCGGAGTCCGATCCGCTACCTGCCATGGCGGAGAAGACCGGAAACCGCCGGAGGTGAGCTCGGGTGGCGAAGGGGAGTAAAGGGGAGTGGAGTGAAGTGACTGGGGTTTTGCTCCGGCGAGCGGATGGGAACAAATATAAGTTGGGTCGGGTGGGCCAGCTTTGGCCAGGTTTGACGTGCCAGGCGTGCCTGGTCGCCCCATATCCGCCCCATATTTGGGTTGGATATGTGGGGGTGCCGGTCAGCTCGGGCGTTTAAGGCCTGTTTGAGGCGTCCATCTGGGTCGAAAAACGTGCCCGATCAGTGACTATCAGCCCGCCCGAGCGTATGAGACAGATTCGAGAGGTCCGAATTGTAGATGCTCTAAGCTATAACTAAACCTAATCATCCTTTGGGACGGGTTGGGTTCGGGCGGGCTTGAGAAAGCCTGGAGTCAAAATTCCAAACCCAAGCCTGGCCCAGCCCGGCGGTCTTTCGTAAAATAATAGTATAGTATACATATATTTGAATAAAATATACATTTATTGCTATTTTGGGCTTATTTTCGGTTTTCTTGCAAGGCTTTGGGCGAAAAATTGGAGCCTGAGCCTGACCCGGCCCGAAGCACATGAACAGTGGCTTTTCAATTTAATTAATTATATTCAGAATATTAAAATAATATAATATACCTATATTTTGACTATATATATATATATATATTGACATTTCTGGCTTATTTTTGGCTTTCAGGCTGGGATTTTGGCGAGAAATTGGAGCTCGAGCCTGCCCCGGCCAGAAGCACATGAATAGTGGCTTTTCAATTTAATAAATTGTATTCAAAATATTAAAATAATATAATATACCTATTTGAATAAAATATACATTTATTGCCATTTTGGCTTATTTTTGGCTTTCGGGCCGGGCTTTGGGCAAGAAATTGGAGCCCGTGCCCATACCGGCCTGAAGCACATGAGCATTGGCTTTTCAATTCAATTTTTTTTGGCGGGAAGGCTTTTCAATTCAATTAATTATATTCAAAATTTTAAAATAATATAATATACCTATATCAGAATAAAATATACATTTATTGCCATTTCTGGCTTATTTTTGGCTGTGGGGCCGGGTTTTGGGCGAAAAATTGGAGCCCAAACCCGCCCCGGCCCGAAGCACATGAACAGTAGCTTTTCAATTCAATTAATTATATTCAGAATATTAAAATAATATAATGTACCTATATTTTGAATAAAATATACATTTATTGCCATTTCTGGCTTATTTTTGGCTTTTGGGTCGGGCTTTGGGCGAGAGATTGGAGCCCGAGCCCGGCCCGAAGCACATGAACAATGGCTTATCAATTCAATTAATTATATTCAGAATATTAAAATAATACAATATACCTATATTTCGAATAAAATATACATTTATTGCCATTTCTGGCTTTCGGGCTGGCTTCGGGCTCGGGCTTCCGGGCCGGATAGTCCATCAATAGGTTTAGTTGTAACTACTTATTATAGATGCAGTTGTTTCTTCAATTATCTGGAATATGAAAGTATTAATTGTTTGTTTCTAGGTTTTTCGAGACTTCCCTCAACTATGACCTTATTTCTTGGCATTTCGGTCAACATTCAATGGTCCTCATTTCTATCCCATCCCTATTAGACATAAATGGTCAATGAAAATACATATTTTGGATGTGATAGTCATCAATTTTACTATTGCCAAAACTTGCCATACCAATGCCACATGGAGGCGGAAGGCCTACTGTGCATCCACTTTAGTATTTTTCGAGGAAGAATTAATGCGGTATCTAATAAGCACTAGTTGCCGTAAGAAGAAATGTGAAAAATTGCCATCTTACATTTATCTTTGAAGTACATTAGTGGGATGGTTTACAATAGAAGGCTTATAGCCCACTTAAATTATAGTTTTGCATTTGTCAAGGGGGGAGAGATATAAAAAAAAGTAAGTGAAGTGGGCTCTAAAATGCAAGTTTTAGTTATACATGCTTCTAGGCAAATAATAAAAATGTGAAGAAAGAGAAAGAGAGAAGGTAGAAAAAAAATATTAAGGGCATCTATAATGCCGGTCCTTAAACCTCTACAACCATCCGGACCGAACGATCCGGATTCCGGATGCACTTTACCATCAAACACGATATCCTTCGGTCCGTGGAGCAGCCCTATTCATCTTCCAACATCAAATCTTTTTCTATTGGTTGACATGTTGCAGCATGCTAAATGATTGATATCTCCCGATCGGAGATCACCATCCATCAGCTTTCTTTAGCATTTAGATGTGTAATTCTTGTTTCGAAAAAAAAAGATGTGTAATTCTTAAGGCACATATAGATTTTTCTTTGACGAAAAGGGGTTTCCCCCCACCCCAACTTTATATAAAGCCAAGGCAAAAACAACCAGGCACGGACTGTTAAACAGCGTTCGACGACAGAGAGTAGCTGCCGCAGATAGAAAGGGTTTTAAAGGACTGCCCTATTACAAGCTCAAGGATAGTTCAAACCAAAGACATAACCATGGGATAGCCTGCTAGCTAACAAGTAACAGCGACTACAGCTCCAGCAACGCCATACTGAGAAAGAGCACTAAGATCTCCACGCAATCCTAAGCAATTCCCCTCTTCGGTGGTCCAAAAGCCTTAAGCACCGGAGAAGTAGCGCACCCTGAGCTTCTGAGCATAACACTTTCCATTTCTTGATCGTCGCCCCCAACAGGTCCAAGACACACTGTATACTTCGCCATCTTCGCCCCTGGAAAACAAAATCATTCCGAAGATGCCATAAGCTCCACAAGGCAGCAGCAGAAACAATATTCAAGGCTTCACAATGTTTTCTTCTCTTCCAGAAGGAAGTTAATTGATCAAAAGAGTTAGGAACATCAGTCACAAAGATATCAGCAATTAAGCTCCAGACAGATTCAACAACAATGCAGTCAAAAAACAGATGCTGAATAATTTCAGGTTCACAGCAAAAGATATAGGACATGTTCTCAACATGCCTACGCTTAGCTAAGTTATCTCTGGTTAAACTCTTGTTATAATAAATCAGCCAGAGAAAGACATGTATATTCGGTGGCACTTTGATCTTCCATATGTCATCTTTAATGACAGAAGGAATCCCTCCAAAGTTAATTAGCTTGTAAAAGGATTTGACAGAGTATTTGTTAGAAGAATCTAACATCCAGAGAGGTTGATCCAGAGACTCAGACAAACAAACAGTCTTAACAATCTCGGTGAGTTCCTCCCATCTTACTAATGTATTTTCTGTGACACACCTCCTAAATGTTAACCGTAGCTCACCATCCACCCAGACCTGAGCCAGGGTAGACTCTTGTTGTTGGCAAATACTGTAAAGATCCCAAAATGCAGTTTTTAAAGAGCAATCTCCTGCCCAAATGTCATGCCAGAAGGCAATGCTATTCCCATCCCCAGCAACCCATCTATAGAAGTTCTTAGCAGCTGCAAGAGCCCAAGATAAACTTTTCATGAATGGAGAACCAAGAACCACCCTAGTATTAAAAAAATTAGGACAAGTGGTATTATATTTATACTTCAGCACTTTCTTCCAATCACTGTTCCTCTCATCATAAAATCTTTTTCCCCATGATGCCAAGAGAGCCATGTTAAATTCTCTAAGATTGGGTACCCCCAAGCCACCAAACTCCTTTTTCCTAGAGATCAGCCCCCAATTAGCAAGGTGGTATTTATGAGAATCCCCCATGTTACCCCAAAAGAAGTGAGACATTTGAGAAGTAATCATATCAATTGCCCATTTGGGAAATTTCATAATAGACATAAGATAAGCAGGAATACTAGCAATGCATGTGGTAAGCAAAATCAATTTCCCTCTGTAAGATAGAAATCTCCCCAACCAGCCTGAGATGTTCTTAATAATCCTATCAATAATGGGTTGAAGGTCCTCCCTCCTCAACTTTTTAAAGTGAAGGGGGACACCTAAATATTTGAAGGGGAAATCCCCCATTTGGCAGCAAAAGACTTGGGCAAATTCATTAGACAATTGTTCAGAGATATTAATAGCATGCAAATCACTCTTATGGAAATTAATTTTCAAACCAGACAGATGTCCAAAGCATGAAAGAATCCACTTCAAATTTTTTGCATATTCCAGCGAATTCTCTAAAAATAAGATGGTGTCATCAGCATATTGCAGGCTGACCACACCACCCGGGAAGGCCTGTGGCAGAAGACCACGAATTAAACCAATACTTGTAGCTTTTTGAAGCATCTTTTAAAACACATCAGCCACCAAATTAAAAAGAAGGGGGAGTGAGGGTCATCATGTTTCAAGCCCTTCCCCCAGAGAATTGGGGACCATTAGAATCAATGATCCTAACTTGGAAGGTGCTTTGATGAATGGTGGAGATCACCCAATCCACCCATTTATTACCAAATCCTCTAGATAGAAGCATCTCTTTTAGGAAATCCCAGCTAACTCTATCATAGGCTTTCTCATAATCTAATTTAAGGACCAAGCCAGCAGTTGCAGATCTATGAACTTCATGAATGACTTCATGAGCCATAACCACACTTTCTAAAATGAATCTCCCTTTGATAAACGTAGTTTGATTAGAGGAGATTAGCCTGTCACATAAGGGAGAGGCCCTAGTGGTCATAGCTTTAGAAAAAAATCTTAACAGCACAATTACTAAGGCTAATGGGCCTGAAATTCTTCATGTCTCTAGCCATAGGGAGTTTGGGGATAATTAAGAGTAATAATGGCATGGTTGAGCTTATATATATCAAGGATACCTCTTTCAAAATCTCTAACCATCCACATAAAATCTTTCTTAATCAAGTCCCAGAAGTTTTGGTAAAATAAAAATGACAGGCCATCAGAGCCAGGGGCGCCACTAGCATACGAACTCATCACAGCTTGCTTAATTTCCTCCTCATAAAAAAGTCTCTCCAGATACTCTCTCTCATCAGCACTCACCATTTCATCCTCAGACCAGAAGTTAGTGTCCAAATGAATATCAGGTTTGGGTTCAAAGGCAAATAGCTCTTTATAAAAAGAGGTAGCCACCTCAAGCATCTCTCTGGTCGAAGTGACCACACCATTAGGACTATTCAACTCAGAAAGATGGTTCTTTCTGTGTCTGTGATTAGCCAATGCATGAAAATAAGCATTATTCCTATCACCCTCTAGGATTTTTCTATCTCTAGATCTCTGCCAAAGGGCAGTCTCCTCTTTCTTCCACAATTCATCCAGCTCTTTCTTAATCTCTTTCATCCTGTCATAATCAGCAGTAAATAGTTGGTGGGTTTCAGACATGACATCCAATATATCAAACTCCAGAAGGAGTTCCTTCTTCTTTCTCTTAAGAGCAGATTCCCTATTAATATTCCACCCCTTAGTTTTCTTCCTAAGATTCTTAGTTTTACACAACCAATTATCAGCAGAAGATTTGACTGAAGAAACAGAGTTCCAGGCTTCCACCACCATTTGATGAAAGTCTGGCTGCGAGAGCCACCATTTCTCAAACCTAAACGGTTTGGGGGTGGTTGGGGCTTTGGCACCAGTATCCAGGACCAAGGGAGTATGGCCACTCCCCACCCTGGGAAGAGCAACTAAAGTAGAAAAAGGAAACTGTGTATCCCAGTTCACAGAAATGAACACTCTGTCTAAAACAGCAAAAACATGGGAGACCTGGTTGTTAGACCAAGTAAACACCCTATTGGAGATAGAAATCTCCATCAATGCCCACCTAATGATCCAATCATTAAACAAGAAAACAGTCTGTTGATTAACCAAACCACTGCTCTTCTCCTTATCATTCCTAACCAAATTAAAATTTCCACAGATCATAACTGGATAAGAAGCATTAGACAAAGTATCATGTAATTCAGTAATAAAATCTATCTTAAATTCAGGGTAAGCCGACCCATAAACCAACACCAACTGCCAGGTGAAGCCATCAGATTTATTTTTAACGGTAGCAACATTGGAAAACTTTTGATTAATAAAACCAACCACTTCAAAACAATTTTTTTTGAAACCCACAAGGATCCCACCCGCAGTATTATCAGCTGGCAAGAAATGCCAAACAAAATTATCAAATTTATCTATAGATTTGAGGAAACCCTCAGAAATGATTTCTCTCTTAGTTTCTTGAAAACCAATAAAGTCAGGATTAGATTTGGCAATGGTATCACACAGGCACTGAATCTTCCCATGTTGGCCTAAACCCCTAATGTTCCAAATAAGACCTATCATTAATTAATTTTGAAAGGATGGGACAAGCCACAAGGCTTAACTTTAGTTAGCACCATTGGTGTTTCCCTGGAAGCATCAGCAGTGCCCACTGGTTCTAGGGGGGCACACCACTAGGCGTACTAACCAAATCACTGGGGTCAAAATCAAGGTTATTAGGCAGCACAATTTCAGGATTGTTGTTGGCAAAAACCAAACACCTCTCTTTCTCTACCTCTATCATCTCATCAATAGTAAAGTTCTTTTGATTATCATCCCCCCCCCAATCACCAAATTCATTTGACTCATCTGGTTAGCAAGAATATTTTTATCCATAGTAGAGAAGGATTTACCTTTGAATGTGGGTGGGATTTCCAGATTCTTCTTTCTCTTATATGCTGCAGCTTTTTCCATAATGTTAACATTGCCATGGCCTCTGGTAGCAGGTCTTTTTGCAACAACAGGTCCCCATCTTGACTTGTTTTCCTGACCAGCCTCTCCATTTTTAGCTTGAGAAGTGATTCCAGCAAGGATCTCTTCCAAGTTTCACTCTGGAGAATTTGAACAGCCTCAGGGGGGAGAACCCCCAACTCATCTTCTATTCCCTCATCTTCAGAGTCACACATGTCCACTGATCTTAACAGATCCTCACAATATTCCATATTCTCGGTATTCTTCTCAGGGGCTATGTTGACAGAATTTCCTTTAGTTGGAACAGGAGTTTTGTAGGCATCTCCCTCTTTTTCCTCACAGTGTAGGTCTTGATCTGTCAGCCTACTCATATATCCAGGAGCATGTCCATGTCCATCAGAAGATGAACCCTCAAGGTTAACTTTTGTCAAAGCACATTCCAGAATAAATTCCTCCTGGTCAGTGTCTATATTATCTTTCATGGGTGCATCCACCATCCTTTGAACACCAGATTTTTTTAAGAGTTTTGTTTGGATGACAAATTGGCCTTGTCCAGTTCATGAATGGCTAGGTCACCACCTCCTGAACCATCAGAAATATGGTCACCCTGTGTCCCTTCATGTCCTTCTGTCTGGTTCTCCTCAGCCCTCTCATCTTCCTCAAAATCCTCCTCATCTCCATCTACATCAATGACAGAATTAACCCCACCTGTTTGTTCAAAACCTTCCACAGTAAAGCCAAGTAGAAACAATTTCTTCTTCATCTCAATCAGTCTTTCAAAAGGAATTTTGGTAGGGTCTCTGCAAGCAATCTTGACTCTGACATTCTCAAAAAAAGTTCTGAACATCCCATTCCAATCCACATCTGTAAGGGCCCCAAACAATGAGGCAATTTGAGCAAACACTTTCCAAATGCACCACTTTGGAGGAATCCCTTCAATCAACACCCAAGCTTCAATCAACTCACCAAATGGTTCACACCCACCTTTCCATTCAGTAAGAGTCACATTAACATCCTGTGGCAGGGAGAACCCAGGCAGCTCAATAAGATCTTCCACTTTCTTCCAGGGAGGGAACCTGACCAAGAAAGTCTTACTAGACAACCCTCTGATTTGCCAAGGCCAATGTTTAGATTTGCAAAATGTAGCAGAAAGCAATTCCCTCAGCTTAGCACCATTCACTTCTCCTTTCAAGATGTTAACCACTGCACAGTTCTGGAAGTTCAACCACTTGGACTCATTTGCAACAGGGACATCAACATGGTAAAAACCAAGACCTTGAGCTCCACTACCAAAAAAGGCAGCAGTAGGTTGAACCTTAGACCAAGCTCCACAATTGTTGACATTATGATTCTGCTGACAGATAAAACAGGCCTTCGGTTTCACACAATTTCCAATATAGTGTCCCGGTCCACCACAATTGAAGCAGATCATGTCCTTATACCTAGGGTCAAGGACTTGTTCCACCTCAACCTCCACAGACTGGGATGACTGTACCTGAGCAGATCCAGCAGTAGAAGCTGTGGATCTGGTAGGCTTGGGAGCAGGAGCCTGCTCCTTTGTTGCAGGTGCAGCTGGTTTCCTCCCAGCAGGTGCAGTAGGCTTCTGCCCCACTCCCTTGGCTGGAGCAGCAGGGTGGCTGCTCCCCCCAGCACGACGATCTGCCATCTTCACCCCACGCTTAACAGCCTCAGCGAAGGAGATAGAACCAGGGCCAATCCCCTCACGAGAAACTTTGATTTGTCTGGGAGGTGGATCGAACGGCCAACGAGTTGCAGGAAAACAATCCGCAGCCGAAAAGGCTTTGCTCTCAACAAGGTCTCTCCGGATCCAGCAAAGGAACCCGGATTTTTGGTGGTCTTGAGGTCGAGGGGTAGGGTTTCTGGGGGGGCGGCGGCGAGGGGGAGAGGGAATGAGCCAGAGCTGGCCAAAGTGCTCCTCAACGTTTTCTAGGTCTTCGGCTTTACGCAATCCCCTCGTGTTTTCCGCTTTCTCCCCAACGACACACAATTTGATCGTGGGCCCAGGCAAAGCTGGATTCACCCCATGGGAATGGCACAGAACCCCCGTTCCTGAGACGGGGTTGGGATTTAAAACCTGGCCGAGCCCCTCGCCGGAAAAATCCTCCGACGAGGTCTCGCCCGCCGCAGAAGCAGCCCCAGATTCCTTACTGTATTGGAAACCAAGAGGGAGAACCCCCGAACCTATCTCCACATCCTGAACTAACGCATTAGGAACCGAACCAAACTATTCAATCAAACACACACCCTCATGCATCCCTCGGCGGCGCAATCGAAAATCCCGTAGCCTAGTCTTAAGAGCTGAACTAGCATGGAAATGTAAACCAAACTCACCAGGCCATGGAGGAGGATCAATGGCTCGTCGCTGTGTCCGTACCGGTCGGGAAAGACGATCTACTGATGACGCAGAGGCCAAACGGTCCCCGCAGGGATGAACTCCGGTGGGATCCTGGCGATCCCCTCCCACGAAGGCGGCCTGATATTGAGCCTCGAGGGATTCGCCGTCCTGAAGTTCTCCCAGCGGGCGGCCTGCCGCGGATTTGACGATTCCGCCTCCTGAATCGCCCAGAAGAGGAGCTCCACATCCTCGCAGCCGTCGTCTCCGATGAAGCGCGCGCGCTCGACGAAGTTCGCGTGGCGGAGGATGTGCATGTGGATCTCCCCCCACTCGTCGCGGTCGGGGAAGCGCTCCATCACCACCCGCCTCATCTCTCGGCGAGCCTCCGGCGAGTGCGGATCAATCACGGGCAGCGGTGCCGCAGCTGGCGGCGGAAGCGCCCGCGGCTCCGCAACCCGCGCCACCGGGACAAGCCGGCGAACCCGCACGCCGCAGCGTCGCGCTCCAGCCATGCGTCTTCTCTGCTGCGGATTTGGAGCGGGGAGAGTTCGGTGAGGTGTGGGGGTGGGTGGGGAGCTGTGGATTTAATGGCGGCGTCGGCGCTTCGCCCGAGAGGGAGGGGAGGGGGGCGTCATTTCCATGCGTCTTCCTTCGGCACATATAGATTTGCTTTAGTAAAACCGTAATTAAATATCTGGCCTTCAGCCTTTTCGCGAAAAGGAAAAACTCCCATGGTAAGATGAGAATCTCCATTCAAGTGCTACGATCTAGGACGCCTGAAGTTTGTGAGATTCACACATAATCAGCAGCTGCTTCTCTGTCATCCAAGAGATTACTTTAGTGTTGCTCTCATGGTATGTAAGCTTGGAGTTCTATTTTCCTTCTGAACTTTGTTTCATTTCAATGAAGCTGAAACAGGGACGATGCCTCGAT
The DNA here is from genome assembly GCA_963921465.1 of Triticum timopheevii. Classification (NCBI taxonomy): domain Eukaryota; kingdom Viridiplantae; phylum Streptophyta; class Magnoliopsida; order Poales; family Poaceae; genus Triticum; species Triticum timopheevii. The sequence continues at coordinate 452,577,948 of OY997262.1, forward strand.
GATTTCTGGTTCTAAAAAAGTAAGTTGAAAAATTAGCATTAGGGAAGTGATCGCACCGTGCTCATCGTTAGACAGTCAGGCCATCATTTACATCGTTAACAGATCGTACAGATCATAAAGATGGGAAGATCTTTGTTAGGCCAAGCGTAGGTCAGACGAGAACGCCAAATCGAACAGATCATAAAGCTTAACATGAGCACTGAAGGAACAACATACAAATATAATTTACATTATTAGCGATACTGCTGTCGCAAGGGTTCAGGATATTGGTACGACCCCCCATACCGAAGACTGATTTACCTAGGTTATCGTACAAGAGTGGCAATACGTTTCCAAATCTCCTGGTGGGGAACCCATAGACACGCAAAAGCTAAGCTAGATGCCAAGTGCACAAGTGAATCTAAGATCAAACATAAGACGAACTAGCAAACCCGATAGACGGACTTCATCTTGACACCAAGACTTTATAGATGAGAACAATAATAAGTATCGTTTGGCAAAGTGGGATGTAATTTGTAGACCAAAGGACCAGGGAGGCTTGGGAATTGAAAACTTGGAGGTGAAAAATAGGTGCTTACTCAGCAAATGGTTATACCGGTTATGCACAGAAAGTGATGGAGTTTGGGCTCAGTTATTGCGTAACAAATATCTCTATGCCAAAACACTAGCCCAGGTTACGGTAAAAGCGACTGACTCACCATTCTGGAAAGGGATTATGAGGACGAAAGTGGCGTTCTTTAACAGGATCAAATTTATCATCGGGAATGGACGGGATACTCGATTTTGGGAGGATACTTGGTTAGGAGATTCGCCGCTCGCCTTACAGTATCCTTCCCTTTACAACATTGCGCAGCGGAAAGAGGTTTCCGTTGCTACAGTGTTGGGTACTATCCCGCTTAACATACAGTTTAGACGGTCTGTTATTGGCGACCGTTGGACTAGGTGGATACATCTTGTGCGTAGGTTAATGGAGGTTAACCTTTCGGATGTACCAGACACTTTGCAATGGAAGCTTTCCAGCTCAGGGGTCTTCTCGGTTAAATCCATGTACATGGATTTGATTAATACCGGGACTATCCCAAGGTCGGCTCATATTTGGAAAGTTAAGGTGCCCTTGAAGATAAAAGTTTTTATGTGGTTTGTGCATAAGGGTGTCATTCTTACTAAAGACAACTTAGTTAAGCGTAAGTGGGAAGGAAGTAAAAGATGTTGCTTTTGTGATCAGGATGAAACAATAGAACATCTATTTATTTAATGTCCACTTGCTAAACTGCTTTGGAGAACTATCCATGTTACATTCAACATAACTCCACCTCGCACGATATCACATTTGTTTGATAACTGGTTGACTGGAGTGGAGCCAAAGTCCGCGGCACATATCCGAGTGGGAGCATGTGCATTACTTTGGTCTCTATGGAATTCTCGCAATGACGTTACATTTAACAGACAAACCATTACCAACTTTTTGCAGGTCATCTTCAGAGCGTCTACTTGGATCCGTACGTGGTCATTACTCAGTCGTGCGGACCACAGGGAGCATATGGATATTGGGTGCAGCCGATGGGAGATGGTTGCACGGGATACTTACAACCGGTTTGGATGGCGGTCCAATAATAGGATAGACGTTTAGTCTCCTAGTTTTGCTGGCGCCGGTTGTGATTTTTATTTTTGGCCGCTTGTGGCTTTTCTTCGCTTAGTACGACCTTTGTTTATTTTTGAGACCTCCGTTTGGAACCTTTGAAACCTTTGAGATACTTTTTAATAAATGGCTGTGTGCATCAAGAGATGCAGAGGCCGGGGGTATACCTCCTTTTCGAAAAAAAAAACCAAGACTTTATAGACGCCTCAAGTTCCTTGGTCCTCATTGCTGGATCACTACCACCAGTCATCATGACCATCCCCAGCATCGCCGGGATCGTAGAAATCGTCAAACCCCCCGGCAATGTCGTCGTCGTAGTAGTCATCGTCACCGAACTGGTCATCACCACCACCGTCTGCATCAGAAACAAGTTCAGCATCCTGCACGCCCTCTTCCTCGTTGTCCATGGACAAACCTAGTTTCTCCTCCTCATCGTAGTGCTCATTCATGGTCTCCACGGCCTAGAAGAACACATAACATATGGTGTCAAGACGTGACATTGCTTAGAGTATAATGCACAATGGTGGTGGTCGATGTTACCGTCTCGAAGGTGCTATGGTCGGCGGGAGCGAATGGGGAAGAACAGTTGTTCTCCTCCTCTTCTTTTTTTTTTTTTGAAAAGGGGGTTCCCCGGCCTCTGCATCAGAAAGATGCATATGGCCACATTTATAAATAAATAAATAAGTCGTTCAACAATGTCGTATAAAGTGCTGCAACAAAAGGAAACTAGCTCACACAGAGCAAGCAAAAAAAAATAAGGCGCAAAAGCCACAACCGGCTGGCAAAATATAGAGAGATAGGTAAACTAGGCGCCTATCCTATTACATGACCGCCATCCAAACCGGTTGAAGATATCCCACGCTACCATCTCCCACCGGACAGATCCAGTAACCAAACGCGTCCTGGCCTCCGTCGGAGTGAGTAATGACCAAGTACGGATTAGTGCCGTAGCCCGGAATAGAACCTGCAAAAAATGAATAGTTGTTGTTCTGTTAAAAGCCAAGTCATTTTTGCAGTTCTAAATTGCCCATAACAACGCACATGCTCCTACGTGAATTTGTCTGGCTGTTTCGGTCTCTATACCAACCAGCCACGTTCCAAACAACGACCTGACCGAATTCGGAGGAGTAATGTTAAAGGCAATCTGAACCGAGCGCCACAACACCCTTGCCATCGGGCACTCATAGAAAAGATGCTTAATGGTTTCATCCTGATCACAGAAACTACACCTAGTAGATCCTGTCCAGTTGCGCTTAATCAAGTTATTCTTCATTAAAATGACTTGTTTATGCAAAAACCACATAAACACTTTGATTTTCAGAGGAACCTTAACTTTCCAAACGTGTTTGGAACTAAGAATTACACTAGAGTTGATGACATCAATGTACATCGACTTGACTGTGAACTCACCAGATTTAGTAAGCTTCTAGCACAACTGATCAGGCTGATGAGTAAGCTGAACCTCCATCAGTCTACTCACCAGATGAATCCAATCTTCCCACCGGTCACCCGCAAGCACCCGCCTAAATCGGATGTTAAGAGGAGCCGATTGCAGACTCGTTGCAACCAGAGCATCACGTCGCTGCACAATTCGATAAAGCGCCGGGTACTGGAGTGCCAGTGGTGCATCACCTAGCGAGGTATCTTCCCAGAAATGAGTGTTATTGCCATCCCCGACGACAAACTTTGTTCTGTTAAAGAAAGTAGCTTTGACCCTCATTAACCCCTTCTAGAAGGGCGAATCAGTGGGTCGAACCGTCACCTGCGACAATGTTTTAGAGTACAGATACTTGTTATGAAGAATCTGCGCCCAAGTTGCCTCAGTCTCGGCCGATAATTTATATAGCCACTTACTTAGAAGGCATATGTCCTCCTCTTCTTGGTAGTACTCATTCGTGTCATTCACAGCCTAGAGACGAAGAATGCATAGCTGCGTCAAGCCGTGACATTACCCAGAGCATGCATAACGTTGGTGGTCGACTAGTCGTTGAGTTCGTCGGCTTACTGTCTCAAACGTGCTATGGTCGACGGGAGGGGATGGCGGGCCGTCGTCGTCGGACGAGCAGACCCCCCCCTCCCCCCCCCCCCCCCACCCACCACTGGTTGTAGTACTCGTTCGTGGCACTCACTGCCTGGAAACGAATGCATACCGTGGCATTATATTAGTACACATCAGGATGTTGGCCGTGAAGTTCGCCGGCTTACTGTCTGGAAGGTGCTATGGTAGGTTGCAGAGAACGTAGACGCGCCTCCCCAGCCCGTACCACCTGCTCGCTTTGCGCCTCCTCCTCCCGGTCCTGCACCGCCCACGCCCGCTGCGCCTCCCGAGCGCTTAGCATTGCCGCCGCCGGCTCCCTTGCCCTTCCCCCCGGCTCCGGCGGCGGTGGCCGCCTTGTTCACGGCTAGCTTCCTGCGCGGTAGGCCTTCCCCATGAGCGGAGAGCCAAGCCACGCACACGATCTTCGATCTGCGATTGTCCTTGGGGTTTCGATCGCTTGGCTTTCTTGTTCTTGGTAACTGCGGGTGTGCGAGAGATTCACGGAGGTGTGGTGCGGTTACGGACGAGACTTGCCTGCTCCCTTTCCATGCTCCCATCCGTGCTTCCGCGTATGTGGCCTGATTTGATTGAAAGAAAATAAGACCCGGTCACACCCCCTGAAAATCAGGGGGGATCCGGCTTGCCTGCTCCCTCCCCATGCTCCCATCCATGCTCCCACTTCATCCTACGGTTGTCTTTTTTTTTCTCGAATAGGCACACACGCGGGAAGCAGGCAAGTCTCGTCCCATTGCGGGGAGGTGGAGATATTTTATCCACGATCCTGAGGAGATTTGCTCCATTCGCGCCCTTGTTCAGTTTGCATGCACGACACGTTCGGGCCGAGCGTGCGTTCCATGGGCGAAGGCCACGCGTGGCAAGTTCGGACGCTTGGACAGACTGGCCAACAATGGCTCGTCATTTTGGGCAGGGACGCAGCAGAGGCCAGTATGGATGTGACATGACTTGGACTGACCACTGACCAGGACGTGTCACGTACCACTGACTGCATCGGATCAGGAGGTGTGTGCAGGACGGGACGCTTACTGGAGTCACTGACTAGGAGCATGACCAGGACGTGCCACGTAGCACTGACTGCATCGGATCAGGAGGTGTGTGCAGGATGGGACGCTTGCTTACTAGAGGCACTCACGACGAGCATGTCTAGCAGACCCCTTATCACAAGGATCTTTAAAGTAAGTATAAGGACTACAAAAAATGTGTTTTAAGGGTTGACGTGGGCGGTGGCCGAACCCTCAAAACACGTGGGTTTTTCTCAATTTAACACGTGTGTGTCATATTACATATAAATATGAAATCAATATAAATTAAAATCAGAATATTACAATACAACAATCATTCAAATTACAATAATTATTCAAATTTAAGAATTAAACTTATAGTTGAATACAAAAATTGTTCGGAATACAATAACGATACAAACCACACATGAATTAAATTGAATGAATGTAAAAATGGCAGGTTTTATTAACGTTCATGCCTTTACCAATTGTGCTCAATGAGATCATGCTGAAGCTGGTGGTGGGTGTGTTTGAGTCTTCAACTTCCAGGTATGTTTGAAGGAATGTTTGCATGCGGTTAGGGTCTCTAGATGGCTTCACACGGCTACCGACATTGTCGTAGAAGAACTCCAAGTTCTTGTCCATTTCATATTCGATGACCATGTTGTGAAGAATCACACAACATGTCATGACGTTGTCCAGGGTTCGCTTGTCACAAAAACGAGCAGGACCACGAACAATGACAAACCTAGCTTGCAAAACCTCAAAGGCTCTTTCGATATCTTTTCGAGCAGCCTCTTTTGCCTTTGCAAATCCAGCTTGCTTCCTATTTTCAGGTTTTTTTATGGTCTTGACAAATGTAGACCAAGAAGAGTAGATACCATCAGCAAGATAGTAGCCCTTGGTGTAATGATGCCCATTCACTGTGTAGTTACAAGCAGGAGCATCACCACTAGCAAGTCTAGCAGACAAATGAAAATGATGCAATACATTGATGTCATTGAGTGTACCCGGCAAAACAAACAAGAAATGCCAAATCCATAAATCCTCAGATTCAATGACCTCTAGCACAATTGTTGCATCACGAGACTTGCCACAATACTACCGGTGCCACACCTTGGGGTAGTTTTCCCAAGTCCAATGCATGCAATCAACGCTTCCTAGCATGCCCGGCCAACCTCGCTTCTCATTTGTTGCCATCAATATTTCTGTGTCTTCCTCATTGGGTGCCAGAAGATAGATATGACCAAAGACACGGATGATCACTTTGGAAAACCTACGCACTGGTTAAATTGTAGTATCTTCGCCAATGTAAAGATATTCGCCGGCATAGTCAGCTGGAATGCCATATGCAATCACCCACATAGCTGCCATGATTTTTTGATATGTGCTAAAACCCTTCAAGTCCGCGGCGTTTCTCCTTATGGTAAAAAATCGAGAATTGGTCTCGCAAGCTTCTACTAGTTTTACGAAGAGGGTTCCGCATATTTGATACATTATCCGGAAGAGGTGCGGTGGATAAGTAGGTGACGCTGCGAAGTAGTCTTGCATCAATATCATGTTCCCGAGATGGCGATTGCAAGGGATGCAAAGATGACCGATGGTTGATGCTCGTTGTCTCTTTCTGTTCATATCCTCGAGTTCCTTCACGGCAAGGACCACCACCACCATCTGCTGTTGATTATTCTGGAGCAGTGTCTCTAGGTTCGAGTCGTCGGACAAGGACGAATCCTCAGGCAAAAATTCCTCGCAAGGGCTCAAACCCATCTACAAATCACAATGGAGCTTGCCTGAACAGAAATCGTTCGCTAAATCTATCTTGAACGGACAAAAAAGGAGTCATCGCCGGATCCGGGGCGGGCGGCGACTTGGTGGCGGTCGATCTGGGGCAGCGGCGACCTGGGGGCAACTGGGCGCGTCGGATCTGGGGCGCCGGCAAAGCGGCATGGTGGACCCGGGTCTACAGCGGCCCGGTGGTGTGTTTCCACCGGCGAATGTTGCCGGAATCGAAGGCGGAGGGTGGCTGCGGAATGGGGGAGGGGAACGTGTACGGGCTGGAATGTCCCTCCTGCCAACTACTTTTCTACGATACAGGGCACCGACAGGGTGGGGGGAATACCTACGTTTTCCCAGTACGAAGGAGGCGGGGGGGGGGGGGGGGCAATTTACTGCGCCCCTAAAAAATTTAAGGTTCGGGGGCGTTTAAAAGTGTTTGTTCGGGCCGCTTTTTTCGCGCAAAACTGTAATTGGCGGTTATTTTGCAGTTCAACGCGATATAAAGGGTCTGCTAGAGATGCTCTTAGATCATCTTTCCTGAAAACGTGGTAGTGCAAAACCATTTTACTGTTCGTCTAAAAAGCATTTTATGAAAACACGAAGGTTCCGGCGGAACATAACCCGTATCACATACTAGATATAACAAAACTTCTTTGTGCTATAAATAAAGGGAAATTATTTGAATCAGCCAGCCGATCACACGTAGTGTTCCGCCACTCGTGTAGCCGTTAGATATGATCCATGTTTCATCGGACGGTGCCCAACGTACATCTTAGTGCAACACAATAGGTGTTGCAAAACATGTGATTTGCCGCACCACCAGACGTAATCCGCGTGCGACGTGTGCCTCTGCCACTTTAACAATTTTTCTGTAACATCATCTGAGTTGCAGAAGTCCTTTCGCAACTACACCCATGTTACAAAAAAAAATTAAGACGAAAAAAAATTATGCAACATCATCTGTGTTGCAGAAGTTGTTCTGCAACAACAACCATGTTGCAAAAAAGTTAAGACTAAAAAAATTCCGCAAAATCAGCTATGTTGCAGAAGTCGTTCCGCAACAACAACGATGTTGCAAAAAAGTTGAGACGATAATAATAATAATTCTATAACATAACCTCTGTTGCAAATATTTCTGCAACATATGGTCTGTTGCAAAGAGGATTCTGCAACAATGCCTTTGTTGCAATGTTGAGGAAAGTTCCATGCTGCTGGATAACGCCAGATCAAATGACTGTCAAGGCAGCGGATATTTTAGAAAGATCATAAAGCTTAACATGAGCACTGAAGGAACAACATACAAATATAATCGGTTGTGCTAATTCTCAGTCGACTGATAATTACTCAAGTCTCAGTCGACCGAGTTACGTGGGATTTGTTCGCTATCACGGCCCTAACTACACGATCGATTGTTTGTTCGTATCTTTCCTTCTGGGCTTTTCGTTTCTTCCTGGGCCGTTGTTTCATTCATGTACTTGGGCTTCTATGTGATTATTGTTGGTCCCATGAGCAGTGATGCCATTGTTTTTTTTTTCTGTTTTTCCTTTTTGATCGAGAGGGTCGTGTGACCCCTTGGCCTTTTTTTATTATCAACGACTTTTGCAATGTGTAGGTTTGAGTAGTGGTATAAACTTCACTTACCTAGTATTTATTTGCTTTAATTATTTTTTATTTTCCATTTGTTTTAATTTAAATTTAGTCATTTTGTTTTTTATTTTATTTATCAACCCATCCGGTGATCGCGTGCAATTAAGGGTGGGTGGGGTATTTGTCTTTTTTTGTTTTACCTTTTCTAAATCTTTGTCAACTCGCTGACCGTTATATGGATTTTGTCTCCTGTTTTTGTAAAAAAAAATTGTTTCTATTTTCTTTTTTTTTCTCATGTCACTTTTATTTTCTCCTTTTAGTTTATTTTTATTTTTCTTATTTTATTGATACTTTTTTGGAGCACGGCTTAAAAACGTGCAATATGCTAATTCTGGATGACTATTGTCTAACGCATATCTAAGTCCTTCACACGTCAAATGAAATGTAATAAGTCTTGTGCTTTCTTCCAGTGGGCATTATGGTTTTTCGTGTGGCACGTCTGCTTTGTTCTGTTTTCACGTGCATGCGGTGTCGGTCCGTGGGGTTTTCGAATCATTTCTTTTTTTTTGGCCGTAGGCTTTTTGACGTCTATGCAAGTTACATGTTTTGGATGTATGTGTGTGATAATATCGTCTTTTCTAGTTTTTTTAGTGGTGGATGCTCAAATAAATGTACGTGTAATAGCTCGTGTCCACTAACCTAGCAACACTAATGGTTGCTTTTTTTTGTTATTGTCCCGTCGCCTGAGAAAAACACACAAATATGATTCATTCCATAGGGAATAAATGCATTTTTTTGTCCCCAGGAGAAAAAAGTCTCTTTTCTATAGTTGCATGTCTAGCTCTATATATGCAACTGCAAGTGTCCCCCACCCCTGCGACTGCAAATGCATGTCTTAAGCATGCCCGCAAGTCTATGGTGTTTTATTGAGGGACGGGAAAGTTGTAGGCTTGTTGCTAAGCATGCAACTTCACATGTCACCCCAACTGCAAGTTCATGTCTTCAACGTGACTACAACTCACTGGTTTTTTACTGGAGGTAGGGGTAGTTGCATATATGCCACTAGCGGCGCAACTGCAAAGTGTCACCTCAGGCTGCAACTTTATGTCTTCAACGCTACGACAATTCAGTGGTGTTTATCGGGGAAGCACTACTAGAAAAACCCCTACTAATGGCGCACCTAATTTGGCCATTAATGGCGCATCTGTGGTGCGCCATTACTAGCACGCCATTAGTAATTTTTACTAATGGCGCACCACTGGTGCGCCATTAGTATCTGGTATACTAATGGCGCACCACTGGTGCGCCATTAATATAGGCCAGGGTGCGCCATTAGTATGCCTCCCAGGGGCCATGTATACCCAGGTGCTTTGGCATACTAATGGCGCACTACCACTGGATGCGCCATTAGTAACCGCGGCATACTAATGGCGCACTATCCAGTGATGCGCCATTAGTATGCTTTGTCATACTAATGGCGCACTGTCATGTGATGCGCCATTAGTATGAATATTAGGTTTTTTTATTTTCTGTTTTTTGCACAGGTTACAAAATGTATAATTTGACAAAATATAGACGGCACACATCAACAACAGATTCATCGAATACAATAGAAGATTAGTCTTTGAATACAATTCATCATATTAGTCTCCGAATACAATTCATCATATTAGTTTCCGAATTGAAAAGACCGAACAAAGATAGAGCATTATATTACAAGTCTCGAGACCGCGAGTAGCGAGTTTGTCTTCACATTACAAGTCGATATCGATCATCTAAACTACCATCACATAGAAGAGAGCTGCGGTCATCACGATGAGCATCATCACGATGAAACTCGTCTTCATCCGGTTCCTCCAACGCTCCCTCCCCTCTCCCGCTAGATAGCGGGCGTATCTAGATTCGGCCTCGGCCCTAGTGGTGTACCCTTTGTAACTGTTACCGCTGAATCGGTGAACCTGTCTCCGACACTCCTCCCAGTCATCGTAGACTCCGGGAACCTTACCCTTGTACACGACATACGTCGGCATCGCTATGCACTAGCCAAACGAAACGTTAGTACCAATTCACAGACAATACATAAGCAATATATAAGTATGCAACAGAACGATCGGAAGAGAAAAGCAAGACATTAATAGCATCAATTACATCTAAGTTGAACGACTCTCGAAACCAAAGAGACATACTACAAGTTCATTAAAGTTTAATTACAACATGAGCCAATCGATGTTTCAGAACTAGACACAGCATCACTGCTTTCGACTCGACTCAAGGGACCGGAGCGTGGATGAAGCCGCCGTCTATCGTGGGAGTCATGAAATAACGGTCGTTGTCAGCCTGCATTTGTAGCATTGTGTCGATGTCACTGTTGGACGGTTGATTGTTGAGGTAGAACTACCCCGAGGTACGAAGGACATCTTGATGGATGATTTCCGCAAACTCTGATTGGATGCGAAAGAATTCTTGTCGGAGGTCCGCGTCCTGGATTGCCGACACGCTCTTTGCCCAATCTTTGAGTTTACTCGGTAGCAGAAGTTGATGATGGTCCCGTACGATCGCCCGCATGTGATGGATGGCGTAGTAGGCACCCTTCTGACCGCCAGGCGGCTGCTTGACGCAGCAGAACATCGTATTGTGGGAGAACACATGCTTGCCGTACTTACGAATAGGCTTGGTGAAGGTGCCTCCAGATTTGGCGTAGCCGGGGAGAACATCATCAAGAACCTTCTTGACATTTGTGTAGTCTACGTTCGACTGACGGTCCGGGTCGAAATACGTGGCCATGGAATATTTGGGGCTTAGGAGGATGAGCGTGCAACGTGTGTCACTGCAGAAAACACGAAATGTTAAAAGAAAAACAATCGAAATGTAAGAATTCATATGTTACGGGCCGGTTGAGGGGAGGACTTACTCGGGAAAGTAAGGCACGAGGAAGTTATCCTTATCTTGGTTTGCCAGAATGACGCCTTCGAGGTAAGAACTCGCGACTTGCCGGTCCCCAGCGCTGCCCAAGATCTTGGCACGCATGTAGAAGGGGTCGACTATCACGATGTCCGGGGTCTTGTCGCGAATGATCCGCATCTCCATACTCAGCGAAAATAGCCGAACGAAGATGTAGTGCAGCGGATGAAGGTTCAACATAGCGTGGATGTCATCAAAACGCAGGACGATCGTACGCCCGATGGAGTTATCCACAAAGCCCTTGCCCTCTGGCACCTTGGCCGCGAAAACCGGGTATGCCACATCCTTCTCTCTGAGACGCCGCTTCTCCAAAGAAAGAACACTGTCATGCAGACTCCGCATAGCACCGGTTGCAGCATTGAGCATATTTGTCGGTAGCATCGCCCTACCCGCCACATGCACCCTCCTCGAGATATCCTGCGGTGAAGGTGGCCCGTCCTGAGCACGGATCGTACTCGGTGCCGGCTGGCTCGCACCCTTCTTAGTCTTTCTTTTGCGTGCCTTCTTCTTCTCCTGTAATGGGACCGAGTTCTGCTCATAGACCGCCTTCTTGAGTGTGTTGGGGCTGATAATATTTCGCACCTCGCCTATCTGAGGCTCGGTGAAGTCGGCAGCTGGAGGCGTCTCCTGAGAGCTGAACGCCAGACGGCGCCTGTTGCAACTTGGCTTCTCCGCGGTACCAGCTAGATCGCACACGTCTTTTGTTGGGTTTGGTTCTTGAGAAGGAGGCCCCATGAAGTCGCCATCGTACCCATGATCGGCAAAGTACTGATCGACGTTGCCAAATGTATCATCGTCGTCGTCGTCGTCGTTCTGATCCTGTGCCATATGCATGTTTGGATCCAGTGGCATAGGGATGTCCGGCACCATTGCGGCGGTCTTGCCATGGGGCCGACCTGGCGCCGACACGACTGGCGGTGTTGTCTTTGGGGTGGTGTCCCCCGCCCCCAAACGAATCTGGCTCTTCGGCCAAAGCAGGGGCCAGCTCAGGCAGGCGCTGAGGGTCATCACGTCATCATCGTCGGCCCCGACGGGTCGAATTGGAGGTAACAAGTCGTCGCAGCCTGGCAGCACCCGAACCAGTTGAACCCTAAACAAGTTGGGTGGCATCTGGGTACCGTGGAACAAGGGGTTGCCCGGTTGAACGATTTTGCCCTTGGCGACATCGACCAACTCATTGTTCACGAAGTGGAGGAGAGTGCACAGAACATCGGCGGCGCCCTGCGAAAACATGTAGGGCGTCAGGGATGCCCAGTCAAAGGCAAGGAGATGAAGTCCTCAGCCGAGAGAGGCTTAATTAGTTACCGTGATGATGGCGTCGAGCTTAGCTAATGTCGACGCACCGCCAACGTCGGGCGTGCAGTTGACGGAGGGGCCGCTTGCTGCAGAGGTGCCGGCCGGCGTACACCCGGGTGCATTAAGCTCCCGTGCCAGCGTCGGAGACACCAATGCCGCCTCCGCCGGAGGCACCAATGGCCCCGCCATCGCATTATGCGAGTTGCTGGCCGTGAAGCTAGGAATCGGGGGCGGCCCCTGTTGGCCGCCCGCAATCCACGCACTCAACCCCGAGATCAAGGTAGGCACAATGGCGGTGATCGTCGCTCCGAGTCGTTGTTCCACTTGCTCTTGGACAATCTCCGGAATCTGCGCCACCTGTGCCTTGAGTTCTTGAACCTCTCGCGCCTGGCTTTCCGAGCTGGTCTTTTTCTCCTTCCGCACACCAGCGGTATAGTATGACCCCCATTTTGTCGACAAGCCTTTGCCGGCCACACGACCAGCTGACGTCGGCTTACTGAGCTTATCCTTCTTCATTACATTCAACGCCCTATTTAGAGTGGTGTCCCAAGGGTTGCTCTTAGTCGACCCCGCGCTACTGCTTTCAGTCGCCTGCGGAAGGAATGTGAACCATTTAGAAATTTGGCTTCATTAATTAGAATGCAACCATATGGAGCTAATTACGCAGGGGTGTATTCTTTACCAGAACAAGCTCAAGCTGCCTGGTCTTCGGATCCGTGGTAAGCTCCTTTGTTTTCGGGTCCTTCTTGTACCGGGCCCTGACAAAGTTCCTGGTCTGCTTGTCACCGTATTTATCGAAGAGGGGCGGTAGGCCTTGCTCGGCACGGTCCGCCTCCTCCTTGTCCCATATAGGCTCCGCCACTCTGTAACCGCCGGGATCGAGTGTGTGTTCCCTTATGTTTAGCTCCCGCATTTGTTTCCCCCACTCACTTGATTGGGAGTTTGCGGTGCTCGAGCAATTGATCTTGAAGTCGTTGTAGTCATCTTCGGTGATCGAAGGATTTTTCTCCTTGATCTTCTGATAACTCTCACCTTTCTCGATCATTTTCTTCACATTGCTTTTCCAAGTAGACAGGGCCTTGCTCATCTTCGTGAGGGCAGCATTGTTCACTTTATTCCCTTTGAGGCTTGTGTTTGCAAATTCAGCGGGGAACTTGTATCGTTCGTGCAGCTTCGTGAAGAGGAGGTGGCGCAAATTCCCTCGGTCAGGATGCCTCAGGTTCTCGGTGTTGATCGAGACGGTGCTCCGGACAATGCACCCGAGCTGAAGCGAGTACCCCTTGACTATTCGTTCGGGCGCCGTTGGATTCCCGTTGGAGTCCACTTCAGTAACTTCCTCCTTGAGGGTGAGGAGCACGATCGGGCGCCGGTCCTTCCGTTGCCTCTTCGGTTGGCTGCCATCTGTGCGGGCGCCGCCATCATCAGTGGTGGCATCCTCGGCGGCACCATCAGTGGTGGCATCAGTGTGGTCATCCTCGGCGGCACCATCAGTGGTCTCAGGATCGGTGGGGAAGGCGGCGGCCTCATACAAGTGAGGTTGTTCCTCCATCTCCTAGGACAGCTCCCAGAATGCCTTGCCGCCCGAACCCCCGGCCTCATCGTTGTGGGCCATGTTTCTCTCTAAATAGAAACAAAGTTTGGTCAAAAAGTTGGTTATTGTCAAGGAACAAGATCATGGTCTCATCATTTAGGGTTTGTCGACACCGAGGCATCCTAAAATCTAAGCTTTTATCATTGAGGGTTTTTCGATGCCGAGGCACCCTAAAAGCCTAAGCTTTCATCATTTCGGTTTTTATCGACACCGAGGCACCCTAAAAGCCATGCATTAGTCACAAGTACGCCGGGGCACTTGATCCTACTTAATTAACTACTACGATACCCCGGCCCATGCATTAGTCACAAGTACCCCATATGTCCTATTTTTAGCAAAGTCATGCTAAAATTCACGGAAAATTTCAGCATGACCTTTGCTGAAAATAGGACATATGGAATACCCGAATTTGCCGGAACGGAAATGTGCTCTGCTTCAACACAAATGTGCTCTGCTTCAACACATTGGAAACTGAGTTCTGACTGCCACAAATTCAGTTTTCAGATACCAGCAATCAGGAGCCTACATGGTACCATTTTGTTATCCTAGCAAGAACAGCATGAGCCAAACAAGTAAATGGAAAACATGTTTCCTCAACAAGCAAAAAGGGAAAATGCAATTTATGGCACATAGATGTTGATCCACTGACATTCATAAATTTCAGAAGAGAAAACAGCAGGCATTGCCCATGCAGTATTTACTGCTAACCTGGGAGAAGAGGTTCTTATTTTCACTCCCGCAAATTGCCAAAGCTGAAGTTATATTCTGTTCTTGCTGTATAAACTTTGGTAACACGAACATAGCGGTTGATATAATGTACTACTCCTTTATCAAAGATGGAGTACCTCTGTACCATAAGTCTTATATTTTGATACGGACGGAGTAATATTATGGTTTGCTTCTAGTGGTGATAGAAAGTAATCATTGTCTCAGAAATGCAGAGTACTCTGTTTCTGATAAATAAATAGATCCCAAGAGACAAGAAATTAAGTTTAATTTTGGTGCGCTACAAATGGGCTAGCAATCCAGCGGGGCAGGCCATCAACTGGTGACAAAAAACTTATTGCTCAAGCTTTGGTTAGCAGCACTTGTTGGTCTATTTCTCAAAAAAAAAACACTTGTTGGTCTTCTGCAACTGTGTTTAAGTGCTGGAGAAATTATTGTTCTTGGAGCATTAAGTATTTGGAAGACTGGTCATCCATTCTGCAAACTTTGTTCTAGCTTTGTACCATACTATTTTTTTTTCATCTAGACTAGACTAGAATACAGTTTGGCATTAGGATTTTTCAGATCCGTGTCACACCATTACAATTTAATCTGTGTTAATCCCAGTCGTATAAAACACGCTTGAAATGACTTGGAAAGTTCACCAGAGATCGCGTATAACTGAGAATGCAGCCTCGTGCTGTATGTGTTCCTGCGATGACTGAGTATGACGCTTTTCTCTAAAACAAAAAGAAATTCTCTAAAAACTGAGTATGACTCAGATTAACCACTACAAATAACTGGACAGCAGCAGGAGCAACCTCAGTCCCAGGGAAACACAATTTCTACAGCATTAATTTTGGACTTGTAAATGTCGAGATAACTTCTACTCTAGACCAAAACCCAAACCATGGCTTACGAGGATTCATTTTGGTCGAACTGACGCAACTTTGATTTGATCTGATTCTCAGCCATGCAAACAACGTCTAGACTGAACCCAGCATGCTTACATCTTTCTGGCAACATACACACATCGAATTTACCTGCCCAGCATGCCAAACTGTAAAACTTCTATACTCTATAGCAACTTCCTGGCATTCAATTTTCTTTTAGGTAATGAACATAAACTACTACAGCTTTGGCAAGATATAACTTCAGCTTTGGCAAGATATTACTCACCTAACAAACTCTAGTGAGGCGATAATAATTACTCCCGCAAATTAGACTACTAGTCTGTACTAGCTAGTTTGTTGGCAGAGTACATTTTTTGGCAAATTAGTTCTTCCACCTCTGTAGCATGGGAAACTTAGCGTGAACAGATGGGCCCCAGGTGATGAACATCGCGACAGGGGTGGGAGGAGGGAGGGAGGGGAGGGGAACCTTTCTTGGGCTGCTGGCGACGGGGATCGCTGCTTCTGCTACGACGGCGGAGGCCGCGCTTCCGCTCCCTAGTTCGGGGCGGCGGGGCGACGGACGGTGGTGTCGGGGCGGCGGGGCGACGGTGGTGTCGGGGCGGCGTCGAGGGCGGCAGGGCGACGGTGGTGTCGGGGCGGCGTCGAGGGCGGCGGGGCGACGGTGGTGTCGGGGCGGCGTCGAGGGCGGCGGGGCGACGGTGGTGTCGGGGCGGCGCTGGGGCGGCGGGGCGACGGTGGCGTCGGGGCGGCGTCGAGGGCGGCGGGGCGACGGTGGTGTCGGGGCGGCGCTGGGGCGGCGGGGCGACGGTGGCGTCGAGGGCGGCGGGGCGACGGTGGTGTCGGGGCGGGGCGACGGTGGCGTCGGGAGAGGAGATCGGGGAAGGGGATCGCGGGCGAGGGCGAGGGAGAGAGAGGGGATCGCGGGGAAGTAGGGGCGCACAATACTAATGGCGCACCACCCCTCGGTGCGCCATAAGTACATACATGCTAATGGCGCACCTCACCCTGGTGCGTCATTAGTTTTTTTTTCTGCTCGAGCCAACAGTTATCTACCACCTGACCTGATACACGTCAAGTCTTCTCTACTAGCTCGACTGGTCAGCAGCTAGTTCTCACACCAGGAGGTCCTGGGTTCGATTCCCAGGCTCCACAATTTTTTTTATGCATTTAAAATGCTGTTTGATACTTATTTGTGTTTAAATATGTTCAAACTTGTTTAAATCATAACAGTAATATTTTTTTATAAGACAGTAATAATTGTTTAAAAAATATCATCAAACAGTAATGCCGGTGGAGCGGGGGAGGGTGCGGGGGGTGCGGGGGGTCGGCGGCGGCGGTTGAGTAGGGGAGGGGTGCGGGGGGTCGGCGGCGGCGGTTGAGTAGGGGAGGGGTGCGGGGGGTCGGCGGCGGCGGTTGAGTAGGGGAGGGGTGCGGGGGGTCGGCGGCGGCGGTTGAGTAGGGGAGGGGTGCGGGGGGTCGGCGGCGGCGGTTGAGTAGGGGAGGGGTGCGGGGGGTCGGCGGTGGCGGTTGAGTAGGGGAGGGGTGCGGGAGGTCGGCGGCGGCGGTCTTGGATTTGGCTTCGGGTATAACCATGGTGGTGAAATACCGGTCTTCTTTTATGACGTTCTTGGCCCATCTGACACGGAACATCAGGACCTTCTCTCCAGCGTAGCTCAGCTCCCAGATCTCCTCGATCCTTCCGTAGTATCTGTCCTTGTCGTTACCGGTGTAGGATTCCATCATTACCCTGGAGTTCTGATAACCATCGCTCTTCATGTCCTTGGCCTCGGTGTAGAATGTGTAGCCGTTGATATCGTACGCCTCATAGGTCATCAGGTTGTGCTCGGCGCCCTGTGACAAGGCGAATATGAGTTGTTCTTCCGCGGAAGAATCCTCATGTAAAGGGTACGACAGAAGCTTCTGCTTGAACCAACGCGTGAAACATGAGTTGTGCTCTTTGAGTATATCTCCGTCCGTCCTCTGTTGGCCTCGGTCATTGTACGTCTTCTTAATAAAGGTTTTGTGCTCTACCACCCAAGGATCGACCACGTCTATGTGTTGTAGCGCGACTATGTTTGCTCTTTCAAAGTCGGCGAGTCGACCCTCGAAGTCGACATGCATTTCGCGGTGACCCTCACGGTGACCCCATCCAGCGAGCGTGCCGAGGTGCCTGTTGACGGGCAGACCAACGGGGTTCTCGATGCCTAGATAATTCGTGCAGTAGGAGATGCACTCTTCGGTCAGAAAGCCCCTGGCTATGCTTCCTTCTGGACGTGACATGTTGTGAACGTATCCTTTGATGACACCATTCATCCTTTCGAACGGCATCATACTGTGCAGGAACGTCGGCCCGAGTTGGATGATATCCTCCACTATATGGACCAGCAGATGCACCATAACGTCGAAGAATGCGGGCAGGAAGTACATCTCAAGCTCGCATAGTATCACCACGATCTCTTCCTGTAGCCTTCTGAGTTGCCTCACGCCAATCGACTTCCGAGAGATGACGTCGAAGAAGTTGCATAGGCCAAATAGCGTTTCACGGATGTGCGCGTCCATGATCCCACGGATTGCAACCGGAAGTATCTGCGTCATCAGCACGTGACAGTCGTGAGACTTCATCCTGCTGAACTTCTGCTTCGCTGGGTCTAGGTATCTGCTTATCTTCCCCGCGTAACCGTAAGGAAGTTTTACTCCTAGGAGGCAGGTGAAAAACTGCTCGATCTCCTCCTGACTTAGAGTGAAGCACGCGGGAGGGTAGTCATTTCCGGTCTTCTTGGCCTTTTGCCTTTGCGACGACTTTCTGTGTCCTGCTTCGCCTCATCATCATCATCATCATCATCATATATAGCGTGAAGCTCCTGCCTGATGCCCATTGATTTCAAGTCTGCCCTTGCTTTCGGCCCATCTTTGGTCCTCTCTGGCATGTTGAGCAGGGTACCAAGCAGACTCTCGCACACGTTCTTCGTGATATGCATGACATCAAGGCTGTGAGGCACATGGTGGATCTTCCAGTACAGCAAGTCCCAAAAAACAGACCTCGTTTTCCATACCTTCAGCAGCGGCTCTGGCGCCTTTCACTTCTTTCCCGGCTCTGGCGCCTTTTGCTTCTTTCCCGGCAGTGGGCAGTCTTTCCAATTTTTCAACAACTTGTCTATTTCCTCGCCGCTCCTCGTACATGGGCGTTTTCGGGGTTCGGTTTCATCATCGAACAGATCCTTGCGTTTCCTCCACGGGTCATCGTCGCGAAGCCACCTTCGATGTCCCATGAACACGGTTTTCGAAGACCCAGGATCTCTATCTAGCTGGCGATACGTTGTGTCATCCATGCACCTTACGCATCCAGAAAATCTGTGGACTACCTGCCCCGCAAGATATCCGTAACCGAGATAGTCGTGCACCGTCGTGAGCAGTGCGGCTCTCATAGGGAAATATTCTTTCTCTGCGGCGTCCCACGTATTGGCTGGCGTTTTCCACAGCGTGTCAAGCTCCTATTTCAGCAGCCCTAGATACAGATTGATGTCGTTCCCTGGTTGTTTCGGCCCTTCAATTAGCATACTCATGTGAATGTACTTCCTCTTCATGCACAACCAGGGGGGAAGGTTGTACATCCACACAAACAAAGGCCAGGTGCTATGTGTGCTTCTCTGGCTGCCAAACGGATTGACTCCATCGGTGCTCGCGCCCAGCACGATGTTCCTTGGATCGTTCCCAAATTCTGGGTATTCGAAGTTCAACGCTTGCCACTGGCTCGCATCCTTAGGGTGACTCAGCATCTTGTCTTTTTTATCTATCTCCGGATCATTTGCGTCATCTTCTCGCTTCTTCTCCTCCCTATACGCGTGCCAACGCAGGAGCTTTGCTACCTTAGGGTCCGCGAAATACCGCTGCAGACGAGGAGTGATCGGAAAGTACCACACCACTTTTCGAGGAGCTTTCTTCCTCTTCTTGTATCGAGTGACACCGCACACCGGACATATGGTAGACTCCGCGTGCTCGTCCCGATAAATGATGCAATTGTTCATGCACACATGGTATTTCACGTGCGGTAAATTCAGAGGACACACGATTTTCTTCGCCTCCTCCAAACTGGTCGGGCACTTGTTCCCCTTGGGAAGACGTTCGTGCCAGAATGACATGTTCTCGTCGAAGCATGCGTTCGGTCATTTTGTGTTTTACCTTCATCTCCAGAGCCATGAGCGTTACTTTCAGGTGGGTATCCTCGGGCCTGCATCCTTCATACAATGGAGTAACCGCGTCTAACTCAAGTTGATCCATCTTGGCTTTCTCTCGGGCGGCAGCTCTTGCGTTATCCGTCTGCTTGAGAAGAAGCTCTTGAATATGAGGGTCCTGCACCCAGCCCATCGATGGTCCAGCGTCGTCTGCTCCGCCGGCATCATCATCATGTCCTGCATCTTCTACATGATGACTGTGTACAGCATCACCGTCGTGATCATCTCCTGGGGATTCTTCGTCTTCTCGCCCGCCTGAGCCGCGGTGGTTGTCTTGCTGCCCTTCCTCATTTCTTGCCCGCCCCCATGGACGATTTCGTAGTCATCTTCATCACCTTGCCACCGATAGCCATCCATGAAACCACGCAAGAGCAGGTGGTCCCGCACCTGCCCGGAATCCGGGTCCGCAATAAAGCTATTCAGCTTGCATCTTCGACACGGACATCTTATCTCCGTCTCGTTCTTTTGAAGCATCTCGGCCTTCGCGGACCTCAAAAACCTATTCACGATGCCTTCGGTCATCGTGCGGACCATGGTCGCCTGCGGGGTAGAGCAAAACGATATTTTAGAACCAAGAAAAAATTTGGCATGACTTTCCCTAAAAATAGGACCAAAAAGAATGCTTAATGCCAAAATTCTCGCCAAAACGGAAATGAATCAACATTCCGGCAAAATATTGGCAACTATCGCATTTCAAATACCGGTACACCTCCAAACACAAACACATATGCAACACCACAAACATATGAACACCACGAACATACATAGATCTAGCTAGGCCATAAAAAGTGCATGTGCACATTGTTGTAGGGAGAACAACATAAATATAGCTTCCCCTCTTACTTACCTAGCAAAACAAGGTAACTTAACCACTTAATTTGAATGAATCTATGGTGGAAATGAGGTGAAAAAGAGGAGGCACCCGAGACAAGGAGGAGGCGGTGGAGAGAATGAAGTGGGGAGAAAGTGAGTGTGGGAGGAGAGGCTGTCCAAAATATCTTGTTGCGGCCCACTTACTAATGGCGCACCAACAACAAATGCGCCATTAGTAATCCAGGTTACTAATGGCGCACCCCCTGGTGGTGCGCCATTAGTAGTTTTGCAAAAAAAACATACTAATGGCGCACTCTGCCACGGTGCGCCATTACTAGTTTAAACTAGTAATGGCGCACCTCGTGTGAGTGCGCCATTAGTAGTTTAGCAAAAAAAGGAATAAAAAAAATAATAAAAAAATAACATTAGTGGCGCACTTTCTGGCTGGTGCGCCATTACTAGTTACAACTAGTAATGGCGCACTTCCTGTGGATGCGCCATTAGTATGTTTGGACAGGTGCACTAGTTCAAAAAAAATTGATACTAATGGCGCACCGTGGGCAAGGTGCGCCATTAGTAGTTTCAACTCTAATGGCGCATCAGAAGGTTGTGCGCCATTAGTATATACTAATGGCGCACCACCTGTCTGGTGCGCCATTAGTGTCAATCCCATCTATAGCCTTTTTTTTAGTAGTGAAGGGGGCAATTGCATATCTACCACTAGGCATGCAACTACAAGTGTCGCTCCAGTTGCAACATGTCTTCAACGCGATTGCAACTCAGTGGTGTTTTGTCTGTGGATGGGGCAGTAGCATGTGTGCGCCACTAGCCACACGACTGCAAGTGTCAGCCTTGACTGCGACTACATGTAGTCAACACAACTGCAACTATGTGGTGTTTTTATCGGGAGGGATAGTTTCATGTCTGCCACTAGGCATGTAACTGCAAGTGTTGCCCCAATAGCAAATATTTCGTGTTTTTTTGTGGAGGAAGGAAAGTTCCATGTCTGCCCCTGACTGCAACTCTAAGTTGTTTTCTAGGAGTGGTAGTTGCATGTCCATCCCTAGGCATGCAAGTGCAAGTATTGCCCCTGACTATAACTTCATGTCTTCAATGTGACTGCAATTCTGTGGTGTTTTTTCAGGAAGGGGTAGTTGCATGTCTGCCAGTAGGCATGCAACTGCAAGTCTTGCCTCCGACTGCAACCCTGTGATGTTTTTTCTCGGGGTGAGTGGACAGCTTTTTGCCACTAGGCACGCAACTGCGAGTGTCTCACCTGACTGCACGTCTGTGGTATTTTGTCAGGAGGGGCAGTTGCATGTCTACCAGTAGGCATGCAACTACAAGTGTTGCCTCCGACTGTAACTATGTGGTGTTTTTGTCCAAGGGAGGGGGTAGTTGCATATTTGCCAATAGGCACACAACAATTGACTACAACCGCACATTTTCCAATGCGACTTCAACTCAGTAGTGGTTCGTCGGTGAAGGGGGAGGGTTGCATGTCCTCCACTAGACACACAACTGCGTATGTCGACATGAACTCCAACTGCATGTCTTCAGCACAACTGCAACTTTGTGTGTGTGTGTGGGGGGGGGGGGGGTAAATGAGGTGGGGGTGTTGTATGCCCTTTTTATTCAGTTTCATGTTAACCCTTGACACGCAACTTCCCTCGGTGGCGGCCGGTTGCATCTCTTACATGCAAGGGGAACGCTAAAAATCAGTCGACTGAGACTTTACGACCTGTATTCAGTTCCTGATGTGTTTTCTTTTTCAAAACACACTAGGCCTTTCCTATCTGAGAGGTGGCAGCAGCATAGTATGCCTTCCGCTACGTGGGTTGTGGGTTGTGTGTTGTGGCTTGCGGCCCGTTCTTTTGTGCTTTTCTACTTTTATATTGTCATAGTTGTCCATGTAAATCTTTGTATGTTTTCTTCTTCTTATTTTTTGCTGGGTTGTGTGCACCGTGTATGTACAGAAAAAGAAAGTTAATGGGGCTGCTGACTCTATGTGTATGTATACAATATACATGTGTACTTGTCTAGCCTTTTACCTTTCTTTTTTCATTTCTTTTTAGTAGATTTTCCATTTATTTCTTTACTTGTATTTTCATTTTTTGATTTATTATCTTTCTTGTTTAGGAAATATGGAACATTCAATTTTTTTAAGAACCTACATTTTGACGCGCATGAACAATTTTTATTCTCACATGTTGTTGTCTTAATTTTTTATTCAGAGTTGTCGTTGCCTTTCCTACATGGACTTTTGTTTTATTTGCTTATTTGTATTTTGTCTATATATTTTTTTACTTTGTTTCTTTGTGTATTACCCAAAAATAATTTTTTATTGTGTTTATGTGCTATGTTTTTTTTCACGGGCGTACACCGTAAAGTTGCATGCCTAACACTAGGCATGCAACTGCAAGTGCCACCCTCGACTGCAACTAACCTTTATTCTATTGGAGGACAGTGGAAGAGGGGAGGGGTAGTTGTGTTTGTCACAAGGCATGCAGTTGCAAATGTCGCCCTCAACTACAACTGCATGTCTACAAGCGAATGCAATTGACTTTTATTCTGTTGGTGGGCGGCAGGAGAGGGGGTAGTTGCATGCCTCATACTAGGCATGCAACTGCAAGTGTCGTCCTTGACCTGAACTGCATGCCTACCGGCCACCCGATTGCAACTGGTCTTTTTGTTATGTTGGAGGACATCGAGAGGGGCGCGCAGTTGCATGTCTGACTGTAGGCACACAACTGCAAGTGTCGCCCCCGACTGGAATTGCATGTCTACCCATCCGACTACAGCCGACCTTTGTTTCGTCGGAGTGTGGCAGGAGAGGGGGAAGTTTCATGTTTGACACTAGGCATGCAACTGCAAGTGTCACACTCGAGTGAAACTACATGTCGACACACCCAACTGCAACTGGCCTTTGTTTTGTCAGAGGGCGGCAATAGAGGGGGGCAATTGCATGTCTGACGCTAGGCATGCAACTGCAAGTGTCACCCTCAACTACAACTGACCCTTGTTTTGCTGGAGGGCGGCAGGAGAGGGTGTGTGGGCGGAGTGAGGTAGTTGCATGTCAGACACTAGGCATGCAACTGCAAGTGTTGCCCCAGAATGCAACTGCATGTCTACCCAAAGAACTGCAATTGACCTTTTTTGTCGGAGCACGACAAGGGGGGGGGGGGGGGGAGTAGTTGCATGTCTGACAGTAGGCATGCAACTGCAAATATCACCCTCGACTCTGTGGTGTTTGTCGGTGGGAGGGGCAATTGCATGTCTGCCAGTAGACACACAACTCCAAGTGTCGCCCCCAAGTGCAAATGCCCGTCTTCAATGCAACTGCAACTTTATGGTGTTTTGTCGGGGAGGGGCAATTGCATGTTTATCACTAGGCATGCAACTGTAAGTGTCATTCTCGAGTGCAACTGCATGTCTTCAATGCGACTGTAACTCCGTGGTGTTTTGTTGGAAGAGGGCAGTTTCATGTTTGTCATTAGGCATGCAATTGCAAGTTCATCCCCCGACTACAACTCTATGCGGTTTGTTGGTGGGGAGGGGGTAGTTGCATGTCGTCTTAAAATGTACGCAATTGGAAGTTTTGCCCCGGAGTGGTACTGTATGTCTTCAATGCTACTACAAACTTGTGGTGTTTTGTCGGGGAAGGGGTTGTTGCATGTCTGTCATTAGGCATGCAACTACAAGTGTCGCCCACGACTGCAACCCTATGGTGTTTGTCAGTGGGGAGGGACAATTATATGTCTGCCACTTGGTACACAACTGCCAGTGTCGTCCCTAAGTACAAGTGGTGTGTGCAACACGACTACAACTATGCGGTCTGTGGTGTTTTTGTCAATGGTTGGTGGCAGATGCATGTTTGTCATTAGGCATGCAACTGCAAGTGTCGCCCCGACTGCAACTCTGTGGTGTTTATCGGGGGTAGGGCGGCAGTTGCATGTCTGTCACTAGGCACGCAACTGCAAGTGTCATCCTCGAGTGCAACTTGCGCCAAGGGATGTTGGCCAGTTGCATGTATACCGCTAAACCTTCAACTAAATGTGTCACAATCAGCCCATAAATGCGAGCGGTACAACAAGACTGCAACTGTAAATTTGTGTCCTAATTTTTTAACTTAAGTTTTTCTTCTCATTTCCCTTTTCCTTTTCCCCTTTTTCTGTTTTTATCCTTTGTTTTCCATTATCCATTTTTAATTTTCCTTTCTCTATTTTATTATTTTAATTTTTTCCTCCTGTTTATCTGGTTAATTTGCTCTTTTTCCCTTTAATATGATTTTCATGTCCCATTAGTAGAAATACATTTCCTTGTGTGTATATGAATATTTAAAAATACATGTTCAAGTTTTTTTTTAAATAATTAGTGACCACTTTTCCGATATGCGGTGAACATTTTTCAATACGCGATGAAAATTTTTCTAGAATTATTCATGCAATTCATTTAGTAAATGTTCCTGTATTTTTAAAAAGTGTTTATGTATTTGAAAACATAATTCATATTTATTTTAAACTGTCCATAAAATTTAAAATTGTTCACGGTTCTTAAAAAATGTTCATGTAATTTTTAGAAAATGCTCGCACACATTTTTAGAAATTGTTCATGTAACAAAATTGTCCTTTGTCCTTCTGTACTTTGAAAACCGCAGGCAGCAACTTCATAGCTCGTCAGCAAGCAATAACAAGCACAAAATTATTATTGTTTCTTCAATATTGTTTCTTTGTGTTCAAATCCTTTATAATTTTTCATGAACGAAAAATGACAATAAGTTATATGCCCATCTAAAAAAACACTACAAGCATGCATTGTATTGCATATACAAGAATTTTCCGGGAAAAAAATGCTATGATTTGAACAAAAAAAGTTACCTCACTCGTTGAGGTTGTAGCTTTTTTGAGAAACGCTGAGGTTGTAGCTGGATAGCAAAACACATATTATATTCGTAGTCGTACAGCCCAAGTACAAGAAGAGGAAAAAATCCGGCAAAAAGCAACAGATTGCAGGGAAAAGAAAAAGATGAGATAACGGCCCAGTAGAAGTATAAAGCCAGCCCATAACAGCAAAAACACGCAAACAGTCACATAAACGAAGCAGGCCTGGCTTGTACATATGCTAATGTCATATACGTATGCTGATGTCATATACGTATGCTGATGTCATCAGTCGACTAAGACTTCGCAAAGTCTCAGTCAACGTAGACCTAGACAGACCCTACATGCAACTGAGTTTTTTAATCTTGTTTTTATTTTTTTTAACATGAAAGATCTTTTTTACAATACAAATTGTTTTTTGAAGAATGATAGGAAAACAAAGAGCGAGCAAGATGATATGGAGAGTAGGAATTATATTTTGCGTTTTTTTTTTCATTTTTGATATTTTACTTCTTTGTCATAAATATATTTTTATACAACTCAAACCCATTTAAAAGAATGAGGAGAAAAAAAAATATGCGAGAAGTACACAGAGAAGAGAAGGAACATAGATCTTAAAAAAAGAAGAGAGGGAACACAGATCTAAAAAAAGAAGAAAAGGAACACAGCACAAGCACGTGACGTGCAATGCCAAAGAAGAAATATGGGCCGATCTGCAGGCCCATGCAACGATCGCGAGTGGAGAAACAAGCAGCGATACATAGAACAAAATCTGGCTTAGTTCCTCTAGGAAAAGTAACAAAACCTGGCTGAAAGCAAATGCTGAGCAATAAAAATTGTATGCTGACGTCAGCCGACTGAGACTTCGCGAAGTCTCAGTCGACTGATTCCTAGCCAGACCCAAATATAATTTACATTATTAGCGGTACTGCTGTCGCAAGGGTTCAGGATATTGTTATGATCCCACACTGAAGACTGATTTACCTAGGTTACCATACAAAAGAGTGGCAATACGTCTCCAAATCTCCTGGTGGGGAACCCATGCACACGCAAAAGCTAAGCTAGATGCCAAGTGGACAAGTGAATCTAAGATTATTACATAAGAATTAGCAAACCCGATAGCGAGACTTCATCTTGACACCAAGACTTTATAGATGCCTCAACTTCCTCCGTCCTCGATCACTACCACCAGTCATCACCTCCATCCCCAGCATCACCTGGATCGTAGAAATCGTCGAAACCCCCGGCAATGTCGTCGTCGTAGTAGTCATCGTCGTAGTATTCATCCTCACCGAAGTGGTCATCACCACTCCCGGCGCCGTCATCACCCTCCCCGTCTGCATCAGACACAAGTTCAGCATCCTGCACGTCCTCTTCCTCGTTCTCCTCGTCATTGTAGTGCTCATTCATGGTCTCCACGGCCTAGAAGAACACATAATGTGTGGTGTCAAGACGTGACATTGCTTAGAGGATAAGGCATAATGGTGGTGGTCGATGTTACCGTTTCGAAGGTGCTATGGTCGGCTGGAGCGAATGGGGAAGAACAGTTGTTCTCCTCCTCCTCTTGGTAGTACTCATTCGTGTCATTCACCGCCTAGAGACGAAGAATGCACAGCTATGTCAAGCCGTGACATTACCAAGAGAATGCATATAAAGGTGGTGGTCGACTACTGGTCGTTGAGTTCGTCGGCTTACCGTCTCAAATGTGCCATGGTTGGCGGGGGCGGATGGCGGGCCGTCGTCCTCCGACGAGCAGTCGTTAACCCACTGGTTGTAGTACTCGTTCGTGACACTCACTGCCTGGAAACGAAAGCATTGCATACCGTGGCATTATGTTAGTACCCAGAGGACGCAGGATGTTGGCCGTGAAGTTCGCCGGCTTACCGTCTGGAAGGTGCTATGGTAGTTGGCAGAGAACGTCGACGCGCCTCCCCAGCCCGCACCACCTGCTCCGTTGGCGCCTCCTCGCTGTCCGGCACCGCCCGCGCCGGCTGCGCCTCCCGAGCGCTTAGCGTTGCCGCCGCCGGCTCCCTTGCCCTTCCGTCCGGCTCCGGCGGCGGTGGCCGCCTTGTTCACGCCCAGCTTCTTGCGGTAGGCCTTCCCCATGAGCGGAGTGCCAAGCCACGCACTCGATCTTCGATCTGCGACCTTGGGGTTTCGATCGCTTAGCTTTCTTGTTCTTGGTAACTGCGGGTGTGCGAGAGATTTGCGGAGGTGTGGTGCGGTTACTTATTGCCGGGAGGTGTAGATATTTTATCCACGATCCTGAGGAGATTTGGTGGCTGTTAGGAGTGTGACTATGTTTGCCTTATGTTGTCACATTATTTTTATCATACTTGTCTAATTTGAATGGTAGCCATACTTTGGCTTGCCTAAAGAAATTTTGTCATATTTTTCGTGTATATGATTTATTGCTTATAAAAGAATTATTGCCTTGGATGTGGCTAGAACCAAACATCCTCCTTGCCTAAGATTTTTTTTAAACATCAGTACAGACTGAGCAACGTCTCCTCCTACTGTATGGGCATCGCCGGAAATCCTGAAATAAATCCGAAAATAAATACGAGCACCAGGATTTGAACCCTGAAATGCTGGGATACCGCAGTTCCTCTAACCATCCAACGTTCGCTCCTCACTTGCCTAAGATAAGGCGTGATAAAGTTTGACGATACGTGGCTGAAAACCAAACAACCTCTTCTTCATTCGCGCCTTTGTTGAGTTTGCATGCACGACACGTTCGGGCCTAGCGTGCGTTCCATGGACGAAGGCCACGCGTGACACGTTCGGGCGCGTGGACAGACTGGCCAGCAATGGCTCGTCATTTTGGGCAGGGACGCAGCAGAGGCCACTTGGATGTGACATGACTTGGACTGACCACTGGCCAGGACGTGTCACGTACCACTGACTGCATCGGGTCAGGACGTGTGTGTAGGACGGGACGCTTACTGGAGGCGATAATACCGGACAAGTTCCAATGGACTTTCATGGCATGGAGAACGTGGGCTAATCTAATGGGACCCATTATTTTACGCGGTGAAGTTCGTCCTACGCCAAGGCTAGGGTTTTTCTCCTCTCTGGCGATTCCATCGCCTGAGTGTCCTCCTACCGATCGAAGGACACCATCGCAGGGATCGCGGGCTCTCTCCCTGCGCCTCTCATCCCGGCGGACGGGGACGACGCCTCTCCAGGGGACAATGGATCAGGTGGCTGATGCTCTGTCCGGTACGAGCAGTGGCGGTGGCGGCGCCGCCAAGGCGGTAGATCTTGGTGATTTCATGGAACAACTCCATCTAGAAGATGCAGACTTCGATGATCTGGTCATTGAAGAGGACGATCCGGCGGTGAACGAAGGCGTACGCTGGCTAGCCCTGGCTAGGGTTCACACGGCAAAAACCTTTAGCCCGATGACGTTCTACAAGGAGATGTGTGCTGCTTGGAACACGGCGAAGCCCGTGAGGTTCAGACCTGTCGGACCAAACATCTTCGTAGTTCAGGCCGAGTGTCTCGGCGATTGGGAACGGATGGTTGATCAAGGGCCATGGCTCTTCAGGAATATGGTGGTGCTTATGATACCATATGATGGGTTCACGAAGGTGGAGGAGGTGTCGATGATGTTTATGCCGATTTGGCTCCAAATTCACAAGCTTCCCGAGGGCTTTTGCAAGAAGAATATAGTGGAATCTTTGTTGAGGAACTCCGGTGATATCCTGGATATGAGGCTGAACGAAAATACCCGTGGTGATTATGTGAGGGTTAGGGTTCGGCACGATATCCATAAACCCCTAACAAAGTTCATTAGCATTGTCAGAGGAAAGGAGAGACAAGTGTTCTTAGTACGCTATGAAAAGTTAGCTCATTTCTGCAGTGTTTGTGGCCTCATTGGGCACGATTTTAAGGAGTGTGGATCTGGAGTTCACGAGGAAAAGGAGAAGAAATTTGGTCCTTGGCTGTATGCTGATGGGCCTAACAAAATATGGCAAGATGATGCTGGTCATAGTACCGAGCAAAAGAAGGCTCAGCGTTCGGCAGCAAAGGAAAAGGAAGTGGCCAAGGTTGTTGACCCAGATTTAACTGACACGACGTCTAGTCCGTCGAAGCAGGGTATGAGCAGCATGCAGGTGGATCCAGCGGTCCGGAAGAGATTGGCCATGGAATTTGAAGGTGGGGAGGAACAAAACAAGGCCACCCTTGGTACGTTGGCGCTGACTCAGGGTCTGGGGGAAGATGGAGGAGACCAGGCGTCTCCGACGAACAGCTCAGACAGCAAGAGAGCAAAGGTTACACCAGAAGTTTCTGAAGAGAAATCGGCGGCCTCCTTCGAGGAGGACCGCCGGGTCCAATGAGTACCCTAATTTGGAACTGCTGGGGGGGGGGGGGACCGCCGGACAGTTCGTGAGGTTTTGGCCCTCGCAAAAGCCAATTCCTCGGGGCTGATTTTCCTGTCAGAAACTCGTCAAGCCTCAAGTAAGATGGAGAAACAGAAGTGGAGACTGCAAATGAAAGGTTTTGCTGGTGTGTCCAGTGAGGGTTTGAGTGGGGGCCTAGCGCTGTATTGGGATGAAAATCTACAAGTAACGGTGCTGGACTCTTGTGCACGTTATATGGATGTGAGAATTGTGGATGTAGCTAATGACAAGACTTGGAGAACTACCTTTGTGTATGGAGAACCAAGGGTGGAACACCGGCATCATATGTGGAGTGCTCTAACAAACCTCCGTGCGGTGTCGTCAGAGCCATGGCTAGTTTTTGGGGATTTCAATGAGGCAATGTGGCAGCATGAACACTTTTCACGGTCGCTACGGTCTGAAAATCAAATGCTGCTCTTCCGTGATTGCTTAGAGATGTGCGAGCTCATGGACTTGGGCTTTTCAGGAACCCCGTTTACCTATGACAACGGGCAAATGGGAGATCGGAATGTGCGGGTAAGACTGGACAGGGCATGCGCTGATGAGGCATTGCGGGACTTGTTCCCGTTTGCGCAGGTCACACACATTGCTACGTCATGTTCTGACCATGTTCCGCTGCTGATTAGGCTGGCACATGAGGAGCCTAGGCGTCCAAAGATAAGCCCGCGATATGAGATTATGTGGGAGAGGCACCCTGGTCTTGGAGAGGTGATTGCGGACTCGTGGCGCAAGAGTAAACCGCAAGGTCACCTTGGTGCAGTGCGGGACGCTATGAAAGAAATGATGAACAAGCTACGGGCGTGGAGCAAGGAAAAGTTTGGGCATGTGACTACGGAGATTGAAAAACTTCGATCTGAGTTGGCGGATATGCAACTCCATGGCGCAGCTAGAGATGCCATACGTCAGAGAATGTACAAACTGGATGAGCTTTTGTATCGGGAGGAGATGCTATGGCTGCAGAGGTCACGAATCACATGGCTTAAAGAGGGGGAGAGAAATACTTCTTACCTTCATCAGCGAGCAGTTTGGTGGGCACGTCGGAACCATATCCAGCGCCTACGGAGAGCCGATGGGACGTGGTGCTCCGTCCCTACCGATATGGAGCTAATGGCAACGTCGTACTTTAAGGAAGTGTTTACTAAGGATCCGACCCTGGCTCCGGAGGCAGTTCTTGAGCATATAGTGCCCAAAGTTACCCAACATATGAATGACATGTTATGTGCACCTTTTTTCGAGGAGGAGGTGGCCAATGCTCTGTTCCAGATAGGTCCACTAAAGGCACCAGGCACAGACGGCTTCCCGGCCAGATTCTACCAACGTAACTGGGGGATCTTAAAGCATGAAATAACGGCGGCGGTGTTGGAGTTTTTTAAGTCGGGGGTCATGCCAGAGGGTGTGAATGATACTGCCATTGTGCTGATCCCAAAGGTGCCTTTCCCTAAGGAGCTTAAGGACTTTCGGCCTATCAGTCTTTGCAATGTGATCTACAAAATTGTGTCTAAGTGTTTGGTGAATCGTCTTCGTCCTCTCCTGGCTGATCTAATATCCGAGAACCAAAGTGCCTTCATTCCAGGGCGGTTGATTTCTGATAATTCTATCATTGCGTTTGAGTGCATCCATCATATCCAATCCATTAAGCACAATAGTCCGGCTGCGTGTGCTCTCAAGCTAGATCTGTCAAAAGCGTACGACCGTGTGGATTGGGAGTTTCTAGAGAAGGCCCTAGTGAAGTGGGGTTTTTCTGCCATGTGGATAGGATGGATTATGGCATGCATTAAGTCAGTTAAATATTCGGTGAAGCTCAACGGAAAATTACTTGAGGTGTTCTCCCCTACGCGGGGCCTGCGACAAGGTGATCCATTATCTCCTTTTCTGCTCCTTTTTGTCGCTGATGCTCTGTCTGCTCTTATCTCCAAGTCTGTTGCGGATGGTGACTTGCGGGGTGTGAGTATTTCTCGGGGTGCTCCAATCATATCCCACTTGCTTTTCGCGGACGATGCAATGTTGCTCTTTGAAGCGTCTGGCCAGCAAGCTAGCATTGTCAAGGGTTTGTTGAACACTTATACTGCAGCAACGGGTCAACTTATCAACCCAGAGAAGTGTTCCATCCTAGTTTCAGACAATTGTGATGCGGCGGTGGCGGATGAGGTGAAGAGTCTTTTGGATATAACTCAACAGGTGTTTGACCCAAAATATTTGGGCTTGCCGGTTCCTGAGGGAAGAATGCATAAGGGGAGGTTTGAAGCGCTACAGGAGCGCTTGCGGAAACGACTAATCGACTGGAGCGAACAGTATATGTCGGTGGGTAATAAGGAAATTCTCATCAAGGCGGTCGCGCAGGCCATCCCTACGTATGTTATGAGCGTCTTCAAATTGCCGGCTTCGGTGTGTGATGAGTTAACACGGATGATGCGACAGTAGTGGTGGGGAGTGGAGAAAGGAAAGAGGAAGATGGCATGGCTAAGTTGGGAAAAAATGATGCTCCCCAAGGCTATGAGTGGCATGGGTTTCCGTGACATGAGAGCTTTTAACCAGGCGCTGCTAGCAAAGCAGGCTTGGCGCTTGCTGGACTGCCCTCAGAGCTTATGCGCGAGATTACTCAGAGCTAAATATTTTTCCCATGGAAATCTTCTAGACACGGTGTTCCCTGCTACCTCTTCTGCGGTATGGAAAGGAATTGTCCATGGTCTTGAGCTTGTGAAGAAAGGAATCATTTGGCGAGTGGGGGATGGCTCGCTGATCAAAACATGGAGAGATGCTTGGATCCCGCGAGGTCATAATCTACGTCCGGTTACACCAAAAGGAAACTGCCGTTTACACTGGGTAGCAGATTTCATTGATGAACATTGTGCTTGGAAGGAGCAGCTCCTGCGGGAACACTTTTGGGAACTGGATGTACGTGAGATTTTGAAGATACGTACCTCACCGAGGAACGGGCAAGACTTTCTAGCTTGGTTCCCGGAAAGGAATGGACAGTTCGCGGTCCGGAGTGCCTATCGGTTGGCCACGCTAGGTAAGGCCCAGGACATGGTGGGAGCGTCCAGTACTCACCCAACCGGACAAAGGCCTATTTGGTTGGAAAGTAGTCTCTGGGGCACTAAAAATGAAAATATTTGCTTGGAAAGTAGTCTCTGGGGCACTGGCAACCAATGCATGCAAGAAATATCGTCACGTTTCAAAGAGAGATTCATGCCCCTTATGTGCAAAGGAAGAAGATACTAGTTTTCATGCGCTTGTTGCATGTGATTATGCTCAAGAGGTTTGGGCACAAATGAGGGCGGTATGGAAACTACCCGGGCGGGAGGAATTGCTTGATACGGGGAAAGACTGGTTGCTAAACGTCCTTGCAAATTGTGATGACTTCATGAAGGACTGTGTGATCATGTTGCTGTGGCGTCTATGGTCGCTTCGAAATGACTTAGCGCATGGGACGGAAGTGCCGCCGATTCCGTCTACGTTGCTATATCTACAGAGCTACATGCAATCGCTGGATCTGGCCAGAAGGTTTTCAATGGACGAAATCATCAAGGGCAAAATGTCTATGGTGCAGGAGCAAAGCCTGGTCGCGAAGGTGGTGGCGCAGGTCCCTCCATGGCCGCCACCCCCGCCGGGCCAAGCCTCGTTATCAGTAGACGGATCCTTCTCTCAAGCGGATGGGTCAGCGGCAGCGGGTATGGTATTACGGAGGCATGATGGAAGCGTTATATTTGCTGCTTATCGCTACATCTTCAATTGCAATGACGCACTAGATGCGGAACTACATGCGCTAATGCAGGGCATGGCGATTGCGATCCAGCACTGCGAGCTTGCCATCATCGTCCAGTCTGACTCATCGATGGCTCTCTCCGCGTTATCTGGCACTAGCTTAAATAGATCGGCCTATGGGCATCTTGTTAATGAGATTCGTCACCTCATGGTAGATAGAATGTTTATTCCTATGAAAATCAGCCGCATGCAAAATAGGGTAGCAGATCGTCTGGCTACGTATAGCCGTACAGAGCGTACCACTGCTGTATGGCTTGGTCGAGGACCACCGTGTGTGGAGAAACTTTTGCCTCTCGGTTGTAACCCTATATCTATGGAATAAAATTCTATTTCCATCGCAAAAAAAAAAGTCCGTCCTACTTAACCAAATCATATTCATTAACCTTTAATTAGCACGTAAAGCCCCCTAAAGTCCTCATGTGTGTAGCATTACTCTACTGGAGGCACTGACTAAGAGCATCATTTCATGGTTACCTCTAGAACGATTCTATGGGAACCCGAAGGTTCCGACAGAACAGGAACCGTATCTAGTCCTGCAAATTTAAATACTTCTTCATGCTGCAAATAAAAGCATAGTTCATCACACCCAAAAATAAACTAAATTGACGGACTTTCATTCATTGATGATGTGAACACGACGCCCCCTTGTTCTCTGGTCGCCACCGCGCGCTCTGCTATGGCGAGCTCCTTAGCGGCGCCTTCTTCTCCGTCCTCTACCGCACGCTCTGCGGCGGCGAGCTCCTCGGCAGCATCCCGATTACTTGATGTGC
The DNA here is from genome assembly GCA_963921465.1 of Triticum timopheevii. Classification (NCBI taxonomy): domain Eukaryota; kingdom Viridiplantae; phylum Streptophyta; class Magnoliopsida; order Poales; family Poaceae; genus Triticum; species Triticum timopheevii. Next base: position 452,612,340 of record OY997262.1, read on the forward strand.
GGGAAAAGATTGTCGTGGAGCTTGTTGAAGCCTGCCTGCTTGGAGCTGGGGATGGGCCGTTGCGGAAGAGGAGGCCATGGTTGCCCGCCTGCTTGGACCACCATGGTTCCACGATGGGCCGTCTGGAGCTGCCGGTCTCAGCGTCATGCCTGGCGAGCTTGCGTGGTGGTCGCCCACCACGGCCGAGAGAACCACCGGCCATGGCCCATGGAGGAGGAGAATAAGCGGTGGATTCGAGGCGGGGTTCAATGCACGAGGCCGTGATGGATAATGGCGGGGCTGCCGATTTTGCGACAAAGGGATACGGTTTGATAACCCTAACTCCTGGCCGGACCCTTAAATGTAGCGCCAGAGGGATGGTTTTAAGGGAAAAACTCGCAAATCAGAAGCAGGCGAGGGGTGGCTTTGCGGGAGTCCAGACTGCCCCCACATAGGACTCCGACACCCCTGATCCACTCAAAAACGAGGTGAGGCCCACACATTTGGAGCGGTCCGCACTGTTTCGCGACAACCCCCGTCTTCACTCTCTTCACCCCAATCGCCGTGCTCTCCATCCCAATCCCCTCCTTTTTTGTGCTTCTGTCACCCTATAGACCTGATCGACGAGCTGTCGAAGCTGGTAGAGGTGGAGGATCCACAGATGGCAGAGGCCCAGAGGATCAACTTGGGAACATGGGAAGCCTGCCACCTAAAAATAAGGCAAATGAATAAGAGGTTGGGAATAAGAAGGACGGCGGGGGCGGCAACCGGAGCTGGGGATGTGGTGCAGGGATCAGGGACATGGTTCGCCGCCGCCACATCCATCTATGCACACTCTATCCTGACCAGAGCAATATCATCAAGAAAAGCTTCGTTCTAATGCAATGTTGGACAAAGTTGAATGGACAACCCAAGTGGCAAAATGGTATTTCCAATTCCATCAAGACCGCCAACATCGGCAATAAGGAAGATGCCGGTGATCCAACCGACCCAACAAAAGAGAGGCCCAACAAGGTTAGAAGGTGGTTTCGCAGAAATAAATGGGAGGATGAGAAGGAGAACTGGGAAGGGGTAGTGGCCAAGATGGTGAAGAGGTTTGAGAGCATCTTAGCAAAGAAGGATAAGGTATGTGTCAAGCGCTTCTAAATGAACAAGGAAAACTAGGCGGTGAGGTTTAACATTTTAGTGGTGGCGCTCGATAAGAAGGCCAAGCTTGAAGAGAGGAGCGTTGAGCTCACGGTCGCTTCGGAGGAAAGAAAAATGTTGACCATGAGGAGCTACGAGTTGGATTCCAAAGCGGTGATGATCGCACCAGCCATCCTGTCAAGATATTGAAGCGCTTGGTGGCCAAGATGGAGGAGGCGGCTGGTGAGAAGGAGCCAGGGATAGGGTGAGCGTGGAGGCTCCAACAACCGGTCTAGCAGGGCAAAAATGTCGGGTTCTTGCACGGACTGCTGGACTAAAACTTTTATGATCGACGCATGTAAAAACTATGAGCATCCACCTCTATTTGGTTGTAATCGACCGCTATGAACACCAAACTTTAATTTGTTTCATATTAGTATGGATTTGAAATGAAATTGGACGGACCTAGGCAGACCTTTATGGTGTTGCCGGCTTCCTCATCCTTGTCCGCGGACTGGTCCAGACCAGTTCGGGGACAAATAGTGTGTCCGTTTCAGGAGACAGGGTTGGGGATGCCCTTATGACTACCTCTTTTCGGGTTTACTAGTCCTTCTCGTATTTTGGGTCATGTTTTACCTTGATTTTAACTAACAAAATATAAGTTACACATATAAAAATAATAATATTAAAAACTATGTTTAAATTCAAATTCAACAATATAACTTTTTGTGACATACATTAACATTTTACTAGTTAAATATGTGGTCAACTTTGAACCAATACAACGGGGACTAATAAAGTCAAACGGAGGTAGTAATAGCCAAACTTATTTGAGTGACCATCAAATATGGCTAACGATCAGCTAGCTATACTAATCTATCGGAGTATTAATCATGCTCTAGTGCTCTCCGCCACTGATTTCAACCATTAAAATTAGAGCTTGCAATATACTTCCTCAGTCTCAAATCAAGTGACTCAACATTACATACTAACATTGTACTAAAATTAGTACAAAATTGAGTTATTTATTTTGGATGGAGGGAGTATTTAACACATCAAGTTGATTTTTATCCACATTGTATTTATTATCTACTATTTTCTCAATCTGAAAAAAAGAGTGCTCGGTAATACATTATTTTTAGAAAACGAAGTCGGAATCCCCGCATCAAAAGATGCACACAACCATTTTTATTAAATTATTCCATAAATGTCTAGCAAAAGCATATATCAAACAATCCCAAGCCTCTACACCTACAAACTCGACAATAAGGAATGCCATCAGACACCCCACCATCTAGAATCGGGGTCATCACAGCCACCCGCCCGCATGACGTGCCAGGAGTACACATCCGGTTCAGCAGACCCTAAGCACACAACACATGCACACTGCTTCAGAAGCAACCACATGCACGTGCTCGATAATACATAAGCCGGACAATAGAGAATCCAAATCAAACAGACAACATAGAACTAGAAGGTTAACATGAGAAGTGAAGGAACACCAACGATTAAAATTTACATTAGCAGCATTTCCATCGCGAGGGCTCAGGATGCTGCTTTGATCCCCCGCACAGAAAATTTATTTGGCTTCGACAATCTCATGGCCTGGCACCACGGTGCCCTTGCCCTTCCCATGAGTACCGCACGCTCTTGCGGTACTGCTATCACAAGGGTTCATGATATTGTTATGATCCCCCAGATGGAAGACTGGTTTTTACCTAGGCTATCATACACAAGAGTGGTAATACGACTCCAAATCTGCTGGTGGGGAACCCATACACACGGAAAAGCTAAGCTAGAAAGCAAGCTCACAACTGAATCTAAGATTATAACATAAGAACTAGCAAACCCAATAGAGAGACTTCATCTTGACACCAAGACTTTATAGAAGCCTCAAGTAGTCAAGTTCCTCGGTCCTCGATCACTACCACCAGTCATCACCTCCATCCCCAGCATCACCTGGATCGTAGCCATCGTCAAAACCCTCGGCAATGTCGTCGCCGTTGTAGTCATCACCGTCAAAGAGGTCATCACCACTCCCAGCCCCGGCATTGTCGTCGTCACCATGCCCGCCACTGACGTCATCACCCTCTCCGTCTCCATCAGACACAAGCTCAGCATCCTGCACGCCCTCTTCCTTGTTGTCCATGGACAAACCGAGGTTCTCCTCCTCCTCGTAGTACTCATTCATGGTCTCCACGGCCTAGATGAACACATAACGTATGGTGTTAAGCCGCGGCATTGCTTTAGGGAATAATGCATAATGGTGGTTGTTGTTGAGTTTGCCAGCTAATTAATCGATCTTACCGTTTCAAAGGTGCTATGGTCCGCGGAAGCGAATGGAGACGAACAGTCCTTCTCCTCGTCATCATAGTACTCATTCGTGGAATGAACAGCCTAGGAGTAGACGATTGCACATATGGTGGCGTTAAGCCGTGACATTAATTACCCAGAGAATGCATAATGGTGTGGTGGTTATGGACTTGACTAACTTTCACACGTCCGGAGGATTGCAACACATCCGCACGATTTTAAAAAGTAATGAGCGAGTGTGGTGTGCGAGCCAATTCCTAATTCATTTTCAAGTCTGCATGCATGCATGCATATAAAACAGAAATGATGACATCAGCAAATATTCTAAATAAATTCAAAATGCAAAATGTTTTGTAGCCCAAACCGTCGGTCCGATTGAAAAAATGTTTTCACATAAAAGAACCGTCTCGACGAGACCTTCGAAACAAGATCCCATGTTGATATGTTCCGACGACTTTTTTTTGGAGTAAAAAGTTATCACGTCTCGGATATGCAAGTTATCAGGTCTATGGTGCATAAGTTACCACGATGTTTACATATAAAAATTCCACGCATAAAAATGATTTCTTTCAAATTTCTCCTCACATGCAAATGCACTTAAAGTGCAGAAAAACTAATGTCATCATAGATTCACTTTATTTTGAAATTTCAAAATGTTTTGTAACTTAAACGATCTGTTCGGTTCAAAATCCATTTTCACAAAAAAAATCCATCATGGCGAGACCTTCGAAACAAGATCCCATGTTGGCATGTTCCGACGACTTTTTCTTCTGGGTCAAAAGTTATCATGCCTGAGCTAAGTAAGGTATCAACTCTGTTGTACGTATATTACCATGTAATTTACACACATTCTTACCAAGTATATTTTCAACAACTTTTTTCATGGTTAAAGTTATCATGGTGTTTGTACATAAGTTATTAGGCCCGAGAACCTGTATTACCATGTTATTTACAGAGTATGTTTTCAATAACACTTTTCCATGGGTCAAAAGTTATCGTTGTGTTTGTACCTAAGTTATCCGGTCTAAGAGCGTATCTTATCATGCTTTTACACAAAAAAGTTATCGGTGGTATGTTTTCAACAACTTTTTTTCACGGGTTAAAGTTATTGTGGTGTTTATATCTAAGTTATCAGGTCCGGGATCCTGTATTATCATACTATTCACGCAAAAAGTTATCGACAGTTCTACCTTCTGACCCTTCGGTTTCATGCCATTGACACATAAGTTACAACGTATGTTTTAAAAAAAAATCCCTCGGGTAAAAAACATAATCACGGGTGTTTGTGCGTGAGTTATCAGGTATGTGGTGTGAAATATTACCATGCTATTGACATAGAAGTTATCGGGGATAAGTTTTCAACAACTTTTATCTTTATGGGTCAAAGTTACCACGTGTTTATAGCTAAGTTATCAGGTACATAGTATGTATCTTACCATGCTATTTACACAGAATTTACTGGGGTGTATTTGAATGCCCACATGATAATTTTAACAAAGAGAAAACATGATAACTATACATGAACGACATGATAACTACAGAGGGTATCTCAAACTGACATGATAACTACAGAGGGTGTCTCAAACCATAAAGATTCAATGCAAACTATACATGTTATATCATAAAAAAGAAATGCAACATGCACAACTAATTGCTTGGCTAGTTGGTTAGCGTGGTTAGTTTAGAGGTCTTAGCTTGCTAAGGTTGAGAGTTCGAATCCCACCTCGTACACTATTTTTTGCCTGGGAAATTAGGATGAGAAAATGGGAAATTAGGATGAGAAAAGGACTGACAAAATCATGCAAATTAGGAGGTGACCCACTAATTACGTCTCAAATTAGGGCAATCCATTTATTACGGGATAATCATGCCAACGGTAACTCATTAATTACGTGATAATAAAGTTGCCTAGAATTATGATCGCAGTTAAAGCATAATCCAATCAACATTTATTGCGGGATCGTGGAGAAAACGGAAGGAAATTAACAACCGTCGTACGATTAATAAGCGCCGTCCGATCCGAAATGGACGCGATCCGAGTAGTGCGGATCTGTCGCAGAATTCCTGCCGACTGGATTTTAGCTTTCTCGGGTGGTTATTGAGTTGGCTGGCCGGCTTACCGTCTGGAATGTGCTATGGCCGGCGGGAGTGAATGGTGGGCAGTCTTCCTCAGACGAACAGTCCTTCTCCTCCTGGTCGTAGTACTCATTGGTGCCAGCCACTGCCTGGAGACGAATGTGTAGCGTTAAGCATTTATAAACTGTAAGATTGCTCAGTCAAGATGCATAATGGTGATCGTGAAGTACTGAAGTTGGCCGGCCGGCTTAGCGTCTGGAAGGTGCTATGGCCGGTGGGAAAGAATGCCGAGGCGCCTCCCCAACCCCCACAGCCCGCACCACCTGCTCCCTTGGCGCCTTCGGGCGGGCCGGCACCGCCCGCGCCTGCTCTCGCTGTGCCTCCTCCCGAGCGCTTACCGTTCCCGCCGCGGGTGGGCTGGCCCTTCCCACCGCCGCCGGCGGCGGCGAACGACGCCTTGTTCACGCCCAGCTTCTTGTGGTAGGCCTTCCCCATGAGCGGAGGGAGCGTCACGCCACGCACTCGATGGATCGATCCGCTTCCTTGGGAGTATGCTTCGATCGCTTGGCTTTCTTGTTCTGGGTGGGGGTGCGAGATTCGCGGTCGCGTGGATGCGGTTACATATTATTGCCGGGAGGTGGAGATATTTGCTGCTGCTGATCTGGTGAGGTGTACCCACGATCTTGTTGTGTGCATGCGTCCGTGCGTGCGTGCTCTGGTCGAAGGACACGCCTGACGCGTACGGGGCCCGGCCGGCTGCAGTTAGCAATGGTTCTTCACTTTGGGCAGAGACAGAGACAGAGAGGTCACTGTAGATGTGATATGACTTGGGACTGACCACTGATTAGAGCGTGTCGTAGCACTGGCCATGCATGCAGGTGTATGCAAGACGGGACGTTTACTGGAGGCATCAGATCAGACTAGCAAGAAAAGAGGTGCAGTTTGGCGACAATTTTGACACGTGGACGCAGTGAATTCACGAAATGAACCGGCCCAAAAACTATTTCATGCGCTTGACCTTTTTGTGTGGCGTCCGACATGCAGGCGCCACATCCTACGGTGCAACGCCCACCTCTGAGACGTTGCACCCCTGTCCACCGTGGCAGCCCCTGGGCCCGCACCTAAGCAGTGCAGCGCCACCGAGCTAGGTGCCGCACATGTGATTTAGATGCCAGCCGCCCGCTCCCCCTTCCCCCACCCCACCCATTCGTTCCAGGAGGAGTTACAGAACAGAACGGCGGCTTCCTCCTCTCCCCCTCTCAATCCCCTCTCCCAAATCCTTCAGATCCGACGATTTGGTTTGTGGATTTCTTCACCAATCCATCCTAGAAGGTACACTCCTCCGATCCCCTTCTTTCTATCCATAGAAAATATGCTATTTTAAAGATTTGGGGAACCCTTGTTTGATTTGATTTGATCTGAATCTTGCATGTATTAGAACCCTTGTTTGTTTGATTTGGGGAACCCTAGTTTATTTTATTTTATTGAAAATATATGGTTGGATACATAGGTTGACATGTTATTTCTATGGAAAAGATATTTGTATGAAGTAGGCCTAGTTTAGTTTATTTGTATTGAAATTATACTCGTATTGAGAAGAATGCTTTGGATACATATGCTTTGAATCTTGCATATAGTAGGCCTATTTTAGTTTTTTTGTACTGAAAAGATAATCGTGTTGACAAGAATGCTTTGTTTGAAATTGTTAGGATGGTTTGGCTTCTCGATGAGCACTGGGACCAGCAACACCGGTCGTACGCTTTGTCGGTGCAGCAGGAGGTAATTATGATTTTCGTGTTTATTTCAAAGACAAATGCCCCATATGTAATTTTCTGATTTGCTTGTTTGTAGGATCTTCAACCTCTGAAGCTTCGGTCTAACGGGGTCAACCTTTCGGGGATGCGGTATGATGAGCGATACACACCGTATGTAAGGGAGACAGGACTCCTCCCTTTCATTTAGTTGGTCAGCCGGTCGACGCCACCCCTCAATGCTGCAGCAATCACCGCGCTTGTTGATCGTTGGAGGCCGGAGACACACAGTTTCCATCTTAGGACCGGGGAGATGACCGTGACGCTCCAGGATATTTCTACGATCACCGATCTTCCTATCAAGGGTAATCCTCTATGTATGAGCACCGATTCTGATGGTTGGCGCGAGCAGATGCATGCCCTAATCGGTATGGTTCCTCCGGAGCCTCGGCAACTATAAGGAGAAGACAAGAAGAAGGAAAGATTCGCAGTCGGTGCTCCTTTCACCTGGATTGCATGGAACTTTGCTAATTGCCCCGAGGAGGCTAATGATGATGAGGTCAAGAGATATACTCGTGTGTACATGTGGTACATTATATCCAGGACTATGTTTGCTGATGGCACATGCAAGAATGCTCCATGGATGTGGCTGAAGGCGTTGACCATCTTCGATAGCAAATGGAGTTGGGGTTCAGCGACACTGGCTTACTTGTATAGACAGGTAGAAAGTTGTTTCTTTTTCACTTCATTGGTACATTATCAATGCGATCTTCTTGTTAATTCAACCATGTTTTCTTTTATGTGCAGTTGGATGAAGCCTCTTGTAGGAAATCAGGAGGTATTGGTGGTTGTATGCTTGCACTTTCTATATGGAGCTGGGAGCGATTGCTGGTTGGATGACCGAAGACCGTGAAGTACGAGGATTGGAACGACCATGATGACCCACTATGGTACCCCGCTTGGGCTTACAAGTGGGATGTGGTAAATGAGATGACAGATGATCCCTCGGTCATGTACACGTTGTACAAGAGCGAGCTGGACACGATCACAGCTGAGCAGGTGACTCGACATTGTATAAGTGATTCTCATACTTCTATCGTAACTCATAATCAGTTTTGCAACCTTTGCTATGTTGCAGGTGGAATGGGAGCCGTATGTAAAAGGGGATAGTCTTGGTAACCTTAGTGACTTTGTGCTAAATCCGATGTGCTTTAGGGATAGGGATCTTTGGCATATGCGATGTCCACTCATATGCAACTGGGCGGTTGAGCTTCACCTGCCACATCGGGAGTACCGCTAGTTCGGTTTGTTCCAGCCACACCCGCCGGAGTGGGAGGACACGGACAAGTGTCTACACGCGTAAGATATAATCAACCTTGAGCACTTAGCAGGTTCTCGGCGGTTTCGATGGTGCTAACATTCTATTTCTAACTTGCAGGTTGGTTAGGAAAAAGCAGCCGAAGGACAAGCATTGGGACAAGCATCACAGGAAGTATATCATACAGTTTTGCACTTAGTGTGGAGCAAGCTAACACTACAAAAAAAGAAGACACATCCGTGACATTTTGGGCCGAACGAAATTTTTTCGTCATACATATGGCACTTCTATGACGATAATTGTGACAAAACCCGGTATCATCATAGATGTGGTGGGCTCCTACTTCTATAACAAAAAATCATGACAGAAAATGGGTTTTCCGTCCTGGGCGGGCCGGAGACGCAGCTGCATGACATTCTTTGGACCGTCCATGACGGAAAAAATCGTGGTAGAAGCGAGGGCGAGAAAAATTTCGGGGAGTTTCCGGTTAAGGTGGGCGATCGGGGGCCGAGCGATGCGCGTTTTTCTCGTACACGTACGCGCGTGTGTGCAAGGCGTTGGTTCTAACTGAACCCGAGCGAGGCGTTGGGCTCTAACTGAACCCGAGCGATTGCACTGCAGGCTACGCGTTACTGAACCCGAGCGATCGATCGATGGCTGTTAACTGAACCCGATCGAGCAATTCCTTCGCTACTACTGCTAATTGAAGCCGATCGATTGGATGAACAGTGAGCGTTGCGGGGGTGTTTGGATGAACAGTGAGCGGTGGGAGTGGATGCAGGACCCCGTGACATTGCCTCTGGATGAACAGGACGATCCTGTGGAGGGCTGGATGAACATTAGACGGTGAAGGGTGCCCGTGGAGGGGTGGTTGAACAGTATCCGGTGGAGTAGCGCGCGGTGGAGGCTGGATGAACAGGAGCCCGTGGAGGCTGGAGGAGGTCGACGGTAGCCCGTGGAGGCTGGAGGAGGTTGATGGTGGAGATGAACAGTATCCCGTGGAGTCCAGTTTTGCGGTACGCCACACCCTTCCCGATGAACATGACCCCCGTTTCGACCGTAGCGCTCCAACACAAGTCTGTTTCATCCGTTTTGCGGTACGCCACACCCCTCCCGATGAACAGGACCCCCGTTTCGACCGTAGCGCTCCAACACAAGTCCGTTTCGTCCGTTTTGCGGTACGCCACACCCCACCCGATCAATAGGACCCCCGTTTCGACCGTAGGAGGTCTGTTTCCTCCGTTTTGCGGTATGCCAGACCCCTCCCGATGAACAGGATCCGTTTCGAACGTGGCCGGTCGAACACAAGGTCGTTTCCTTCGTTCTGCGGTACGCTAGGCCTCGTTTCCATCGCATGTTCCGTCCAAACCCTCCCGATGAACACGACGACACATTCCGTTCCGACCCAGCCGATTGGCTCCCACGCGTTCTGTTGCCTCCCGATGAACACGACGCATTCCGTTGCCTCCCTATGAACACGAGTATTCCGTTGCCTCCCCATGAACACGACGACGCTGTTTCTCCGTTCTGACCCAGCCATGTACACGAGCCCTGGCCGTACGTATGCACGAGTAGGCGTTTGAGACCCCGCCCGTATGTACACATACGTGGTCGTATTTTCTTTCTTGCACCCTGGCCGCTGTACGTACATGTACATGGTACGTGCGCGCCTCTACTACGACACGTGCGCGCCTCTACATCGACCAGTATGTACGTACACGTTCGCGACCAGAATGACAATGCTACGTACGCTTCGACCAGGTGGGTCTCGACTGTCAGGCAATTCCCTGCGTGCGAAGATCTATCTGGTTAGTCCCAGCAGTCAGGGGGGCGAATCGTTTTTTTGCCCGGACGCACTTCCTTGTGTGCGAAGATGTAGCTGGTGGGTCCCAGCAGTCAGGGGGCGAATCGTTTTGTGTTTTTTTTGCCCGGACGCACTTCCTTGCGTGCAAAGGTGTAGCTGGTGGGTCCCAGTAGTTAGGGGGAAACGTTTTTCTTCGCGAAATACGGTGGCCCACCCGGTGGGTCCCCGCTGTCAGGTGGAGGAATAATTATTTTGTGCGTAATAAGGAGGCACTTCCTTGCGGCCGCCGTGGACCCAGCTGTTAGCCTCTCCAGCACAGTACTCTTTCGATGGAAGTCGGTCGTTGACCACATTGACCATGCCGCACCGAGAGCACCACGGCGGTGGACGACGGCGAGGCCTAGGAAGGGGATGACGCGGAGCTGGGGAAGACGCGGCAGTGGATGCCCACACGAAGAGGAGTACGAGGGTTCACTGATTCGGCTGCGGTGTGAGGCTGTCGTTGCTGCAGAATAACAGGGGGTGTGGGTGAGTAGAGGGATGGCCTGGCTAGCGGTGGGAGTAGTAGGGAGCGGTGAGGCCTCCGCGGTATCACAGCCGGCCACGGGAGGCAGGAGCATGCGGCATGACCGGCGCTGCTTTGGGCGGCTGGAGAACGAAGACCAGAGGTTGAAGAAGCACTACGGCCGTTGGATGGACATCGTACGGTCACTGGAGTATTGACTAAGTTGACAAAGCCCTCCGTTCCCGTCAACTTAGTAGGCCCATAAGTTAGCCTGCCACTATACTGGGTCCCAGCAACAGGGGGAGTTTTCTTTTTTTTGCGCAATAAGGAGGCACTTCCTTGGGTGCGAAGATATAGCCGGTGGGTCCAAGCTGTCAGCGGCGGTAACGTTTTTTTGCGAAATACAGAGGCTTTTTCGGTGGGTCCCAGATGTCAGGTGGAGGAATCATTATTTTGCGCGTAATAAGGAGGCATTTCCTTGCGTGCGGCTGTGGACCCAGTTGTCAGTCTCTCCACGTATAGTCCACTTCAGATGCATGTCGGTCGTTGACCACGTTGACCAGGCTGCGCCGAGAGCACCAGGGCGGTGGATGATGGCGAGGCCTAGGAAGGGAACGACACGGAGGCAGGGAAGACTCGACAGTTGTTTCCCACGCGGAGGGGAGTATGACTGTACGAGGGTTTACTGGTTCGTCTGCCGTCGCCGGAGAATAACATCAGGTGTGGGTGAGAAGAGGGATGGTTAGGGCAGCGATGGGAGTACGGTGGGGCGGTGAGGCCTGCGCGGCAGCACAGCCGACCGCGGGAAGGAGGGAGCAGGCAGTCCCGCCGGTGCTGTTTGAGCGGCTGGAGCAGGAAGAGCAAAGATTGAAGAAGCACGGCGGCCGTTGGAAGGAAATCCAACAGTCACTGCTTGTGCGTCAACCTTTTTTTTAGGAAAACCTCAAATATGTGGAAAACAGCATACAACCCATCTGCCATTATTTCTAATAATTTACAGCCCATTTGATAATTCTTAAGGTTTTTTTTGGAGCTCATATTCTTATTGTTAGCATTACAGCCCATATTGTGGCCACGTTTAAAAAATTATACGAAATTTTGCATAGTTCGGTGCGGTCTTAACTGTTTTTAATCCCAAAATTTCGAGTCACATTCAAAATGATTTTAAAAATAAATGTATATCAATATAAAATCCAACAAATTGTCCACGCATAAAAATAAATGCAATTTAAAATCTCGAAATGAAAAAAAGGTATTTGAAATTAATTGCCGGTTTGATGTGTTTTAAAAATGTACAGCCCATTCCTCATTACTGATAGGCTATTTTCTCGGCCAGCCGAATGAAGCTCTCCTCGTCTTGAAAGATTTGCAGCCCAACAGGCCTAACAAAGCGACTTACTTGGCAAATAGCAAAAAAACTGGGTTGTGGCCATGGACCCAGCTGCGGCCGATGGAAGTCGGTCGTTGACCACATTGACCACGCCGCGTCGAGAGCACCAAGGCGGTGGACGACGGCGAGGCCTAGGAAGGGGACGACGCGGAGCCGGGGAAGACGCGGCAGTGGATGTCCACGCGGAGAGGAGTACGAGGGTTCACTCGTTCGGCTGCGGCGTGAGGCTGCCATCGCCGTAGAATAATAGGGGGTGTGGGTGAGTAGAGGGATGCCCTGGGCCAGAAGTGGGAGTAGCAGGGGGCGGTGAGGCCTCTGCGGCATCACAGCCGGCCACGATAGGCAGGAGCACGCGGCACGACCGGCGCTGCTTTGGGCGGCTGGAGCAAGAAGAACAGAGGTTGAAGAGGCACTATGGCCGTTGGATGGACATCGTACGTTCACTGGAGCTAGAATCGTTCATTGACTAAGTTGACAAAGCCGTCCGTCCTCATCAACTTAGTAGGTCCACAAGTCAGCCACCCACTATAGTAGGTCCCAGCTAGTAGGGCGTATTCATTTTTTTTGTGCGTAATAAGGAGAAACTTCCTTGCGTGCGAAGATATAGCTGGTGGGTCCAACCTGTCAGCGGGGGAACATTTTTTTCGCGAAATACAGAAGCCTTTCCCATGTACAGTCCACATACAGTGCGTAATAAGGAAGAACTTTCCTTATTACGATCACGAGGAAGTGTTTCAACAAGGGTGAACAGCTAATTCTTCGCACTGGGCTCGGTCGTGTCCACCAAGTTAATTAGAGCTCAATTCCTTGTCCACAAGAGTCCACATACATCTGGAAGCCGTGCATTCTAGCAGAGAATGACTCCAAGAATCAGGGGCGATACACAAATCTGCTTCCTTTTTTTTAACCAAAACTCGCTCATCTTTATTGATTAATATTCATACGGATACAGCTCAAATGGTGGGTTGGGGGGGGGGTGTTAGGGAACGTAGTAATTTCAAAAAATTTCCTACGCACACGCAAGATCATGGTGATGCATAGCAACGAGAGGGGAGAGTGTTGTCTAAGTACCCTCGTAGACCGAAGCGGAAGCGTTGACGCAACATAGAGGAAGTAGTCGTACGTCTTCCCGGTCCAACCGATCCAAGCACCGTTACTCCGGCACCTCCGAGTTCTTGACACACGTACAGCTCGATGACGCACCCCGAACTCGGATCCAGCAGAGGTACGGGGAGGAGTTCCGTCAGCATGACGGTGTGGTGACGATCTTGATGTTCAACTGTCGCAGGGCTTCGCCTAAGCACCGCTACAATATGACCGAGGTGTAATATCGTGGAGGGGGGCACCGCACACGGCTAAGGAACGATCACGAAGATCAACTTGTGTGTCTATGGGGTGCCCCCTGCCCCAGTATATAAAGGAGTGGAGGAGGGGAGGGCCGGCCCTCTCTATGGCGCGCCCTAGGGGAGTCCTACTCCCACCGGGAGTAGGATTCCCCTTTTCCTAGTCCAACTAGGAACCCTTCCATGTAGTAGGAGTAGGATAGAAGAAAAGGGAAGAGAGAAGGAGAAGGAAGGAAGGGGGCGCCCCCCTCCCTAGTCCAATTCGGACTAGTCCAAGGGGAGGGGTGCGGCCACCCTTTTGGCCCTTTCTCTCCTTTCCCGTATGGCCCAATGAGGCCCAATACGAATTCCTGTAACTCTCCGGTACTCCGAAAAATACCCGAATCACTCGGAACCTTTCCGAACTCCGAATATAGTCGTCCAATATATCGATCTTTACATCTCGACCATTTCGAGACTCCTCGTCATGTCCCCGATCTCATCTGGGACTCCGAACTCCTTCGGTACATCAAAACTCATAAACTCATAATATAACTGTCATTGAAACCTTAAGCGTGCGGACCCTACGGTTCGAGAACAATGTAGACATGACCGAGACACGTCTCCGGTCAATAACCAATAGCGGGACCTGGATGCCCATATTGGTTCCTACATATTCTACGAAGATCTTTATTGGTCAGACCGCATAACAACATACGTTGTTCCCTTTGTCATCGGTATGTTACTTGCCCGAGATTCGATCGTCGGTATCCAATACCTAGTTCAATCTCGTTACCGACAAGTCTCTTTACTCGTTCCGTAATACATCATCTCACAACTAACTCATTAGTTGCAATGCTTGCAAAGCTTAAGTGATGTGCATTACCGAGAGGGCTCAGAGATACCTCTCCGACATTCGGAGTGACAAATCCTAATCTCGAAATACGCCAACCCAACAATTACCTTTGGAGACACCCGTAGAGCACCTTTATAATCAGCCAGTTACGTTGTGATGTTTGGTAGCACACAAAGTGTTCCTCCGGTAAACGGGAGTTGCATAATCTCATAGTCATAGGAACATGTATAAGTCATGAAGAAAGCAATAGCAACATACTAAACGATCGGGTGCTAAGCTAACGGAATGGGTCATGTCAATCAGATCATTCAACTAATGATGTGATCCCGTTAATCAAATAACAACTCTTTGTCCATGGTTAGGAAACATAACCATCTTTGATTAACAAGCTAGTCAAGTAGAGGCATACTAGTGACAATCTGTTTGTCTATATATTCACACATGTATTATGTTTCCGGTTAATAAAATTCTAGCATGAATAATAAACATTTATCATGATATAAGGAAATAAATAATAACTTTATTATTGCCTCTAGGGCATATTTCCTTCAGTCTCCCACTTGCACTAGAGTCAATAATCTAGATCACATCACCATGTGATTCACATTGATAGTTCACATCATCATGTGATTAACACCCATAGTTCACATCGCCGTGTGACCAACATCCAAAGGGTTTACTAGATTCAGTAATCTAGTTCACATCGCTATGTGATTAACACCCAAAGAGTACTTAGGTGTGATCATGTTTTGCTTGTGAGAGAATCTTAGTCAACGAGTCTTTCACATTCAGATCCGTGATGTATTTTGCAATTTTTTATGTCTACAATGCTCTGCACGGAGCTACTCTAGCTAATTGCTCCCACTTTCAATATGTATCTAGATCGAGACTTAGAGTCATCCAGATCGGTGTCAAAACTTGCATCAACGTAACCCTTTACGATGAACCTTTTATCACTTCCATAATCGAGAATCATATCCTTATTCCACTAAGGATAATTTTGACCGCTGTCCAGTGATCTACTCCTAGATCACTATTGTACTCCCTTGCCAAACTCAGTGCAGGGTATACAATAGATCTGGTACACAGCATGGCATACTTTATAGAACCTATGGCCAAGGCATAGGGAATGACTTTCATTCTCTTTCTATCTTCTGCCGTGGTCGGGTTTTGAGTCTTACTCAATTTCACACCTTGTAACACAGGCAAGAACTCTTTCTTTGACTGTTCCATTTTGAACTACTTCAAAATCTTGTCAAGGTATGTACTCATTGAAAAAACTTGTCAAGCGTCTTGATCTATCTCTATAGATCTTAATGCTCAATTTGCAAGCAGCTTCACCGAGGTCTTTCTTTGAAAAACTCCTTTTAAACACTCCTTTATGCTTTGCAGAATAATTCTACATTATTTCCGATCTACAATATGTTATTCACATATACTTATCAGAAATGTTGTAGTGCTCCCACTCACTTTCTAGTAAATACAGGCTTCACTGCAAGTCTGTATAAACTATATGCTTTGATCAACTTATCAAAGCGTATATTCCAACTCCGAGATGCTTGCACCAGTCCATAGATGCACATTTTGTTAACACCTTTAGGATCGACAAAACCTCTTGGTTGCATCACATACAACTCTTCTTTAATAACTCCATTGAGGAATGCAGTTTTGTTTATCCATTTGCCAGATTTCATAAAATGCGGCAATTGCTAACATGATTCGGACAGACTTTTAAGCATCGATACGAGTGAGAAAATCTCATTGTATTCAACATCTTGAACTTTGTCAAAAACCTTTTTCGACAAGTCTAGCTTTGTAGATAGTAACACTACTATCAGCGTCCATCTTCCTCTTGAAGATCCATTTATTTTCTATGGCTTGCCGATCATCGGGCAACTCCACCAAAGTCCACACTTTGTTCTCATACATGGATCTCATCTCAGATTTCATGGCCTCAAGCCATTTCGCGGAATCTGGGCTCATCATCGCTTCCTCATAGTTCGTAGGTTCATCATGGTCTAGTTACATGACTTCCAGAACAGGATTACCGTACCACTCTGGTGCGGATCTCACTCTGGTTTACCTATGAGATTCGGTAGTAACTTGATCTGAAGTTACATGATCATCATCATTAGCTTCCTCACTAATTGGTGTAGTAGTCACAGGAATAGATTTCTGTGATGAACTACTTTCCAATAAGGGAGAAGGTACAATTACCTCATCAAGTTCTACTTTCCTTCCACTCACTTCTTTCGAGAGAAACTCCTTCTCTAGAAAGGATCCATTTATTAGCAACGAATGTTTTTCCTTCGGATCTGTGATAGAAGGTGTACCCAACAATTTCCTTTGGGTATTCTATGAAGACGCACTTCTCTGATTTGGGTTTGAGCTTATCAGGATGAAACTTTTTCACATAAGCATCGCAGCCCCAAACTTTAAGAAACGACAACTTTGGTTTCTTGCTAAACCACAGTTCATATAGTGTCGTCTCAATGGATTTAGATGATGCCCTATTTAACGTGAATGCAGCTGTCTCTAATGCATGATCCCAAAACGATATTGGTAAATCGGTAAGAAACATCATAGATTGTACTATATCCAATAAAGTACGGTTATGACGTTCGGACACACCATTATGATGTGGTGTTCCAGGTGGCATGAATTTGTGAAACTATTCCACATTGTTTTAATTGAAGGCCAAACTCGTAACTCAAATATTTGTCTCCGCGATCAGATTGTAGAAACCTTATTTTCTTGTCACGATGATTTTTCCACTTCACTCTGAAATTCTTTGAACCTTTCAACTATTTCAGACTTATGTTTCATCAAGTAGATATACCCATATCTGCTCAAATCATCTGTGAAGGTCAGAAAATAACGATACCCGCCGCGAGCCTTAACACTCATTGGATCGCATACATCAGTATGTATTATTTCCAATAAGTCAGTTGCTCGCTCCACTGTTCCGGAGAATGGAGTCTTAGTCATCTTGCCCATGAGGCATGGTTCGCAAGCATCAAGTGATTCATAATCAAGTGATTCAAAAATCCTATCAACATGGAGTTTCTTCATGCGCTTTACACCAATATGACCTAAACGGCAGTGCCACAAATAAGTTGCACTATCATTATTAACTTTGCATCTTTTGGTTTCAATATTATGAATATGTGTATCACTACGATCGAGATCCAATGAACCATTTTCATTGGATGTGTAACCATATAAGGTTTTATTCATGTAAAAAGAACAACAATTTATTCTCTTACTTAAATGAATAACCGTATTGCAATAAACACGATCAAATCATATTCATGCTCAACGCAAACACCAAATAACATTTAACACTAATCCCGAAAGTATAGGGAGTGTGCGATGATGATCATATCAATCTTGAAACTACTTTCAACACACATCGTCACTTCACCCTTAACTAGTTTTTGTTTATTCTGCAACTCCCGTTTCAAGTTACTACTCTTAGCAACTGAACCAGTACCAAATACCGAGGGGTTGCTATAAACACTAGTAAAGTACACATCAATAACATGTATATCAAATATACCTTTGTTCACTTTGCCATCCTTCTTATCCGCCAAATACTTGGGGTAGTTCTGCTTCCAGTGACTAATCCCTTTGCAGTAGAAGCACTTAGTCTCAGGCTTAGGTCCAGACTTGGGCTTCTTCACTTGAGCAGCAACTTGCTTGCCGTTCTTCTTGAAGTTCCCTTCTATCCCTTTGCCCTTTTCTTGAAACTAGTGTGTCTTGTTAACCATCAACACTTGATGTTCTTTCTTGATTTCTACCTTCATCGATTTCATCATCATGAAAAACTCGGGAATCATTTTCATCATCCCTTGCATACTATAGTTCATCACGAAGTTCTACTAACTTGGTGATGGTGACTAGAGAATTCTGTCAATCACTATCTTATCTGGAAGATTAACTCCCACTTGATTCAAGTGATTGTAGTACCCAGACAATCTGAGTACATGCTCACTAGTTGAGCGATTCTCCTCCATCTTTTAGCTATAGAACTTGTTGGAGACTTCATATCTCTCAACTCGGGTATTTTCTTGAAATATTAACTTCAACTTCCTGGAACGTCTCATATGGTCCATGATCTTCAAAACATCTTTGAAGTCCCGATTCTAAGCCATAAAGCATGGTGCACAAAACTATCAAGTAGTCATCATATTGAGCTAGCCAAATGTTCATAACGTCTG
Source organism: Triticum timopheevii (assembly GCA_963921465.1). NCBI lineage: Eukaryota > Viridiplantae > Streptophyta > Magnoliopsida > Poales > Poaceae > Triticum > Triticum timopheevii. The sequence goes on from OY997262.1 coordinate 452,630,999, forward strand.
CATCTGCTCCTGCAATAGGTCTGTCACCTAGCGGTGCATTAAGGACATAATTCTTCTGTGCAACATTGAGGATAAACCTCAGATCGCGGATCCAATCCGCATCATTGCTACTAACATTTTCAACACAATTTTCTCTAGGAACATATCAAAATAAACATATGAAAGCAACAATGCAAGCTAATGATCTACAACATAATTTGCAAAATACTACCAGGACTAAGTTCATGATAAATTTAAGTTCAATTAATCATATTACTTAAGAACTCCCACTTAGACAGACATCTCTCTAGTCATCTAAGTGATCACGTGATCCAAATCAACTAAACCATAACCGATCATCACGTGAGATGGAGTAGTTTTCAATGGTGAACATCATTATGTTGATCATATCTACTATATGATTCATGCTCGACCTTTCGGTCTCCGTGTTCCGAGGCCATATCTGCATATGCTAGGCTCGTCAAGTTTAACCTGAGTATTCCGCGTGTGCAAAACTGGCTTGCACCCGTTGTAGATGGACGTAGAGCTTATCACACCCGATCATCATGTGGTGTCTGGGCACGACGAACTTTGGCAACGGTGCATACTCAGGGAGAACACTTCTTGATAATTAGTGAGAGATCATCTTAAAATGCTACCGTCAATCAAAGCAAGATAAGATGCATAAAGGATAAACATCACATGCAATCAATATAAGTGATATGATATGGCCATCATCATCTTGTGCTTGTGATCTCCATCTTCGAAGCACCGTCATGATCACCATCGTCACCGGCGCGACACCTTGATCTCCATCGTAGCATCGTTGTCGTTACGCCATCTATTGCTTCTACGACTATCGCTACCGCTTAGTGATAAAGTAAAGCAATTACAGGGCGTTTGCATTTCATACAATAAAGCGACAACCATATGGCTCCAGCCAGTTGCCGATAACTTTGGTTACAAAACATGATCATCTCATACAATAAAATATAGCATCACGTCTTGACCATATCACATCACAACATGCCCTGCAAAAACAAGATAGACGTCCTCTACTTTGTTGTTGCAAGTTTTACGTGGCTGCTATGGACTTAAGCAAGAACCAATCTCACCTACACATCAAAACCACAATGATAGTTTGTCAAGTTGATGCTGTTTTAACCTTCGCAAGGACCGGGCGTAGCCACACTCAGTTCAACTAAAGTTGGAGAAACTGACACCCGCTAGTCACCTGTGTGCAAAGCACGGCGGTAAAACCAGTCTCGCGTAAGCGTACGCGTAATGTCGGTCCGGGCCGCTTCATCCAACAATACCGCCGAACCAAAGTATGACATGCTGGTAAGCAGTATGACTTATATCGCCCACAACTCACTTGTGTTCTACTCGTGCATATAACATCAAACCATAAAACCTAGGCTTGGATGCCACTGTTAGGGAACGTAGTAATTTCAAAAAATTTCCTACGCACACGCAAGATCATGGTGATGCATAACAACGAGAGGGGAGAGTGTTGTCTACGTACCCTCGTAGACCGAAGCGGAAGCGTTGACGCAACGTAGAGGAAGTAGTCGTACGTCTTCCCGGTCCAACCGATCTAAGCACCGTTACGACACCGAACTCCGATCCAGCAGAGGTACGGGGAGGAGTTCCGTCAGCACGACGGCGTGGTGACGATCTTGATGTTCAACTGTCGCAGGGCTTCGCCTAAGCACCGCTACAATATGACCGAGGTGTAATATCAAAGGAACGATCACGAAGATCAACTTGTGTGTCTATGGGGTGCCCCCTGCCCCAGTATATAAAGGAGTGGAGGAGGGGAGGGCCGGCCCTCTCTATGGCGCGCCCTAGGGGAGTCCTACTCCCACCGGGAGTGGGATTCCCCCTTTCCTAGTCCAACTAGGAACCCTTCCATGTAGTAGGAGTAGGAGAGAAGGAAAGGGAAGAGAGAAGGAGAAGGAAGGAAGGGGGCGCCCCCCTCCCTAGTCCAATTCGGACTAGTCCAAGGGGAGGGGTGCGGCCACCCTTTTGGCCCTTTCTCTCCTTTCCCGTATGGCCCAATGAGGCCCAATACGAATTCCCGTAACTCTCCGGTACTCCAAAAAATACCCGAATCACTCGGAACCTTTCCGAACTCCGAATATAGTCGTCCAATATATCGATCTTTACGTCTCGACCATTTCGAGACTCCTCGTCATGTCCACGATCTCATCCGGGACTCCAAACTCCTTCGGTACATCAAAACTCATAAACTCATAATATAACTGTCATCGAAACCTTAAGCGTGCGGACCCTACGGTTCGAGAACAATGTAGACATGACTGAGACACGTCTCCGGTCAATAACCAATAGCGGGACCTGGATGCCCATATTGGTTCCTACATATTCTACGAAGATCTTTATCGGTCAGACCGCATAACAACATACGTTGTTCCCTTTGTCATCGGTATGTTACTTGCCCGAGATTCGATCGTCGGTATCCAATACCTAGTTCAATCTCGTTACCGGCAAGTCTCTTTACTCGTTCCGTAAAAAATCATCTCGCAACTAACTCATTAGTTGCAATGCTTGCAAGGCTTAAGTGATGTGCATTACCGAGAGGGCCCAAAGATACCTCTCCGACATTCGGAGTGACAAATCCTAATCTCGAAATACGCCAACCCAACAAGTACCTTTGGAGACACCTGTAGAGCACCTTTATAATCACCCAGTTACGTTGTGACGTTTGGTAGCACACAAAGTGTTCCTCCGGTAAACGGGAGTTGCATAATCTCATAGTCATAGGAACATGTATAAGTCATGAAGAAAGCAATAGCAACATACTAAACGACCGGGTGCTAAGCTAACGGAATGGGTCATGTCAATCAGATCATTCAACTAATGATGTGATCCCGTTAATCAAATAACAACTCTTTGTCCATGGTTAGGAAACATAACCATCTTTGATTAACAAGCTAGTCAAGTAGAGGCATACTAGTGACACTCTGTTTGTCTATATATTCACACATGTATTATGTTTCCGGTTAATACAATTCTAGCATGGATAATAAACATTTATCATGATATAAGGAAATAAATAATAACTTTATTATTGCCTCTAGGGCATATTTCCTTCAGGGGGGTGTTTCTGTACACATAAAAACAGACAACAACAAAAAATAAAAAGGAAGGAGACACGCTGACGGACCTGCGCTCTTTTCTCAGGGGATGGGGTGCAAATCATGGTAGTGAGGACAAGGAGAGGGCTAGATTGGTAGAGGAGATAGCTGCTTTGGATTCACAAGCTGACACGAGGCCGATGGCTGAAAGTGAATGGGCACTCCGCTACTCCCTCGAAAACCAAGTACTAGCCATCTTGCGGGCCGAAGAAGAGTATTGGCGTCGTAGGGGCGGCATCAAGTGGGTGACCAAAGGGGACGCGAACATGGGTTACTTCCATGCGTTTGTTATCGGCAGGAAAAGGAAGAGTCTAATCCTTCACCTTAATTCTGAGGACGGGCTTCTCCTGACTCAGGCGGATATTGTTAGACACATCTACGATTTCTTCATTGGCCTACTGGGGATGGCCGAGGAGAAAGTTGTGGGCCTTCAGGAAGGATTTTGGGAGCAGGCCGATGGGTCTCCCAAGTGGAAAATGATGGGCTTCACTACAAGAAATATGTCAACTTGTGACCATCACTATTGGTCACTGAAAGGTCACAAATTTCCATTTACGACCTTTTGTGACCAAAAACAGAAGGTCAAAAGCTGGCAGTCGTAAACTGACTATAGCGACCTTTCTTCTGCAATGGTCAAAGACGTTTACGACCAAAATATTCCTACTGTGGCGATTTGGTCACTAGCAACCTCCCCCAGGCCACGTAGGCATCCAGCGTGGCAAGCTGATGTGGCACAAGATTCAGCCCGGTCCAATTCGATTTTCTACATGGGCCGAGCCCATTAATTCGGCCTTTTTACTGTATATTTTCTCTATTAATTTTCTCTAGCTACATGGGCCTGGCCCAACAATTTGGACTTTTTATTTCTAGATGCGGCCTTTTTGTGATCTATTTCATTTTTGGGCCTTAGCCTTTTTATTTACTTGGCCATCGCCTTTTCACAATTGATTATTTAGTAATTTTGTTCATTTTTGCTGAATTGTTGGATTTGTGGCCTTTTTAGGGCCAAATAGTATATGTTTCATTTCTGACATATCAACAATAAAGTATCAACAATAAAGTAACCAGTATTTTTGTCCAGAGAGCCCCAATCACACAAATTTTCATAAGTTTGTGACCAAAATGAGTATATTATATATATTACAACCATGCCATAGTTCACTTCATCCAGTAACTTAGAACAACTACAAAATTGCTGCTATGAAATACTATAACAGCCATTCACATCATCCAGGAACATATAATTAGCTACAAAGATGAAGCGTTCCCTTTTTCCAACTTCTTGAGCCTGGAGCTCCTGCAAAAGACAGGAAACGATCATTATCATGGCTGTGAATTCAGAATGAAAGCAATATCCTCAAACATACAACAGCTAGGAAAAGAATATTGAACAGAATAATAAACAAATACACAAGCAGCTAGGGGTCGATCCTAATGCATGAGGGCACGGATAACAGTACCAAATGTGAAATGCTTGATGATGTACATGAATTCACATTTAGAAGGAAAGAAATGTATTGTAAAATGTTCCATATTAAAAACATATTCACTCAACTAAAAGAAGGTCGAGTTTTACTTGCAAATGAAAACATGCTAGAACCTTTCTGTCAATTTAGGAGAAGTAGAACCATTGTGCCACTTGGTTGTTCTTAAATAAAAAAAATGAGTTGTAACGCAGGCTAACAGAAACGCTATGAGCATCGTTTGGGTAGACCATCTAGAATTTAGCATCAGGCAAGCCAAAAATTGCAGTCAGACACCCTGACACGACAAGCGATTCTAACTGTACAACTCAAGTCAAACATACACAATAATACAGCATCACCAATCATGTCAACCCTCACCAAACTGAATCCTACTGAGATGAGCCAACAGAACAACACCAGGAAATTAAAAAAACATGCGATACGCCGACGACAACGGCAGAATCTGATGGCCTCACCTGTTCCCCCATGGGCACGATGAGCCTGGCGTCGCACTCGCGGCTGTGCGTGATGCAGTGCAGCCACCAGCGGGCGCGCAGGGTGATGAAGTGCTTTTCAAGAGATGTGAGGCACCAGACAGCAATCTTGAGCATCCTTGCAAACTGGCTACTGCTGCACTGCTTCATGTCCTGCAACAACAGCAGCAGCAACAAGAACAAGCGCTTCAGTTCACTAGTTGGTCCGTGAATCGGATACTTGACAGATATACTGTATATTGCTACTATTAGTTAAGACACCAAAATAGGTGATAATTAATAAAATATATGTATGCACTATGTTAAACCATTAAATGGGTGATTAGTAAGGGATGGTAAAATATTTGCAGATTTCACATTAGTGGACTGCTTGCACGCTGACAAGAGCAACTATATTCCTAGTGAAAATTGAACTTGGGGTTTGACAAATCAAACAACAGACAGCAATGACAACTGAAGCACTTGAGCTCTTTTATATTCTCAAAGACAGCAGAAAACACACGAATTAGTACAAATATATTATGCTTGGCCAGTGCTAAGAATTCAAGTGTTGCACAGTAATAGACCCACCCCTCCCCTAATAAGTAATGCTTTTTAAATGACTGATTAGTCAGAGATGGTTAAGTAATTGCATTCCCTGCTATTGAATTGCTTGCACTGTAATGAGAGCAAAAGTATTCTACTAGTAATGTACAGTATATTAGTATACACTACTAGGGAAAAGGCTAGCAGCAGCGCGGGTTTTAGATGTATCAGTAGCGCGGGCACCCGCGCTACTAATACGGCGCTACAGCTAACTCATAGCAGTAGCGCGTGCGCACCCGTGCTACTGCTACAGAAGTGTAGCAGCAGCGCGGTTAGGGGAAACTCGCTACCGCTAGTAGCGCTAGCGCTCTTTGGCTGGACGCGCTACTGCTATTGAGGCGCTGCTGCTAACTTTTGTACACTCGCTACTGCTAATTTAAGTAGTTTTTTATGGCATATTTGTTTTGTATTTGAACCGGCTTTGTAGAAGAATCCTTAGCACATAGAAATGTCATCATGATACACATACAAATGCCTGCGAGACCACAAATGTAATCATAGCATGTACATACAAATAGTCTCTTCATAATCATCATTCAACACAAAGTGATATCTTGTCATCATCTCGAAAATAGCAATACATGCAAGTCTCGAATACTTGCAACTACAACAACGTCATCCATCTAAACAAAAGGTATACGCAAGAAGTGCTATCACTATGAGTGAGAGCGGAACCATGCAGTACATGAGGTGGCGGTTACGAGTCCTCTCTCGCGCTAGCATGAATCTCAAGTAACTAGCTTCTCCTTCTTGTCTGCTTTTGAAGCCTTTATGGCTGGCGCCCGTGAACCCATTCACTTGCGCCTGACACTCATGCCACTCGTTGTACACCCCCGGAACCTTCCCTTTGTACATGACATAGCATTTCCATCTCGCCATCAAGAAACTAGGTACCTGTTAGAGATGCATGTTCATGAAGAGGATGTACAATCATATATATGCAACAAAATATACTAGAGCAACACCAAAAAAGAAAGGTTAGCAACTAGATGCAACATATACAGTACGCAAATTAATTAACTAGAGGTACGCAGGTCATCGTACGCAAACTAACAAAGTAGCGTTACGCAAGTTTGGCAGGGACCGTGGACATCACAAAGTTTCATCGCTACAAGAAGTATACAAGTTCAATCGACACATATCATCATCATTGGCATCATAAATCACTAGAAGTTCCATCCTTCCATATCATCGAGGACGAACCCTAGCTTCTTGAACGGCGTGAGGTCTAGACGTTGCATGCCTATGCGAGTTCGGACGTCAGTTCGCGATATAGGGTCGTGGTGGAACATCCCCTTCTCATCGACGACTTCTTTCATGATGATCGTCGCAATGTCACTTTGGATGCGAAAGAAGTCATCTCTAAGTTTATAATTCGCTTCTCCATGAGATTCTAGCCACTTGTGGATATGATCATCATTTCTGCTGTTAATGCGAAGCTTTTGGTGATCCATGTTGAACTGAATCATGAGATGGACGATGTAGAATCGATCCTTCTTGCTTGGTTTTGGGACATGGATGCAGGAGAAGTTAGTTTTATGCGCGAAACCCATCTGCTTGTTCCTTTGTTTCTTGATATGCACGTGGCCACCTCTAAAGCTGAAGCCTTGGAGAGCATCATCTAGAATATTCATTATGTGGGTGTAGTCCTTTTTCTCGTAGTCTCTGGAAGGGTCAAAATACACGGCGTGGGAGACTTGCGGGTAAAGAACGATAAGGACGGCGCGCCCATTGCTGCGGGGAAAAGACACCTCAAATTATTCCCCATATGAGAGAGAAGGAATGATTGAAATGTATGAAAGGGTTGTCCGGAACTGACTTACTTTGGATGATAAGGCACAAGGACAATTTCCCGGTCCTTATTCTGTACCATGAAGTTTTGGAGGTACTCCCTAGCAGTTTCACGCTCAAAGTCGCCGAGACTCAAGAAAGACTCGTGCATGTAGTACGGATCCGCCACACAGATTTGCGAAACTTCTTCACTCTTCATGACGGAGCTCATATGTAGCGCAAAAAGGCGGACGATAGTAAAATCAAGCCGCCTTGTTAGAAACATCTCAAAGATATGGTCAAACCGCAGGAAGAACACCTCCGCGGGCCATGTGTCGACGTAGCACTTCCCCTCAGGCACACGAGCCGCGTATGTCGGATATCCTGGATCCTTTGAGGCTAGTAGGCTTTTCTCAGTCGACAGCACATGGTCGTGCAGTCTACTGAGATCCCCTGATAGTGCCTCCAGTGGTTTCGGCGGTAGCATCGGCTCGCCCGTGAGATGGAACATGACCGCACCTTTCACGGGTACACGCTCTTCAGAATGCATCGTCTGGCTGCTGTGTGGTCTGGCTTGTTTGGAGGCAGTTACCTTCCTCGATCTCTTCCTCTCCTTTTTCTTGGGCACACCTTCCAGACCCTTCCTTAACCCCTGCCCAAGTGTTCCCGGGCTAAGTACTGTACGACCCTCGCGCCCGGCTAGTTGAGCCTGTGTTGAGGCGGCATCTTCAGGCGTGTCCTGTGAGGATTTCATGAAGAGAGACTTTTTGCAATCCATGGTACGGCCCTGCCCGGGCATATCATCCATATCCTCATTAGCAAGCTGATAGCCCGATTCATCATATGGTTGACTCATCATATCTATGTCACAGTCATACGCGTTTGTATTGAGGTAATCCATAGGGTCGACCTCCGTCTCATCATCCATTCTCTGTTCTACAGGAGAAATTACATCAGCCAGTACTATTGCACCCCCTTCATCATGTCGTCCGCCGCTCTCACCCGACACTACTACAGGAGCTGGTAATTGCGTAGGTGGGGTGGTGGTCTCCGCACATGCTTGTTGATGTGTGGTAGTTATTGGTGTGCTTTCGGCCGGCTCCAGACGAATAAGATTCTTCGGCCATAGCAGCACCCAACCCTTGCAGCGTCCAATCCGCGGAGGGGTCTCGTCGTCTGCTCCCACATGCTGTACTGGAGGAGGCAAATCCTCGTGCCCGATTTCACACTGGTCAAGCTAACCCTGAAGTGCCTAGCAGGGATCGGCTAATTGTGGAATGTGCGTTGAGAGGGGTCCATTATCATCCCCTTTCCCACGTCCACCTTCTGGCCTTTGATCAAGTAGAGTATGGTGCATGGGGTTTCTTTCGCCTGCAAACACATATGTCTGTGGTGTAAAACAACCGAAAGGCAACAAAAATGGAATATTATCTATATATATATATATATATATATATATATATATATATATATATATATATATATGTTGGTGCGACATGTAATTACCGTGACGGCGTCGAGCTCAGCCAAAGACGAAGGCCCACCTAGCGCGCCTGAGACTGAGGACGGGCTGCTATGAGCGGGAGCGGCTGCGAGAGGAGGCCCGGTTGCTTGAGCAAGTGATGGTGCGATGGTGTTGTTGTTCATGGAGTTGCTCGCGACGAAACTGGGCATCGGGAAATCATGTACCGTCTTGTCTGGATTTTCCTTCGCCCAGTTGATGATAACTGGAACCAAGTTAGTAGCGAAATCATTTCTGCAGGCAGTTACAGCTGCATTGACTGCCTGCTATAGCAACTCATATTTGTCCTCGGCTGCTTTTTTCGCGTCCTCGGCTGCTTTTTTCTCGACCGCAAGCTTCACCTTTGCATCGATGTCCGCCTGACTAAACTTCTTTTTCTGCTTCTTGGCCTCCGGGCCGTCGTTGTAAAACACCTTCCACGTGGCGCCATCTCCAGCGCCGTGCACACGACCATATTGCGGCCGCTGGTCCAACGGGAGTCCCTTAAGTTCGTTCAAGGCCCGGTTGAGAGGGGTGTCCCACTTGGGCCTCATCGGAGAAGTAGGGCTTTCGGCTGCAAGCCGGTGTTGCTTCTCCAGTAGTCTAATCAATTTCCTCGTGATCTTGTCCGTGTAAAAAACCTTTTTCTCCTTGTCCCACTTGTAGCGGGCCCTGATGAAGTCATGCTCCAAGGGGTTGGTGAACTTCGCGAAGGGGTCTGGGAGACCCGCGGCTTCACGTTCCGCGTCCTCCTTATCCCATATGGGCCTTTTACCAAGGTAGCCACGGCTTCCGAGGCGATGCTTCCCCGTGTTCCTTTGCTGAAGGCTTTTGAATTTCACAGCCTTAGCCTTGGCTGCCTCGGTAGCGCAAGTGTCCTTGAACTTTTTGAACTCCTCTTCCGTAAGTGTCGGATTTTCCTCCAGAATCTTGGACAGGGGTTCATCAGCCTCAATAGCTCGTTTCACCCTCCCTTTCCAGGAGGCCAAATCATTGCTGAACATGCCCATGGCGTGATTGTTAATCTTTTTCATCTTCGGATCATCCCACGGTTGTTCTATGTTATCATCCCGGTCGGGGAACTTGAATCTCTTGTGCAACTTCGTTAGGAGCAACTGCGTCAAATGTTCTTTACTCCTTAAGTCATCGTCGTTGATGCTCGCGCATTCCCGTAGGATGCATCCTACTTGGTTCCCATAGCACTTGCGAGGTTCTTTCGGCTCTAACGGCTCAAACTTGCCAGGTGCCATCTTTGTGATCACAAGTCGTCCAATCCCTAGTTTTTTAGGTTTTCGTATCCTCTGCTTCTTATGCTTCCTCTTTTTGGTATCGGCATCGGGGCCGGTACCTTCCCCGCCGGTACCTTCCCCGCCGGTACCTTCCCCACCGGTCTCGGCGCCGCCATCGGTGCCGGCGCCGTCGATGCCGGCGCCATCGGTGTCGATGTCAGCGTCAGTACCATCATCGAGGCCGACCTGCAAACCTTGCTTAGCAGAATAGTCGAGGTACTCTTGTTCACCCTCATAATCCATCTCGTCTGCATCTTGGTCAGAAGGCCCAGTTTCTTCGTTGTTCAACATGTTTCCTATGATTAAGTGGCCTCATTTATTTCTAAAAGTATGAATAAATGAGAAATGACATAAAAAGAAATCTATGTGCCAGCACTCGATATGCCAACTATGTAGCACAAATCATGCCTTTATTCACGGGAAATTTCGGCATCACCTTTGCTAAAAAATGGACATATCGAGTGCCTGAAATTCACCGAAACAGAAATGAATCAACATTCCGGCGTAACATAGGCCACTCGGATCATTTTCCAAACATGACATGTCCAAAACATGACATATGCACATATCACATGTCCAGTTCAAATTTCCATATAAATTCAGCTAATTTTGAAACCTATCTAAATTCATAACTAAATAGATAACCTAATTAATTAACATGAAGAACCCTAGCAGAGAGGGGGGGTTTGCAGAGAGTGCAGGGGCGAGGAGGTAGGCCCGACGACGGCCGGCAGGGGAGAGGAGGGAGGCGAGGGCTGACGGGTTGGGGGCGAGCGCGCCGGGGTCGGGGGCGAGCACCGGCGCCGGAGTCGGGGCGAGCGGCTGGGTCGGGGGCGAGCGGCGTGGTCGGGGGCTAGCGCCGGCGCCAGAGTCGGGGTCGAGGGCCGGGACGGGGGCGAGCGCCGGGGCTAGCGCTGGCGCCGGCGGAGTCGGGGGCGAGCGCCGGAGCCAGGTCGGGCGCGGCGGAGCGACGGGGGAGAGAGAGTGGGGATTTGGGGGGAAATGGCGGGATGAAGCAGGGCGAGTGAGAATTTTGGGTTAAGTGAACGTAGCAGTAGCACGTTATGTCAAAACGCGCTACTACTATGATCTGTAGCTGCAGCGGTTTCGGAGAAACGCGCTACTACTATGATCTGTAGCTGCAGCGGTTTATGAGAAACACGCTACTACTAAGATCTGTAGCTGCAGCAGTTTTGTAGAAACGCGCTGCTACTGCCGTCGCTACTGCCAGTTTTCCTTTTTCTTTTCCTTTATTTTATCCCACTTTTATTTCCTGAGGGCAGTGAACGAAGGGAGGCGATATATATTGCATCATTTGACGGTTAAATATGTATGCAAAATAGGAACATATATATTACACATCATTGGACCCATGCATAATAATGGCTAAGTGTGTATACAAAATAGGAACATATATATATATTACACATCTTTGGACCCATAACATACGTTTCCTCAGTGCTGACGTTTTCGTTTTTGAGTCAGCTTCTTTCCCTTCTTGTTCGTCGAAGAATAATTGAGCCCCTCATTGTGACTTTGCCTTTTCCATGGAGTACGATTTTTCTTAGGTAATGTAGTATTGATTCTTCTTTTGACGTATACTTCATCATCATCGTCATCTTCCCTCATTGGGTTGCCGTACTGATCATAGTCTTCCTCGTTGGCGACTCCATCCATTCCAATGATGTTCCTTTTGCCTCTCCTCACGACAACATGGCTGGGATTGCGCGGGTCAGTTATGAAGAAGCATTGTGTCACGTGCTTAGCGTGTACCCATGGCTCGTTTTTTGCGATAGTATTCACGGTAGCGCTCTTGGCGTCGGGTATAGTCATGGTAGTGAACATCCGGCTTTCTCTTTCGACATTCTTAGCCCATCTGACACGGAACATCGTCGTGTTGTGCAGTCCAGAGTAGTCAAGCTCCCAGATCTCCTCGACCCTTCCATAAAATCGTTCAGTTGTGCCGTTGTCGCTGCCGGTCATGCATTCCATCGTCACCCCTGAGTTCTGATCATCACTGTCCATATCTTTTGCCTCTGTGTAGAACGTGTATCCGTTGATATCATATGCCTGATAGGTTACGGGGTTGGGTGAGGGGCCATGTGCTAAGGTGTATATGAGCAATCCGTCCTTAGAGCCCTCCTCCAGGGGATTAGCAATAATATGCTCTTTGAACCAATGCAGGAAAGTGGAGTTGTGCTCTCTAGTAACTTCAGCATCCATCCTGCATAGCCCCCGGTCACGATACTTCTTTGCGATAATTTCTTTGTGCAGTGCCACGAAAGGATCTACCTCGTCTAGGTGTTGTAGCACTACCAAGTTTGCTCTGTCAAAGTCGCTGCGTTGATCTGAGTATGCCACGTGCAGTTCCCTGCGACCGTTGCAGTGACCATCTCCTTCGAGCCTCCCATCGTGCTTGTTAACGGGCAAACCAACACTAACACCAGGCGGCTGGTCTGCGCCATATAGAAAATTCTCATAGAAAGAGATGCACTCTTGTGCCAAATAGCCCTGGACGATGCTTCCATCCGGACGGGACATGTTACGAACGAATCCTTTGATGATCCCATTCATCCTCTCAAACGGCATCATGTTGTGCAGGAATGACGGCCCCAGGTCTATTATGTCATCCACAATATGGAAACATAGATGCCCCATCACGTCGAAGAACGCGGGCGGGAAGTACATCTCAAGCTCATTCAGTATCACAACGATCTCTTCCTGTAGCCTTTGGAGCTGCTTCACACTGATCGACTTTCGAGAGATGACATCAAAAAAGTTGCAGAGACCAATAAGCGTGTCACGGACGTGCTTGTCCATTATCCCTCTAAGGGCAACAGGTAGTATCTGCGTCATCATCACATGACAGTCATGAGACTTCATCCCGCTGAACCTTTTCTTGTCCGTGTCTAGATATCTGCTTATCTTGCCACAGTAACCGGAACTAACTTTCACTCCGGTAAGGCACTTAAAGAATTGATTGATCTCAGCCTGACTTAAGGTGAAGCAAGAGGGGGGGGGGCAATAATCCTCTTTCTTTAATTTCTTGCCCTTCTTCTCCCGTGCCTCTGTCTCCATCTCTGTCTCGTCTGACATTTTACGGGGCGGCATGTGCAGATCTTCCCTGATTTTCAAATCTTGCAAGTCTTTTCTTGCCTTCGGCCCATCCTTGGTCTTATCCAGCATGTTCATCAGTGTTGCGAGCAAGCTCTCAAGGACATTCTTACAGATATGCATTTGATCAAGGCAATGAGGTGTATCGAGTTTGTGCCAGTACTCCAAGTCCCAGAACACAGACCTCGTCTTCCATACCTTCAGCAGCGGCTCCGGCGCCTTTCTCATCGTCTTTCCCGGCGCGGGGCACTCCTTCCAGTTTTTCAACAGCTCATCGATTTCGGCACCGCTCCGCTTACGTGGAGGTCCTCGATGCTCAGCGTGACCATTGAATAGATCTCCACGGTTTCTCCACAGGTCGTCCTGTTCAAGCCATCTTTGATGCCCCATGTACACGATTTTCCCAGACCCGCCATCTTTCCTTGATGTTAGCTGCTGAGACGTTGTATCATCCATGCACCGCGTGCATCCGCAATACCCATGGCACACCTGGCCTGCCACATATCCGTAACCGAGATAGTCTTGCACTGTCGTGATCAGCGCGGCTCTCATGTTGAAATACTCACCTTTGCTGGCGTCCCATGTCTTGGCCGGTGTTTTCCATAACGTGTCTAACTCCTCTTAAAGTAGCCCCAGATACAAATTAATATTATTTCTTGGTTGTTTCGGCCCTTGAATAAGCACGCTCATGTGAATGTACTTCGATTTCATGCACAACCAGGGGGGAGGTTGTACATCCATACAAACACGGGCCATGTACTATGGTTGATGTTCTGGTTGCCAAACGGATTCATGCCATTGGTACAGGCGCCGAGCACGATGTTCCTTGCATCACATTCAAAATACCGATAGAAGCTGTTCAACGCCCTCCACTGGCTTCCATCCTTCACGTGTCTCAGCTTCGGATCATCTCCATCGTCAGGCTTCTTCCTCTCCGCGTGCCAGCGCATTAGCTTTGCTTCTTTGGGATCTACAAAATACCTCTGGAGACGGGGAGTGATTGGTAAGTACCATACAACTTTCTGGGGACATTTCGTCCCGGCCTTCTTGTATCGAGAAGCATTGCACACCGGACAGCTTGTTTTTTCCGCGTGCTCCTTCCGATAAATTATGCAATCGTTGATGCATGCATGGTATCTAACGTGTGGCAGATCAAGAGGGCACACGATCTTCTTGGCCTCATCAACACTAGTAGGACATAGATTACCCGCGGGAAGAACATCCTTTAGGTACTTGAGGTGCTCATCGAGGCTAGTGTCGGTCCATTTGTTTTTAGCCTTTGTCTTCAGGAGTTGGAGCGTGAAACTCAACCGGGTCACCTCAGGATTGCAACCATCATACAATGGAGTGTTCGAGTCTACCACCAGTTGCTCCAGCTTAGCCTCCTCTCTAGAAGCAGCTCTCTCAGTACTCGTCTCCTTGCGAAGCAATGCTTGAACATGAGGGTCCCGCACAATTGAACTTAGTACCGACGAACTCTGCTGCGTGGAGTCCATGTCGTTCTCTCCGCCGCCATGTCCGGCCCCTTCTCCTCCGCCATGTCCGACCCCTTCTCCGCCGCCATGTCCGGCCTCTTCCCCGTCGCCATTATCGATCATCTCTTCGTCTTGCCCTGTGTCATCATTGCCTGCCCCGTCGGCATCCTCAACATCGTCATCCTCATCTTCAATTATCCACCGAGTATAGCCATCCATGAAACCAGTCATGAGCAGGTGCGCTTCGACACGACCATCGTCATGGGGGTCGAGCCAAACTATTCCTTTGCATTTTTGACACGGACATAAAACCTCTGTCCGGTTATTTTCTTTCATGTCTTGCACCGCCGACCGCAACCACCTGTTCACCATCGTTCCACGGACCATCGTCAACTCTACACGGTAATAATAAAAAATTTGGCATGACCTTCCCTAAAAATAGGACATATATGGATCTAGAGTTTGCCCGGAATTCGCCGAAACAGAAATAAATCGACATTTCGGCAAAACATAGGCAACTCAAAAGCACAATTTGGCGGCGTCAACTCATGCCACACACACAATTTCCACAAACATATCACACACACATAAACACATTTCCATTTTGCAAAAGCATGGAATTTTCATCACCTCTATCTCGATCGAGATCGAGCACACGGTGGAGATGATGTTGTAGGGAGATCAAAAGTGCACAAAGCTCTTCTTGACAAAGATAGATCTAGTTAGGGGGCAAATAGGTCACTTAACTAAATCCTACATCTACCTAGCTACCTAATTTGGGAGGAGACAACTTCAACTAGTGGAGGGGGAAGGAAAAAGAGAAAGGAGATGCATTAATGGAGGTGGTGTAGTTATGTAGGAGTAATGAAGAGAGAGAAGGTGGATAGAGAAGAGAGAGAGTAATGGGGGAGAAGTATTGAGAAGAAGAAGAGTGAGAGTGGGAGCATGTGGTGGAGGGAAGAGAGGAGAGGGGAGGTAGGGGGAACGGAAAAGAGGAGGGGGAGGGGAGGGACGGGTGGGGAAAGGTGTTGGGTTGGTGCGGGTTAGCAGTAGCGCGAGAGAGAAAACGCGCTGCTGCTAAGCATTTAGCAGCAGCGCGCTTTGCGGTACGGCGCTACTGCTAACTGGGAAAAAAAATTGTGGCAATTTGAAACTTACCAGCAGCGATCTCGTAAAAAGCGCGCTACTACTACATACTTAGCAGTAGCGCTGTTCTTGCGATCGCGCTACTGCTACTTAGAGTTAGGTGAACACCGCCGGTTGACATTTGTAGCACCGCGTTTCTGGCCGATCGTGCTACTGCTAAATCCTTATCAGCAGCGAGTTTACGACCGCGCTACTGCTACTTAGAGTTAGGTGAACACCGCCGGTCGACATTTGTAGCACCGCGTTTCTGGCCGATCGCGCTACTGCTAAATCCTTATCAGCAGCGAGTTTACATAACACGCGCTACAACTAGTTAGCAGCAGCGCCCCATTTTGAACCGCGCTGCTGCTAAGATTCTGTGTATAGGCTTTTCCCTAGTAGTGATATTGTGCTTGTCAAGTGTTACAGGCTTCACATTTTAAGCATTTTACAGTAATTTATCGCCATATTGTCCCTCAAATAACTAGTTAACCAGAGACGGCTAATAACCAACAGATTTGCCATTATTGAATAGCTTGCACTGTTGTACTTACGACCAGCACTATTTCTAGTGAAAACTGAACTTGGAACATTTGACAAATCCCAAGGCCAGAATCCAGAAATCACGATCGAAGCAAAAAAGGCCTAAAAGTGTACCCCCCCCCCACGCACACCCCTAAAACAAATCTGGAACTCAACTGTGCTAATAATCATTTGCTAGCAGGATATCAAAAAAGTATACTAATTTACTATGCTAAGCCACTTGCACAGAAAAAAACCATCTAGTAATTTCGGATGAACATGCTAGCAGGATATTCAAGTGTTGAACAAAAAAGTATACTAATAATAGGATTTAGTCAATAGAACCCCAGAAACCCATAAAATCACTTCACATCCTGATTCAGCGTTTTGTGTTGAAATATTGGCCATCAAGTAATTTTGTGCAAGTCTCAAAACAAGGCAATAATGATATAATTACTGAAGTCGCTGATATGGTTAGATTATTTGCAAGTGACTTCAAACAGAACATATGGCATGCCTTAGTCATGCCCTAAGGCTAAGCAGAACATATTTAAGCCAAGTCTCTTAACATGCTTCAACTACAGAATTCATAACAACGGCAGGGTCAAGTTGAGTTAGCTGCAGACCTAGTTGAGTTGTCCCCTTCGCTTGGAGAGGACGACGATCTGGTCGTTGCCCACGTCCCCCGCCAGCGGCCGACTCTGCTTCCCCACGGTCTGGAGGGTCAGGCAGAAATCATATTGCCACAGTTTGCCCCTGGTTAACCCGAATCAGCAGCTCGCCATCCTAATCCAACAGACTGAACCTCTGCTTGCTATCTCGCCTGACCGCCTACACGCGAGAAGGCAAAAAAACATTTACTCAAAGCATCTTACAATTCACAACAAATTCGAGATTGACCCAATTAATTATACAGCATATAGAGATTTCATAATCAAAGTTCATGCTGCTAGGCTGCTAGCTATCAAGATGAAAACAACATGTAGCAGATACAAGCATACCAGGCAAGGTGGGCTAGGTGTTTAGTCCGATCGTATTACAGGGATTGGAAATGATAATGCCACAACCCACAACCCTTTGCATGTACCAGACCCCATAAACCTGTCCAAATTGCTATATGCACGACCCGTTACAGTCCACAGTTACAGGATATGCTCAGAAATGAACAAATGCCAAAGCCCTTTTACTTGTACCAGACCCCAACCACATGTAGCTAGCAAATTAATCACTTCACGTGTCTGACCCTCTCAGATGCTATACTTAAAGAACATCAACAAGGCCAACTAAAATCGGACCCTCCCAATCATGGATTTGGCTCCCAGATAAGTAATAAATCACGCATCTGATCAGGTAAAGAGGAAACAAGAATAGGAGAACGTTACCAATCCCAGCTTCCGGAGGTGTTCTCCACCAGGTTGGGTTGGGTCGTGCGCAGACGTCGTAGATGATCGGCTTCTCGAACCACCAGATGATGATTTGGGTCCCCTCGTTGTACACCTGCACGGAGCAAACGCCCAAGGGCGACCGAAAATCAACCGCGGACCAAACACGCAGAGAACAACAGGGAGCAAGGGACCAACCGCGGACCAAGCTGCTGGCGCCGCCGTGGCCGCAGATCCTGGGTGGTCGCTCGCGGATCCGTCAGCGTCGAAGATGGAAGGCTGGTCTTGGTGTTGGCTGATGAAGATGTCGGGGTCCTTCTTCTCATCCAACTCCGTCTGTCAGGTACCCATCCCATCAGCGCCGCACCGCGCCGCTTTGCTCCGACCGCGAACCCTAACCCTAACTGAGAAGGATGAGGGAGTTTGTGTGCGGTCAGACACGAAGATGGAGGCGGACGACTAAGGTAGGGAAGGAAGGGGAGGGGAGGTTGGTGCACGGCGGCGACAGGCGAGGTTGGTGGTGGCGGCGGGGAGGGGATGGGGAGGGAGGTGGCGGCGGGGAGGGGATGGGAAGGGGAGGAAGCGACGAGTGGTTGGGTAGGGTTCGCGAGGACGAGGAGTGGGTGCGGTGGTTTTTTTTCTCCTTTCTTCACATGGATGGATGGATGGACGTGGGATTGCTAGCAATGGATGGTAGGATGTCTGCCATGTCATCGATCCGTGTCATACATGGTTCCACCAATCAAAATCCAGCTTATGTAATTGTGTTTCTTTCTTTTGTCTCATTTATATTTTTTAACCTTTTATTTCGGGTAAACACTCAACATATTAGCCTCATGTTGTATGTTTAAATGACCCAATATTGTGCACATATGTGTATCTTAGGATTTCAAACAATGATGATTTTGTGGTCTTCATTTGCATTGCACACAAAAAAATTCATTTTTCGAGTGCCCCAAATGACTTTTTTTGTGAAGAACCTACCAAATAATTGTTGCACAATTGGACCAAATCATTTTTCTAAAATACTAGGTCATATATAATTCACAATTGACCAAATGTTTGGGTGTAAAAAGTTTTGACCCACCTCTCTTGAAAAAGACAAATTTCCGCCGATTCAGCTGGAAGCGGGTCAAATTTGAACTGCGGCTGCCTCATAGTTTGCTATTTATTTTTCTCAAAAATCATTTCTTGGTACAAAAGTATCTATTTAATTAGAGAAACACCAAAAAAATCCAAGATTCAACCACTAGCTAGGAACGGTCATGCCCGCCGTTTTGACCGCATTTTGAAACGGGCATAACAAATTCAAAAAAAAATCAAAAAATGCAAAACCTTCGCGTTGTGTCATCATATGTGACCAAGTTACCAGAAAAAAATAATAAACTTGTAATACGGAAATTATTTTTAAAAAGTGTTCTCAGAAAAGAGCTATCACGTGTGGAGATCATTGGCTTTCAAGCCAAATGATCAATCTTATGGCCACATCCATGGCATAGTTTGTTCAAAGGATCTCATATTGTGCACAAGGGTGCATTTTGGAATGGCAAACAATGTTGCCTAAGGAAGTTTCCATTTTCTTTGGACGAAAAAACCATTTTCCATTTTTTGAGTGCCCGAAAGGAGGTTTTTTTGTGAAGGACTTCCCAAATAATTGTTGCAAAATAGGACCAAATCATTTTTATAAAATACTACGCCATATTTAATGCACAATTGACAAAATGGTTGGGTGTCAAAAGATTTGATCCACCTCTGGTGAAAAAGACAAATTCCCGCTGATTCAGTTGGAAGCGGGTCAAATTTGAACTGTAGCTACCTCATAGTTTGCTCTTCATTTTTTATAAAAATCATTTCTAGGTACATAAGTATCTATTTAATCAGAGAAACACGAAAAAAATTCCAAGATTCAACCACTAGCTAGGAACGGTCATTCCCGCCGTTTTGACCTCATTTTGAAACTGGCATAAAAAATTCAAAAAAATCAAAAAATTGGGAAACCTTCGCATTGTGTCATTATATGTGGCCAAGTTCCTAGGAAAAATAAAAAACTTGTAATACGGCAATTATTTTAAAAAAGTGCTCTAAGAAATGAGCTATCATGCGTGAAGATTCATGGCTTTCAAGCCAAATGATCAATCTTATGGCCACATTCTTGGCATAGTTTGTTCAAATGATCTCATATTATGCACAAGGGTGCATCTTGGAATTCCAAACAATGTTGCCTAAGGGAGTTTTCATTTTCTTTGCACGGAAAATACATTTTCCATTTTCCGAGTGCTCGAAATGAGGTTTTTTTGTGAAGGAACTACCAAATAATTGTTGCAAAATTGGACCAAATCATTTTTATAAAATACTAGGACATATTTAATGCACAATTGACAAAATGGTTGGGTGTAAATTTTTTGATCCACCTCTCGTGAAAAAGACAAATTCCCGCCGATTCAGTTGGAAGCGGGTCAAATTTGAACTGCAGCTGCCTCATAGTTTGCTATTTATTTTTTTCAAAAATCATTTCTTGGTACATAAGTATCTATTTAATCAGAGAAGCACCCAAAAAAATCCAATATTCAACCACTAGCTAGGAACGGTCAAGCCCGCCGTTTTGACCGCATTTTGAAACGGGCATAAAAAATTCAAAAAAAAATCAAAAAATTGGAAAACCTTCGCATTGTGTCATTATATGTGAAAACATTTCCAGGAAAAATAATAAAATTGTAATACAATAATTATTTTAAAAAAGTGTTCTCAGAAATGAGCTATGAAGTGTGAAGATTCATGGCTTTCAAGCCAAATGATCAATCTTATGGCCACATTCATGGCACAGTTTGTTCAAATGATCTCACATTGTGCACAAGGGTGCATATTGGAATGGAAAACAATGTTGCCTAAGGAAGTTCTCATTTTCGTTGGACGAAAAAACCATTTTCCATTTTTTGAGTGCCCGAAAGGAGGTTTTTTTGTGAAGGAACTACCAAATAATTGTTGCAAAATTGGACCAAATCATTTTTATAAAATACTAGGCCATATTTAATGCACAATTGACAAAATGGTTGGGTGTAAATTTTTTTGATCTATCTATCGTGAAAAAGACAAATTTCCGCCGATTTAGTTGGAAGCGGGTCAAATTTGAACTGCAGCTGCCTCATAGTTTGCTATTTATTTTTTCCAAAAATCATTTCTAGTTACATAAGGACCTATTTAATCATAAATACATGGTTTGGTGGCGATACGTCGAGGTTTGGGCGGTGGCCGAGGGCCCCAACTCTAGAGCGTGTAAACTCGCATGCCCACCGCGTGACCGTGGCGTTGCCATGTGTTCTGGGCGGCCTAGGCATGTCTAGTGGGTTGGGCACTCCCCAGGTTGGTGCTAGGAAGAAAATTACAACATAAGATTCTCACGAGGAGACCAATCGATGCTCAAACATGAATTAGCAGCCAAGTGTTTGATTAGCGGTACGGGAAATGTACATGGCTAATGGGCGTGAGTTTTGGCTGGGGATGATCAGTTACTAAGAAGACCGTTTTCACAAATTTTCAGCTCAAAAGGAGGAGCCTAGGTGGTACTTGCTTTGCAAACTACCACACTGGACATAACTACAAATGTTGAAGCTCGGCTCAAAATAATGAATGGATTGAGCTGGTATTTGGTGGAGGATGGTTATTTGGGCATAGGAAAGGACTGTAGAAAATGGATGCTATTTGGACATGCCAAAGTGGTACTTCCTTCACAAACTGTTGTTCTGAATAGAATAGGAAAATGAATATTTTTGAATTATTTTTGAACTAGGCAAGGAAGGTTTTTACATATTTGACGAAGATATGACCCAAAGAATTTATGAGATTTGTTTGGGAATTTTGGCCATGACAGAAATATAGGTTGCTTCACAACCTAGGGCAAAAGCTGCCACATGGACATGACACATAGGCAAAACTGATGAGATGGCGCCTAGTCATCGCAACCCACCACAATTTACAAGGCTATGACCATCTATATTGGTTGTTAACAACTAGAAATAAGGCAGCGGACTAGCGCTGTTTGCTTTATGACCATTTCGTGCAAGGAAATTATGACCTTTCTGACCAAAATTGTCGCAATGGTTTAGGGTTTGGAGCCCCCCAGACAGCTTTTGACCAATTGGTCTAAAATGGTCATAAATTTATGACCAATTATTCGAGGGTCACTGACATAAGGTCATAAGTAGACATATTTCTTGTAGTGCTTGCCCTAGCCTTCCTTCCTGAAGAGATCGATCAGGCTATGGCTGAAATGAAAACTGATACGGCACCAGGGCCCGACGGCTGGCCTGTGGCCTTCTTTAAAAGGTTCTGGCCGAGCTTTAAACATGCCTTCTTTGACTTAGTTAACGGGTTTGCTCTTGGATCGGTTGAGTTGGCGCGTATTAACTATGGTGCTATAAGTCTTATTCCTAAAGTGAAAGGAGCGGATAATATTTGTCAATTTAGGCCTATCACATTGATCAACGTTCCTTTCAAGTTGTGTGCAAAAGCTTATGCCTCGCGTCTTGCGCCGGTGGCCCAACGTGTTATCCTGAAAAGCCAACTGCTTTTCTGAAAGGCCGCAATATTTTCGAAGGCCCCATTGCGTTAGGAGAGATTGTGCATGAGCTTAAACGAACTAAGGGGAAAGGGATCCTACTTAAGTTAGAATTTGAAAAAGCCTACGATCGAATAAACTGGGAGTTTATTCAGGAAGTCTTCCTCAAAAAGGGTTTTGAGCCGGGTTTTGTGCACCGGATCATGCACCTCATTTCTCGTGGGCATACAGTGGTCACAATTAATGGGGAATTGGGGAAATTTTTCCGCAACAAGAGGAGACTCCGACAAGGGGACCCCGGCTCACCACTGATTTTCAATTTTGTGGCGGATGTCTTCACGGTAATGATCGACAAAGCCAGGGCGGCTGGTCACATCAAAGGTGTCGTGGCCCACCTTATCCCTGGTGGGGTCACACACTTGCAATATGCCGACGACACGATGCTCCTTTTCGAGCCGGACCTGCATAGTATCGCAACGATCAAGTTGCTGCTCATAACCTTCGAACTCCTTTCCGGCTTGAAAATTAATTTCCTCAGGAGCGAGGTTATTTCCATTGGGATGAGTCAGCAGGAAAGTAGGCATGCGGCCAATCTACTTAATTGTAAGCTAGGGGGCTTCCCAATTAAGTATCTTGGTTTACCGATATCCCACCTGAAATTGTCAATTACGGAATGGGAGCCTTTATACGAAAAGGTGGCTAATCGGGTGAGCACGTGGAGAGGGAGGTTCATGTCCTCGGCGGCAAGACTACTAACAAATACTAGTCTCTCCTCCTTGCCCCTCTTCACCATGGCTATGTTTCTCTTAGCGGATGGGGTTCACGCAAACATTGACACGCCTCGTTCCAAGTTCTTTTGGGAAGGAACGGGAACCAAAAAGAAGTACCACTTAGTTAGGTGGGCGGCGGTGTGTAGACCTAAAAAGTTCGGTGGTTTGGGGATCATCAACTCTAAGTTGATGGATGTGGCCCTACTAACAAAGTGGTGGTGGTGTCTGGCCCAAAAAGAGTCGGGGCTCTGGACGGATATCCTTAGGGCTAAATACTTCCCGGATGGAAATTTATTCAAAGCCAAACGCAAAGGTTCGGCGTTCTGGAATGGGATCTAGGCAGTTCAACACGCCTTTGCGGTGGGGGGCCAGTTTGAAGTACATAACGGAATGTCCATGCGGTTCTGGCTTGATAGCTGGATCGACCCCCTGCCGTTGTGGCTGGTTTTCCCCACCCTCTACCATCTAGTGACGGACACTAATGTTTTGGTTGGGGAGGCCGTTAGATCGTCGCCACCAGCCATCTATTTTAAACGCCCCCTGGCAGCTACTGAACTGGGGAGGTGGAATGAGTTGTTGGTGAAAATTGGGCCGGAGCCGCTTAGCTTGGGAGCTGATAAGGTCTCGTGGGGCTTAACAGCCTCTCGAAAATTCTCAGTGAAGTCGTTATATGCCAAGATGGCGGAAGGTAACACCTTGGATATTGCCAGAGGGTTGTGGAAGGCAGGGATTCCACTCAAGATAAAAATCTCCCTGTGGCAAATGTTCAAAAACCGCCTCCCAACGGCGGACAATGTTGCCAAAAGGAACGGCCCTTCCAATGGAACGTGTATCGTGTGTGGGCATCACGAGGATGCGAACCATGTCTTTTTTTAGTGTGCACTAGCTAGATTCGCGTGGAGTGTGGTGAGGGAAGCGTTCCTTCAAAATTGGAGCCCGGCGTCGGGATCCGATTTGCTTCAGATAGTTCAAACCTAGAAAGGAACAAGTGTTCGTTTTGTTTGGAGATGCGTAGTGGCGCTATTATGGGCTTTGTGGACTATTAGGAACAAAATAACGATTGAGAAGAAGTTCCTTGCACACCCCGCTGTTGTTATCTTTAAATGCCATCTCTTCTTACGGATGTGGACACCGTTGGGGAAGCACCGCGATGCTGAGCAGATGTCGAAGGCTATGGAGAAGATTAGAAGCACTTTGACGACCACGCGTCAACCTCCATAGAAGGTCTTTCATTTTGGTGGGGAGAGGTAGTCGAAGGATAGGGGTGTGGACTATGTTGTTTCTTGCTTGTTGTAACCGTGGCTCCTTGATGCCTCTTCGCACTTTCATGTTTGATTACTTTTGGTCTGTGAAACCTAAGAACTATTGTGACGGTGGCCTGGTGGCTTTATTAATTTAAAGCTGCTAGTGTCTTTGTTCAAAAAAAAGACACGTTGATTCGAAGCGAAACCGTCAGCAGCATCTAACATATAAAGCCTGCTAGGGTACCCGCCCATCTGGAGGCCTTCGCGTGCGCACAATGGTCGGCCGTTCGATCAACTCGCTCGATCGTTTTTCACCCTCGATTTTTACTGTTCACTGCTATCTTTTGTTACATCTTTGACTGATTTACTAGGTGACTGCCACTGGCCCCATAAAATTGTTGGTCCACGCGGCAGCGAAGTGCTCGTCGACTCGGTCGGTGACCAATGAAGACGCCCGTGAAAAAACCTAGATCGAGCAGTCAAAGGGATCACGTCCTCCTTGTTCCTTCCACTCCCTCGCCTCCTCCTTCCTCCCCATCCGGCGGCGCCTCCTTCCTCTTTCCCACGGCCTCCCGCATCGCGCCTAGCCTCGCCGGCCGCTTCCCCCAGCCGGTGTCCCTCTCCAGATGCATCCTCCCCGAGATCCGGGTACGGAGAGAGTCATGGTGGCAGGGGCAGATGCATGAGGAGGAGGAGGCCATGGTCATGGTGGCGCGAAGGCGGTCGTGGCTCGCCCCCGCCGCCTCTCTCGTGCCCCCCTTTTCCCTACCCCCTCCCCGGCGTCCTTGCCTCTGCCATGGCCTCCGCCTGATTCCAGATCGGCCGTAGGTCGAGGAGCGGTTGCTGTAGTGAGGGCAGCAGCGTGCAGAGGGGGAGAGGTCAAGGACGGTTGCCAGTTCATGGAGGAGAGATGCAACACAACGGTGAGCTCTTTCTTCCTCCTTTCCTCATCTTCCCATGGTGAACTGAGCTCATACTTCCTTTTTTCTTCTAATTATGCACATAGTGTTTGGGTTGCAGTTGATTCCTACACTGAGTTTCAGTGGTGGCATGGTGTCCATCTCCAGGCCGGTTGCAACCTTCTGCCCCCATCATTCCCTGTATTTTTTTCATAATTTACACACTAAGTTGTAGATTGGTCGGATCTATTGGCATTAGGCAGCACAAGAATAACAATAGTTGTAAGCTTTTTCATGTGCAGGTTCAGGAGCGGCAATGCTCGAGATAGAGTTAGGCCGATCTGAATAAACAG
The DNA here is from genome assembly GCA_963921465.1 of Triticum timopheevii. NCBI lineage: Eukaryota > Viridiplantae > Streptophyta > Magnoliopsida > Poales > Poaceae > Triticum > Triticum timopheevii. The sequence continues at coordinate 452,656,680 of OY997262.1, forward strand.
AGATGAGCAACAGCAGGGTTGGGTGCTCCATTTGTATGCGTTGCATTGGTTAATTTTGTTGTGCTCATGTTTCTGTTTCATGCTATTGTCCACGAGTTCTACTTGCTGCTTATTTCCAATTAAGTATTTAGTTCCATAATGCTCTAGCCAACCTATTTTATTGCAACATTTGTGGTTCTTTTGTGCCAGATTAGGTGTTTGTATTTTTTTCCCAAGTTCTTATGGCATACTTTCTTAAGATTTTTATTTGTGACACTTGCAGAAGTGTGGTTCAACATTAGTTAGTAATGCCCAGTAAGTTACTAAGGTGTTATGTAACTGCAATCCTTGAAAGCAAAGATGAGATATCTATCCAATTCTACATATATGGTTTAAAGTTCATTGCGACAACCTTGCTCATATGTTCCGATTAGTACAGAGCAAGGTTGGTTTAAAGTTCATTCCAAAATTCTTCTCTTTGTTGTATCATTTCTACATATATCCTTTAAAGTTAGAGAAATTTAGATGTGAAATGCCCAGAGTATTATGTCACACTTCTATCAGATTGCCAAGTTGGTAGCCGCTTTTGCGATTATAAATGTTTTTTTTCCACAGCGGCTGCTACTTCAGTGCCCAACTTTGAAGAATGTACATGCATTTGGATGCCAAGATATGTCGATTGGTGCGATTAGAACCCCAGGTATTACTTTGTTAACACATTTCTCACCCCAATTTTTTTTCAGTTTGAGCTTTCTCCCATAACTCGTACGGATTGATGAGAGGTTTGATACAAATATCCATATAATTATGCCTTTCTTCTCTACGCTATGCAGGTGGCTATGTTGTTGATGGGGATTAATTATTGTACTACCCGCAAAAAAATATTGTACTGACATATCTGAGAATTTTAATGATCTATCTGCAACCCGGTAGCTATGCTCACATCAAATTATTATTTTTGTGTGCTTCAACTCATTTAACTGCATGTTAATTTGCTCATAAACTTCCTGATGCAGCTACAAATTTCTTTGTAAAACTTATTGATTATTCTGAAATCTTATTCCTAGGTGTTAAGCTCCAGGCTGAGTGCAGGTTTCTTTTTGCCAAAAACAAAACACGTAATGCTACAGCCTTAGCAGCGTATTGTCCATTCAAATATCTAGAATTGGCATGCATATGTTGCTTGTTTTTGCATACATTTTTAGTTTTGTGTCTCTTTGGTATGAATTAGCAGAATATTTTTTTCATGGTGTGAAGTATTAGTGACGTTTACTATTTTGGATGTTGAGATGCCAGTTTGGCTTCCCTTTTTTGTTTTAGAGATGAGTTTGGCTTCTTTTTTAGGATGTATTACGGTACCTGCCATTCTCTGATCCATATTCTAGATGCTTCCATTCCTACAACATTCTCAAGCTATATTGCAAAGTTTGTTGCTTATATAGTTATTACTATTGGTCTATATGGTGTCGGCTGGACGTGTGCCACCTGAAAGATCTCATTGTTTGTAACCAGGCAATACAAACATTCCATTACTACCAGACATGTCTTTCTTTGGTAAATTTCATTCTTTTTTTGCTGCATTGTACCTTCCATAGATTTGTTTCCAGTGGTCCTAAACCTTTCATTTTTTTTCGATCTCTGTTCTTACATTTATATTCTATTCATCTCTGGTTCTAATATGTCATAGGTTTGATTGAATATTGTTTCCTTTATGTTGGAACGATGGTCCAGGGTAGTGTCTACAAGGGGGTGCTCTGTGCTCTTGGCGTTATTTGTTAGTCTTTTCTGTATATAGTCTTATAGTTATGTTCTTTAGAATATCATCCAAATCATGACTGCTATGACCCAAACTATAAGAGCTAAAAAAAACTGCTGCTCAATGCGATTTTAGATTTATTTGAACAAAAGACTACTAGGTGATCTTCCAGATGTATTTGGCAAGTAGCGGCTCTGAAATTGCTGGCTATAGCATCGCATATCTTTTTTCTTGATTGTCACAACAACAAGTTTTCATGTATCTGAATGGTGATCTCGCCATTCACCAAAGAGGGATAAAAGTTTGGTATCCACTGGCATTTTTTTTGTTCATCAATCTTGCCGAAATATCAAACATGTGCTTACTTGATTACGAGGATGACTTTCTTATGTGCTTGATAGATAGAATGCCTTAATAGATAGCATGCCTCTGATTTTCTTATTTGAGCGTGTTTTTATACAGAGAATTTGATTTGCATGTTTTCCACTTCTTTAGGAACATGAGGAGCGAGCTCTGTTGTTGTCAGTGGCTACATCATTTCGACCAGTGATATGTTTAATCTTTGCGATGTGGACCAATGGCATGATCTGTACCTAAGGTTGGAGTTGCTGAATTAGGTAAGAAAAAAATGAGAACCATTTGCTTGTTTTTCACTTCTTTAGGGATATGAGGAGAGAGTCTTACAGCTCTATTGTTAATCAGCTACTTCCATTTTTGGATGATTAATTATTTGCATGAAGGTTCAGAGAATGGCCTCTATTGCCTTACAGTCCAACTGGTAAACAGAACAGTGCCTTACATGAGCATTGATGGTGATCTTATATACTTATACGTATATGTTTCTTTATTGCAGAACACGTGAGAAATTACTGATGCGCATGGATGAGCTTTCCCACGACGAAGCAAAATTGCAGGTGATTTTCTCTACTTTCTAATATTATCCATATATCACAGGGGAATGATGGGTAGTTTTAAAAGGGATTAGTGGTTCGTCGCACTTTTTCTAGCTTCTTTTGGCCTCCAAATGATATACAAGGCAGTCAAGTTCCATCCTCTAATTTCTTGTGATTTTTATAGGACCTATTAGGATGCATACATGAAGGAGTGCATCTACTGGCCCAGCTGAAAATCGATCTCTATTTGGTTTATGCATTCTATTTTTGCTCTAGGTTTTGTCTGCCGCTCGTCCTTGGTATGCTCATCCATCTTGCCTGCTTTGCTTGCCTCCTTCTCCTCTCCAATTCAGGTAGATGGATTGTTCTTTTATTTTTCTGTGGAACGACTCTTATTTTACTTGTCTGTGCTCTGTATCATAGCATGCTGGTGCACTGACCACTTTATCTCCATTTATTGAGCAGGTTCTGCGATCTCTTGTGTTGCTGCGTCCCGATCTCCAGCTTTGTTGCATCTCTGTTCTGCTCCTCGAGGTTTGCTTGTTTTCTGTCTAGCTAAAATGCATATTTCCGTTCCTGCACGTGTTGTCATGGTGTTTAAATTGGATTTGGTGGTGGAAGGGGGGGGTCTGGAACTAAAACGAAACTTAGTTTGCTGTTATCATATATCCCGGGTCGTGTGTATGTATCTCGTTGGATAAAGGAAGATTGAGTGAATGTAGGTGTGGCTTCATGAGCGCCGGTCGAGGTTCTTAGCGAGTTCTTTGTAGGCATAATTTTCTTCTATTCAACAATGCATTTTAGATAGTGAAACTGGTCCTAATTATTCCATGCTGGAGTTAAAATTGTGCATCTTGTTATGTATTTTGGGAAGAGCAGCAGTTCATAATTTTCTCTATAATATTCATGTCATTCAGTCAAGATAGCGTGCTGTTTATTTTTCTTTCTTCAGGTAGGAAATACATGTTGATTTCTTGACCACCTCAAGTGATCCAGTGATCCAATGTTAGATGAAGTGTTTTAATATTTTTTGCTCATGCTTATTCCCGGAAACACAGCTCAATGGAATAAGCTCTGTAACTTTTATTTAGCATATCATACATACAAGTATACTGATATTATATTAGGACTTAATGACGGATAACATAACACTTATTTTTAACTGCATACATAGCATGGTCTTGTCATATCTTCTTATGTTGTACTATCTATTATTCATGTACATACTCTGTGTGGTATTCACATGGTTGTGTCCCCATTGACATCCTTGTTGTAGGTGCTCAACAGGAGAAGCACCTAGGAGAAGCAGGAGCAGCGGAGCGTTCGCCTCGTTGCAGGTCGACTTCAGGTCCCTTCTCTTCTTACTGATTTATTCCTCCCCTTCTCTTCCAGTCCCCTACTCACAGAGCTTCTCATTTTATTTTTGTAGATTTGGTTTATCTATGTCTGCAGGTTGTTTGATAAAAATCCAAAAAGGCTGACATGGTAGAATTAGTCTATGTAAATCGTGTGATTTTATTTTTCTATAATTTAGTTCCAGTCAAAGATAACAAGTTAGTAGTCCCATTAATTTTTTGCAATTTAGGTACTGAAGGAGATCAGAATGCTTTTATTTCTATTTACATCATGGGCTTTATTATAGAACAACCACAGTGGAGAAAATTATCTCATTTTTATTAATATCTTTTATTGTTTGTGTTTAGTGAATAAAACTGCAGTAGATTCCCACCTCTTATTATGGATGCACAAGTGCTTCACAATGTTTCGTTGCTGACATCTTTGCCATGTCTGTCTAGGTTAAATGTCAGTGCTTCACAATGCGCTTTATACTTTGCACGATCTAACAATGCATGCCAGACTTCTGATAATTATACAATAGTATGCAGCGATGCTACTAAGACATGCTGAATGCGGAGTTTTATTTTATCTATGTTAGTACCCATGCGAATATTGAATTGTTTTACTTTGATGGTTTAGCACATGTCATAATATAGTCGGTAGTTAGGAGAAGGCATTAATCTTTTTGTTTCTTAGGCAAATAGTTCTCATGTTATAGGGTGCGTGGACAGACAGATGCTAGGGGCATTGTTTCACACAACACCTACACCAATGACCACTGGACAAGTGAAGCAAAGGGACTTGTGAACAACATGAAAAACTTTCAGCCATCTTTTGATTACATGGAAATATGCCTTTGATGCATCCGTGTTATTATTTACTGACTGACTGTGTTTAGCAACTTCAGTGTGTCGATCAAAATTACTACTCCCTCCATCCGAAAAAGCTTGTCCCACGAATGATTGTATGTAGCATCAAGTTAGTGGTAGATACATCCATTTGAGGAACAAGCTTTTTCGGATGGAGGGAGTATATGATGTAATTGACCAATATCACTAAGAAGTGCTCCTGGACACAAAATGCTCTCTATTATCATGTCTTGAATTTTCTAATTGCAAACTCAAACATTTGCATTTTGTTCTTCATTTCAGTTGGGCTTTTGTGTCAATTTTATCAGTTTCATACATTACAAATGAGAAAAAAAAAATATTTTTATACAGATCCACGACACTTCGCAAAAGAGTGTATAACAACATCGTTTGCTACCAAAAAAAGCAAAGTAATCTCTTTTTAGTTCTTGCTTCAAATTTGCTCGCGCGCCAAATGGCGCGACAGGTCATCTAGTGAATATTAAAGCATCAAAGGACCCAAAGATTCTGATAGAAATAATATCAAAGGATCCAACAGCCAAGGTGTCGACTTTATCAAACCCATTCTATGCCATTCCCCGTCGGTGGAGTACCTCGCCAGTCGCCACACAGTTGATGTGCTTCCTTGGAGCTTCGTTTTGTTCACTTCTCGGTCAACAATGGTGGTGCGATTTCTGCTGTGGAAAGATAGTTGCATCAGGTCAGGTCAGGCGTACTGAAGAAGGTAGACTTGATTTTTGCGGTGATGCGCAGGAACTTGCTGTGGGAAGATAGTACTTCTGGTCAGGTGAGGCGTGCTGGAGACGGTAGACTTGGCTTTATCCGGCCCATGCTGCATACATGCATGCATGCACGTAGGATTCAGGCCTCGTACCGTCGTACGTGCCGACGTACATGTCACAATAAAGCTTGAAATTTCTTGGGCACCTTCAGTGTACCGCCCATGCACGTGGAAATTTTCCGTCAAGATGTCTAAATAGCCGACTCGTGTCTAGTGATGGCGTCACCGTGGATGGAAAAGAGCCGTGAAATGTTGACCCATGACCATGCAGTCCAATCTTGAAGCCCACCACGCCGAGGCTGTGATCCTATAAATTTCAGTTGAGCTCGGATTGATCTGTCACAACTCACAACTTGCAAACACACGAAGCGAAATTCCTTAGGTGACACTAGATCTAGTGGAAGGAAGGATCGCTCAGACCCCAGAGCCCAGAGGAGAGCGCAAATGGAGGACGCCTACATCACGGCCTGCCTCGCCGTAGCGCTCGTGTCGCTGCTCATCGTGATTGCGGGCCGCCGGCACTGGGGGCCGCGTGGCGACGGCCTGCGCATGGCGCCCGGGCCGTGGCAGCTGCCGGTGATCGGCAGCCTGCACCACCTCGTCCTGGCCGGGCAGCTCCCTCACCGCGCGATGCGCGACCTGGCGCGACGCTACGGGCCGGCCGTGATGCTCCAGCTCGGCCAGGTTCCCACGCTGGTGGTGTCCTCTCGGGAGGGGGCGCGCGAGGTGATGAAGAACCACGACACCATGTTCGCCACGCGGCCGCTGAGTACCACCATGCGCGTGCTCTCCTACGGCGGCCAGGACATCGTGTTCGCGCCGTACGGGGAGTACTGGCGCCAGCTCCGGAAGATCGCCGTGTCCGAGCTCTTCACCGCGCGCCGCGTCCTCTCGTTCCGCGCCATCCGCGAGGAGGAGGTCGCCACAGCTCTCCGCGTCGTCGGCGAGGCTGCGGCGGCGGCGCGCCCCGTGGAGATGCGCGGTGTGCTGTCCACCCTCGTGACGGACAGCACGGCGCGTGCCGTCATAGGCGACCGGTGCAAGGAGCGCGACGCGTTCCTCCGGGAGCTCGATCGCATCGTGCAGCTCGCGTCGGGGTTCAACCTGGCCGACATGTGGCCATCCTCCCGGATCGCCGCCTGGTTCAGTGGAGCCGAGGAGTGCCGCCACACCCTGTACACCATGCTCGACGGCATCGTTGAGGAGCACCTGGAGAGGATGGACGGCGGCGGAGGCCACGCCGAGGACCTGCTCGACGTGCTGCTCAAGATCCAGAAGGAGGGTGGGCTCAAGTTTCCCATCCACATGGACGCCGTCAAAGCCATCATCTTGGTAAGTATTCTCTTCACATTTATTATTGAAATTATACACGCAATGCATAAAAACATCTCCGTAAGCTAACAATGCTTGCTAAGTTCAAGTGAACAGAGTTATCGTAAAACGCATGTTATCTCATGCGGGTCATTATTCATCTAAAATTCTCATGTTTTATGGACAGGACGTATTCTCCGCGGGCAGTGAAACAACAACTACGACAATTGAGTGGGCCTTATCAGAGCTGATCAACAACCCGATGGCCATGCAGAAGGCGACAGCTGAGGTGCGACAAGCCTTCCATGGTAGTGGAACCGTGGCCGAGCACGCCCTAAGCGAGCTCCCATACCTACGCTTGGTCATCCGAGAGACGCTGCGGCTGCACCCGCCCCTGCCGTTGTTGTTCCGCGAGTGTCAGGAACCCTGTCAGGTGCAGGGATACGACGTGCAGCGGGGCACGCAGGTGTTGGTCAATGCCTGGGCGCTAGGCCGCGATGAGCGCTATTGGCCCGACGCGCCAGAGGAGTTCCGGCCGGAACGGTTTGAGGAAGAAGCAGCAAAGGCAGACTTTGGGGGTGGTGACTTTACGTTCTTGCCGTTTGGCGCCGGCCGCAGGATGTGCCCTGGGATGGCGTTCGGCCTCGCCGGTGTCGAGCTCCCGCTTGCAAGCATGATCTTCCACTTTGACTGGAAGCCACCAGGGCCAGGCTCGGCGGAGCTCGACATGACAGAGACGTTCGGCCTCACCGCACGGCGGACGGACCAGCTCCCGTTGTGCCCTGTCCTCCGCGTACCTATCAATATATAAACTATATAAGAAATGGATGTATACTGTAAAACTATAATTGTACCCACGCAGAAAATAAATTGCAAAGTTCTTGCATAACATCATTAGTATTATGCAATAACTAGCATAGTGGGCCTAGATCAATATGTGATTCCTAAATATATTGTAAACCTATTTGACATAATACTATAGTTGGATGTTTTATTTCATTTTTTTTTTTTGCAATTTAGAGAGCTTCTATTCAAACAAAGGCATTCCTCGTACGGTCAGCTAGCAAGCTGGTGACGAGAAAGTTCGGGGTTTCATCGAGCCTGCTCTCCGTCACATTCAATGTGCAGGCGCATCTAGCACAAAGATGAACCAGAATATTAGCTGACCCATATTTGGCCTGGATATGGGGTGCCTCCAGACGTTTGAGGGCCGTTTGAGGGGACCGTTTGGATCGAAAAAAATGACCGGGCACTGACCTGGCGGTCCGCAACGGTTTTGAGAGGTCCGATAGCAGATGCTCTCAGCATGCTAGAATTCGGCCACCGCTTGGTCACGGTCGCTCTCCAGAGCACGACAGCTGCGTTGATAAAGCTTGAGATTTCATGGGCAGGCATGCACCTCCAGTTTACGAGCACACACGTGCCGCTAGGGATGCAAGCGGTGCAATGTTCAGTCGGCTACAGTCTGTTGCATCCGTCCACATCTGTATGACATAAAAAAGCTGCTAGAACTTATTTCAGTTGCGGCGCCCATACACAATTTTGTTCTGAATTTCAGGGGGTTGACAACGGATTGATCTTACAAACACACGAAGCGAGACACTGGAACATATAATGGAAGGAAGCATCGCTCAGGCCCCAGAGCACAAATAATGGTGGCCGCCTACGTCGTCATCTACTTCGGCGTAGCCCTCCTGTCGCTGCTCATCGTTCTTGCGGGCCGCAGGAGCTGGGGGGCGCGGGGTGATGGTGGCCACGGCCTGCGCCTCCCGCCGGGGCCGTGGCAGCTGCCGGTGATCGGGAGCCTGCACCACCTCGTTCTCGCCGGGCAGCTCCCACACCGCGCGATGCGCGACTTGGCGCGGCGCCACGGGCCGGCCATGCTGCTCCGGCTCGGCGAGGTGCCCACGGTGGTGGTGTCATCCCGCGAGGGGGCGCGCGAGGTGATGAAGACCCACGACAAGGCGTTCGCGATGCGGCCCGTGAGCGCCACCATGCGCGTGCTCACCAGCGGCGGCCGGGACATCGTCTTCGCGCCCTACGGGGACTACTGGCGCCAGCTCCGGAAGATCGCCGTCGTGGAGCTCTTCACCGCGCGCCGCGTCCGCTCCTTCCGCGCCATCCGCGAGGAGGAGGTCGCCGCAGCGCTCCGCGGCGTGGGCGAGGCCGCGGCGGCCGCACGCCCCGTGGAGATGCGCGCGCTGCTGGCCGCGCTCGTGGCGGACAGCACGGTGCGCGCCGTGATTGGCGACCGGTGCAGGCAGCGCGACGCGCTCCTCCGGGAGCTCGACCGCTCCATGCAGCTCGCGGCGGGGTTCAACCCGGCTGACCTGTGGCCCTCGTGGCGGCTCGCCGCGCGGCTCAGTGGCGCCGAGGAGTGCCACGACACCGTGCACGGCATCCTCGACGGCATCATCAAGGAGCACCTGGAGAGGATGGACGGCGGCGAGGACCTGCTTGACGTGCTGCTGAGGATCCGGAAGGAAGGTGGCCTCCAGTTTCCGCTCGACATGGACGCCATCAAATCTGTCATCATGGTAAGTACTTCTCTCTTTGGCTCTTTGCATCGTGGTCATGTGATGTTCTTGTTTTCTTCTGGACGAACTATCTATTTCAAAGTGGTTCAATAGCAGTGATTTTTCGGTCCAAATATGGATCGTACAAGAAATTAATTAACCGTGCACAGTTTTAGGTTTCTAGAATGAGATACATATTTTTCTCGCGCGGATTGTTAACCTAACAAATCTCATGTTTTGCGGACAGGACATATTAGGCGCAGGGAGTGAAACAGCAGCTACGACGCTGGAATGGGCCATAGCAGAGCTGGTGAAAAACCCGAGGGCCATGCACAAGGCGACAGCGGAGGTGCGGCGAGCCTTCCATGCCCGCGGCACCGTGGCCGAGCAAGACCTAAGAGAGCTCACATACCTACGACTGGTCATTTGGGAAACGTTGCGGCTGCACCCGCCCCTACCCCTCCTGTTCCGCGAGTGCCAGGAACCATGCCAGGTGCTGGGGTACGACGTGCCGCAGGGCACCCAGGTGCTGGTCAATGCCTGGGCACTGGGCCGAGACGAGCGCTACTGGCCCGACGCGCCTGAGGAGTTCTGGCCGGAGCGCTTCGAGGGAGAAGCGGCGGTGGACTTTGGGGGCGCCGGCTTCGCGTTCCTGCCGTTTGGCGCTGGCCGCAGGATGTGCCCTGGGATGACGTTCGGCCTCGCCAACGTAGAGCTTCCGCTCGCAAGCTTGCTCTTCCACTTTGATTGGCAGCGGCCAGGACCAGAGTCGACGAAGCTCAACATGACCGAGGCATTCGGCCTCACCGCGAGGCGGAAGGACCAACTCCTGTTGCAACCTGTCCTTCGGGTACCTCTTCTCGGAGTCTTGTCGATATAAATTGTAAGATTGGATGTACATTGTAAAAATTATAATTATTCCCACGCCAGAAATAAACTGCAAAATTCTATTGTTGCAAGTTCTTAAGTAGTTACCTATCCTCGTTTCAACAAGCTACTGTGTGTAGCGTTCAAGAGATTATCAAGGGAAAAATTCCAGTGTGCGACTCACTACCCAAACCCGGGCTCGTACAAAGGCATCACCGCCCATGGCCGAGACCGGTGCCCGGATGGGTGGCGTTGTCCATTGACGGGTTTTTCATGCAAGATACTGGGTATGATTCTCAGTTGTTTTCTCAACATGCCAGTACTTATTTCACTGCAAAGATGCCCTTGATGTTAAAGATTAGTGCCACTCTTGAAGGACTGTCACTAAGCATGCAAGGTCGGAGTTGCCTATCATCATTCATCCCGATAGCTCGACTGTCATTGCTGCCTTGACAACTGGCTCATTGGATCGGTCAGCGTATGGCATTTGATTATAGAGATTAAAAAAAAATGCTAGCTCTCTGTCTGTTTATTCCGTTAAAAATAGACCATATTCAAAATAGAATTGCTCGTAGTCTAGCTAAATATTGATTGTTCTGAAGGTTGCATCGCATGTTGGTTGCACTGAGTTTCAGACGGCGCTTCAGAGTTTGTATTAGCAGATTGTAGCACAATTTATAAGGAACGAATAAAACTCATGTTTTACCCAGCAAAAAAAACTTATTAACTAACACAACAAACCAATGCTTGTAAACGTGGAAGCAGTAGTGCATACTACATATACGACAATGACCTGCACAGATATGTATGACATGTGGTCGCCAACTGACATGGAACTCAACATACTAAACAGTACTCCCTCCGCCCCAAATTACTTGTCTAGACATGGATGTATCGAACACTAAAAGAGAGTATGTCTGTTATATTATCATGCATGTATCATGAATTGAAATCTCGTGTTCATCATCCGATTGATTATGCGCGCGTTGTTAGGAAGATTGCAAATGAGATGGATATAACACTGGTAGATCTGGAAGGGCTCTTACCTTCTGCGGTTATAATGGTTGTCTCCGTGACAGCAGCGACAACCAGTGGGAGGCCTCTGTCTGAGGAGAATTTGGTAAAAACCATTGAAGCATGTGACAGAGCACTTAATCTTGACGCTGCAAAGAAGAAGGTGCTTGATTTTATAGAGGGTAGAATGGGTTACATCACACCAAACCTTTCTGCCATTGCTGGCAGTGCTGTTGCTGCAGAAACTAGTGGGAATTGCTGGTGGTTTGGGAGCACTTGCAAACATGCCTGCTTGCAATGTTCAGTTACTTGGAGCAAATAAGAAGAAAAACCTTGCTGCATATTCTGCTGCCACATCTCAGTTTCGTGTTGGGTATCTTGAACAAACCAAACTATTTCAGAGCACCCCTCCAGCCCTGAGGACCCGCGCTTGCAGCCTTATAGCTGCAAAGTCAATTCTGGCAGCAAGAATTGATTCAAATAGAGGTGACCCAACTGGAAAAGCTGGTCGCAACTTGTTAGAAGTAATTCATAAAAAGATTGAGAAGTGGCAAGAACCACCTCCTGTTTTCATTCCTTTACTTTATAGTGCTTAGAAGTTGAGATTTGTAATAATCTAGCCAAAACACAAATCATCAAAAGGCATAAACTTGAGTCAATAAAAGACATGAAATATCAGACACAAAATGAGAGTTTCAAAGATGCACACAAAAATAAAAGGTTAAATATGATGTGGCTTACTCAGTACCGAGGGTCGATAACTGTTTACGGTAATAGCTGCATGTACCGAGAGCCCTCTCGGTACAAGTCGTAACCCTAGGTCTAGGGGTCTTCACCGTTTGTAGCCGTGCTCGGTAAGAAATTTTCTCTCTATTGCAAGTATCTCTTTTTCTTTCCTGGCCTAATTGATTTACTTGTCACTAACGAACAAATTAGCCAAGGATAACTTCATCCTAAATACGCTATAATTTTGTGCCTTGGGCACCATGGTAAAAATAATATACCTTATATAGAGGAACGTAGGTAGTAGTGCTTAGAAGTTGAGATTTGAAAAAATCTAACACAAAACACAAGTCATGGCAGTTTGAAACTTTAGCCATTAAAAGATACAAAATATTAGAAAAAAACATAGAGGGCAAAAGAAAACACACACAAAAAAGGAAAATAGGATGATGTGGCATATACTTTGTTGAGCGTCGAGAAACGACTCTCGGTAATATTGGAAGTAACTGGCGGAGCCGTCTGGTGCGAACGGACATGCCGTGTAGCTCCTATTTGCCGTGCGCGGCTCTCGGTATCTGCGCCGATTGCCGTTCGGTGCTTGTTCGCCGTGAGCCAGTGACGGCAAAGTAAGCAATTGCCGTGAGGCCAGGTTTGCCGAGTGCGTCTCTCGGTGTTGTTTAGTTTGCCGAGTGCCCATGTTTTGGCTCTCGGCGAAGACGCCGACACCCGGCGTATACGAAAATTTCAGTAGTGGTTCTAGCAAATAAACATAGCAGCACAAATTCCCAAAGTCTGGTTGTAGCAAAGTAACTAGCCGGTTCCAGCAAAAATTTATGCTGGTTCCAGCAAAAACCACATCGCCGGTGAGGCGCGCTACAGTTCCAACTCCAGTGGGCACGTCGTCTTGCCGGTTGCAGCAACCGCAGACGCCAGTTCCAGCAAAAGTCCTGGCCGGTCGTAGCAAAACAATGATGCCGATTTCCGGCAAAAACAAAGCGACTAGCTAGTGAAAAAGCTACATCCGTCAATCCAAAAAGCTACAACCGACGTCGCGGCAGAAAAGCAACAGGCCATCGCGGGCGTCTCTCCCCGGCTGCACAACCACCGCATCAAGCAGCACACGTCCCTGTTGCGGGCGTCCTCCCTGCAGGACCTTGATGCTGCGGCGAGGTGGGGGGGGGGAGGTGGGGAGGGAGAAAGAGGATAGGCTGCCCGAGCAGTTAATTAGATTCATGGCACGGCGGCCGGCTTGCCGCCGCAAATGGCAAGGGGCAGCGGGGGGAGAGGAAGGTGGAAGACGCAGTCATGTGTGGTTGGGCGTTGAAGATGATGGGAGAGATGGGGATAAAATCGCTGAGCGGTGCTTGGTCCGACATAGGCACGTGGGGCACAACCGACTGATCGACCTGCTGCATACGATGTGGGCAATCAAACGAGCAGCGTGCGACCGGCCGAGCGTTCGGCCGGCGCCCCGGCCCCAAACGTTTCCCTTCTTTCGTAGGGTTTTCGGAGACATGCTCCTTTTTTTTCCAGCAAATTGGGAGATAAACTGGTTGTACACTAATTTTTCTTTTCTTTTTGAAGCTCCGTGTCGTGGGTCCTCATGATCTCGCGCGCCCCCTCCCGGGAGGACGCCACCACCCAGGACCGGCCCACATATATACGGGGCCCTGGGGTGAGACAGCAACAAGGGGCCCTTGTTGACTCGAAAGTTCAAAATATTTTCTAAAATAAAGTAAATATCTAGCACATAGCATAGACTTTAAAACTGACAGTACAGTTTATTTATCAATCAAGGGAACTGCACAATGATAGTAATGAAACAATGTAATTCCACATAAACTCGCTTTCCTAAGTATGAACAATGGAGACTTCATTTTGTTCTGCAAAACAAATAACCCTGTTGAACTGGTTGCTACTTAAAAAATTTGTGTTACCATTAGAAAAGAAGTTGGCACTTGTACGTAGATTTGTTTCTGGATCCTACATTCCTACCCAATCCGCCATGTTCTTCACGCCAAAAAATTTCACCCGGATAATAACTTAGTTCTTCCAAATTTATTGGTGTGGGATTTGAAAAGCTTGTAACAAAAGTAGTACACTTTGTTAACATGTTTATATTAAGCCAACCATTTCCTGTCATGCACCTCTCCATTGCTCAACTTTCTGGAACAATAAGTTTGTGAAAAATGTCTAGTATTACTAACTTGAGGGAACGCAATATCATTACTTCTTACAGACCCTTCTCAACTAAAATATCCCTAGCCTATCATTCAGATTGTCCCAGTTTCGTGGATCAAAAATGTCAACAGTAAATGGTTGTTGTCATCCACACTCGCTTGTCTCTGAATTTGGTGAATAATTAAATTAGGTTCTCATGCTGGCTGGGTTATCACCCTCGTTCATCATACCATGATTACAAAATATGTATTCACATTCTGCTGCTCTTCAACAAGTACTATGGCCAGTTCTAGGGGGTCTCTAGAAGAACTACTAGTTCTGAAAATTTTGTCATTTGATCCTTTTTGGTATTCTACCAGTTCATCTTTCTGCCCTTTTCTGTTCCTTCTAGTACTACCAGATGATTATTTTCTAGATCATATGTCACTAAACAAGAATAAGTAGTATACAATGACTAATATAGGGAAAAAGAGCACCTGGATATGGATGTAGGTGGCCAGATCCACAGGTTACAGAATATGGATGTATGTGTCTTGATCCATAGGTTGCAGTAGTCAGCGTGAACAAGAAGACGACACCACGAACTGAATAATTTCTCCCATTCTCCTGTTCTCTTAATCTCCTGACTCTCTCACGCTTAGATCCAATGAAAGCAGCAGAACACCTATGCAGGTAGATGTGGACTTGTCAGAGCCAGAGTAATAGAGGAGGAACATGATTACGGAAACGAGCAGAATGTTGATAAAGGAAGGAGCACCGATTGGGGAATGGATTTTCGCCTTTAGTCTCCATTAATGGCCGGCGGCGTCCTTGGAATCGGAAACGCACGGGAGTGATGGCGCTGGGATTCTGGATTTTGGGAAGTGGAGGAGCCGAGGAGAAGAAAAGAGGAGAAAGATTAATGATGGTTTTGCCTCACGGCTGAATGGGCCCTCTGTTTTCTCCCTATACTTCTTGGGCTTGTTAGGTACTTATAGAAGGAATGCTACCTGGGTTGGGGCCCCTGTCTTCCGGGGGCCCAGGGCGAGCGCCCCGTTTGCCCGGCCTATGGGCCGGGCCACCACCGTGGGCACCTCGCCGAGCCGGAGCAGCATGGCCGGCCCGTGGCGCCGCGCCAGGTCACGCATTGCGCGGTGAGGGAGCTGCCCAGCGAGAACGAGGTGGTGCAGGCTGCCGATCAGCGGCAGCTGCCACGCCCCGGCGGCAGGCGCAGGCCGAACGTGGCCACCATCACGCAGCGCCCCCCAGCGCCTGCGGCCCGCAAGCACGACGAGCAGCGACAAGAGAGCTACGCCGAGGTAGACGACGTAGGGGTCCTACATTTACGCTATGGGGCCTGAGCAATGCTTCCTTCCATTATTATATGTAGTGTTGCGTAAGGAATTTCGCTTCGTGTGTTCGAGTGTTTGTAAGATCAATCTGATCTGAACTGAAATTAAGAACAAAATTGTGTATGGCCGCCGCAACCGCCCGCCTACACATGTTCCCTTGGCCAAATTCTTATATGTCATAGATGTGGACGCATGCAGTTCTCAAAAAAGAACGAAAGATGTGGACAAACGATAACGAATCAAGCTTACGACACCTTCGACCATGTAACTAGAATGGTGTATGAGATTTTGGTTGCAGCTTAGCATCATGTTCATCCGATCCTCTGTATGTTTCCACACAGCCAATCGTGTCATACTGTGTCGATCGATGATTTGATCTTGCAGGTTAAGATAGACCTTCAGCTGGTTAGGTAGGAGTTGTCCAACCTCATCATCAGGATGAATTTCACCAAGAGCAACGAGTGGGCATGTGCTCTCTCTTCAACTAGCCCCTTTCCATCAGATATCAGGCACCACCTAAACTTTACACTAGTTCTGAACTTTTCATGGATAATCAATGAATACATAGTATAGACGCTCAAGAAACAGATTCCTTTGAGACCAAGATTTTGAAGGCTGGGAAAGGAGAGGCTGATCTTAAGGATGAAGAGGAGGAGTTGAGGAGATGCATTAGGTTAAAGGGAAAGGAAGATCACAATATTACAGAGCTGGCGAAGGAAAGGGCAGCAAAGAAGGATAATTATGGTAAGTTGGATGGTATTAGGAGTTTTCCAAATTCTGACAGTTTCTTTCGAAAAGTTGCTGAAGGGGTTGGTGTTAAAATAGGAAATAATCCTGATATGATTAAACATAATATAGAATTGATAAAAAAAGTGGAACAAGCTAGAATTGATTTGTGGTTGTCTGACTTTAATAAAGAACAAAAACAGGCTGTTTTGCCTGAGGGTGATGAGATCATTGATACTGGGGAATATACCCTGGAAGATCTTTTAGACCAGGGAGGGGATGGAGATGATGGGAGAGAAGATGATGATTGGGAAATAGTCAAAGAGCTTTTTTCATCAATAAAAGGGAGGGGAAAAAATAAAACAACCAGAGGTTCTGGGGTTAAAACTGCCTGTACTGTAAAAAATTTAGAATCTTCTATTAAAAAAAGAAAAAGAAGAAATGAGAGGTATTTTCTGGAATATGAGAGGCTTTGGGGGGATATTAAAAAGAGATTCCTTAGAGAAATGATTATGGACATGAAAGTAGACTTTCTGGGATTACAAGAGACCATGAGGCAAGAAAATTATAGAAATGAATTACAGCAAATATGTGTTGGTAGAGATTTCCATTGGCACTTCACCCCAGCTAGGGGGAGATCTGGTGGATTGCTTTTAGGATTCAATTATACTACTCTTGATGTAATCTCACAAGATGAAGGGGATTATCATATTGAAATGATAGTTCAGGATCAAAAAACTAGGTTTATTTGGGACTTAGTGGTGATCTATGGAGATGCTCAACCAGAGAGGAAAGCTAAATTTTTAGCTGAGCTCTCTAGAACTTTTCAGACCAGTGTCAATCCCATTTTAATTGGAGGAGACTTTAATATTATTAGTAAAGCCAGTGAAAAAAATAAACCTGGCACTCCTGGACATTAGAGCTTCTTGTTTAATGCTATTCTGGAACAAGCTGGAGTTAGAGAGCTTGAAATGAATGGCAGAAAATTTACATGGGGGAACAACATACCTATTCCTACCTTTGAAAAGCTAGATAGGATTTTGTGTAGCACAGAATGGGAAGAGGTATACCCCTTGACCCAAATTATAGCTTTAACTA
Source organism: Triticum timopheevii (assembly GCA_963921465.1). NCBI lineage: Eukaryota > Viridiplantae > Streptophyta > Magnoliopsida > Poales > Poaceae > Triticum > Triticum timopheevii. The sequence goes on from OY997262.1 coordinate 452,674,063, forward strand.
GAGAAAAGTCTGACCATACCCATCCAAAAATCTGACCCTCTTTTCAGATTTGAAAATGCTTGGTTCTTGAGGGAGGGGATTGATAAGATTGTTCATGATGTTTGGAATGATAGTAGCATCACTGGGGATAGTGTGGACAGACTTTTGGGAAAATTTAGACTGCTTAGACCCAAATTGAAAGGGTGGAATAGAAATATGAATGATTGGTATGTTGAACTGAAGAAAGACATTTTACTCAAACTGGATAATATTGATAAACATTGTGAGCTCAATGGGCTCACTGCTGCTGACAGAAAAGAACAAAAAGAACTCAGAGCACAGTTAGATAGACTCTTGCAACAAGAGGAAGCTAAATGAAAACAAAGAGCTAAGGTGGATGAATTACTAGAAGGAGATAGTAACACAAAATTCTTCCATGCCAAGGAAAATGGGAGATTAAGGAGGAACATGATCAATAAGCTTGAGCAAGATGAGGGGGTTATTGAAGGCGAAAAAAATCTGGTGGAATACATCACAAATTTTTACAAAACCCTGTTTGGTCATCCTAATAACTCTACTATTTCTTTAAATATTGAAAATCCACAGGTGATCCAAGATCAGTACAGAGCCATGCTGGTTGAGGAATTCTCAGTAGAAGAAATTAAGAATGTGGTCTTTAAAATGGCCCATAACAAATCTCCTGGCCTTGATGGGTTTATAGCTGAATTTTATCAACACTATTAGGATTTGGTTAAGCATGATCTCAAAGCTTTGCTAGATGATTTTGCTAACAAAAAAATTGATATTAGTAGATTGAATTATGGTATTATCACTTTGGTGCCAAAAAGCAAAGATGCTAATAGAATACAAAACTTTAGACCTATCTGTTTGCTGAATGTTTGTTTCAAAATTATTACAAAAGTCCTGATGAAAAGGCTATACCTGGTGTCAGCTAATGACATCTCCCCTGTACAGACTGCCTTTATCAAAGGCAGATACATAATGGAGGGAGTTTTGATTCTACATGAAGCCTTGGATAGTATAAAAAAGAAAGAAACAAGGTGCTTTGCTATTGAAGATAGATTTTGAGAAAGCACATGATAAGATTAAATGGTCTTTTCTTTTCCAAATGCTCAAGATTAAAGGCTTCCCAGATAAATGGATAGATTGGGTAGTGGAAACCATTAGAGGTGGGAAGGTGTGTGTGAAAGTTTATGAAAATTTAGGGAAATACTTTCCTACTCATAAAGGGCTGAGACAGGGGAACTCTTTGTCACCCCTTAATTTTGACCTGGCAGCTGATGCTTTGGCCATCATGCTGGATAATGCAAGAAAAAATGGGTTAGTTAAAGGTGTTCTGGAGGAATATGTTGTGGATGGGATTAACATGCTTCAGTATGCAGATGATACCATTTTCCTTCTACAAGATGACATAGACAGTGCTCAAAATCTCAAATATATACTATGCCTCTTTGAGCAAATGTCTGGTTTGAAAATTAATTTTCATAAAAGTGAACTTTTTCTTTTTGGGGAGGCTGAGAACAAGAAAGATGAATATGCTAAGATATTCACTTGTCCTATAGGTACTCTGCCTATGAAGTATTTAGGTTTACCAGTTGATAAAGGAAGAATCAGAAATAAACACTGGAAGCCTACAGAGAACAGGATGGAAAAGAAATGTGAAACCTGGCAAGGAAGGCTTCTTGCTAGTGCTGGGAGGGTCACATTAATCCAATCTTCTCTGACAGGCATTCCTTACTTTATGATGTCCTTTTATGGACTACCTGTGGGGGTTGAAAAACGCATGGATTTTTTCAGAGCTAGACTGCTATGGTAAGAAGAAAAAAAAATATCATTTGGTCAAATGGTCTGAGGTCTGCAGACCTAAAGACATGGGTGGTTTGGGGATTCATAATTTAGCATGTATGAATAAAGCTCTATTGAGCAAGTGGTGGTGGAAAATTTACAACACAGAGGGGTTGTGACAGGAAATAATCCTTAAAAAATACCAAGGAAGTAAGGCTATTGGGAATATAATTGCTAAGCAGGGAGACTCCCAATTTTGGAAGGAGTTATTAAAACATAGAGATCACTTTACCTCGCTATGTAAATTTGTCATAGGAGATGGGGGAAACACCAGATTTTGGGAAGACTGGTGGATTGGATCGGCACCTTTATGCAAAAAAAATCCCAGATTATATAATATCTGTTTTGATAAAAATAAAACAGTTAAAGAGGTTATTGAGGGGGGCGGGGGGGGGGGGGGGGGTTGATAACATACAATTCAGGAGAACTCTGACAGGGGATTCAAGAGAGTTGTGGGAACATATAAAAGAGGCCTGCAATTCGGTGGTGTTAAGAGATGAAAAAGACAAGATAAAATGGACTCTGACAAAAAAGGGGACTTATACAGTAAAATCCTTTTATAGACATCTGATAGAAAATGGGATCAAATACCCGCACCTGTATATGTGGAAGATCAAAATACGACCTAGAGTCAAGGTCTTCATGTGGTTAGCTCTTAGAAACAGCATCCTCACTAAAGATAACTTCCTGCGCAGGGGTTAGAAAGGGGATGATAAATGCCCATTCTGTGGGCGAAAAGAAAACATCAATCATCTATTCCTGACCTGTTCAGTAGCTAGGCTTTTATGGATTATTTTGAAATGTGCTTTTAACCTAAAGGATATACCAGACGATTTAGATTTGGTAATGAGGAATTGGGCAAAAACTTTTGAAAAGGAGGAAAGGGGTTTAGTTTGGATAGGTATTTCAGCTATTTGTTGGACCATTTGGAAATTGAGAAACAGTGTTTTTTGATAATAACAGGGTGAATGATCCCTGTGTGCCTGTCAACTTGTTGCTCAAAAACTTACATGATTGGACTTTTTTGCAGAAAAACCCCGTAAGAAATAAAATGATGGAGGCTGGATTAAGGCAGATCGGTGAAGTGGCTGAAGAAGTGTTTCAACCAGTACATGGGTGGCGCCTGGAGACTAGGAGGATCATGGGGTGAAAGCTTCAAAAGTCTTCCTGGACCTGTCACACTGTGATGAACTCTATAGCTTCAAGCCTTCTACTGTTTTCTGCCTTTTTCATCCTTCAGTGAAGGCCTGTGTATGAGACTGCTATAATATCGTATCATAGCTTCTGTTCTAGGCTCTTAAAACTCTGTAATGCTGGTGCTAGGACCTGACTTTTGAGCCCAGGCCTTAGGTTTCCCCCTTGGGAAGTTCTGCATTGTTTGAGGATTTATGGGCAGGGAAGGGATGGCTTCCCCTCCTCCCTCAAAATTCAGTGCTGACAAAAACCAGGGGGGAGATAGCTTCGTTTCTTCTCTTTACTTTTCTGTTAGTTGTAAGACTCGGTGATTTCTATTAATGGAAATCGGAGAGAAGAGCTCTCTTTTATCAAAAAAAAAAAACATAGTATAGACGCTAGTTGATCCCGACATGTTCTAACCTGCTCATCATCGAGACAGAGTGCGTACAGGTGGTATGAATGATGGCGGCTTTCGGATCAGCAACTTCGTCGGGGGGCATATATGATGACTTTTTTTTTACTTTCTTTTGCGAATACGCAAATATTATGTATTTTTTTCATGCACAAAAGAAGTTAGAATGAGCACAAGGGTACATCACATGTCATCAACAAATATAGTGGCTGCAAATTTGTGTTTAGTTATTGAATCAAATAAACTATGTTCATGTCAAACATAATACTGAATGCATATAGTGTACAATTTTTTTTTAGGATATTAGTTTGAGATGCTGTACGTTGTGAAAACTAATTAAACACATACTACTAAAAATTGTTTCTATAATTTACGTTGTAGAGTATGTTAAAATATAACAATACTTCGGATGGTAGAAAGATGTATCAATTGAAATAAAACATCCAACTATAGTATTATTTCAAATAGGTTTACAATATATTCAGGAACCACATATTGATCTAGCCCCACTACTACGCTAGTTGTTGCACAATAATAATGACGTTATGCAACAGTAGAACTTTGCAATTTATTTTCTACATGGGTACAATTAAAGTCTTACAGTATGCATTCATTTCTTATACTTTATATATTGACTAGACTCCAGGGATAGGTACGCGGAGGACAGGGCACAACGGGAGCTGGTCCGTCCGCCGTGCGGTGAGGCCGAACGTCTCTGTCATGTCGAGCTCCGCCGAGCCTGGCCCTGGTGGCTTCCAGTCAAAGTGGAAGATCATGCTTGCAAGCGGGAGCTCGACACCGGCGAGGCCGAACGCCATCCCAGGGCACATCCTGCGGCCGGCGCCAAACGGCAAGAACGTAAAGTCACCACCCCCAAAGTCTGCCTTTGCTGCTTCTTCCTCAAACCGTTCCGGCCGGAACTCCTCTGGCGCGTCGGGCCAATAGCGCTCATCGCGGCCTAGCGCCCAGGCATTGACCAACACCTGCGTGCCCCGCTGCACGTCGTATCCCTGCACCTGACAGGGTTCCTGACACTCGCGGAACAACAACGGCAGGGGCGGGTGCAGCCGCAGCGTCTCTCGGATGACCAAGCGTAGGTATGGGAGCTCGCTTAGGGCGTGCTCGGCCACGGTTCCACTACCATGGAAGGCTTGTCGCACCTCAGCTGTCGCCTTCTGCATGGCCATCGGGTTGTTGATCAGCTCTGATAAGGCCCACTCAATTGTCGTAGTTGTTGTTTCACTGCCCGCGGAGAATACGTCCTGTCCATAAAACATGAGAATTTTAGATGAATAATGACCCGCATGAGATAACATGCGTTTTACGATAACTCTGTTCACTTGAACTTAGCAAGCATTGTTAGCTTACGGAGATGTTTTTATGCATTGCGTGTATAATTTCAATAATAAATGTGAAGAGAATACTTACCAAGATGATGGCTTTGACGGCGTCCATGTGGATGGGAAACTTGAGCCCACCCTCCTTCTGGATCTTGAGCAGCACGTCGAGCAGGTCCTCGGCGTGGCCTCCGCCGCCGTCCATCCTCTCCAGGTGCTCCTCAACGATGCCGTCGAGCATGGTGTACAGGGTGTGGCGGCACTCCTCGGCTCCACTGAACCAGGCGGCGATCCGGGAGGATGGCCACATGTCGGCCAGGTTGAACCCCGACGCGAGCTGCACGATGCGATCGAGCTCCCGGAGGAACGCGTCGCGCTCCTTGCACCGGTCGCCTATGACGGCACGCGCCGTGCTGTCCGTCACGAGGGTGGACAGCACACCGCGCATCTCCACGGGGCGCGCCGCCGCCGCAGCCTCGCCGACGACGCGGAGAGCTGTGGCGACCTCCTCCTCGCGGATGGCGCGGAACGAGAGGACGCGGCGCGCGGTGAAGAGCTCGGACACGGCGATCTTCCGGAGCTGGCGCCAGTACTCCCCGTACGGCGCGAACACGATGTCCTGGCCGCCGTAGGAGAGCACGCGCATGGTGGTACTCAGCGGCCGCGTGGCGAACATGGTGTCGTGGTTCTTCATCACCTCGCGCGCCCCCTCCCGAGAGGACACCACCAGCGTGGGAACCTGGCCGAGCTGGAGCATCACGGCCGGCCCGTAGCGTCGCGCCAGGTCGCGCATCGCGCGGTGAGGGAGCTGCCCGGCCAGGACGAGGTGGTGCAGGCTGCCGATCACCGGCAGCTGCCACGGCCCGGGCGCCATGCGCAGGCCGTCGCCACGCGGCCCCCAGTGCCGGCGGCCCGCAATCACGATGAGCAGCGACACGAGCGCTACGGCGAGGCAGGCCGTGATGTAGGTGTCCTCCATTTGCGCTCTCCCTGGCGACTCCGGGCTATCATTCCTTCCTTCCACTAGATGTAGTGTCACCTAAGGAATTTCGCTTCGTGTGTTTGCAAGTTGTGAGTTGATCTCAACTGAAATTTATAGGATCACAACCTCGGCGTGGTGGGCTTTCAGATTGGACTCCATGGTCATGGCCTCATGGGTCAACATTTCACGGCTCTTTTCCAGCAACGGTGACGCCATCAGTAAACACGTGTCAGCCATTTAGACATCTTAACAGAAAATTTCTACGTGGATGGGCGGCACATGCATGTTTGACTTGTAAACTGAAGGTGCCCAAGAAATTTCAAGCTTTATGATCGTAGAGTCAAGTCTACCGTCTCCAGCACGCCTCACCTGACCACCAGAAGCAAATACTGTCTTCCCACAGCAAGTGCCTTCTCCAGACTCCAGTACGCCTCACCTGACCAGAAGCAAACATATTCCCACAGCAAAATCAAGTCTAGCTTCTCCAGTACCTTGGCATCACCGCAAAATTCGCACCACCATAGTTGACCGAGAACAAAGCGAAGCTCCAAGGAAGCACATCAACTGTGTGGTCTGGTACAAACTAGCTAGAAGCTGCTCCTCTCATGTTTTTTTTTCGTTGAAAAGGCGAACACGAGCCATCGAATATCTGATGGACGGCACAAATTTGTCACGTGGTAGCTAGTAGAGACTAGAGAGCCAATATCTGGCGATCGATTAGTTTGCCAGGGGTGCAACAACTCCCGCGATCGAATGAACGTTCGGCTCACACTGTATTAATACTTCGGTAAATTCGGTTCGGTTTCGGTATATACCAAATTATTTCGGTACGGTTTCGGTAAACCAAAGTTGACGTGAATTTGAAAATGACATATAATAGTTTGCAAATTTATGACTCAAAACATATATCTTCTTGTACAAAGAGTATATAACTATATGCGAGTGTGTACGCATGCATGGATTCGATGGTTATGGACGTCCTTAGCATTCTTCTACCGAAAAAGGGTTTCCCCCCGCTTTGTATACAAAGCAACCAACCGAGCCATACAAGGATAGGTGCTGGGGCGGAAGCAGCACAGTCACGCCCAAAAGAAAACGGTAGAGAAAGAGCAAAAGAAACAAATGACGACAACGGCGGATCAACAAAAAACGAAGAAGCCTCGCGATCGCTGCGCCCACCGGGATCTCCCACTAGGCTCCAAGACTCCGAAGCGCCGGCACCTATCAACACCTCCAAGAAGGATCGCGACGATGACGACGCTGCTGCCAAGGGTTTCCCCCGGTACACGACGAGGCGAGAGGAAGGGTAGCCCCCGACGCCCTCCCGAAAGGTTAGGTGGCACCCACAAGCGCCACCACGCCGGTGTCGGCCAAGCCGACAGGGGTTTCCCCCGATCCCAACCCGCACCTCGGGCACTCCGGAGCCTTCCACCAAACCAACCACCACCCAGCGCCAACACGGTCAGGAGACCCCCACGCCGTCTCACCACGGCAACACGGGGTGAGGACAACACGGCGAAGAATCAGAGCCGGGAGTAGGGCATCAGCACCGTTGGTACGCGGGAGGGCCCCACCTCCACCGTCCGCGACGGTAGCCGTCCGGACGCAATAGCAGGAGCACACCAGGCCCGTGGGCCCACAGGCCCGGCCGAGCCCTCGTGGGCTCGTAAAGCTCCCGCCTTCGCGCTGCTGCCGGCAGGCCGTCGGCGCCGCCGCCCCGAATCCGAGCCGCTCCTCCTCCTCACCGCGCCGCAGACAACGAGGCCACGCCGAAGAGCCGGCCCGCTAGAACCCAGATGGGGCCGCCGGGCCCAGATCTGGGACGGGGGCGCGACGACGGCCACCCAGCGCCACCACGCCGCCCCGCCGCCAAGGAGCGGCGCCGACACCACGCCTGCCGCCGGCCGCCACCGCAGGGCCACCGGACCGCAGCAAGGCCGAGCTGCACCGCCGCCGCCTCCCAGCCCCGGGAAGGGAGCGCGCACACGCGGGGACGAGAAGGCCCGCCGCCGCCGGCACCACCCGGGCCAGCGCCGGGGGCGCCCGCCGGCGGCGGCGGGGGGAGAGACAGGGGAAGGGGGGCCGAGGAAGAGGAGCTCGAGCTTCGCCCCGGCCACCTCCCGTGGAGGCGGCGCGAGGCGGACAGGAAGGGGGAAGGGGGGAGGGGCGGAAGGGGGCGAAGGGGGCGCGAGGCCGACGGCCGGCGGCGGCGGGAGGGGAGGACGGGGAAACCCTAGTCGCGAGACAATTCTTCTGAAGAGAAGTATGACTACGCTACAAGAAAAATGATGCGCTTAACATGAAATGTAACTTATGTACAAAAAATGACTACTTGTATGGTTGTTCGCCCTAAGATATGTAAATATTTTTCTACTTCGGTTTATTCGGTAAACCTTTCGGGTTTTTTGGTATATACCATAAAAATCAAAATTTAAAACGGTATGAAAAGTTCATACCATACCGAAACCATAAACCATAAAAACAAGAAATTTGATTCGATTCGGTTTATTTTTTAAATGGTTTTTCACTTCGGTTTTAACGTGCACAGGGTGATACAGCAGGCGCAGGCGGTGCCGGCCCGACAGAAGGTGCCAAGGGAGCAGGTGTTGCGTCAGCATTCTTTCCGACCGGCCATAGCACCTTCCAAACGGTAAGCCAACTGGCCAACTTCACGACCACCATTATGCATCTTGTGTGAGTAATGTTACAGCTTACGTGCTTATTCGCGTCCAGGCCGTGGCTGCCACTAAAGAGTACTATGACCAGGAAGAGAACGATTGTTCATCTGAGGAAGACTGCCCACCATTCACTCCCGCCGGCCATAGCACATTCGAGACGGTAAGCCGGCCAGCGAACTCAAAACCCACCACACCATTATGCATTCTCTGGGTAATTAATGTCACGGATTAACGCCACATATATGCAATTACTTCCTCCGTCGCGGTTTAGAAGGCATGCTTGGAAATTCTCTGGAACCTAGGTAGTTATCTATTGGTTGTGAGATGGGCTAAAAAATAGCATTCACGCTACGCATGCATATAGAAATAGTATATCAGAGTACTAATTAGCTACTAGAAATAAATGCAATGCGCCCTAAACCTTAACTATGCCTTCTAAACTGTGATGGAGGGAGTATCTCTGATCTGTTCATTCCATGAATGAGTACTATGATAACAACGAGGAGAATGACTGTTCGCCCCCATTCGCTCCCGCAAACCATGGCACCTTTGAAACGGTGAGATCGATTAATTAGCTGGCAAACTCAACGACCACCACCCTTAGTTAAAGAGAATGCCCCGGCTATAATATTCATTGATGAGGTTGATGCCATAGCCGCTGCTCGATCCGATGCTCAGACCGGGGCTGACCGAGAAGTTCAGTGAATTCTGATGGAGCTACTCAATCAAGTAGGTTTGCTGGAACTCAATTTGTTTGCCACTTCTAATCCTAGAAAATAATGCATTTGGAACATGCATATAGATGTAAATGAATAAAATAATTGTGGCTTAGATTGTAAAGCTCAAGCCTTTTAGTGTCCAATTTTTTACAAAATGTATACATGCTCTTATAATAGGTATCTGTAGTTTTTTTTAAGGATAGGAAGTAACTTTCTAAAAAGGCCATTGTTTAAGACTATTATGTGCAACTTTATCTTATCATTGTGAATGTTGTATGCAATGCAGATGATCAGACAATGAATGTGAAGGTTATAATGGTGACCAATCAGGCGGATACTATAGATCCTGCTCTGTTGCGTCCAGGAAGGCTAGACAGGAAATTGAATTCCCTCTGCCGGGCTGGAGGCAGAAGAGGCTTGTTTTCCAAGTAAGTTTCTTTGTAAATACTTCTGTCGTATGCACTTGTAGTCATTACCTTTTGTTTGGAAAGATGTTATTGATAGTCCTTGTTTGGAGAGTCTTTAAAAGAAATTGATAGTTCTTGCACTTGCAGTCATTATCTTTAGAGCAGTATATGGCTCTCAAACACTAGTCTTTAGAATAAATTGGTACTCCCTCTGTCCGAAAATACTTGTCATCAAAATGGATAAAAAGGGATGTATCTAGAACTAAAATACGTCTAGATACATCCTCTTTTGTTTATTTTGATGACAAGTATTTCTGTACGGAGGAAGTATTTAACAAGGCACGTCTTTTTGTGGCACGTATTATGGATAAATTGACATAGAGCTCCAATTAACTAATTAGTTGTAAGCTTGCATTTATGACCTAATGGAAATCTTAGTTTATTGATCCTTTCTGAAATTATTGCACCTTATAAGTATGACGGCCTCCTTTCTTTCAGGTTTGTACTGCTAAAATGAACTTGAGCGACGAGGTTGATTTGGAAGATTATGTGTCGAGGCCGGATAAAATCGGTGTTGCTGATGTGAGTGTCATCTCACTGTGTTAAATAGTCTTTTGATCTTTGCTCATACTACTGCAGCATAAGAAATTTCATTTCCTCAGATTAGTTAGTTCATGATAAGGATTCCATAAATCCTCTATTATCGAAACTTAATCCATTATAAGCTCCAAAGAGTAACATCGAGTCATTTCTTTTTCAGATCACTGCAATTTTGCCAAGAAGCTGGCGTGATGCTGTTCGAGAAGGGTTACCGAACAAACGTCAAGAAGCCTGAAACAGACTTTGACTTCTACAAATGAGGCAACCAAGTGTTGAAAAGAGAATGCTTTGTTTTCAATCAAGTCCTCTGCATATGCTACTAGTGTTAATTGTAACCCTACATGTTCCTTCAGTCCTCGCTCATGTTAAGATTTATTGCCAATTTGATTTTTGGTGCTCCAGCTCGGCTTGCTTACTACTCCCTCCGTCCTATAATGTAAGAGTTTTATTAAGTTTTGGCCTGTTTGATCGTTCTGGCCAGTAAGGGACTGGTGCAGTAATGATCATATTTATGAGTCCTATAACCATGAGAGGTGAGACAGTGCCTCCCAGCAAGGAAGATGTGGTTCCAATCTCATTTGGCGATGGTGCATGTACTGTTCTGATGCTTCTATGTTTACAATAACTAGCATTAGTATACGAATATAATATATGCACATGCAAAGCACTACAACTAATATATGTAGATAGTACATGCACATGCGCGGAACCGTCTCCATCCCCAGATGAACGGCGGGTCAATTCCATCGAGTCCGTATCACGAGCAAAGGCTGATGCATGCATACGCAGCAAGCTAGCCAGCCAGCGTACGTGCAGCTGCTGAGTATGCAAGCCAGTCAGCTAGCGTGCATGCACTCTTCGGCCATCACGAGGCAGAAGACCTCTTGAGTCTTCATGCACCAGAAGTCATCTCTTCGGCCCAGGCCGTCTGGTCTTCACGAGGCAGAAGACCTCTTGAGCATCTGTTAGATATATTGCTTAGGGCATCTCCAGCCGCGCCCTTAAGAAGGCCTCCCCAGGCGTTTTTTTCGCGCCGGCGCCGAAAAAACGGTCCAGTCGCGCCCTCAGGAGCCCGATTTTCGCCGGCTTGGGCCGAAAACAGCGCCGGCGGACCCAACCCGAACCCGGCGCGCTGGGGGGCGCTCGGGGGTGCCGGGCGAACTTTTTTGGCGCGAAGAAACCGCGGGCCCGCCGCATCAGCGACACGACTCTCTTCTCGGCCCTTCGTCGTCCTCATCGCCTCGTTTCCCGCGGCGAATCAATGCCAAAGCTGCCGCGCGCTGCCGCATCGGTCAGCCTGCGCCATTGATGCCTCACGGGCGGCGCAGTGAAGACCAGACGACGCGCGTCCCTCGCCCTCCCTCGCCCGCCACGCGTACACACGGTGCCACGCGTGTGGGCGGCGCCTCGGCCTATATATGACGCGCCCCGGCGCACTCGGCGACTCACACTCTCCCGCCGTCGTCGTTCCTCCCTCTCCTCTTCTCTCTTTCGCCGTCTCCAGTTCACACCCATGGCCGAGCGCTTCCGAGGCGACGGCGCGGCGGCGAACGGCTTCGGCCGCCGCCATCTTCATGAAGACGAGGCTCGCCTCCTTTACGAGGCCGAGTACCCGGTCCCGCCGGACATGCGGGTGCCCGGGGCGTGGAGGATCAGCGCGGGCGGCGTGTCGGTGCCCCCGATACCCACCGGCGCGGCGCGGCGTGCGGAGATCGCACGCATCCGCTCGAACCTGCCGCGTGCGGCGAGGGAGGGGCCACGGTACGTCCCCGACAACCCGCTCTGGGAACCGTACTTCCGCCACCGTCACGCCCAGCAGCTCGAGGCCACCAACGGCGTCGTGCCCTCCGGCAAGCTTAACTCCGCCGGCCGGCGTCGGTGGTGGGGCGTGCCAGGGCGCACGTTGGAGGCCGTCCTCGAGTACATCGAGGGCGGCAACACGCCGCGCCTCGAGTACCCCGCTCCCCCTTCCTTCTCACGCCGCCGGGGAAGCTCCTGGACCCCGAGGCGCATCGAGACCGGGGGGTCCTCCTCCTCGTCCGGCGGCTCGCCCTGCCTCCGCCCCATCAAGCCGGAGCGCAGGACACGCCGGTCGCCGCGCGCACCCGCAGCTCCGGCGTCCGCATCGGCGCCAACGCCTCTCCACCCACCGGCCGCTTTGTCCTCGTCGAGCCCAAGCCGGAGCCCGGCCTCCCCGCGGAGTACGAGGAGATAGCCCGGCGTGGCTTCTCCGACGAGGACGCCATGCGGTGGGCGCGGGACGACTACCTCCGCGACGAGACGGTCCGGCAGCGCCGGGCCCTGGAGGAGATCGCCGCTCGCAAGCGTGGGCGCGAGGACGAGCACGGCGTCGTGATCCTCGACAGCGACGACGACGACGCCCCCGGACCTTCCAACCCGTCGCGCCAACCGGGGGAGGGATGCAGCAGGGATGGCGGAGGCGTAGGCGGGGGCGGCGGCGACGACGACGACGACGACGGCGGGTTCTACAGCCTCCTCGGCATGTAGAACCGCGTGGGCGGGCGGCGAGGCGGGGGAGACGGCGGGGGTAGCCCGCGGTAGTTTTTTCTTTTTTGTAAAATATGTTTAAGTTTGAACGAACTCGCCGATGTTTGCGTTAAATTTTAGTCGTTTTGCGCCGTGTTTGACTTTTTTGAACGAACCGTGGGCGCCGCGACTGGGGGGCATCACGCCCCCAGTGCGCGGTTTAGCACCGGTGCGCCCCCAGGGGGCGATTTTTTGCCCCTCCTGGAGGGCCAACGGCTGGAGATGCCCTTATGAGCATGCCGTTATACACGTGAGAGAGAATATCGATCGAGACGAATAGGGCTCCACCCTAAGAGCCGAGACAGTGCCTCCCATGCAGCAAGGAAGATATGTGGTTCCAATTTCTGTTGGCGATGGTGCCTGTACTCTTATTTTTTGAAAAGGAGGAATACCTCCGACCTCTGCATCAATCGGTGCATGCAGCCAAATTAAGAAACAAAAGGTAACAAGGTCATAAAGACCAAAGAAGCTCATAAACTGAGCAGTAGTCAAAAGCAAATAAATCTAAAAAGCGCCACACCCGGCGATATAGAACTAAAAAAGTGCTGCATCCGGTGATAGAATAATAAGCTACGATGCCTACACACCTAGCCTATTATTAGCCCACCACCCAAATCGGCTGAATATAGCCCGTGCTACCGTCTCCCAACGGTTGCACTAAATAATCAAAGGCTCCGTGAAGTCCGCATGAGTGAGTAAGGACAACATACGGATCCAAGTTGTAGCTCTATAGATAACCTACAAAAAATTGGCGAATTGCGCCCCATTAAAAATCATATCATTTCTAGTGTTCCATATAGCCCAAAATAATGCACATACTCCTATCCGAATATGTTTAGCTAAATGTACGTCCACTCCATTAAGCCACGTCCCAAATAACGTGTGTATGCTCCTTGGAGGTTGAACGTTAAAGGCTATATGAATTGATCGCCATAATAATTGTGCAAGAGGACATTCGAGAAAGAGGTGTTTAACCGTTTCATTTGGATCACAAAAACAACACCTAGAGTTACCAACCCAATTCCTTTTTGCCAAGTTATCTTTGGTTAGAATAGCCTCTTTATGGACAAACCACATAAATATTTTAATATGAAGCGGAACTTTAATCTTCCAAATGTGCAACGACCTTGACAATGGTCCGGAATCAATTAGGTCAGAATACATGGATTTCACTGAGAAGATTCCATTCGTGGTTAACTTCCAGCGAATTGTATCCGCCTGATTAGATAGGTGAACTTTCATCAACCTATGAACCAGGTGCAACCAAGCATTCCAACATTCCCCTACTAGGGATATCCTAAATTGGATATTAAGCGGTATCGAGTTTAATACGGTGGCAACATAATCCTCCTTACGTTGCACAATATTACATAAGGATGGATATTGCAAAGCCAAAGGCGTCTCCCCAAGCCACGTGTCCTCCCAAAATCTAGTAGTATTACGATTACCAACTAGGAATTTCACTCGTTGGAAGAAAGTTGCGTTCATCCTCATTAATCCCTTCTAGAAGGGTGAGTCCTTTGGCCTAACGGTGACTTGGGTCAAAGTCTTAGAGTGTAAGTATTTATTCCGCAAGATTTGTATCCACATAGCCTCGGTCTCAGTAGATATTCTGTATAGCCACTTGCTAAGCAGACATCTATTTTTGACCTCTAAATTCGATCCCTAACCTGTCCTGGTCTTTTGGTCTGCAAATAATATCCCATCTAGCCAACCTGTACTTCTTCTTGGCCTCATCACTTTGCCAAAAGAATCGCGGGATCCATAAAAGTCAAGTCTTTTCTGTACCCCTACTGGTACCTCAAAGAAGTATAGAAGGAACATTGGCAGGCTCGTCAAAATTGAATTTATCAAAACTAACCAACCTCTGTATGACATGAGCTTGCCCTTCCAACAACTCAGTTTCTTTTCAAATCGATCTTCTATACATTTACATTTCTTGTTCGTTAGACGTCTATGATGAACTGGGATCCCTAGATAACTAAAAGGTAAGGATCCCATTTCACAGCCGAAAATTTTTCTATAATCATCTTGTTCCTTTTTGACTCTCCCAAAACAGAACAATTCGCTTTTATTGAAGTTGATTTTGAGCCCAGACAGTTGCCCAAAAAGACAAAATACAAGCTTCATATTCCTAGCTTTTGCAAGATCATATTCCATGAATATAATTGTGTCATCCGTGTACTGTAGGACGGAGACTCCCCCCTCTATTAGGTGTGGGACGAGACCTCCTACTTGGCCGCTCTCCTTAGCCCGACCAATTAGTACTCCCAGCATATCTACTAGGTGTCTGTACTCTACTAGATGCTTCTATGTTGACAAGAATTGGTTTGTTGTACCAGTTATTATATGCTACACCAGAAGGCTATGCAGTTTAACTCCGGTGTGGGCATAGTTACAACTTTACTATATACACCCAATTCTTACAGTTTATATATCAACTAGACTCTAGGAACAGGCACACGGAGAACAGGGCGCAATAGAAGCTTGTTCTTAAGCCGTGCGGTGAGGCCGAATGCTTCAGTCATGTCGAGCTCCGAGCCTGGCCCTGACCACTCCCAGTCGAAGTGGAAGAGCAGGTTCGCGAGTGCGAGCTCGACGTTGGCGAGGCCGAACGCCATCCCAGGGCACATCCGCCGGCCAGCGCCAAATGGAAGGAACGCAAAGTCGCCACCCCCAAAGTCCGACGCCGCTTCCCCCTCAAAATGTTCTGGTCGGAACTCCTCAGGCGCGTCGGGCCAGTAGCGCTCATCGCGGCCTAACGCCCAGGCGTTGACGATCACTTGCGTGCCACGTGGCACATCGTATCCCAACACCTGGCATGATTCCTGGCACTCCCGCGGGAGCAACAACGGTAGGGGTGTGTGTAGTCGCAACGTCTCTCGGATGACAAGGTGTAGATAGGTGAGCTCTCTTAGAGCATGCTCAGTCACTGTACCACGGGCATGGAAAGTTTGCCGCAGCTCCGCCGTTGCCTTTTGCATGACCCTAGGGTTCTTGACCAGCTCCGCCATGGCCCACTCCAGCGTTGTAGCTGATGTCTCGCTGCCAGCGCCGAATACGTCCTATACACAAAATATGAGAATTTTTCAGGACAGGTAGAAATGAGGGAAGCAAAATTAAACATAACTACACAGTAATTCCTTCAATCCAAAATAAGCGTTGAAGTTTTGAACTAAGGTTAATTTAACATTAGTTTAAACTTATGGCATTTATTATGGACAGGAGGGAGTAACATTTTTATAAAACCGTACACGTTTCAACCACTTTGAATAGGTAGTTCGTCAACAAAAAACGTCACATGATCACGATAGCACCTGCTGCTGCAAAGATAATCACGGAAGCCACCTGGACGAGAATACTTACGAAGATGACGGACTTGATGACGTCCATGTCGACCGGAAACTGGAGCGCACCCTCCTTCTGGATCCTCAGCAGCACGTAGAGCAGGTCCTCGTCGTGGCCTCCGCCGCCGTCCATCCTCTCCAGGTGCTCCTGGACGACGCCGTCGAGGATGCCGTACACGGTGTCGCGGCACTCCTGAGCGCGGCGCACGGCGCTGCTGAGCCGCGCGGCTAGCCGCGACGAAGGCCACAGGTCGGCCGGGTTGAACCCGGCCGCCAGCTGCATGGAGCGGTCGAGCGCCCGGAGGAACGCGTCGCGCTCCCGGCACCGGTCGCCCAGCACGGCGCGCACCGTGCTGTCCGCCACGAGCGCGGCCAGCAGCGCGCGCATATCCACGGGCCGCGCGGCCGCCGCGGCCTCGGCGACCCCGCGGAGCGCGGCGGCGACCTCCTTCTCCCGGATGGCCCGGAAGGAGAGGACGCGGCGCGCGGTGAGGAGCTCCGCGACGGCGATCTTCCGGAGCTGCCGCCAGTAGTCCCCGTAGGGCGCGAAGATGATGTCCCGGCCGCCGTTGGTGAGCACGCGCATGGTGGCGCTCAGGGGCCGCGTCGCGAACGCCGTGTCATGGGTCCTCATCACGTCGCGCGCGCCCTCCCGGGAGGACACCACCAGCGTGGGCACCTCGCCGAGCCGGAGCAGCATGGCCGGCCCGTGGCGCCGCGCCAGGTCGCGCATCGCGCGGTGAGGGAGCTGCCCGGCGAGGAGGAGGTGGTGCAGGCTCCCGATCACCGGCAGCTGCCACGGCCCCGGCGGCAGGCGCAGGCCGTTGCCGCCATCACCGCGCGCGCCCCAGCGCCTGCGGCCCGCGAGCACGACGAGCAGTGACACGAGAGCTACGCCGAGGTAGACGACGACGTAGGCGTCCTCCATTCGTGATCTGGGGTCCGAGCACGGCGAGGAGCCAGATTTAGTCAGTAGTCACGTACCGAATTTCGCTTCGTGTGTTTCTTGTCCACATGATTGACAGTGATGTGGATAACCAAGTGCTTGGAGCTTCCGACAGATAAATCCTGTCTCAACTGATTTGTTGAAATTTGTGCACCTCATGGACGGAAAAAATTGAGTACGTATAAAATTGTGTAGTACTCCACAAACAATGCGTATAGAATTTCATATAGGGCTTTGTAATTGACAGTGATGCGAGATTTTTTGTAAGAACTATGGAGGATTAAAAATCTTCGTAATTTTTATATTTAATTATTAGATTCATAGGATTGAATCCTATGGGAAGTCTCTTGAGAAATCCTTTGCACTAGATTTCATATAGAAATATTTTCATCCTCATAAACCTCTTACAAACAATTCTTTGTTTTTCCTGCTGTGCAATCAAACACTCTTTGGCGTAAACAAAAATCCTGCTGCAATTTTCTCTATTCCCACTTTTTTGCATGATAAGATTACTTAGATATGATAAGGATTACTTACATCAGTATTGCCATGACAGTTGTTGAATATATGGAAAAAAATTCCTGCAAAAAAAAAGCCTTATTAGGCCATGTTTGGGCACTTCTCAGCGATTGTCTCTTACCACATTACCATAGGCAAAACATTGTTGTATTTTAAGAGGAGAGAGGGGAGTTATATCTTGTTTCTCTATGAAGTATAATTAATAATTCGATCCCGTGTTGCTTATTTCCCTATATTTCTCGTATTGGTTTTTTAATATTACTTTTTTATAACAAATTCTCAAAATATATAACATAATTCAGAATTTTCGCTTGTATGACCATGTCGTCCTCGTGTAGAACGAAGAGGGACTCTTCGTCCGTGCATTGGCCGAAGAGGACGTCTTCGTTCTTGTGTTGGCTGAAGAGGCGTCTTTGTTGTGCAGTGGGCCAAAGAGATGATCTTCGGCAACATCCCAACCCAAGAGGATGTCTTCGTTCACCACACGAACGAAGAGCGGCTCTCCTATGTAGGGTGGGATCTATGGCAGCTTTTTGAGCCTTGGATTTTGATCGGATGGCTCCGGGTCAGTTAGTTGAACAAACTGAAGATGTTTGGGGTAGTTTGGGGTCGATCTAAACTACCCGGTCACGATCGGTCGGTTAGGGTTGGGGAAAGTTTTCGAACTAGGTTGAATGTGGGTTTAAATAGGTGGTCTAGGTTAGAGAACAGAGGGACTGCCGTACAACGCGGATGATGCGATAATGAATGCAACGAATAAATAATTACCGCACACATATAATAATATATTACACCAAAGAATCTGAGGAACTGGTCTTGGTCTGTTACGTGATGACTTCGCAGCATGTCGCACGGGACGGGCGGGAAGGAGCTGAGGAGCCCATCACCGCCTTTCCTCCTAGGAGGTGGAGGAGGAAGCGGCGAACCCACTGCTACCGGAGCCTCGGATGGGGAGACTGTGACGAGCACACGGTGGGGCGGAGCTTAGTATCAAGCGAGCTCTGATCTGCGTCGCATCAAACTAGATCGCTGACGACACAATGGTCAGGAGTCATCGGAGAGACGGAACATCACATCCACACTCATCGAGCCGTTCCGACACGGGAATTTCAGACCGTGCATGTGTCGGTGTGTTTGAGAATTGGGTTTGGGTTTGAACGGGTTAGGACGACGGAAGCAAATTGACTCTCAGGCGGGGACCGGTTTGCAAATTGTGCGTAAGGATCTCTCCATCCAAATCTAGGCCACCAATCTGCCATCCGATGGTCCAGATCAAATTTTCTAATTTTTCATGGTAAGATCAGATTCTATTTGTAGTCTACTAGCACAAATGCCCGTGCATTGCAACGGGAATAAAAGTGAGGAAATCGTTTCGGACACACCAGAGTCCAATTCTGACTCCTCATGCTACCGTCAAGAATCACGGTTCTTTCTTTGTGGTTATCTTTCCACTCTCAGAAGCACACTATCTTGTTCTGCTTCGCCAGTTACCCGGTCTCGTGGAGGTACTGGGTATATACGTGGTCTAAGCCCGTCTCTCCGGTTATGATGATTAGAGCAGCAGGCTCGAAATTGTCAAGACCATGGAAATTAGAAATTTAAAACTTGATTGTCGTTACATGTGCTCCGGTGTAATAACATCATAAATTACCAGACTGCCTTAGGAGTTTTTGTCTCAGGCACCACAATTAGAATGATTGACAATATGAGCATCACCAGCCTGATGAAAGTTGTTGTTATGACGGGCAAGGCCAAGAGGATATATGATGCGCAATAACATCCAGCAACAACATTTCTCATGGTTCCTGTCTTCTTTTTCTGAACCAATGCTATATTTGATTATTTGGCACAAGAAAAATTGTAATTCTTTCGCTCCAACTACGACCGACATGCCTCGTCATTCTGTTTTTCAAAAAAAAACATGCCTCGTCATTCTTCCAAAAGATGTCCCTTATGATTTTTTTTCAGAAAAAAAATAGTGTATTATCTCCTTGCTGTCGTCTGACTGAAGGAAACTGAATGTGGAAATTGAAGTGTATATAGACTGACCCACTCGGAGTGTATACAGAAATATTTTTGTCCAAGTTGTCAGTGCCACACTGTACCTCCAATTTCCATCTGCATCTGCACGACTATGTCTAATCTAAGCAAGCATGCAAACTGAAGCAAGAAACTATCAACCAAACTGAGATAACAGCACGTAGCCAAGATGCAGGTACGTCAAGGTCGCATGTACTCTCCTTCACTCAGACAATATCACCGCTGCGTCCTCTCATCCCCTCCTCAAACTGCAAGGCTATCACACCCCGGGCGGCAGGTTGTCAGGGATCAGCGGAGAAACACGAAGCCTCGGCTGACGACCGCCGAGCATGGCCAGGCCCATCTCGCCCTCATGGCTGACGTAGTGGCTCTTGGGCTTCTCCGTGGCTCCTCCACTCCGCGTCCGCAGCCCGAGCTCGGCAGCCAGCGACTCACCGGGGTACGGCGCCGCGGTACTCGAAGGAGAAGATCTCCGTAGCGCCGACATGGTGGCCAGTTTGTGGCAGCACCGAAGGGCGATAGCCCAGCTGCCTGTCCAGCGAAATTGCGCCATAGCGCCGCACCGAGGATACTCCTGATGTTGTTCTGCACGGTGACGATGATTTCTCAATCTGTGACCACACTTGTGCCACGCCCGAAGCCTCGTTCTGAGAAATATGCATGTTTTGTTCCTTCGAGTTGCACCACTTGAGATCATGACCAGGCTGCAACAAACTTTTCACTACAATTTGTTCATCTATTGGCAGCTTTGGGAGGAGCTTTTATCCTTTTTTTTTTGATCTGGAACACCATGCATTCCATTAGCTAGTGGGCTCGACCAAATCGTTGGCCACATCACCCATTACATCAAGGGGGAGGTTCGTGAGCCACACATGGTCACTACCAATGCCCATCCTTACACCACGGCTAGCCAACAGATGGGCTGGCTTATTACACGAGCGACGCTCAAACAAGATTTTATACTCAATGAAGCCCATCTGCAGCAAATACTTGGACTCGTGGAAGAGGCACCCGAGTTGGCTTCGATCAGACAAGTTGGTTTCCATCACTTGTTTCAGAGGGAGACAATCCGTCATGAAGATTACACGCCCCATACCAAAACTTTCTGCCAAGTTTATGGCTTTCATGAGGGCCAAAGCTTCAGCATGTGTGGCCGTAGAGAGGTTAGCGAGGGGTCCCGCTGCAGCAAACAAGACATCCCCAAGCATGTCCTGGGCGATGCAGCCCCAACCTCCCTGTCTGTTTGTGGCGAGAAAAGAGGCATCCAGCTTGATCATAATCCTGTCCTGAGGTGGCGGCTTCCATCTGCCTTGGTCAACTGACGGCGCCTTTGGTGTCCTCGCATGGAACTCGTTCCAATCCGCAGTAGTGATCGTCATCTGGCTGGCAAACATCTCTGCAGGGGTCTTCCGTTCCCCGTGTCTAATACTGTTCCGTTCACTCCACCATTTCCACAACAGGCAGATAACTCTGAGCTTCGTCATGTTTGGCAGGGCAAAAACCTTCTTGAGTACTTCCAAAGGTGAAGAAGCTCCCATTAGTTCCTATCTGACATTGTCCAGACCAGCCGCCCTCCAAACCTGCTTGGCCCATTTACATCTGAAGAAAAAATGGCCTCGGTCTTCAAACAACCGCCCACACACCACACAACGTGTATCTAGTTCAATTCCTCGCTTCGCGATGTTCATGTGGAGGGGTGGCTATTGTGCCCGAACCGCCAAAGGAAGTGGTGTACCTTACCTGGGCAGCTGGTTTTATCCTTGACGTGCTACAATTTGTTCATCTATTGCCATGCACTTTCTGACACAAGCACATGTGGTTCTCTGATTCTGCATATACTGCCAGCATAGTTGACTGAGAGAAGCTGCACCTGAGTTCCTGACAACTCCGGATGACACCACATCAAGACGTAGATGGTACTGGGAAGAACCCCTTATTGTCTGAAGCACTTGCCGCACACTGTCATGTTGATTACTCGTAGTACAACTCCAGCATCGAACTACTTGTATCACCGCAAACTCCCTTTTCTTGAAGACAAGCGTGTGTACATACTACCTACTCACGGAAGCTCCTTAGGTTGCTCAGCCGAGCACATGCCCGCAGCACCACCACAATGGCATGGCCGAGCAGACCACCAGCGAGTCCATTTCCTTCATGATAAATGCAGGTGAAAAGTATTGCTACTTCGTCGTGAAAACAACCATCAGAGTAGTCGTGTAGGCCAACACCATGGTCGCCCACGTGATGTAGTTCTTACAGGAAATTTTTCAAACAGCTTCCAGGAGATCACCATGTCTAAGGCAAGCAGCAGCCTGTTGGATAGCGGCAATTGGAGACAACGATTTGGACGTGAACGGCGGCGACCTCGGCATTGTCCACGGAAGCCATGAGGAGGAAGCAGATGTCCTCGTCGGGCTTGAAACGGAGCGCATCACTACATGAAAAACGGTGTGTAGAGACGTTCATTTTCATAGGTAGAGACGTGATATTTCATCTATAGGTAAAAACAGACACGACTTAGTAAAGCGTCCTTGGAGCGTCTCCTCACAGACCATCTCAAAATAGATAGACACGCTTGGTTAGCGTGTCTAGATGGTATGAGATGCTATATTGGGACGTTCAAAATCGTCTCTATAAAAGTAGAGACGTTCTATTACACGCCGGTATCACGCCTCTACTCATGTGGGCCCATTGCTTATAGACGCTATGTTGAGACGACATATTATTCTCTAAATATGAATAAGTTTTTTTGTGGCTATGGAGTATTTTACTTTAATGATTTTATGATTGTTAATTTTACTTTGTACTCCCCATTTGAAATTCAGTTACCCTAATATGATAGGGATGCATGTGCAAATTGATCAAATATCACTATAAAAAGGCATCAACCCACATCACCAATTGCATTCGCAAGCAATCCATTCTCACAATTAGCATCCTTTGTAACAAATCTATGAACAAATACATTTGTGTGTGGAGTTCACAACCGAATAAAATCAGGCATTCGTATGAAAGATGTAAATAATTAAGAGAACATACTACAAAGTAGAACTAAGCTTTTCATACATTATACATAAATACGTGTTTATTTAAAGACTAATTCTTGCGTAGTTGCTGCTTGCTCCTGCAATGTGTTCCAATTCTAACTTCTCAGCTACCCTGGAAGAAAAAATTTAATAGAGAAGTTTAGAACATAAGCTTTTGGATAAGTGCAAGATGAAATGTTCTTTGATAAAACTATGAGAGATTTACCGTACGAATGTCTTGAAGTTGTCTTGGAGCACCAATGTCTTAAGTTGTGTGGAAGTGGTCAGCTTTGGCTTTTTGACCTATAAAAAACTAAAATACTTCACCAAACATACTGCCTACAAATGTATTTTCTTGATGTCCTTAGTGACACAGGAAGTTATACACTTGATTCGGTACCACCTTGCTTGGTCGCATTGCTATTTCAAGCCTGAGCATTTTCCAATTCTTGACCACCATATGCTTTCTACATTTGAGGTTCAGTTCAACTGTAAGTAAACTTATACTTCCTCCATCCCAATATAAGTGTCTCGACTTTGTACTAACTTCAATAGTTCCACAACACCATAAATTTCACCAGTCTTAAATAGTTGATGATCGCAAGGTGCACAAAATGAATATTTCACACCCTAAGTTATATACCATGATATAAAATATGCATTGAAAATACATTAGTATGCAGTACTAGAACATCAAGAAAAATTCTCTCTGGGTCAATCAGATATAAGAGAACATTGAATTTGCTGTCTGATAAAAGGCATTTAGCTATCACCCGAGCTCGCTAGTGAAAGCAATCATATGGGTCATTAGCAACTTCATTTCTATATTTCTGGTAAATGTACTCACCTGTTAGACAAATATGTTCACAAAAACTAAAGCTGCTGATGGTTACATAAAAACCCACCAACCATTTTAGAATGATTTGGGGACAACGGCTCTCAAATCATTAAGCCACGTATCACACAGATCACAATGATGCGTAGTCCTAATATTAGATAGGAAAAAACATGTGCTCATAATAAAAGATCAACAAATGCACTCAACTGTCATACCCCAATACTTTGAGTATTTCTTGAAAAATTAAATATAAACAGTACTGCTAAAAATATCAAATCGATGTGCCAATATCTCCTACAAAGATCAAAAGGGGAAATCAGTAAAGAAAATTTAAGTGGTTCTGGAGTAAGAAAAAAAATCTCATCTGTTTTGCCGACTTGCATTGCACGTAAAATTATGCCCAAAATGTTATGCTTGACCTGGGAATAATGTAGTTTTGTACTCCCTCCGTCCCACAATGTAAGACATTTTTGCAAGGTAGTTTAGCTTGCAAAAACATCTTATATTATGGGACGGAGGGATTAGTATACTGCCAATAAATCGTGCTCAATTGTACTGGAACGGGAACCCAATATACTACCCAAGACCCATGTCGTCAGAACTAAGTTCTGAATGAACTGTTCTACATAGTCATCAAGCTGTAGCATTTTCTCAGTATGTTAGCAATTCAGCACATCAGGTATTTATGTGAAATCAAACCGGAATTCCTTCCATTCATGAAATGGAACAAAGCGTAATGGAGAGATCAACAATAAAAATGACTTACCATGTTATATTAGAGATGCAAATCATGAACTTTTTGCACATGCAGGCAGGAGCTGGACCTCCAAATCTGTGTCGTCCCCACAAACCTGTGCGCAATACCTGATAAACCTCCTGCTTATATTAAGAACCAGTTAGGTATACAATTTTCTGTACTATATACACCCACCTTTAGATCTGAATTTGAAAGAAATAACGATTCATCTACTTGTAGAACTAAAACTTGCTGCAATGAGATATCACAATGAAGAATGAAAAGAAACCCCTTCCACATGTTTTTTTATTACAGAAGTAAAAAATAACAGTCTAGGGAATAAAAAAATGTCCACTAAGCTAGTACTCCCTCCGTCCGGA
Organism: Triticum timopheevii; assembly: GCA_963921465.1. Taxonomy (NCBI): domain Eukaryota; kingdom Viridiplantae; phylum Streptophyta; class Magnoliopsida; order Poales; family Poaceae; genus Triticum; species Triticum timopheevii. Next base: position 452,698,598 of record OY997262.1, read on the forward strand.
AATACTTATCACCAAAATGGATAAAAGGAGATGTATCTCCTTTTATCCATTTTGGTGATAAGTATTTCCGGACGGAGGGAGTAATAGTTATGATGTGTGTGCTAATCACTAATAAGCACATACTCAGACAGAGTGAAAAGAGAGCAGAAGTACACAAATTACCTAGCAAAGATGAAACAGAGATACGATGTGTACCTAGGCAAGGGAAGCTGCCACTGTGGTTGCATTGGTGTCCACCACCTTCCGTCAAGTGGCGGCGACAGTGGCAAACGGGGTGACATGGGTTGGTCATCCAATAGGTGGTGGTTATATACTCCTAAAATAGCGGTCCAGAAAATTCGGGAAGAGGCGTCTGAAGCTGTTGCCAATAACAACAGAATGAACATCCTAACCGACCATAATCGCAAGATGACTGTGTGAATCATAATTCATACCCCTAAATCCACTGAGAGGCTGAAATCAACTCCAATAGAAGGAGAAATTGATTCCTGGGGGAGATTGAGTCTTACTTATTGTCTCTTGTCTGCATTTCTACATAACACAAAACAAGCAGTACACAATAATTACTACTCCCTCCGTTCCTACATATAAGCATTTTTAGAGATTCTAATAAGAACTACATACGGAGAAAAATGAATGAATCTACACTCTAAAATGCATCTATATGCATCCGTATGTAGTCTATATTGAAATTTTTAGAAAGACTTGTATTTAGAAACGGAGGGAGTAATAGCTAATACAACCGAATAATAAGTTAACAGAAGTGAACAACTTCCCTCCCATTGGCATTGAACATTACCACTTTACAAGATGACAAGTTCATAGTTCAGTACTAGTTACAGGTTAGTAGCAGGCCAACACTGTTTGACAGATAAAAAATCAACCGATTATGTACTGTGATGATCTGAACATGAACGCACAAATAAAAAGAGTCTGTACTGCGTAACACTAGCAGACAGGAGGATGGTCGCAGGACGCCCTGCAGCTGCACAAACGAACGCACGAGGGCCAGTGCTGGTTCGGTGCCTGTGGAAGGTGAGGCAGCAAGCAGCCGAATAGGTCATCCACCCGCTACTTTGATTGATTGATGGTAAAAACTGTAGAGGAGATGGGATTCAACATTCAAGGGATCACCTGCTTGACGGGCCGGAGGCTGAAGATGCTTGCGGGGTGGTGCAGCAACCGAACACGCGGCAGATCTTCGGGTGGCGGATGACACCAACGTGGATGCGGCTAGGTGACGGTGAGGACAACATCGGGAGGAGCGCGGCATGGCGACGGTGAGGACGACTGAGCCGACGTGCTCCAACTACCAAGGTTGCCGATGGGCGAGAAAGGGATTCGACGGTGGGCGGAGCTACCGCGGAGGGTAGCGCTTCGGGGAAGGGCTGCTGCCGCACGGGGAGGGGGAATGGGCGGCGCGCGAGGTGGGCATGATGCCGGCGTAGATTGAATTTGGAGGTTGGGAGAAGGCGGCGTGGGGAAAATATCTGGGATTAGATGGAGGGAAAAAAATCAAGAGACGCGGGAAATCTTAGGCGGTAAAGAAAATCTAATTTGCCGCGCCAAATTTCATTAAGCAAAAATAGTTTAGGAGCCCCAAATTCGGTAAAGCGAAAAACAAATCCTAGGAAAATGGAGATTTCACTAATTAACCATATATGGATATACACATCCAATGTAATATTCACATTATTTAATAAAAAATATAAAGCTCATGCAGTGATAGATCAACCAGGCGGAGAGTGAGACTCAGATTAATAAGGATGGCACGCTCAAGCTGTGAGTGTGACACGGGGGCAACCTGACCAGGCAATACACCATAGTTGGTTTGCTTGCACAATGTCTGCTTGACAAACTCAGTTTGTCGTTGAGCAATAGAAAGGTTGGTTGTAGATTAAAAAAATACTAGACAAATTAAACAAAAATAATCATAATAATAAAAGGCTAACATGAGTCTATGTCATCTAGCCATTTACACTATGGTAGACGACACATAGATACAGAATCGTTAAGGAAACCATATCTCTTCGCAAAAGTAGCGCCACAATCGATGTGCCACTGTGAAATTCTAACTCTTACATATCTATGAGCGAGAATGGAGGCACTGAGACGGCCCCACCCCTCTAACACCGGAAATGAAAGCGGTACCCACGGGCTCGACATGGGTGTTGGCCAGTGGGGAATAATGGCATGAGCTTATCACCTCACCTAATTATTAGACCACGCGTTTGAATTTTAGCATGGTTGATTTAAATGGCTATCCAAGGTATAAGAATATGTGATTATTTAAAGGTTTCCCAACTGAAAAATAGATCTACATACTAAAGACTTCCCAAAAATTGTCTCTATGTTAATTAAAATGCATATTTATTTTTAAAATGTCTAGTTATAAGAAAACATTTGTGGCGCTCTGTAAACGACTTAGGAAGCATCTCTAGCCTCCTAGTGCTCGTGAGCTTAGAGACGAATACAAAGAGCGTCTCAAGAAAAGTGACCATATGTGGCTATTTTCTTGTAGTGCATCCATCGGGGGGTACATTGCGGGCGCCCGAGGTCGTTGTGGCCTTCACCTTCTGCCGCGCTAGCGCCGGCCGCTCCGTCCTATGACCTCGCCCCTCATGGACGCCCTCGACATGGACCGCCTCCATCCTCCTCCGCCCTCTGCCCAGCGTGCTCCTCCACGCCTCCCTCGCCAAGCTTGGTGCCCGTCGGTCTATGGTCGGCAGTGGGAGGGTCGTGCCCATGATGTAGTGGACAGTGACATCAGCACCGGTCTCAGAGAAGGACCGAGGCATCGCCGGTTTCTTCGCCCTCGGATTTGATGGAGGAGGAAAGGAACGACGACGAGGCGGCGCAGGAGATGCAGGAAACTGTGGAGCTGGGCGGACATGGTTCTTTTTTTTTTGACAAAACTTGTTTACTATATAAAAGGAAGACTTCCATTGTTTTCTCACACAGCGGGCTACCTAGGTGGGCTGGTTCACTCTAGAGTACTCATTCTACGCGGGCAGGGTTCGACTCCCTAGGTAAAGATAAATAGATACCGTAAGTACGAAAAATATAAAAAGACGGATGAATAAAATAGAGAACGTACGAAAAACAATTTGATGGACGAAAAAAGTGGAGAAACGATCCGATCCGTCCTTTAATACTAGGTACAGATAAAGAACAGAACTTCTCAGCTCTATTACACCACAACAATGGTCTGGCCATCGGGTTCTGAGATCGTCAAGCACTGGACTGCGGAACTATGTCGAGCCACTGTCATGACAATTCCTCTATTTAGGTCCTCGAACAAATCAAGTATCATGCGTTGTTCTTATACTGTGTGCGGCTTCTTATGTCTTATATTTACCGCTAGCCTTGCTGATCAAAAAGCCCTCCTCCTTTCTTGATTTACCTAGTCCTATATTTTGGTAAATAGCATGTGCCTTCCTGTTAGAGGGTGTTTGTTTCCAGGGACTTATTGGTTTAGGGACTTAAGAAAGTCCCTATAAGTCCCATCCAAACCAAACAGGAGGGACTTATAGGGACTTAAAGTGGGCATTTGGGACTTATGAAATAAGACTCTCAAGGAGGGACTTATAGGGACTTATAGTTGTAATATGGTCTTATAGGGACTTATAAGTCCTAGTAACCAAACATGTAGGGACTTTTTAGGGACTTGTGACTTATAAGTTGGGACTAAAAAAGTCCTAGGACTTATGAACCAAACAGGGCCTTAGTTCGCTGCTTTGGTTAGCCGTTCAAATTGTTTTTTGTGTTTGTTTGAATATCAATAGGAACTCGTCAGCTAATCAAATTTAAGAAGCACCAGTTAAAACTAATGTTTCACTGCCATTCGTTCTTTGCTTTTCTCCTGATATTGTTTGGTTGCTTTCTTCAAAGGGAATCTATGAACTTGGTTTCCTATCAGGCTAAGAGTTTAGTTGGCTTTGCAAGTTTTTCACCTGTAAGCTACCTTGCGTTATTGTATGCTTTATACCTGGGATGTTTGCTGTTGGACAAAACTTATTGTGTGCTTTCTATGCTCATATTTTCCCCTGCCTTTTCACTATGTGTATATAGTCCAACTAATAGTTCATTCAATAATTGTAAAATTTTATAGTATACAAGACATCGAGAAAAAGGTTTTATACTAGTTCACTAATTTATGAGAGCTCTTTGCTTCCCATGATATCACCTGCTCAATGGTCCTACAACAAGATAAAACTTAAATTCATAACTAAAGCCGCATTCTGCCCTTTAGATAACAATAATTGCCTTAAGATTCTATATATTGTATTTAAGATTTCAAATTGTCACTGCACATTCTGTTCTTTCTTCCTGCTCTTCCAAAGGAGCTGCAACGATTTGTTCCAAAGGAGCAGGAGCGGTTTGGCCCACTCGGCAAAACATGCGTTCTATTTTGTTCAGGTCTAAAGGACATGTAACTCTGTGCGGACCAGAGACGGCCTAGCTACGGCCCGGTCATGGAGAGTGCGGCTAACGCCACAACCAATCTCACCTACGTTGATCTCTCACGCACCAGGATAGACACATGCCTTGTGGCTGTTCGTTGAGAGCTTGATTGTTCTCTGTTCATCGACGGTGCGCGCGGTGAATCTCACCGCCGAAGCCCCCACCAGGCAAGATGCCCTTATCCTCTCCTTCTCCTCTCATCTTATCCATTCCTCTCCTCCACGTTCTTTCTCATAGCCCTCTTAGATCCAATCTACAGCAGCAGCAATGAGAATCTTACCATGGAAGCCACGAAGGCCGCCGACAGCTGACTCTTGCCCACGGTATTCCCTTCGCCACCATTGTGTTTTACTACCCTGCGTTGTTCCCTTCTCGTACCGCAAATCAGATTCTCTAATCCGTTTTCTCATGCTTCTCCTAGATCCACGATTTTCCTACCAAACTGTCCAACGGCTCTTCTTCCACCGGTCAACATCGTCTTCACCAGGTATATTCCTATTCTATCTCAGTATGGTTTGGTGTTTAACTGCTTTTGAGGAACCAGTAGATATTGTGGCTAAAGACATTTAGGCCACTGATTTTGATTTGTAAGCCTTAATATTTTGTTAGACTAACTAGGCGGTCATGATGTTCCTGTGTGGTCGGGCTTAGTCTTCTTTATATCCAATATAAACAGAGTAAATGAGGGCGATGGATCTACCTAATAATTGTGTATGCATCTGAATCTCTATCTATATCCAACGGCTGACCAATGCACGGGACCTCCCATGCATTGGAGTTGCTATTAGTCTGAATTCTGAATCGTAATTCGATCCCGACCACACCTTCTCATCCGACTATCTTCATCCCTTGACGATCGATCGCAATTGGCCTCATGAGGACGCCCATCCCACTGGTGTTACAATTTAAGTTGTATACTAAACATTTTTACATGTTATTCCTTATAGATTTTTTTCTCACCAAATTTAGTTAGTTCTCATCGGTGCTACAATCTTTGATCTACAATATTAATAAGTATGTTTCCTATTATACCTAATAGTAGTAAACATGTAATTATTATAATATTAACTCTCAAAATTAAATGTTATACAATTCAAACAACATGAGAGTCACACTATGTCTTTTTTAAGGAATATTTAGTCAGGGATGATTCGGTAAACTTAATGAATTACGTTAAGTCTAAGCAAAACATACCTATATGAAAAAAATCACATTTAATAAGTAATCCATCACTTAAATATGTTAGAATATGTTTATATATGATAGTTGGTTCCACAATGTATAAGCCTAACAAATATCTGAATAGTAGATTGTCGAATATGATCGTCTAATGTAGATGTAAGTAATAGGAAATTACAAAGTGCATGATGTGTATAAAATGGTGATTGATCCCAAAAATCCTCCTATCATCATATTGCATCTCCGTCACGACTAATATGCTCCGTCCGCCAATCTCCATTCCAGTTCTTCATGGAGCGAGCAACTTCATCAATGACATAATTTGGGAAGACATGTTTGACAATGGGCACAAAGAAATTCTAGGATTCATCATGATTCTCATCCTGGTCTGCTTCATCACCATCACCTTGTTGGTATGTCAGGGCACTATTTAGTCACCCTTAGGTAGTTTGATGAAATTCCTCTCTTCCACCCTAGCTAAGTTAGTGATGACCGCTAAGAGATTTTGTTAGCATATATCACTAGGAGATAAGAGAGTAGTGGTGAGGAAGATATATAGGAGACACCATCCTTGGTAAGGCAGATGAGTGAACATTATTAATTGCCAGGAGTACATTTCCATGCTTTATTTCATCAATGGTGTTGGAGCCTCTCCAACTACACAAAATGTGGCACTTGGTGTGAAATGGTGAATTAGAGACAACAACGAACACGATATCACGCAGTAATAGGGCCCTTAGCAAATACTATTACATTCAGACAAGGACTCATATTGTTATAACATCACGGCTCTCTTGAGTCCCGACTCATGCTATTGGTCGCTCCACCGCAGCAAGATGACACCACAATCATGACGCACATCTCACTGGTCGGTCCAACACCGGCCGATCTCGAGAGCTCCACTCAGTTGGAGAATAACATGTGCCTTCCACCCAATAACATATGGCTTCCAACTATATATCACCAAATAACCTATGGCTTTCACCGAATAACTGGAGGATCATCACCAAATAACCTGCTGACTACCATTGGACCGAACACAAGCGTTGATGCCTAAACAACTTGACATCTAACACCGGATAATCTGGTGACTGACAATGAATGACCATAGTTGTTAGATCAACTTCAACAGTTCCCTTGAAAATCTTCCCGTAAAACTAGTTTTTTGGCCCTCCCGTAAAGGTTAGGGGAAGTTTTCTGGAAGCAATTTTTGTCCATTCCCCTAAACTTCTTCCTCTAATCCATTTTTATTTTAATTAAACAAAAAAAAGACAATTGCCTAGCACCTGTTAGTCAGTGACACACGTGATGGTGAGCGGGCCATCGCCGGCGAGGGGGGGGGGGCGCGAGGCGATGTGCTGGACGCCGACGTGAGGCGGTGAGTAGGCGATGGCCCGGCGGCGGCGGCAAGGACCAGAGATGGTGGCAGGGTGTGGAATGCAGAGTGGTAGTTGATGAAATTTTTGCCCGCCAAAAGAATACGGGTAAAAAAGATATGTAAAGATGATCTAAAATGCCACTTTTACGAGATCCTCTAAACTTAAAGGCTAGCTTCCCGGTTCGAGAGATTTTTATTCCTTAACTTCCCCTCAAGGGCGGTTAATTTAGAGATACTAGCATAACCTAGTAACTGGCTCACGGAATTCGATAGTGTTGTAAGATCATTTGGTCACCAGTACACGGCGCAGGCGACACTTTGGGCCGGTGTGCCGCTTCGATGCCATCTCCAATGAGAGGTCGTGCCCGCTCCGAGCTAGCATGAATTCGGCCCTGGCGCTCTAGAGCAGCGGTGACAGACATGAATATGCGGCAGCTGTTTCCTGCGAAAAAGGACACGGGCGAGGGAGAGGATTTTGAATGGGTCTGGGGTGTCCGTCGTTTACATGGCAACGGTCGGAACGTCCGCAAAGCCACCCTAATTTGCCGCGGTTTGTGGAAAAACGGGTGTCCGAATCAAACCATGGATGAATGGGGTACCGTGTTGGATGGCAAATCGCATCCGGACCGCTCGGTCCGAGTTGATATGGGCGGTTAGGGGTTTGCCTTGGAGATACCCTAGCTGCCATAGGGAACTTTGTTTTTCAGAAACGATAAGACCCAGACGTTCGGGCTGTAGATTTTTGTCCCGAACGTGTTGCATGTCGTCAGATTAATTGCACAGATCATAAAGCACTTGGCAGAGACACGTCAGTAGTGAGAGCTCGTCCGCGAAAAACTCGCTTGGCCCGAATGTGACCTTATCCACTCATCTCCCTCCCCACGCTCACTCTCTCCATTCCCCCATCTTCTCTGACCCGGTCCACCTCCCCATCGCTGTCCCCGCGTGCCGGCTCCGCCCTCTCCTATTCTTGCCGCTGCGGGCGTCTCATAGCGCGCCGGCTATGGCGAATCCTATTTTTGCGCCGGTGGTGGATGCGGCGCGGCCACCTCGAAGCGGCGTGGTGAGGGTCGTGGAGCGGAGCCTTGGAGGCGAGGGCGGCGGAGGGTGACTGGAGATGATGTGGACGATGGTGGGTGACGAGGAGTTGTCGTGAACAACGGGACGGCGAGGAGAGGTCTTGGCCGGCGACGGACTCGCCCGGACGCTCCTCTGACGACGTAGCGAAGGGCGAGGCGGACAGCAGACGGGCGGGAGGAGCCTGTCAAAGGGCACAGCAAGGTGAGGTCCTGGCCAGCGACGGACTCGCCGAGCCACTCCTCTGACGACGGAGGGGAGGTCGGCAACTGGAGGTCTTCGGCGTCTACATCGTCGTCACCCGCGATGGCGGCGGCCTCGGCGCTTGTGGCCATGGTCGCCTCAGTTGCGCCATCCTCCGCACAAGGAGGTCCAGACCGACCAGCCGCCGGCGCGCTCAATGATGCAGGCGTCGGTAGGCTCGAACGTCTCGCTGACCTTGGTGCCTCCTTCAGCGGCGCCAGAATCCCCTGCAGCCCAGCGGCGCTGGCCTCCACTCCGGCAGCGGCCGCTGCCCCTACAAGGGCTAGGTCCTGGCGTAGCGCCAGTAGATGCGCCGCCTGCACGAGGATGTTGCGGGCTACAGGTTTGTTCGTTGGACATTTGAGCTCTCTATCATCAGTCGGGTCGATAGTTGAAATTGTCAATGTGCAACCAAATTACATTGTTCATTTTTTCACATGGCAATTTTTGTTGTGTTCACTTGTGTGCAAGCTGTGGAAGATGAATGCCGTAGGATTTTCGCATTCCATGGCATTTTAAGTTCATGGAAGCATGGCAATTTGTAGTTTATAAACATCACTGATGAGTTCATTTTTTCACATGGCAACTTTTGTTTTGTGTTCACTTTGTGTGCAAGCTATGGAAGATGATTCCCCTCAGATTTTTATGTATCATGGCTTTTAAGTTCATGGAAGCATGGCAATTGTAGTTTATGGGTAATGGCAAATTCAGTTTTCCTTTTCCAACAATGGCAAACTATTTCTATTTCTTATGGGGCCATGTCAATATATACTAATTACACATGGCAAATGTAATTCATGTGTCGTGGCAACTCTTTTGCACTATATGATTGAGACGAAGAAAATGCACAGTACATACATGCGTTGTTCTTTTGCCCAATCAAATGGCCTTCAACTGTTTGTTGGTTGGCTGATTCGTATTGAGTTTTAATTTGTGTTAACAGCTAGGTTAGTAGTAGGCCATGACAAAATTAGGAGAAATGTTCAAAATAATGTGGCAATTTCTATGGAGTGACACGACAAATAATCATATGACGTAATTCATACTTTTTTGTCTACTCACACTTTCCATTTATAGAGAAAATTTGCATTTGGTCGCATGGCATATTTTCCTATAGTGACACGGCACATGTTTCAGGTAGCGACCTTGCCATGCCCCTACCAAGTAGATCATGACAATTTTTGCCATGATATTTAGGGAGTGACCTTTGCCATGACCCTACTACGTAGACCATGTCAAATTTGTTTAACATCTCATGGCAATCTATTTTATTTAAATAACATGGCAGATTCATATATGCACAGTTGCCATGATCTTACGGAACTACTTTTGCCATGGTATTTACTGTTTTTTACATTCTTTTCTTGAAGGAAGAAATAGATGCATGTGAAAGTGCGTTATATCGACTAGAGGGGGGTGAATAGGCGATTTTTATGAATTCTTCACTGAGGAATTTGCCGGTGAGGAAATTCCTTAGCGAAGAACTACTTGCAGCGGAATAAGTACTCAGAAGTAAGCATAACAAAATACAAGCATGGTCATAATGATGAAATGAAGACTAGCATAGAGTACAGAAAGCGTAATCATAGGATAACACAAGATGAAGACAAACAGACTGAAGAAATTGAACTGAGGAAATTGAGAAAGTCTTCAGTCAAAGTCTTCAAGCACAGATATGAACAAACACTCAACACAGTAATGAGGAAATGAAAGGGTTGAGGAAATAAAACCAGTTAGGTTGGTGAAGACAATGATTTGGTAGACCAGTTCCAACTGCTGTCTCAGTTGTACGTCTGGTTGGAGTGGCTGAGTATTTAAACTCGAGGACACATAGTCCCGGACACCCAATCGCTGAGCACACAGCTCAGGACATCCAGTCCTCACCGTATTCTCCTTGAACTAAGGTCACACAGACCTCGTCCAATCACTCGTGGTAAGTCTTCAGGCGACTTCCAAACCTTCACAGACTTGGTCACTCAGCGATCCACAATTCCTCTTGGATGCTCTAGACCATGACGCCTAACCGTCTGGAAGAAGCACAGTCTTCAAAGGTAACAAGCGTCGGATCCACGCAGGATTAATTTCTTCAGTGATGCTCAATCACTTTGGGTTTGTAGGGGTTTGGTTTTGGGTTTTTCTCACTCGATGATTTTCGCTCAAAGTCCTCGGAGGATGGGTTGCTCTCAAATGACAAGTGTCAAGTTCTCTCGGAGCAGCCAACCAGCTAGTGGTTGTAGGGGGCGGCTATTTATAGCCTAGGGAGCAGCCCGACATGATAAGACATAAATGCCCTTCAATGATATGACCGTTAGGTGGATAAGATATTTTGGGACAGCTGGCGCGCAGCACAGCAACGGTCGGAAATTTGACTCTCAAATTCCTCAGGGCTATCATGTTCCTCACTGTGTAGGCAATTCGCACTAGCGAATTCCTAACTCCTTAGTCAGAACAAATTCATCAGCGACCAGAAGAACTTCGTCTCTGTCACTGAAGAAAGTGACTGAACTGTATGAGATTTCCAAAGGCTTCACTCGAAGGGATTTGTAGGTGTAGGATTTTGAGTTGAGCATCACATGGAAATTTTTCCTTAGTATTTCCTCGACCCCCTTTAACAGTACGGTGTTTCCTATGACTCAAGAAAGAGAAAATGAAACTACGAAAACAAAAGTCTTCATGCTTCATGTTCCTCTAATGAATACCAAGTCTTTAAGGTCACACCAATTTCTTCACTTTCAAAGTCTTCAGAAAGTCTTCAGAATATCAAAGTCTTCAGTCGAAGAACTTCATTTTTAGGGGTCGACTTTCTCTGTAAATATCAAACTCCTCATAGACTTATGGACCTTTGTACACTCACAAACGCATTAGTCCCTTAACCTATAAGTCTTCAATACACCAAAATCACTAAGGGGCACTAGATGCACTTACAATCTCCCCCTTTTTGGTGATTGATGACAATATAGGTTAAGTTTTCAGCGGGGATAAATGTATGAAGTGTAAATACTGATATTGAGGAATTTGATAGCAAGATATAGAAGAACTCCCCCTGAAAATGTGCATAGTGAGGAATTTGCGTTTGAGGCAATGCACATTTGAAGAATTGAATCATGGAGATCTCCCCCTATATCTTGTAATTCATACACGCATTTGATATATAATATGAAGAATTTGAAATGCATGATGAAATATGGTGCCTGATGAGATTCAACATGCGTGCAATGTCATTAACGAGGAATAAGCATGCCAAAAGCATCAAAAGCATAATGCAACAAAAGTATTAGCGCACCATCAGGTTTAAGATTACAAGTCGATCCAAATAAAAGTTTCAGAAGAACGAGAGTTGTAACTTAAAAAAATGCCCTTAATATAGACCCGCTTGAAGACTAACTCAGATTTCTCTCCCTTTGTCATCAAATGACCAAAAGGATTGAAACTGAGGACTAACGCCCCTGAAGAATTTCAAGTCGATGGAGGAGCGCCAGCGTTGTCGGGGTTGTTTGTTGTAGCAGGGCCTGCCGCAGTGTTGTCTAAATCTTCATTCTCATTAGTGTCACGCGATGAAGAATAAGAGCTAGCCACTAGTGGAGGAACTTTGACTCTCTTGAGTTTCTTCGGAGGAGGTGCAGACCAGTCAAATTCTTCCTTGAGACCCATAGTCTTCAGTTCTTCAGCGCTATAGACATGAGTGAGGATAGCCCAGGTGCGGTTGAAGGTTTCATGAAGGTAGTATTGGTTCTTCTTCACTGCATTGTATGTTGAGGTCATATTGTGAAGAAGTGCACCAAACTGACGCTTTACCCATTTGTGATTGCGATCAACCTTCTGATGAAGACTGAGGAGTAACTCACGGTCAGTCATCACCCTGGGTGCTGTGGCTTGAGGATTTTGCTTGGCTGAGGTATTTGCGGCAGAGTCATGTGTGGCAGAGTCGTCATTGGTAGAGTAAGATGCAGCCTTGCGAAATTGACCATCCAATGGACGAATGCCTTCATCGATCACAGCAGCTGCCTTACCTTTATCATCAGCTGATGAAACTGTCCGTTTGAGGACTTCAATGGGAGGCAAGTAGCTACCGTGGTTCAGAGTGTCAGCTTTGTAATTCAGTGAAGATCTTGCCCTGATGAATCTCATAATCCAAGGCGCATAGGGCTTCAGCTCGAATGGTGACATAGCAATATTGCCCAGAGTCCTCATGAAGAAATCATGGAAGTTGACGGGAACGCCATGAATGATGTTGAAAAGCATATTCTTCATGATGCCAACGACTTCTTCATCATTTGAGTCGTGGCCTTTGATAGGACTCATTGTCTTCGTCAGAATGCGATAGACAGTCCGAGGCACATAGAGTAATTCCTTGACGAGGAATTTGGTTCGTGGGGCCTGCCCAGGCTTCAAAGGCTTCATGAGCACTTGCATATAGTGATTTGTCAGTTCAGGGTCACTGTAGGTGCAACGTGCACTGTCATGGGGAGGATTGAGAGGAAGGACACGAAGCAATTCAGTTGCCGGTGCCTTGTAGTGAGTGTTTTCAGTCATCCAGTCCAACACCCATGAGTTGACATCTTCAGCGTCTCCAGTGATATGCAGTGTCGCGTAGAACTGAAGAATGAGTTCTTCATTCCAATCGCAAATGTCCGTGCAGAAATTTAGTAATCCTGCATCGTGAAGAACACTAAGGACTGGCTCGAAGCATGGCAGAGATTCCATGTCCACGTGAGGAATATGTGCATGATCAAAGATTTTGTCTTTGTCAAACAACACAGAGGAATAGAAGTTGGCCTGACTAGCAGTCCAGAAATGCCTCTTCCTTATGCGAGCAGAGTCATAGGGGTTGTAGTCAGTGAAGAATACATGCTCGGCAAAGAAGTCTTCAGCCTTGAACTTCTGTTTACTTGAGAATGGATTCTTTGGCTTTGGCAGAGGTATGTCAGTGAGTTGCATCACCACCTCAGGAATCGCGAGCTCAGGTTCTTCAGGCTGAGGAATTTCTGGTTCCTCTTCTTGTGCAACCTGAGGATCAGCAGCAGCAGGTTCTTCAGCACTAGTGGCTGGAATGTCTTCATGCACAGAGGGAGTGGGTTGAGTTTCTTCAGAGCCCAGTTGAACTGTTGGTGCAGGGGACTGAGGAATCTGTTGGATAGGGGTGAAGAGAGGAGTATTGGGATGCTGAATTTCCCAAAAGTCATCATTCATCACAGGTGTGGTGCATCCTATATCCACATCTTCATCTTCAATTTCCTCAACACCAGCCTCTTCAGCTGTGAACTGAGGCATAGGTGAGGCAATGACTGGCGTTGAAGGGATTGCATCCACTTCAATTTCTTCATCAATCTGCTCTGACGAAGCGGCAGAATGATTTTCTTCATCAGATCCGCTTGGGATCTCATAGTCTTCTCCAAAAGGAACAAGGTCCTTTGATGGCATGGAGGAAATCGGAACAACATCAATTGGATTTTTGAGTGAGCTGGTCATTGGCTTCATCTTCTTCGCAACCGAAGAATTTGACGCAGCTGATGCCTTCCGTTTCTTCACTGCAGCTCGCTCTGCAGCCTTGGTCTTCTTCAGATCAGAGGCAGATGGAAGAATTGGAGTTGGTGTAGGCGCAGGAGGAGCTGAGGAATCTGGTTGCTTTTCTTCAGGCGCAACTGATGCAGTTGCTCCGATCTCTTCAGTTTCTTCAGGCGCACCACTAGTGGATGCCTTGGCAATTTCTTTAGCGGTTGGAATTTCTTCACCAGCCCTGGAACTAGCATTTTCTTCAGCAGGCTGAAAGTCATCAGCGGTGCTGGCATGTTCTTCAGCAGGCTGAGCAGAGTCTGCAGCCTGAAGATTTTCTTGTTGCGATGGGGCTGCAACATTTGTGAATTTCTTCGTCAGATTGACGATCTCACTTTAGCTCCTTGCCAATCAGCATAGTAGGCATCAAAGTCTTTGCTGAGGGCTTGAATTTCAGACTGAGCCTGGAGAAGTTCCTCAGGTGTCATTCTGACAACATTTTTCTTCAGGAGCTTCTCCTTTCTGTATTGCGCTTTCTTGATCTCTCTTGCCTTTTCAAACTTCCATTTCTCCTCAGTGATGAAATGGGTCAGCATGTGACTTTGACCAGAGGTCAGATGAAAATCAGGCATTGGGGTGTTTGGATCCTTGTGCCAGAGGTCAATGTAGTCGAGAATTTTCCTCGGATCCAAAAGCAGTGGCACAGATGTGCCTTTGGCTCTAGCGGCCTTCACATGTCTGTCTCTGATGATTTCTGCAAGTTCATCATCAGAAGCTTCATCATTAGAAGGCACATGGAATGCAACCTGTTTCTTCTTTGGACTTGGCCGAGGACCTCGTCCAGCTGTTCCTTTAGTCTTCAACAGTGTGGGGCCCGATGAGGAAATTGGTGCAGCTGATGAACTTGCTGAGACACCAGAGGCAATCGAGAAACCAGCAGTCCTTTGACATGTAGCCAGATGCACAGGAGCTGAGGACTTTGAAGGAGCTGCTGAGGACTTTGGTGGAGCAGTAGCAGTGTGAGGAATTTGCCGTGAGGGCATTGCTGAGGAACTGGGCCGTGAGGGTGCTGTTGATGAAGCACTTGGCTTACGAGCAGGCTTCTTTGGCATGGATTTCCTCGGTTTGACCGAGGCCTCAGTAGCAGTAGCAGTGGCAGAATCCTCATTGAATTTATTCACTGCCTCCTTGGCTTGTCTTGCCAATTTAGCTTGGCGCTTAGCCCATTCTTCAGGAAAGTCCTCACCACGCTTGATGCTGGTGGGGTCAGCTTCTTGGCCAGGTGCCAATGGAGCTCTTGGGCATGGAGGATTGAGGGCGAATTTCCTCATGTACTTTGGAGTCACATATCTGTATTCCCTCCATTCCCTTGCCCATCTCTGTTCAATCCTCTGTATGCGCACCTTGCGCTGATTTTTGGTTTCTTTGCCAAATTTTGCTTCATCAGGTGTGCAATAGTCAGCATAAATTTCCTCAGGGATTTCAAACGCAGTCATAACCTCAGGTTTCTTTCCTCCTTTCTGCGGCTTCTTACCGTCTGCCATATTCTTCAGTTGAGGAATTTGAACAATCGAATTCTCTGAAGAAGTATGCAGTTTTTCTTTGAGGAACGCTGCAAATGAGTTAAGTTGATGAGAACCTAGTGATTCAGCAGCAGACATGAGTACCTATGAACAGAGTATATGTGCGAGGAATTTGGAGAGGTCATATGCGTTCTCAGAAGGTTTTTCAAAAAGAACAAGTTTTGAGGAATTTGACCAGATGAACCTTGAGGAATTTCACTAAGCGTTCTTGTCTTAGGTTCCAGAGTTGTAGAGATTGAAGATCCACACAATTAGGGAACCTTGAAGAAAATGATTGCTTAGAGAAACAGTTCAAGATCATATGATGTGTGAGGTGTTCATATGTGTGAAGATTTGAAGAATAAACACCTTTGAAGATTTTCAGGAAATTTTGAGAATCAAAGTGAGTAATAAAAGTAACTTTTAATTACCCGAAGTGAAGAACACGACGAACTGAGAAGAACAGATATGAAGTTCGTCAGGTTAGATCTCCCACACCCTAACTTGGCAGAGGAAGACAGCTACGGTGGCGGCGGAGTGAAGATTTCCACGGTTGGCGTGAGTACGACGGCAACGAGGTCGAGGCAGCGAAGCTCTTCCTCACCGGCGACGATGGAGTAGCGGCGGCGCTAGGGTTTGAGGAGCTCGAGTGAGAGAGTAGCGATCGAGCGGAGTAAATGAAGTGAGGAAGGTGAGAGGGGTATTTATAGACACGGTAAAAACTGTTCGCCCGAAGATTTGGGACGAACGTGCCCCTGCCCTTTCTCCTTCTCGCGACATGTGTCACCCACGTACTGTGTAGTTGAGATCGTGTACGATCGTGGGTGAATAGAATAATGCATTGTGGGATGCGGAACGGTTTGAGCGGCAAAACCGAAAATTTGGATAAGATTTGTTTTAAAGTTTCGTTCGCAATTTCTTCAGCTGACAAGGACACAGTGAAGATTTTGAACGAGTTTCAAATAGAATGCACATGAAGAATTTGTGAATAGATTGGGTTGAGTATAGCATAGAGGGGGAAGGGTCCGATCACATTCACTTAGCAGAAAAAAGCAACTTGAAGAAATAGCTATAAGTGAATGCTATAGAGGACATAAACTCATATATATATATATAGCCAATGAAGAAAAACGACGGAAACAGTGAAGATTTTGCAAAGTTGAAGAATTTGAAAAACTGAAGAATTTCAAAACTGAGGAAAAACTCATATTGAAGATTTTCAACTTTTTGTGGTGGCGTGACCCATCGTATAAGAATGATGATTTCAGACACCGTGTACAATTGTCGTAGGGTTCTGAGAATCAAATTCTTCATTAATTTCATCACACTTAGAGTGTTATTCTTCATTGATTGAAGAAAAACGTTTCTTCATGTGTTGCACATCTAAGTCATCAATTTTGCATAAGTGTCAGGGTGTGTGTCCTTTTCAAAGAACATTCGAAGATTCTAAGATATTTAGCTCACACCGCAACTTGCTAAATCTTTTCTCATCCAAGGGCTTAGTGAAGATATCAGCTAGCTGTTCTTCAGTCTTCACGTGCTCGATGGAGATGTCGCCCTTCAACACATGATCACGAAGAAAATGATGACGAATCTGAATGTGCTTTGTCTTCGAGTGCTAAACTGGGTTGTGAGAAATCTTGATAGCACTCTCATTGTCGCAGAGGAGAGGCACATTCTTCACGTTGATGCCATAGTCCTTGAGTGTTTGCTTCATCCAAAGCAGTTGAGCACAGCAAGAGCCAGCAGCAATGTATTCAGCTTCCGCAGTAGACAGTGATACGCAGTTCTGTTTCTTCGAGGACCAACAGACCAAAGATCGTCCGAGGAAATGACAAGTGCCAGATGTTGACTTGCGGTTCACACGATCACCAGCATAGTCAGAGTCAGAATATCCAATGAGATCAAAAGCAGAGCCCTTGGGGTACCATAATCCTAGTGTTGGTGTGTGAGCTAGATATCGAAGAATATGCTTCACAGTCTTATGGTGTGATTCCTTCGGTACAGCTTGAAATCGGGCACACATGCAAACACTAAGCATTATATCTGGCCTAGATGCACATAAGTACAATAAAGAACCAATCATGGAGCGGTATACCTTGTGATCCAAGTCAATATCATTTTCATCAGTGCATAGATGGCCGTTTGTGGGCATAGGAATTTTGACGCCTTTGCAATCTTGCATGCTGAATTTCCTCAGTACATCTTTGAGGTATTTCTCCTGAGATATGAATATGCCATTGCGCTGTTGACGAATTTGAAGATCTAAGAAGAATTTCAACTCTCCCATCATAGACATTTGATATTCTTCACTCATCATATAGGCAAATTCATCACTATAACATTGGTCAGTACAGCCAAAGATAATATCATCAACATATATTTGGCACACAAACAGTTCACCATCATAAGATTTAGTAAAGAGAGTAGGGTCGAGTGAACCGGGTGTGAAGCCATTCTTCACGAAGAATTCCTTCAATGTATCATACCACGCCCGAGGGGCTTGCTTGAGGCCATAGAGGGCCTTATTAAGTCTGAAGACTTTGTCAGGATTCTTTGGATCTTCAAAACCTGGGGGTTGAGCAACATATACTTCTTCCTCAAGCTTACCATTGAGGAATGCACTTTTCACATCCATTTGATATAAGATGATATCATGATGGTTACCATAAGCAAGTAATATGCGAATAGCCTCAAGTCTAGCAACAGGTGCAAAAGTTTCATCGAAATCAATTCCTTCAACCTGTGTGTAGCCTTGAGCTACCAGTCGTGCCTTATTCCTCACCACAAGGCCATTTTCATCTTGCTTGTTGCGGTAGATCCACTTTGTGCCAATGATATTATGCTTGCGAGGATCTGGATGTTTGACCAGTTCCCAGACATTGTTGAGCTTGAACTGATGTAATTCTTCTTGCATAGCCTGAATCCACTCCGGCTCCAAAAATGCTTCATCTACCTTAGTGAGCTCTGTGAAGCATAGTGCCCACAAAAGTTAGATAAATGTGAAGTTTTTGAGCGTGTGAGAGGACCTGGTGCTCTAATGTCATCGATGATCTTCTCCACTTGCACTTCTTTTGCAACGCGAGGATGAGCTGGTTGTCGCTGAGGAGCTTGATCAGCATTTTCTTCAGCACCATTTTCCTCAGCATTTTCTTCAGGTGCATCAGCTCGACGTTCTTCATGAACTGGAATGAATTCTTCAGCAGATTCTTCAGTAGGAATGACATCCTCAGTTGCCTTGAACTTGATAGAATCCTCAGGTGCTGGTTCATCTAACACAGAAGGTAGGTGCTCTCTTTGCGAGCCATTAGTTTCATCGAACCGCACATCTACAGTGTCAACAATCTTGTGAAGAACAATGTTGAAGACTCTGTGGGTGTGCGAGTCCTTTCCGTAACCAAGCATAAAACCTTCATGTGCTTTCGGTGCAAATTTAGAATTGTGGTGAGGATCTCTAATCCAACATTTAGCACCGAAGACTTTGAAATAACTCACATTGGGTTTCTTGTCAGTGAGGAGTTCATAGGCCGTCTTCTTGAAGAATTTGTGAAGATATACTCTGTTGATGATGTGGCACGCAGTATCAATTGCATCAATCCAAAAACGATGAGGCATTTTGTATTCATCAAGCATAGTGCGAGCCATCTCAACAGGGGTTCTGTTCTTGCGCTCCACGACGCCATTTTGCTGAGGAGTATAGGGAGCAGATAACTCATGAGTAATACCAAGTTCATCAAGATAGTCATCAAGACCGGAATTCTTGAACTCAGTTCCATTGTCACTTCTGATGTGCTTGATCTTCACACCAAAGTTGGTTGAAGCCCTCGAGGAAAAACGTTTGAAGACTTCCTGCACTTCATGTTTGTAAGTAACAATGTGTACCCATGTATATCGAGAGTAATCATCAACAATGACAAAACCATATAGAGATGCATCATTAGTGACTGCTGAGTAATGATTAGGTCCGAAGAGGTCCATGTGAAGCAATTCGAATGGACGAGTAGTGGTCATGATAGTCTTCGCTGGATGCTTGGCCTTGGTCATTTTTCCAGCTTCACAGGCTCCGCATAAGTGATCCTTGAGGAATTTGACATTCTCAATGCCAATGACATGCTTCTTCTTCGCAAGCGTGTGCAAGTTCCTCATGCCTGCGTGACCAAGTCGTCGATGCCATAGCCAGCCTTCTGAAGCTTTTGCAAGTAGACACACGGCTGGCTGTGGTCCTGTAGAGAAATCAACAATATACAAATCTCCTCTCCTAAAGCCTTCGAAGACTTTGGAATTGTCAGCTTCCATAATCACAACACAGCGATACTTGCCAAAGACAACAACCATATCAAGATCACAAAGCATTGAGACTGACATGAGGTTGTATCCTAAGGACTCAACAAGCATGACTTTGTCCATGTGTTTATCCTTAGAGATTGCAACCTTACCAAGACCCAATACCTGACTTTTACCTTTGTCAGCAAAGATGATATGCTTCAGATGTGACGGTGATAAGGGAGCATCCATCAATATATTCTTGTCACCAGTCATGTGATTCGTACATCCACTATCGAGGACCCACTCAGTAGCTTTGGGTTGATCATCCTGCAGATGAATTAGTGTAGCTTACAATCTCATATGCTTCATTTGTGAAGAATATGATATCAAGTTCATCAGATGAATTTCATCAATCAGTAGACAGATATAGCAGTATGAGGACGTGTGAAATGAAGGTTCATTTCATCATGATTCGCCTGCGTCCTTTCAGGCAATTTTGTCAGGTCCCCAGCAAATTCCTTAGACGCTAAAGCATGTCTGGAGACCTGACCCTGCAGAAGAGATTAGTTCTTTTTCTTCACCACCCACATCTGAAGGGGTGGCAAAGAGTTTATCACTCTGCGAGCACCGTACGAGAATGGTGGCATAGAGGCCAAACCATTTCGTTTCACATAAGAGGGGTTAGGGTAAGCATATGAATAAGCAGAGAAATTCTTCGAGGACTTATGAACATAATGGTTTGAAGAATAATGCACATATTCATAGCCCTTAGCTCTACCCTGCGAAACAGAGTCGTTAGCACGATGATAATCATGTGAGGACTTTGATCCATTTGAGGAATTTGATCCACGTGAAGGATTTGATCTGGGGTTCCTGTTCTTCACAGGTGGTGTCATGAGGACATTCACCTGAAGACTTTCAAGGCACTTCTTGGGAACCCAGATTTTCTTCATAGGAGAACCGTTCCTGCAGTTAGTGCCAACATATCTAGCAAATACTTCACCATTCTGATTTTTGAACAGTTTATAGTTGGAGTCAAATGACTCATCATAAGAATGAGGAGATTCACATGTAAAGCCAGATAAGTTAGATGGATCAACTGGAGGTCCTTTTGCAGCAACCCATGAGGTTTTGGGGTACTGCTCAGGCTTCCAATATGTTCCATCAACATTGAGTTTTCTCTCAAAGGCGATACCCTCTTTCCTAGGGTTTCTGTTGAGGATCTGCTTTTAAGCACATCACAAAGAGTCTGATGCCCTTTGAGGCTTTTCTACATGCATGTCATGTACAATTCCTTCAGCCCTGCATCGTTAGTGATACTAGCAATGTCCTCAGATGAGGAATTAGTGATAGCAGAGGCAGGTGAAGAATTTGTAACAGTTGAAGCATTTGAACATTCAGGTGAAGAATTAGCAGATTCACGTTCAATGCACTTTAAGCATGGAGGAACAAATTCTTCCTGAGAAGCGCTGATTTGTTGAGCTAGTAATGAATCGCGCTCCTTCTGAAGGTCTTCATAACTCACTCTTAGCTTCTCAAGATCTTGCTTTCTTTGAAGAAATTCATAAGGAAGTTTCTCATGATCAGATAAGAGAGTGTTATGATGACTTTGAAGGTTATCAAACCTAGACTGAAGTCTCTGAAGATTTTCAGTCAGGGCTTTAGTGCGATCCATTTCTTCACCCAACATATCATCACTTTTGTCTAGCATGTTTTGAACCTTTTCAAAATCCCTTTGTTGTTTTACAGCAATCTTAGCAAGTTTAGAGTAGCTGGGCTTGAGATCCTCATCAGATTCATTTTCACTAGATTCAGAGGAGGTGTATTTGAGTACCTTTGCACCTTTCGCCATGAAGCAATAGGTGAGAGCGTAGTCATCATTATCTTCATCAGGCTTGTCGGTGGGGTCAGTTTCTTCAATGTTGAAGATGGACTTGCTAACGAAAGCAGTAGCGAAGGCCAGACTTGCCACACTAGATTCGGATTCTTCAGACGCCTCCTCTTCCTCATGTTCCTCAGATTCAGCTTCAGAGTTCATTTCCTTGCCAATGAATGCCCGAGCCTTCTTGGAGCTGCTCTTCTTGTGAGATGGAGACTTCGAGGATTTTGATGACGAAGATTTTAACGATTTCTTCTTCTTCTTCGCATCATCAGAACTGTAATCCTTGTATTTCTTCTTCTTCAATTCCTTTTTCCACTGAGGACAATCTTGAATATAGTGACCAGGTTTCTTGCATTTGTGGCACAGCCTTCTCTTATAGTCACTTGATGAGGAATCACTGCTTCTTGAGGATTTTCCAAAGCTACCACGTCTTTGAGAACTTCTGGAATTTCTTCACGAGCAGTGCTAGCTCCTGGCTCAATTCTTCAGGATCACCAAGGCTACTACCAGAATCCTCACATTCAGACTCAGACACAACCTTGGCCTTCAGGGCACGTGGTTTGCCATAGCTCGAACCATAGAGATCTATCTTTTCAGCAAGCTGGAACTCGTGAGTATTTAGCCTTTCGAGGATATCGGCAGGATCAAGAGACTTGTAGTCAGCCCGTTCTTGTATCATCAGTCCCAGAGTATCAAATGAGGAATCAAGCGATCTCAACAGTTTCTTCACCACCTCATGGTCAGTGATGTCAGTGGCACCGAGGGCTTGAAGCTCATTTGAGATGTCAGTGAGGCGATCAAAGGTTTGTTGGACATTTTCATTGTCGAGTCTTTTGAAGCGGTTGAAGAGATTCCAAAGAACATCAACTCGAGAGTCACGCTGAGTTGAGACTCCTTCATTCACTTTGGATAGCCTATCCCAGATAAGCTTAGCAGTTTCCAAAGCACTCACTCTTCTATACTGTCCTTTACTCAGATGGCCACATATGACATTCTTCGCTTGAGAATCGAGTTGCTTGAATCTCTTCACATCGGTAGCGTTCAGTGAGGGTGAGACAGAGGAAACACCATTTTCCACAACATACCAGAGATCATTGTCAATTGCCTCAAGATGCATTCGCATCTTGTTTTTCCAGTAGGGGTAGTCCGTCCCATCAAAGGTAGGACACCCAGCCGAGACCTTGATCATACTTGCGGTCGACATAACTAAAACTCCAGGCGGTTAAACCAAAATCACACAGAACAAGGGAGTACCATGCTCTGATACCAATTGAAAGTGCGTTATATCGACTAGAGGGGGGTGAATAGGCAATTCTTATGAATTCTTCACTGAGGAATTTGCCGGTGAGGAAATTTCTTAGCGAAGAACTACTTGCAGCGGAATAAGTACTCAGAAGTAAGCATAACAGAATACAAGCATGGTCATCATGATGAAATGAAGACTAGCACAGAGTACAGAAAGCGTAATCACAGGATAACACAAGATGAAGACAAACAGACTGAAGAAATTGAACTGAGGAAATTGAGAAAGTCTTCAGTCAAAGTCTTCAAGCACAGATATGAACAAACACTCAACACAGTAATGAGGAAATAAAAGGGTTGAGAAAATAGAACCAGTTAGGTTGGTGAAGACAATGATTTGGTAGACCAGTTCCAACTGCTGTCTCAGTTGTACGTCTAGTTGGAGCGGCTGAGTATTTAAACTCGAGGACACATAGTCTCAGACACGCAGTCGCTGAGCACGCAGCTCAGGACACCCAGTCCTCACCGTATTCTCCTTGAACTAAGGTCACACAGACCTCGTCCAGTCACTCGTGGTAAGTCTTCAAGCGACTTCCAAACCTTCACAGACTTGGTCACTCGGCGATCCACAATTCCTCTTGGATGCTCTAGACCATGACGCCTAACCGTCTGGAAGAAGCACAGTCTTCAAAGGTAACAAGCGTCGGATCCACGCAGGATCAATTTCTTCAGTGATGCTCAATCACTTTGGGTTTGTAGGGGTTTGGTTTTGGGTTTTCCTCACTCGATGATTTTCGCTCAAAGTCCTCGGAGGATGGGTTGCTTTCAAATGACAAGTGTCAAGTTCTCTCGGAGCAGCCAACCAGCTAGTGCTTGTAGGGGGTGGCTATTTATAGCCTAGGGAGCAGCCCGACATGATAAGACATAAATGCCCTTCAATGATATGACCGTTAGGTGGATAAGATATTTTGGGACAGCTGGCGCGCAGCACAGCAATGGTCGGAAATTTGACTCTCAAATTCCTCAGGGCTATCATGTTCCTCACTGTGTAGACAATTCGCACTAGCGAATTCCTAACTCCTCAGTCAGAACAAATTCATCAGCGACGAGAAGAACTTCGTCTCTGTCACTGAAGAAAGTGACTGAACTGTATGAGATTTCCAAAGGCTTCACTCGAAGGGATTGGTAGGTGTAGGATTTTGAGTTGAGCATCACATGGAAATTTTTCCTTAATATTTCCTCGACCCCCTTTAACAGTACAGTGTTTCCTATGACTCAAGAAAGAGAAAATGAAACTACGAAAATAAAAGTCTTCACGCTTCATGTTTCTCAAATAAATATCAAGTCTTCAAGGTCACACCAATTTCTTCACTTTCAAAGTCTTCAGAAAGTCTTCAGTCGAAGAACTTCATTTTTAGGGGTCAACTTTCTCTGTAAATATTAAACTCTTCATAGACTTATAGACCTGTGTACACTCACAAACGCATTAGTCCCTTAACCTATAAGTCTTCAATACACCAAAATCACTAAGGGGCACTAGATGCACTTACAGCATGGCAAGAACTCTTTTCTCCACCATGGAAAATTTAGTTTATGCAACATGGCAAATTTAGTTTATGTCCATGGCAAATTTAGTTTACGGTCCACGGCAAATTTAGTTTATGGTCCATGGCAAATTGTATATTTTACACCATGTCAATTTTAGTTGATACTTTTTCTAAGTATTATATGAAATTTTCACTTCATTGCCATGGCAAATTTTAATATGTTTTTGCCATGGAAAATTTTACTCTTTTTTGCGATGGCAATTTATTTTAAATGACATGACGAATTTTACTTTAACATGGCAATTTTTACTTTATTTTGCCATGGCAAGTTTTACTTTTGTTTGCCATGGCAATTTTACTTTAAATGACATGGCAAATTTTACATCATTTTGCCATGGCAAATTTTTACTCTTTCTTTGCCATGGCAATTTTACTTTTAGTGACATGGCAATTTTTACTTTATTTTGCCATGGCAATTTTTTTCTTTTTTTGCCGTGGTGTTTTTTTACTTTTAATTGCACAACATTTTTTACATTTTTTGACATGCGATTTTTACTTCTAATATAAGGTGATGCATGAAATAAATCTCTACATGAACTTCTGCTAGCTGCCATGGGAACATGACATTTTTTGTAGAAAATGTCAAAGATGGCAAATCTGAGTACAACATAACAAACATATTTTTTTTTGCAAAATATGGTAAATTGTTGAACAACTTTTAGTAGATTTTCCATACTGTTTTAGTGTATTTACATTCTGGACTCACGAGCATGGCAAATATTTTGTCGTGCAAACGAACAATGTCTATTTTGTCACAGCAAAAATAGGGCTTTTTTGTTCTTGTGGGCTTTTTTTGTGTAGAGAAAAGGCCTGGTAGGGTGACGGGAAGGAGCGTTCGGGCTGGGAGGCCTCTCCTCCCGAACGATTTCATTCGTGAGGTGCAGCCTGTCGCACCGAACTTCCCGTTCGGTCTGGGAGGCCCTCAGACCGAACGTTCGGACCTTATCGACGTCCTTGTTTTTTTTAGAGTATCTAGACTTTATTTTACTTTTCTCATATAATAGTCATAATTGTTTGCAAGAAGATGCGAAGTGAATTCGGGGATTACAACATTACAAAAACCAGGTGATTTCGAGCTAAAGGATTGTTTTGCTAACTCATCAGCTATTGGCTTCTCTGGAAACAATAATCATCCATGAGCTGAAGCGACTCAACCGCAAAGGAGCAGTCCGATTCGACCTCTGCCCCTGCTAACGTGTGCGCCAGTTTGTGAATCTGAAAGCAATCCCGACTTAGACCATCCCACTTGTGTATAAATAATAGCATGAGCGTTCTGTGTGCCCTGCTTCTACCGGTGGCACATCCGCAGCTCGAGAACTGACCACCGCGATACGATCATGTCGCCGATCTCGCTGGTTGGCCCGACGCCGGCCGACCACGAGAGCTCCAGCCGGTTAGAGATTCTTCTCCGTGAGGCCGGGCTGCAGGAGACCTCCGATGAGGTGGCGGCCCGCGAGGACGTGCTGCGCGATCTCCAGGCCATCGTCGACCGGTGGGTGAAGCGTGTCACCGCTCAGCGAGATTTTCCCCACGGCATGGTTGAGCAGGCCACCGCCCTCCTGATTCCGTTCGGTTCCTATCGTTTCGGCGTGCACGGCCGCGGCTCCGACATCGACGCCCTCGTCGTCGGCCCCTCCTACATCAACCGCGACCACGACTTCTTCGCCGTGCTCGGCGGCGTGCTGGCGGAGACGGAGGCGGTGACGGAGCTGCAGCCCGTGCCTCGCGCGCACGTGCCCGTCATCAAGACGAGGTTCCGCGGCGTGCAGGTGGACCTCCTCTACGCCAGCGTGTGCCTCCCGGTGGTGCCCAGGGACCTCGACCTGCGCGACCGCTCCGTTTTCCGCGGCATGGACCTGGCCTCCGCGCGCAGCCTCAACGGCGTGCGCGCCGCCGACGAGCTGCTGCGTCTCGTCCCGGACGCCGGCGCTTTCCGTACGACGCTGTGATGCATCAAGCACTTGGCCAAGGCGCGTGGCGTCTACTCCAACGTGATGGGGTTCCTGGGCGGCGTGGGCTGGGCGATCCTGGTGGCGCGCGTGTGCCAGCTCTACCCCAACGCCGTGCCGAGCATGCTGGTGCCGCGCTTCTTCAAGATCTTGGCGCAGTGGAAGTGGCCCAACCCGGTGCTGCTGTGCGGGACATCGAGCACGACGACGGCGGCAAGCTCGCGCTCCGGCTGCCCGTCTGGGACCCGCGCGACAAGAGCCACCTCATGCCCGTCATCACGCCCGCCTACCCATGCATGAACTTGTGCTACAACGTCTCGCACGCCACCCTGCGGACCATCACGGAGCAGCTCCAGATTGGCTACGGCGTCTGCCAGGAGATCCTCAAGGGAAAGGCAAAGGCCGGCGGGTGGGACGCGCTGTTCCAGCCGTTCCAGTTCTTCAAGGCGTACAAGAGCTACCTGCAGGTGGACGTGAAGGTCGCCGGAGGGGAGGCCGACCTCCGGGAGTGGAAGGGGTGGGTGGAGTCGCGGCTGAGGCAGCTGGTGAACAGGGTCGAGATGGCCACGGCCGGCATGCTGCTCTGCCATCCCAACCCGAAAGCCTACGCGGCCAAGCCCCATGATCTGCACTGCACGTCAACCTTCTTCGTGGGCTTGTCCAAGCCACAGCAGCAGCAGCAGCAGCCCCAGGTGCCGTTCGACCTACGCGCGACCACGGAGGGGTTCAAGCAGGAGGTGTACACGTACGAGTTCTGGAGGCCCGGGATGGAGCTGGAGGTCTCGCACACCCGGAGGAAGGACCTGCCGTCCTACCTGCTCGATCAGATCCTCCCGGCTGGGCATATCAAGAGGAGGCGCTCCGCCGAGAGCAACTCTTCTCCTCCGTTGGCGTCTGCTTCCGGCGACGTCAAGAAGGTGGCGCCGGCAGGCGGAACCGGATCGTCGCAGAGGAAGAGGCAATACTGTCCCAGCAATATCCTCCCCAGCGCTTTAGTACTGGGCGTTGTGTGAGAGCAGATGAACATTCAGATTAGTAATCACAGGAACTAGCTAAGCTTCAGTAATCACAGGAACAGATGAACATATTTACCGGCATGATCGAGCCAAGGCAAGCCGAAGTATTCAAGCGAACTCTTGTCAGGCAGATGGCATGATCCAACGGGAGACAGAGAGAAGGCCAAACTCTGCACCCGGCTTGTACAGATTCAGAAATGCGTTGCATAGCTTTGTCAGAGGAACAATTGTGTATGATATTGATAGCTGATGATGAGATTGTTAGAATAAAACCGAGGCATACCGTTGATCATCCGAGGACCAAGCAATCATCCAAGCACGACACCGAGATTTGTTAACGAGGTTCACCATCATGGCTACATCCCCGGGGCATGACTATGGGCGCTCCTCCCCGTGACACCGTCACAATACTGCACCCGGTCGCCCTGGACACCGGCACATGCCGCCGGCTTCCCCTGCGTTCCGGTGCTATTATGTTGGCATAGGTTACATCATGTGTCTACCCCCGCTATATATGAGAGGCCTAGGATACAAGTGTCCTACTAGGACACGACTCCATATCCTATCTAAACACAATACTACTCAGAGTCCAACTGTAACCTACCTTGTACACAATATTCGACACAACTCTAACAAACTCCACCTTGGCGAATATTCTCCACCACCTTGAATTCGTCCATGTGTCAAACTTTCATGTACATTGGACTTGAGCTTATCCCATGAGCACCGCTGCTACTCCAAAGACTCCATATGACTCCACCTGCAATTTGTAGTCCCTTCTTTTCTTGACCACAGTCAACACTCGAGCGAAATTAAGTTCCACATTACTCTAGTTTGCGCTCCCAACTTCCAGAGTATCAGTCCAACACCATCACACACTAATCATTGACCTGCATGAAAGTGAACAACTCACATATTGGGTGTCACACATAAGAGTTACCTGAACTCAACTTCTTCGTCCTTTCTTGACCGTCTGTCTGAAACTTGAAGAAATTTCACCATTGCTTGTAGTCATCCCGAGTCAAATTCACAGTTGTCTCACCACATGTATGACCACCAGAGCCCTGGCCCGTCTCCATGTCCCGTGCGTACCGCACGCCTCGCCGCTATTACCGCGTCGAGCCTCCGCTGTCCCGGTCGAGCCTCAAGGGTCGTGAAACCACACCACTCAACCCCCACTGCAGAGTACCACCGATCATCACTGACCGATGACGAGTTTCACGCTTCCATCAGTCCACTGGGCTCCAGTCCGAATGCTACTCAGAGTCCAACTGTAACCTACCTTGTACACAATATTCGACACAACTCTAACAGAGATGCATACATATTTACAGGTTAGATTGTGTATCAACTATGTACTCAAAACTGTTGGAAGCACCACAGAATATGACAGAAGAAATGAAACATCGGTTTGCAGTCGGGTTGTACCCCTTGTAGTTCCGTGGTATGCATGTCGAGTAGTGGGCATGCAACTAATCGCATTGGCTATCCATATACCTGAACCATGAGTTGGTTGTTACATCTTATGGATTTCAACACCAGTCTACCCCAACTTGTTTGGGACCAAAGACTTTGTTGTAGTTTTTTTTTATTATTGAGTATTTCAGTATGATGTAAGGAAACACGGAGCCAAAATCATTTGCGTTAGTTTCCTATTTTTGAGTATTTCCGTATGATGTAAGGAAACGCGGAGTCAAAACCTCATTTACGTTAGTTTCTATTATTGGAGTATTTCAGAAATATTGATCAAAATCACTTACATTGGTTTCCGTTGCGAAGGACTGTTTCCCAGCTTTTGATATAATTCTGAGCTTACATCCTACTCTCTATGTGCCTCCATCAAAAACACTCTTATATTATAGGATGAAGGGAGTAGTTTTTTATTCTTAGGCCACTTTGATTGGGTGTAAATTTTGTGTGTTCTTCGGTATTTAGGCCACCTAAGTGCCCAGCGGCCAGATTAGAAGGCGACCACCAAGGAGAAGAACAGAAGAAGAAAAAAAGAGGCTGGAGATGCCCTGCCGCTGCCGTCCCTCCAACCGCGTGGTGAACGGCGATGCGTGGGAGGGCCTCCGAAGGTGGCTGCGGCGGCGCCTCCGGAATCGCCTGAAGCGACCCGGGAGGCTAGGGAAGTGGTTTTTGTCTCCGAAGGTGACTCTAAGACTTTATCTAGGCTGCGCTTTTTCTTATTTTGCTTGTTAGGTTGTAACGTATACAAAAGTGACGAAAGGAACGCAGGACAAGAATCTAGGCTTTTTAAACCAGTTCCACTGTCTAGTCTTTTTTTTTGCACGTCCGATGGGAAAGAATATGACAGAATAAAATGAAATCTTGGTTTGCATTCGCATTGTACCCCTTGTAGTTCCGTGGTATGCATGTCGAGTAGTGGACATGCAACTGATCGCATTGGCTATCCATGTACCAGAACCATGAGTTGGTTGCAAGATCTTATTAGTTTCAGCTCTTGCCTACCCCAATTTGTTTGGGACTAAAGGCTTTGTTGTTGTTTTCCTATTATTGGGTAGATTTCAGTGTGATGTAAAGAAACACGGAGTCAAAATCATTTGCGTTAGTTTCCCTATTTTTGAGTATTTCAGTATGATGCAAGGAAACACAGAGTCAATATGCTTCTTTTTAAGCAGTCCAAGTTTTATAGCGGAGCATTGTCAAGAGATTTGTTTTTCGGTCTGAGTCATCTTGCTACTTTTTCAGGTTTGTTTACATATGAAATCACCATAATGTTTTGCCATGGCTCTGGTTCTTGGTATGGTGCTTAAAAGCACTATCCCATCCTGATTATTCCCATACAGTTTTTTTGTCTCGTTGAAGATCGTCTTCGAGCACTGCGCAATCTTCGAGTCCATGGAGAGCACTCACACGGTCAAGCACCATGAGATCTTCATCCGCAACACCGAGTGCGCTGTGCTCTCCACAAACCTTGAAGATGAGGCCAGAGAGATCCGCCGCCTACTGGGTTCGATGGGATGCCATCGATCCCACCGACAATGATGACGAGGTCGGTGGCTCTGGCATTGAGCGATATACTTCACCTCTCACATGAAGAAATAAGATTTTTGAGGATTAGGATTATGTATGAAATATAATGAGCATCTTTTACCACTAATGGCCTGTGAAGTCTCACCGTATTAAGACACATGCATCACTGTTAATCATCCCAACTAAAACCACAGTCAGATAAATCAGCTTAATTATTCTACTACTTCTTTCCAGATGACAGCCATTAAAACAAGAGGAGGTAGACACAGCCAGTGATACCAGCGGTGGCCAAATTACCCAAGGTAAACCTGAAAAAACATACTTATGATTGTTTGTACATCGCAAAGAATGTTTCTTCTTATTCACTAATGCATGCTATTTGATCAATCTTTTTTTTATCACTTACGCATGCAAGTTGATCAAGTATGTAATAATACAAACTTCTTTCAGGGTCCAGTAGGTGTTCAATTTGCTATTCATTAATGCACTGATTTATTTGCTATTACATGTACAAGCACTGCTTACTGCTTCCCACTGACCATATACAGTAGATAGTCTTTTCTACCTTTCACGAATACACACAAGCTAATTAGCCCCTCTGTTTGTTTATGTTGTCCTCTATTTTCTCTTGCAAACTCTTACCATGATCTTCTTATCTATTCAACACAGACGAACCACTGTGTTGGAAGCACAATAAGCCATACGAGTATATTCATCACCCACGCAAAGCAAGCTCAATCCAAAAGTTCAAAGGCAAGAAAATCCATGTGAAGTCTGGAAAGTACATTCTCCGTGGTAAGAGCTACATTACTCTTCTCATTCCATCAACTCTCACAACAACTGCTAACAGATATAACTTTGTACAATTTAACATAGGTGAGCCTTGCATCCACTACTTAGATGAGTTTAGTCACCACATTGTGTGGAGCAACACAGTTAAGCACTACAACCATAATGTTCATACAGTGCAAAAGATCATCCGCAGCACAACCAGGCCTGATAACTACTATGTGTGCCACATGACAGAAACATTTGCAACACAAGGCAAAAGAATGGTAATCCTTTGCAATTACTCTGTCCGGTTTCATATAATAGCATGGTATAAAATGATATAGTGACTAACCTTTACTGTTATTTTAAGTACTTTAGTGTTCCCTTTTCTATGGGTTCCCTTTTCCCACACATGGATGCTGACCATGGTGAACTACCAATCACTACTGGAGACGGAACTACCATTGTCATGGCCCACTTTATCAAGGGTGTTGACAAAAGGGCCACCATCACTAAAGGCTGGAGCGACTATTCCGTCAGGCACACATGAACGAAGGGCAAGTATATGCTTTCGCCTTCAAATGCACTTCCAAGGGATTGCGCCTGATCGTCTACTCAATATAGGCAAGTTGCAAGAGCCCCTTGTTATATAACTTAGTATTAATATAGATGCCTACCAAGACTTCTGTGTTTATCATCCTTTTGGATCTTATGTAATCCCCTAAGACCATCCTGTGCATTTAGCTATCGGTTATTTGCTGCTTAGACTGTTGTGTGGTATGCTTTTGAAACAACCTTGATGAAAGAAATATGTGCTTTTGCCTTCAAGTGCACATCCAAAGGTCTCTGCATGATTGTCTATCCAATCTAAACAGATCATAAGAGTCTTTTCCTACATGACTTAGTGCATCATTTCCAATCTTATGTACTTACTGTGTATAGTGTATGAGCTATTCTTTTCGAACAGCAATATGTTAATGCACGCTCTTACAATAATTAGCTTACACTCAGCCTTTGCGTCATTGGCGCAACGGGTCATCTAGTTCATTTAACAACGGATGACGTTGACAGACAAGTCATTATGGATAATATATGAGTACTAAACTGACTTGGTTTCGTGAAAAGAAAAGGAGTGGTCTGTGAACACTGAACAGGACATGTCACGTCGACATTGTGTGCAAGACGGGACTTTGCTCAATTTGGATGTCAGTATTCAGGGCCCATGGTCACTTTCAACTAACAGATGGCACTGGCTAGAAACAGAGCAACTGACCTAATGATCTCCATTGTTGCTGAGTCGACCAGACTCCGAGAATGGGCACTTGAATGGTTAACATCTTACGGCTGACGCCGATTGGCAGGAGCGTCAAGTCGGCACCTCAAACTGTTCCGGGCTGTTGCACAAGCATGTACTAGTAGTGTAACATTGAGAAAGAAACAATTTGAACTGAAATCATGTCAGTTATTTTCGAACGAAGGGAATATTATATACAGTGTTCAAACAATGGAAAAAATTCAATATGTTTTGTGGAGCTCGTCCACCCTGTCAGGTCGCCATTCCACAACCCTCGGTCGCTCGCCTCGCTCGCTGCTGTGCGGCGTTCCACGGCGCGAGCCTAGGCTCTCGGGCGCAGACGCATATTTCCAACATCGTCGGGCTCGGCCGCGGTGTCCTCTCTTCGTCACGCGACTCGGCTCCGAAAGTAACGTCCCTATGCTGAAGGTTCTCTTGCTGCCTGGCGCCATTCTCTGCCAACGCCTCCTCTGCGCTCAACTTGGGCGCCCGGCCCGAGCCGCCGTGACGGAGGCGGGCTCAGTGAAAACGCCGCTGATCCCCTGCAACGAGGACATGACCAGCTACACCGTCGAGCTCGGGTCCGTCAAGGTCGGGAACGAAACGCTGCGGCACCTCTGCACCCAAGGTTATCAGAATCGTGATCCTGAATCAGATAGGAGCTCTGATGGTAGGATCGCAAAAGTAGAATCTTCACTATCAAGATCGTAGAAACGTAGATTCTAGAGCCAAAATCATAGAATCAGAGGGGTTAGTTTGGATCATAAAGTTATAGAATCGTACGACAGAATCGCGATTCTGGCAACCTTGTCTGCACCTGTCCCGCGTCATCATCGACTCAGACGCCTCGCTGACACAAGGTGCTGCTGAAGCTGGACCGGGTGGCCTTGTATAGTTGCCATAGACAGTAGAGGAGCGGTTGAATCTTAGCAGGTGATCGACCGGTTCTTGCATGAGTTGATTTGGATGAATTGTTGGTCTTGCATTTGAATACAGTGCTTTTTTCCGACAAAGAACGTGCATTTATTTAGACTAACTTCAAAAGCGGATTATTTGTATTTGACATCCGCCTCCCTCTGCTGCAAGAGACCCTTTGGTCTATTCTTATAGAGCTATTATTAACATTCCTCAAGTCGACAAACCCATATTTCGGTGATACTCTTTTTATTCTTGCCTCTAACTGACCTTCATTAAACGATGCACTAATTGGATCCAGTTAATCAACTTATCACTGGTTTGTGACCGCCAGGAAAATAACCAATGTGGTAGAGTAGGAGGGAGAGGGACGCGAGCTATGCCGTGTAGCGATTCTTGTTATCCTTCAATCATCGATAGTTCCTGATGCCTCATATGCCTACGCCTATCAATTCAAATCCCTAGTGTGTAGCTACCACTGGTAGTTCTTGGTTCCTCAATTTCGTGGTGTGCAGACATCAAACAAATAATGCACGAAATATAAATTAATAGTTCAACTATAAGGAAATGTGATGATGAACAATCTATTCATATTTGGCTTAGGGAAGGCCCGCTTCTTATAAAATACTGAATACTAGGTACATGGTAGTGGTAGTGACATGAAGTCACTGGTTCTTTGTTTGTTCAATAGATAAGATTTCCTTGGTTATGAGCTTGATTCATTGTAGGTAAAAGCCTACGAGATATTAAAACAAAGGCTTGATTTGTTCTGCCCTTTTCTCCTTTATGCGTTAGAGAGAAGAGAACTTCAAACAAACGACGGATTTTTCGAGCTTGTTTGTCCTTGGGTAGGTAAGAGTATGTGAGATCTTAAAACAAAAGATGAATTTGTTGTGGATGGTCCTCCTCGGAAGGCTAGAGACAACGAGAACTTTAAAAACAATTAAATTCCTGAATTTGTTTGTTCTTTGGTAGGCCAGCCTATTCGACCCGGAAAGCTTTAAACAAACAATAAATTTCCTGAACTTTTCTATAAAGCATTGATCTTCAATTTCTACAGGTACAGCTAGCCAGCATAAATGGGTTAACCCTCCATCCTCGATGAGAAAAAGCGAGTTGGGTAAGTAGAACCAAACCTACCCAGTTGTTAGCATCTTCTCACTCGAATCAACAGTAATTCCACCGTGTTAATTAGACTATCCATCGCCTCGACCAAATAAATCATGAGTTTACTTGCCTTGAGGATGCCTTCTTAATTCTTATATGTGAAAATTTTATTATACCATACATCGAGCAATGTGTGTGTACATAGTTTAACAAAATGTTGTTCAACATCAGCGAATATCAGAGAAGATGCCTCCTCCTCTTTGTTGTTCAATCTTGATACACCTACCAGCCACCATGGTTCGATGGGGCCACGGTGCGCCACTAGTAGAAAACCACCCATTAGACCCGGTTTGTAAGGGCCTTTAGTCCCAGTTCATGAACCGGGACCAATGTGCCTCCACGTGGCCCTGTGTGCCGAGCCCAGTCAGGGGGTCTTTGGTCCCGGTTGGTGGCTCCAACCGAGACCAAAAGGCATCCACGCGTCTGCATTCCAGTGGCTGGGGTTTTTGTTTTTTTTTTAAAGGAGGGGGTTTGGGGGTTTTGGGGGGTTAATTTAGGTGTTTCGTATATTGTGTTAGGTAGCTAATTAATAGAGAGAAGTGTCCTCTCTTATGTCCGTGCTTGGTCGACGCTACGTAGTATATATATACATAAGTGATCGAGAGAACCATTCAGTACAGAAGTTCGTCATGCATACCGAGAGAAGTGATCGATCGACCTCTCCTTCTCCGAGAGATTGGTCGAACAACAAGTTTTTTACTGGCTACATACATGTACAATATGTATAAGATCTCTTAATTACATATCCCTAGCATTTGAAATCAACTTCCACATGGTATTCTCCGGATTTACTGATGACGTGTTCAAGAAAGAATCCCGCCAATTCCTCTTGAATTGCTTTCATGCGATCTGGTTCTAGGAGTTCATCCCGCATCTGCCACGTCTAATTTGAAGAAGGGGGTTAATTAATACATATATATGAATGAAACTCAACAGAAATGATGGTGTAATAAAATGAAATTGTGAATATTATTGCTTACGCACTTTATATTGTCTTCTAGAGTAGCCCCGCTTGTTTTTCAAAGTCGCGTTGTGGATGAACTCGCACACGTAGTATCCAATCATTCCCTTCCTCCTGCCACAAGCACTTTACGAGAAATAGAGGTCAATCAAACTGATAATGAAGCATTATAAATGGCATTGATGAAAGTATAGCTATAGAATCAACGGGAGATGCGCGCAACTAGCTAGCCAGTAGTACTTACTTTCGGGTATATATATCGCAGCTCCTTCGGCAGTCCCGGAGCTTGTGCGGTGAACTGTTTCCAAACCCTGCAAGACAAAGAAAATAATTATTATTACTTGAGATATCAGGAAATGAACAAAAAGTTGCCGATATGGTGCGATAATGATCGATTGAACTTACTTGCTGAGCATTTCAGTCATGTCCGCATAGGTGCTGGGATCTTTCCGTCTCGAGTTTAAGACGGTTACTAGTCCACGCACAAGCTTAATCTCCAGAAGAATATAGTGGTACCTGCGCACGCATGCATAACTCATCAATTACATTAACCTCGCTCGAGTAATAAGGGAAACCAAATATGCACATAACAGTAACACTCACGGTCCGTTGTAAGGAAAGAATATGGTATCTTTGTTTTGATTTTTGATCAACGATTGTAGCAAGTTGTCCTCGGCCTCTTCGACGTTCTTTTCAACCAGAAATACATCTACGATATTTGTGTTAATGAACCCAATATTATAAATTTCTTGTTTTTTGCACTCGACGATCTTCAATCTGCATAATATATTGAGGATAATTAATTATAAATACATGCAATGAAAGAGCCAAGCTATATATTGAGACTTAATGACAGAAATATACTTACAGGCAGTAGCAAAAGACCATTAATTTATCAAGGGCCTTTTGATTGAAGAACTCGAAGAACTCCTCAAATGGAACACACAACAGATCATTTGAAACGAGGTCGTACTCCTCTTTAATGTTCAGATACAAACTGTTCGTCCCCTCAGACTCTCTGCAGGTTTTCATGTACCAACTATGGAATCTTCGCATCATTGTTGTCAGAGATTTTTCATCTTTGACGAGAGGCTTCCCGTACTCGTATCTGAATACGTCCACCTCCATGAAATCAGGAAGTGCATCGTCAGGCAGGTAATCTTCAAGATTGCCATAACCAGCCACCATCCCCGGAGGATTAGACACATTGAGCGGGGGGCACAATTGTTGTGCTTGTTCGCCGAGCTGGGCAATTTTTTTCCCCTTTGCTCGTTGTTCTTTTGACCTTTTATCACTGACAGTAGTTCCCGACCGCTTGGCTTGGAGATATGTCTGTTCAGTAATGCGCTCATAGTTGGTTCTCGGCGGAGACTTTGGTGGTTTCCTCAGGGCATCGAGAGTGCGCTTTGCTTTCACCGGATCTACCTTCTCCTCCGGAGGTGGATGTCTCTTTGCTTTCACCCCTTCAAAGAACTCCTTCACGTGGGCCTGCACGATCGTATTGTTTTCCTCCTTGGCCCTCTCGTACGGTAACTTCTCTAGAGGCTTTAGAGGTGGACCGTATCTGTATTGCCTCTCTCTTCTTGTGCTGCTAGACGCCGGAGCAGACGGAGCGGCTGCGGCGTCTGTCTTCTTTCGTGCTTGCTTACAAGGCAGAGGAGGACTACGACGTGCCGGAGCAGCCGGGGCGGTGGCGGGTCTCTTCCGCCCTTGCTGGCCAGGCGGAGAAGGAGGAGGCGGAGTGCCGCCACGCGCCGGAGAAGGAGGCGGAGTGCCGCCACGCGTGCCCTGATCGTCACTCGCCGGAGGAGGAGGCGGTGGAGGAGGCGGAGTGTCGCCACGCGTGCCCTGATCGTCACTCGCCGGAGGAGGAGGCGGTGGAGGAGGCGGAGTGCCCTGACTCGCTGGAGGAGGAGGAGGAGGCGGAGGCGTCCAGTTCAGAAGGTTGATGAGCTCCTTCCGCCATAGGCATGGAGTCTTCAGAGCAGAACCCAGCCTAGTCTCCCCTTCACCGGTACGGTGCTCAAGCACGAGGTCCTCAAATCCCTCCGTTATTTCATCCACCATCACCTTAGCAAATCCTTCTGGAATCGGCTGGCAGTGATAAGTTGTGCCGGGTCCACTAGGATAAACTTGGCCAACAGCCGCCTTGACCTTCAAATTCATCCATCGCGCCATAGTGTGGCAATTTTGAGACTCCGTGATACCATCCACGGGATAGCTGGCAGGAGCCGTCAAGACATGCTTCGGCTGAAGCAGCTCGGTGGAAGCCACGCTGCTTCTCCGCTGAGATGGCAGGGTAGCTTCGTGGGAAGCTTCGGCAGGTCGTTTGTTGCGATCTGCTGCTTCTCGTACCTCTTCTCGTTCCTCTAGCCCCATTACCCTTTCGTGCAGCGCCTGCATTTGGTCCTGCTCCAGTTCCTTCCTCCTCTCATGGGTTTTGTAACCCCCTGCGTCCGGAAAACCAACCTTCCACGGAATGGAGCCTGGCGTTCCTTGTGTCCATCCAGGGTGCTCGGGATTCCCAAGGGCCATTGTGAGCTCGTCCTTCTTCCTATTTGGAAGGAACGTCCCTCGCTACGCTGCATCGATATAGTGTCGAAGGTTCTTGACTGGTGTTTGCAGTTGCTCGTCCGTCCACTGACACTTTCCTGTTACAGGGTCCAAGGTTCCGCCAGCCCCGAAGAACCAAGTCCGGCAACGGTCTGGCCAGCGCATTGTCTCTGGTTCGATCTCTTTTTCAAGCAGATCATGCTCAGCCTTGGACCACTTAGGCCGGGCTTTGAGGTAGCCACCTGACTCCGTGCGATGGTGAAGCTTCTTCTTCGCAGCATTTTGCTTGTTTGTCGCCGACATCTTCTTACTCTTTTCCGATGTCTTGTGGGCCACAAATGCGGGCCAGTGATCTTTGATCTTCTCATATTTGCCGATGAATTCTGGTGTCTTTTTTTTCTCGACATAAGGGGTCACCAAGGTAGAGTTCTGTAGAACTGTGTAGTGTGCTTGAGACCAAGAATATCCGTCCCTGCATATTATTGAGTCCCTTCCAAGCGTGCCTTTTTCAGTCAGTCTCCCCTCATACCGCGATTTAGGGAGACCTATCTTCTTAAGGCCAGGAATGAAGTCAACACAAAACCCGATGACATCCTCTGTTTGATGGCCCATGGAGATGCTTCCTTCTGGCCTAGCGCGGTTACGGACATATTTCTTTAGGACTCCCATGAACCTCTCAAAGGGGTACATATTGTGTAGAAATACGGGGCCCAGAATGACAATCTCGTCAACTAGATGAACTAGGACGTGCGTCATGATATTGAAGAAGGATGGTGGGAACACCAGCTCGAAACTGACAAGACATTGCACCACATCACTCCTTAGCCTTGGTATGATTTCTGGGTCGATCACCTTCTGAGAGATTGCATTGAGAAATGCACATAGCTTCACAATGGCTAATCGGACGTTTTCCGGTAGAAGCCCCCTCAATGCAACCGGAAGCAGTTGCGTCATAATCACGTGGCAGTCATGAGACTTTAGGTTCTGAAACTTTTTCTCTGCCATATTTATTATTCCTTTTATATTCGACGAGAAGCCTGTCGGGACCTTCATACTAAGCAGGCATTCAAAGAAGATTTCCTTCTCTTCTTTGGTAAGAGCATAGCTGGCAGGACCTTCATACTGCTTTGGAGGCATGCCGTCTTTTTCGTGCAAACGTTGCAGGTCCTCCCGTGCCTCAGCTGTATCTTTTGTCTTCCCATACACGCCCAAGAAGCCTAGCAGGTTCACGCAAAGGTTCTTCGTCACGTGCATCACGTCGATCGAAGAGCGGACCTCTAGGTCTTTCCAGTAGGGTAGGTCCCAAAATATAGATTTCTTCTTCCACATGGGTGCGTGTCCCTCAGCGTCACTCGGAACATCTAGTCCGCCGGGACCCTTTCCAAAGATTACGTGTAAATCATTGACCATAGCAAGTAAGTGATCACCGGTACGCATGGCGGGCTTCTTCCGGTGATCTGCCTCGCCTTTGAAATGCTTGCCTTTCTTTCGACATTGATGGTTGGTCGGAAGAAATCGACGATGGCCCAGGTACACATTCTTCCTGCAGCTTGCCAGGTATATACTATCGGTGTCAAGTAAACAGTGCGTGCATGCGTGGTATCCCTTGTTTGTCTGTCCTGAAAGGTTACTGAGAGCGGGCCAATCGTTGATGGTCACGAACAGCAACGCCTTTAGGTTAAACTCCTCCTGTTTGTGCTCATCCCACGTACGTACACCGTTTCCATTCCACAGCTGTAAAAGTTCTTCAACTAATGGCCTTAGGTGCACATCAATGTCATTGCCGGGTTGCTTAGGGCCTTGGATGAGAACTGACATCATAATGAACTTCCGCTTCATGCACATCCAAGGAGGAAGGTTATACATACATAGAGTCATGGGCCAGGTGTTGTGATTGCTGCTCTGCTCCCCGAAAGGATTAATGCCATCCGCGCTTAAAGCAAACCATACATTCCTTGGCTCACTTGCAAACTCATCCCAGTACTTTCTCTCGATTTTTTTTACACTGCGACCCGTCAGCGGGTGCTCTCAACTTCCCGTCTTTCTTACGGTTCTCACTGTGCCATCGCATCAACTTGGCATGCTCTCCGTTTCTGAACAGACATTTCAACCGTGGTACTATAGGAGCATACCACATCACCTTCGCAGGAACCCTCTTCCTGGGGGGGCTCGCCGTCAACATCACCAGGGTCATCTCATCTGATCTTATACCGTAATGCACCGCATACCGGGCATGCGTTCAGATCCTTGTACGCACCGCGGTAGAGGATGCAGTCATTAGGGCATGCATGTATCTTTTGCACCTCCAATCCTAGAGGGCATACGACCTTCTTTGCTGCGTATGTACTGTCGGGCAATTCGTTATCCTTTGGAAGCTTCTTCTTCAATATTTTCAGTAGCTTCTCAAATCCTTTGTCAGGTACAGCATTCTCTGCCTTCCACTGCAGCAATTCCAGTACGGTACCGAGCTTTGTGTTGCCCTCTTCGCAATTGGGGTACAACCCTTTTTTGTGGTCCTCTAGCATGCGATCGAACTTCAGCTTCTCCTTTTGACTTTCGCATTGCGTCCTTGCATCGACAATGACCCGGCGGAGATCATCATCATCGGGCACATCGTCTGGTTCCTCTTGATCTTCAGCAGCTTTGCCCGTTGCAGCATCATCGTGCACATCGTCTGGTTCCTCTTGATCTTCAGGAGCATCACCGTACTCTTCTTCTTCGCCGTCTTTCATCATAACCCCTATTTCTCCGTGCCTCGTCCAAACATTATAGTGTGGCATGAAACCCTTGTAAAGCAGGTGGGTGTGGAGGATTTTCCGGTCAGAGTAAGACTTCGTATTCCCACATATAGGGCATGAACAACACATAAAATCATTCTGCTTGTTTGCCTCAGCCACTTCGAGAAAATCATGCACGCTCTTAATGTACTCGGAGGTGTGTCTTGAACCGTACATCCATTGCCGGTTCATCTGCGTGCATTATATAATGAAGTGACCAAATCCTATGTACTTAAGAAGTTCACCCCCACTACTTGATTTATCTCAACATGCAACATAGACACATCAGCATCCATTCACATCTTGCCATGTCACACCTCATGCAGTCCACTCAAGCCCACCTCCTCAGGTCTTAACAAATATTTTCATCATCATTTGTTTTCTGAAATAATTTTTTACAAGTACTAATTAGTTTTCACACCGTGGGAAACGAACCACCCACGTACTGTCGCGTCCCCTCTTCTCCGCCCCTATCCCTTCCTCTTCTCCCTGAAATAAATAATTCCCTTCCTAAACTCTTCTTCCTTCCCCTTTCTACAGTAGCCCATGGCTGCGGGCATCCATCTCCGTGTGACGCACTCCTCCGGCACAATCCGTCCGTCCTCCGCCGCACACTACCTCCGGCGCAACCGCCGGTCTAGATCACCTGTGCCGCTCACCGGGATTCCTCCTTGCAGGTGTGATGCGTGCATCGTCAAGCGGGCGTCGGATCCATCTCCGTGTGAGGCGCTCCTCCGGCACAATCTACCCGTCATGCGCGCTCACTACCTCCGGCACAACAACCGGTCCAGATCACCTCTGCCCAGTCGTCAGGGGCTCGGTCAACAGCGGCCTCCACCCCGGCCTCGCCCTGCAACATGTCTTCGTCAAGTACGTCGACCTCAGCCGGAACTGCGTCCAAGGGCATCGCGAGTGCTGGTACATCGCCGACCTCGATCACTGGTTGGTTCATTGTTTAATGATGACTGTCGATTTTTTCTTTGGTCAAACACACGGAGGTGTTGTATCTACTATCTAGGGGATGTTGAGCCACCACACCTGCCACGGTGGTAGCCATTCTTGTGGCAAGCTGAGCACCTGCATGTTAGTATTAAATCTTGGCCCTGTGCGTCCGTGATGGGTTTGCAGCAAGTGCGGCGACAGGTTCTATAGTATGTTCTTCAGGATTTATTCAGTCTTCAGTACTTCTGTCTTACAAAAAAAAAGGTCACATTAAGCGTAGAATACCGATCAAAATCAGCCCCCTCGCGGCTCCAGCTGTAACTGACTGACTGATCGAGACAGAAAGGATCCCATCACGACGCTTTTTGTCTCCATCGCTCCGTTGGCGCGTGCTACACCAGTTTCTCATCTCCCCCACTGACTAATTATGTGTCTTTCTTTTAATAAACACAAGTGCACGTAGGAATCCAAGTAAATAGCAACAGCTGTTATTAATTGGTTACAGATCTTTTCCCTTTGTCTCTCTCCAACCTTGATCGGAAATAGTTCTCCACAACAATTGAATCCCCCTTCTGAAACTGCTCAACTGGTCCATCGTTTCAGCTTCAAGTTCATCTATCTCTTTAAACTGACCACGAGAAGGAGGATCCATCAAGGCTAGGGACGCCTGTACATCACTCATGACCACCAATTCTTCATCACTCATGACCACCAATTCTTAGTTTGTATATAGTGTGATCATCATTTGATGCCCCCACCTGCTCAAGCCGTTGTCTTTGCCACTAGCTTGCACTTTGGAATAGTTGTCCGCTCCCAATTTTCATCTTCCCATGCTACTTCTTATCACTGATCTTATGGCTTTAATTTTTCAGGTTACGCTCTTACTCGAAAGGTACCCGAGGTTTTATGGGCAAGGGCCACCACTGATTCATTGTTTCTTAGGTATCTTGCTATTCGCTCTCATCTCTTAATTTTCTTACACACTGAATGAGCAGACACATCTATTTGGTCTTCTTTTATGTTAATTTTGTTGTTCGCATGAAAGCTCCATCTCTGAATTTAAGTAGTGACATTGGATAAGCTTGCACCCTTTGTTTGGAGTTGATAGCATAATAGTTTGGTCCCCTGGATTCTTCCATCCAATGTATTTATTCAAATAGTTATAAACCAAGGCAATTTCCTCGAAAAATACCTGCTCCCCTTAAGGAAATTTCCATTTGTATTACTTCGAGCTATCTTATTAGTCATCCAGTCTAATATTTCTTTTTTCGGTAAGCTAACTGTATAAGTTTAACCTTTGCAATAATGCCATTTTCCCACCATATGCAGGACAGTGTCAACCATGCATGCAAGAATCTCATGAACTACTCTGCTTTGCTCCAAGAATTAAGAGTACTGTTGCTTAAATCATGAATAAGTGATCACTAGGTTGTTCAACTTCAATTGTAGTAAAAAATAGCACTCCCAATTCGTGATGATCCAATGCATGTATCCGCATGAATAGAAAGTATTTCGTTTAGGTAATTTACAATTGTTTGTTTATTATCAATTTATTTTTTATGATTAAGCAACAAATTGTTACATAGAATTCAGAAGGCTGAAAGGCACTATACCATCCAGCCCCTCTCCATTTAGGACTAGATTCCCTACATGGGTAAAACTACATACAGACTTGGGTGTACATTTATGGGCAAAGCTATGTATGGATTTGGGTGTACAAAAATACACCTATTATTTTTTCAAACTTCTGAATCCTTTGTATGATTCATGTATATAGAACAATATACATCAAGAAATCAGGAAACATGAGTAAAATTGTAAATCTGAAGGACTATATACACCATTGTTTGGATGTTGGCTCCACCACTGATCCACTACAGTTCATATATGACAAGAATGTGGAGATGCATTATTCACATATATTCTAATTTTATTTTTGAAATTTAATACTATAAATTCTCGCAGCAACGCGCGGGGTATTATCTAGTTAATAGAAGTTCATCATCACATTAAAACCAAAATACATACATAGTTCTCATCTAACAACATAAAGCTCTGCAGAGCACCTAAATTAATTAAACCATACACTGAAACTATGTAAAACATTTCAATGCGAAAACAAATGCGATCATAATCGCAACCAATATAACAACTGATCCAACGGCATAATGATACCAAGCCTCGGTATGAATGGCATATTTTCTAATCTTTCTAATTTTCAAGCGCATTGCATCCATCTTGATCTTGTGATCATCGACGACATCCGCAACATGCAACTCCAATATCATCTCATCCTCCTCAATTTTTCTAATTTTTTTCTTCAAGAAATTGTTTTCTTCTTCAACTAAATTTAACCTCTCGACAATAGGGTCGGTTGGAATTTTCGGTTCAACAACCTCCTAGATAAATAAAATCTATGTCACGTTGGTCGGCATAATTGTCATAAACAATAAATGAACCAATAGTTATGAAAAGATAATATATACCACATCTGAATCATAGACAGGACGAGGGCCGACGGGGGCGGATACCAAAACCATCGCACTATATAAGATGCAATAATAAAAGTAAGAAAATAATACAAGTATCTATCTAAACATACAAGAGGCTCACCACGGTGGTGCCGGCGATGAGATCGGCGCGGGTGATCGACGACGGTGAAGACGGGGACGGGGCGTGACGGACCGCTAAACCTAGACAAATATTGAGAAAAATGGAGCTTGGCGGTCGAGCTTGGAGAGGAGAAACCTTAAGTAGTGTGGCTCGGGCATTCCATCGAACACCTTGTGTGCATAGGAGGTGAGCTAGAGCACCACCAAGCCCTCTCCCCCTCGGCCAGAAAAAATATAGCAGTGTGCTCTGCTCTTGCGCGAGGGGGTATATGTAGGCACCACTATTGGTCCCGGTTGGTCGCATGAACCGGGACTAAAGGGTTGCCTTTGGTCCCGGTTCATGCCACCAACCGGGACCAATGGTGGTAGGCCAGGAGCGAGGCCCATTGGTCCCGGTTCGTCCCATCAACTGGGACCAAAAGGTCCAG
This sequence comes from Triticum timopheevii, assembly GCA_963921465.1. NCBI lineage: Eukaryota > Viridiplantae > Streptophyta > Magnoliopsida > Poales > Poaceae > Triticum > Triticum timopheevii. The sequence goes on from OY997262.1 coordinate 452,743,373, forward strand.
ACGAACCGGGTCCAATGGCCCACGTAGCCCGTCCGGCCCCCGGGGCTCACGAACCGGGTCCAATGCCCCCATTGGTCCCGGTTCTGGATTGAACCGGGACTAATGGGCTGGACCGGCCTGAACCATTGCCCCCTTTTCTACTAGTGCGCCCCACAACTCTCATCCATGTAACAATGGATGACGTTGATAGACAAGCCATTATGGATAATATGAGTACTAAACTGACTTGGTTTCGTGAAAAAGAAAAGGAGTGATCTGTGACCAGGTCATGTCACGTCGACATATTGTGTGCAAAACGGACTTCGCTCAAAGTGAAATGATTCACTTAGACCACATTTGGATGTCAGTATTCAGGGCCCATGGTCACTTTCAACTAACACATGGCACTGGCTACAAACAGAGCAACTGACCTAATGATCTCCATTGTTGCTGAGTCGACCAGACTCCGAGAACGGGCACTTGAATGGTCGGTCCCTCAGTCATGCGGTGAGGCCGGATGCTTTGGTCATGTCGAAATTCGCCGAGCTGCTTGGACCTGGCCGCTCGCAGTCGAAGTGGAAAAGCAGGCTGGCAAGCGGGAGCCCTAGGCTAACAAGGCCCAACACCATCCCCAGGAACATCCTACGGCCGACGCCGAATGGCAGGAGCGTCAAGTCGGCACCTCGAGCTGTTCTGCGCGGTTGCACAAGCATGTACTCTAGTAGTGTAATATCGAGACAAAAACAATTTTAACTGAAATCACGTCAGTTATTTTCAAACGGAGGAGAAACAAAATCTTATACTATATGCCTAGAAAAACGGGCACAATCTTCACTTCGATGGGACACGCAAGTAAAAAGATTGTCACGGGCCACGATTTGGATGAGCAGTAACTGCTTGACCAGTTGTGGGTAGTGCCGCTTCGATAAGGTTGTCATGATAGAAAAGCACTATTCACACATATGCGGCCGGCTTTCGAGGCTAAGTAACCCCGCGCCTTCGGGCGTTGGGCGAGTTCGGCTAAGCAGTGGTCGAAGAACGCCATTCCTTTGAAAAGTGGTTTATAGTATCCTTTAAAGGGAAGGAATCTTGAACTACCAGAGAAGATGAACTCGTCTGTCGAGCCAAGGACTTCGGATCCGAAGTTATTTACATCAAGGAGGTCGTCCTTGGCGTAGAAGACCATTTCGGGGGCTACTGACAGTGTCCTAGATTAGGGGGTACTAACCTAGTCGGCCCGTAGTCCTCGGGATGGGCTAGTGGGCCCTCATTACTATCAAGGTGGACTCTAGAAGCTGCACGCCTGAATGTGACCAAGACTACCTCTGCCGAAGACTTGACATATACTCCACGACATCTCTTGCCGCCTCCATGCGATCCCCTGGATACCGACCATGTAACCCCAGATGCCCTACCTGGCGTGTATATAAGCCAAGGGATTTAGCCCGTAGAGGGGACCGAATCACAACTGCATGCACCTAGCCCTAGAGTTAGAACACAACTTACGATCTCGAGGTAGATCAAGCTTGTACTCGATACATCTCCATCAATATAAATAAGAGCAGGATGTAGGGTTTTACCTCCATCAAGAGGCCCCGAACCTGGGTAAACATCATCTCCCTTGTTCCTGTTACCACCTATCCGAGATCCACAGTTTGGGACCCCCTACCTTGAAGTCTGTCGGATTTCACACCGAAACCGCGCTTGGTAGGCCAGAGGTGGAGCTGGTAGTCCAGGGCGCCGGAGATGACCGGCGTGGTGGGTGTCGGGCCTTGGTCCTGAGTTGACCTAACACACGTGGTGCGAGGTGGTGGAGGAGCAAGAGGGGAAAGCACGTACACTACAGTGCTGCACTGCCGCACTATTAATATTTGCTTGGCCGGTGAGTCATGGTTAATTAAAAGTTCTTATGATGAAACATAATATGTTTACAAAATCTGGATCAAGTAGAGAGATCTATTAAAAGTTGTGTTAAGCATTTCCCACTGCAACATGAGCATGGACAACTATGATTTTGTTCGTGTGACAGACACAAGGAAGGAGGAGGTCACTTCTGCTTTCACTATGTCTCCTTGTATAGTTGCCATAGACTATAGAGGCACGGTTGTATCTTAGTAGGTGATCGACCAATTCTTGCATGAGTCTATTTGGATGAAGTGTACATCTTGCATTTGACTATAGTGCTTTTTTCCAACAAAGAGCGCGCTTTTATTTACACTTAACAAATACGTGACACACATGAACAACTAACCTCAAAAGCAGATTGTTTGAATTTGACAACCGCCTCCCTAAGCTGCAAGAGGCCCTTTGGTCATGCTACTCCGAGAGAGCTATAGTTAACATTCATCAAGTCCACGTACCTAGATTTCACTCACACTTTTCTTGCTCATCACCTTGACTGGCGGTCATTAAACAATGCACCAGCTGGATCCAGCTAATCGACTTAACACTGATTACTGACCATCAGGAAAATAACTAATGTGGTATAGTAGGAGGGATAGGCATGCGAGATATGTCGTGTAGCAATTCTTGTCACTGGCCGATCATCGGTAGTTCCTGGTGCCTCATATGCCTACACCTATCATTTCGAATCCCTAGTGTGTAGCTATCACCGGTAGTTTCCGGTGCTTCAAACCCGTGGTGTGCATACATCAAACAAATAATGCACGAAATGTAAATGAATAATGAGATGATGAACAATATCCGCATGCTTAGCTTAGGGAAGCGTCATTTCTTATAGAAGACTTGGGTACATGGTAGTGGTAGTGACATGAAGTCACTGGTTCTTTGTTTGGTCAATAGCTAAGATTTCCTTGGTTATGAGCTTGATCCTTGGTAGGTAAAAGCCTATGAGATATTAAAACAAAGGCTTGATTTTTGGTGCTCTTTTATCCTTATAGGTTAGAGACAATGCGAACTTTAAACAAACGATGGATTTTTCGAGCTTGTTTGTCCTTGGGGTAAGTAAGAGATGTACAAAAAAAGTAAGAGCATGTGAGATCTTAAAACAAAAGATGAAATTTGTTACGGATGGTTCTCCTCGGTAGGCTAGAGACAGAGAGAACTTTAAATTTTCAGGCCAGCGGCACCGTGACCTGCTGCTGCACCCTCTTCTCCGGGTGCCTGTTGCCGGAGTCTGGTCGATGTAAACTGTAAAAATTGGAAGCATAATGTAAACTGCAATGACACCCACACTAGAAATAAATAAAACTGCATAGCTTTCTGCTGTTGCATAGCAACATTCATTATTATTATGTAACTGGTACAACAAACCAATGCTTGTAAACAAAGAAGCAGCGGTACGGTACAGTACAGCACAGACACCACCGCGACCTGCGCAGACAACTATCGCCTGCGAGATCGCGATAACTGAGATGGAACTCAACACAAAGACCGGCTACAAATAACTTAGGACACCTCATGCCCACATCAACTCTGATGCACCTCCTTCCTTGCTGGGGGGATCCCAAACCCTATCTTCCATTCCATGGATATCGCATTCGTCAACTTGATCAGGGGGGACCGACCTTTCGGAGTCTGCATCAGGGTCCAGGGGGCACCCGGGTAGCGGTAACATCGGCTCGCCTCTGAGTTATTGGTCTCTGAATAGGGTGGAGAGCAGCAGGTCTTGCACAAACATCGCTCTCACGCTGGCTTGCTCCCTTTCTTCCCTTGTGAGCGACGAGTCAATACTGCCAAGACAAAATGAAGCGGGTGACTGACTTGTAAAGTTTCCCTTAAGATTTCTAGCAAGTGGTTGCCCAGAAATTCCACTCGTTACTTCGTTAGTAAGGAAAGTGAAGGTTTGTAGCTACACATGCTCTCTCTAGAGTCAAACCAACGCTAACTTGATGTACTTATTTAGTGCAATGCTGTTATGACTTACCAACATAAAGAAATCATTCATCTAGAACTAATGGATTCAAATTTCATGGTCAACACAGATTTAACCTTGATCTTACTAAATTATGTAAAGATGTGTAGCAATGAGTTCAGATTTTCATGGTCAAAACAGCTTTCTTGTGATCTGAATACATCATGTAAAAGATGTACTGAAAATAAACATCGCCATGATGCATTAGAGGAACAGTTGGCATAAAGGCAGTTCCTCCGGCGACAGGTCACTAGATACAAATAGGAGAGTAACATGAAGAAGATGGTCGGTACGAAGTCTATAATATCCACAGTATCAGCAAGTATTTACCTTGACCGCCACGGCCGAGCAGCTGCCTCTTTTAGCACTGGTACATCACTCTGAGCGGGAGTAGACAATTTTGATGTTTCCTCAGCATCTAATGTTGGAAAGCTAAGGCCAAATGATGACAGAAGAGGATCAGCTGAAATATTTGCGGCATTATTGTTGCTCGACCTATGTCCACCACCTCCCAGAAGCACCTGCAAATGGGCTTCACGTAGATCCCGGCTCAGCAGAGAGAGGGACTGGCTGCCTGGAACAGCAAATCTGCGCAACCTGCGGCGATTCTGCACATGGTCCAAAGTTAAAGAAGCTCATATGAGAAAGGGAAGGAGGGGGAAAGGGAGGGGAGTTACCTTGAACAAGTACCCATGTTGCATGGTGATATGGTTTAGCATATCTTTAGAAACCTTTTCAGAGCAGATAGGGCAAGGCTGAAATGAGGTAAACCATATAAGAATACTATAACAGCAAAAACATCACAAGTTTCAAAATTCCGTATCTACTGCTAGACACGCACAAACCGATAACAACAACAGGTCAATCAATTCTTCTCCAAAAACAGGTGAAACTAATTGAGGTAAAAAAAAATACTTCGTCTCTACTTTTAGACTTGCACAAACCGATAAACATCACATACTCACTCTTCTGCATTATTCCTAATAGATAGAATGGTCTATACGATGTGCACTGGCGGAGAGCTGTCGACATGAAAAATGACTGCACTGGGCAAGGATGAAGAAGATCATGGTTCAATTCCCATCACTCTATGTTCCATAATAGCCACTCCAGTTTCGACCAAAAAGGAATGTTGACATATGAAAATGAACATCTTTCGTGAAACAGTAACTGCTATTTGCGCTCAAACTAATATTGCTCCTCATAATTCCTACTCCGAGTCACAGTTTATCAGCATATATTGTTATTTTATCAAGCAATCATGGCATAAGTTTATGGCAGCAAACAAATGCCAAAAGCTACACTTTTTTTTCTGTTGCCAGATTTCATGATCAATCTTTTCTATTCTAAGGACACTGATCAAGGCCATCTAAAATCATTTGCCAGGACAGAGCATTAGCCATATTTCTACTTCCAATTCCCAAGAGACAAGATAAAGAAAAGAAGAGGACTCATTCGCTGGCCAGAGCATTATGCAAACCATGATATTCTAGCATAGCAAGCCATATTTCTACTTCCAATTCCCAAGAGACAAGATAAAGAAAAGAAGAAGAGGACTCATTTCGTCCAGATCAAAGCCCCTATGAACAAGAGGGCTCGTTCCTTGTTCCAGGCCACTCAAAGATATACTACAAAACTTCTGAAAATTTTCAAAATTTCATTTCTACTTCTACACACGCAGAATCCGACAAACAACAGGTCAATCACTTTTCTTTTCCAAGGAGCAGGTGAAATTAATTGAAGTAAAAAAAACACTTGATCTATATGCAGTACATTTAAAGCTGCATAGAACCACACCCTCATTTACTTGACTCTAACAAAGCAGGGGTCTCCTCAATTTATAGATGTTACCAACTCTTCCTGAGTAATAAACTCCCTCTTCATTGCAACAATAATAATGACTGTTCTTCTTTGTTGTTCCTAACAGATAGAATGGTGTACACAACAGAGTGTGCATTGACTGAGAGTTGCCAACATGAAGAGTGAATACATCGGGCAAAGAAGAAATCATGCTTCGGTTCCCATCACTCTCCACGCTAAACCAATCTAGTTTTGACTAAAATGAGATGTTGACATGTGTAATTGAACATCTTTCAAGAAATTGATAACGGTCCCTTGAGTTCAAATTAAACAATTTCTCCTCATAATTCCTGCTCCTAGTCAAAGTTTATCAGGCCAATGTTTTTTTCTTGTCAAGAAATTGTCGCATGTGTTACAGCAGCAACAAATGCCAAAAGCTCCACCTTTTTTATCTCCAGATTCATGATCAGCCTTTTCTAATGAACAAGGCCAAAATTCCCACCCCTTCTGTGCATCTAAAATCATTTGCCAGACCAGAGCATTACGACCATGATATTCTAGCCAAGCAAGCCATATTTGTACTTCGAATTCCCAAGGTGTCAAGAGATGAAACAAAAGGAGGAGGACTCATTCATTCGTCCAGGTCAACGCCCCTCTGAACAAAGAGCTCTTCTCATTCTCCAGGCCACTCAAAGCAGTACGAACTACATCTCTGAATCTCTAGTAATCCAAGCAGCCAGGTACAAACCGATAAACAACAGCCCAATCTTAAAACAGAATCCAAGAAATGGGTGAAACTAATTGAGGTAAATTCAATACTTGGTCTGTACTTTTAGACAGGCACAGACCGAAAAACAACATGTCAAACTAACTTCTTCTCCAAGCAACAGGTGAAACTAGTTGATGTCAAAAACAACACTTGGTCTATTTACTGATTTTACCAACAGGGTAAGTTGCGTTCTCTTCAACTTATTAATTTTATCTCACATATGAATGTTCTTCTGCATTGTTCCTAATAGATAGAATCATAGAATGGTCTATACGGCGTGCATTGATGGAGAGTTGCTGACATGAAAAGTGACTGCACTGTGCAGGGGAGAAGATCATGTTTCCGTTCCCATCACTCTATTTTCCATGATAGACACTCTTGTTTTGACTAAAAAAAGAGATGTTGACATATGAAATCGAACATCTGTTCGTGAAACTGATAACTGCTACTCGTGTCCAAACTAAATTATTGCTCCTCATAATTCCTACACCTGTCACAGTTTATCAGCATATATAGTTGTTTTGTCAAGCAATCATGGCATGAGTTTATGCCAACAAACAAATGCCAAAAGGTACACTTTTTTTTTCTTCCTCCAGGTTTCACGATCAACCTTTTCTACTCCAATAACACTGACCAAGGCCAAAAATCCTACCCTTCTGCACATATAAAATCATTTGCAAGGCTAGAGCATTATGAAAACCATAATTTCTCCTCATAATTCCTATTCCTAGTCAGAGTTTATCAGCCCAATGTTTTTCTTTGTCAAGTAATCATGGTGTGAGTTACAGCAGCAACAAATGCCAAAAGCTCCACCATTTTTATCTCCAGGTTTATGATCAGCCTTTTGTACTGACGAAGCCCAAAATTGCCACCCCTTTTGCACATCCAAAATGATTTGCCAGACCAGAGCGTTATGTAAACCATGATATTCTAGCCAAGCAAGCCATATTTGTACTTCGAATTCCCAAGACGAAAAAAAGAGAGAGGGGACTCGTTCAGTTCCCATCACTCTCCATGATAGCCACTCTAGTTTTGACTAAAAAGAGATGTTGACATATGCAATCGAACATCTTCCAAGAAACCGATAAGTGTTACTTGTGTTCAAATAGAACAACTTGTCCTCATAATTCCTACTCCTAGTCAGAGTTTATCAGCCCAATGTTTTCCCTCTGTCAAGTAATCACGGCATGAACTACAGCAGCAACAAATGCCAAAAGCTCCAACTTTCTATCTCCAGATCAATGATCAGGTTTCTCTACCGATGAAGGCCAAGATTTCTACCCCTTGTGCACATCTAAAATCATTTGCCAGACCTCACCAGAGCATTACGCAAACCAAATTTACACTAGGAATTCCCAAGGTGTCAATCAAGAGATGAAACAAAAGGAGGACTGATTGGGTCATCCAGGTCAACGCCCCTCTGAGCAAGAGCTCTTCTCATTCTCCAGGCCACTCAAAGCAGTACGAAAACCATCTTCTCTGAATCTCTAGTTATCCAAGCAGACAGGTACAACCGATAAACAACAGGCCAATCAAAAAAAAAATCCAAGGAACAGGTGAAACTAATTCAGGTTAAAACAATACTTGGTCTCTACTTTTAGACAGGCACAGACCGATAAACATGTCAAACTGACATCTTCTCCGAGCAACAGGTGAAACTAATTCAGGTTAAAACAATACTTGGTCTCTACTTTTAGACAGGCACAGACCGATAAACATGTCAAACTGACATCTTCTCCGAGCAACAGGTGAAACTAGTTGATATCAAAAACAATACTTGGTCTGTTTACTGATTTTACCAACAGGCTAAGTTGCGTTCTCTTCAATTTATTGATTGTATCTCACATATGACTGTTCTTCTGCGTTGTTCCAAATAGATAGAATCATAGAATGGCCTATACCACGTGCATTGATGGGGAGTTGCTGATATGAAAAGTGACTACACTGGGCAGGGGAGAAGATCATGTTTCCGTTCCCATCACTCTATTTTCCATGATAGCCACTCTTGTTTCGACTAAAAAAGAGATGCTGACATATGAGACTGAACATCTTTCACTGTTTGTGTCCAAACTAAATTATCGATCCCCACAATTTCTACACCTAGTCATGGTTTATCAGCATATATAGTTGTTTTGTCAAGCAAGCAATCATGGCATGAGTTTACCGCAACAAACAAATGCCAAAAGCTACACTTGTTTTTCCATCTCCAAATTGTAACCTTTTCTACTCCAAGAACACTGACCAAGGCCAAAAATCCTGCGCTTCTGCGCATCTAAAATCATTTGCCAGGCCAGAGCATTATGCGAACCATGATATATATTCTAGCAAAGCAAACTACTCCCTCTGTTCCCAAATAATTGTTTTTCTAGAGATTTCAACAAATGACTACATACGGAGCAAAATGAGTGAATCTACACTCTAAAACATGTCTACATACATCCGTATGTTGTAGTCCATTTGAGATGGCTAGAAAGACAATTATTTAGGAACGGAGGGAGTATATTTCTTGTTCCGATTCGCAGGAGACAAGGGATAAGAAGAAGGGGAGGAGGAGGACTCGTTGGGTCGTCCAGGTCAACGCCCCTCTGAACAAGAGGATTCGTTCCATTTCCAGGCCACTCAAAGGTAGACCTACAGACTCCATGGATCTTGTGTCTCTAAATAACAATCCAAGCAAGAAGAGGAGGAGGCTGATCGGGGGTGGGGGTACTGACCGCGGCGTGGGGCTCGAAGGGGTGGTCCTCCTCGAGGTGCGCGACGAGGGAGGCGACGTCGTGGTCCTCGTAGCAGTAGGGGCAGGCGAAGTCGGGCCTGCCCGCGTTCTCGTCGCCGTCCATGTCCAGCTCGTCCATCCCCGCCCGATCTGCGCCTGCCCGCCCACAAGAACCAGCAAATCAACCAATCAATCAATCAATCAATCACGAAACCCGGCGCAGAGCGAATCGATCCAATCAATCGATCCCGGGAGGGAGGGAGGGAAGGAGGGTACCGGCGTGGCCGAGCTGCGCGGCGTAGAAGCGCTTGGCGGCGGCCAGGCGCGAGATCCAGTGCTCCGAGTCCATTCCGGCGGCTTAGATAGATAGATAGATAGATAGGTATGGCCTCCTCCGCCTGCCGCCCTCTCCTCCCGCTGGATGGATGGAGCCGGGAGAGGAGACAGGGGAGGGAGAGGAGGCGAGCCGGGAGCTTCTCTCTCGCGCGGTCGCTGTCCGCCTTATCGGGACGGGGAGGTGGGGAATGAGATGTGTAGGGGACAGACAGAGAGACGGGAGACGGGGGGAGGAGTGAGGGATGGAGCTTTTATTATTCGCCACCGGGGCCGGACCGGGACCGGGTCGCCGTCCCCCACCGCGTCATCGGATCGGCGTCGTCGTCGTCGTCGTCGTCGTTTTCGTTTACCTTTCCCCCAGCGCAGGGCCGTTAAAAATTATAGATGGCGCGCGCGAGTTGGATGCAACCCAGCGGCGACGCCCACGGTCGGTCCACCGTTTGCGTGTGCCGCGGCCGGTGGTGGGCCGTGCCGCCCGTGGATGGAAGGACCTCCGGTCTCGTGCCGCTAGCTAGCCAAGGGCCCAGAGCCGTAGCACGCGTGGCAGTGACGCTGCATGCCTGCGGCCGAGCGGCGAACGGTCGAGTATGGGTTACGTGCGGGGGAGGTCGGCGCGTGGCTGCGATCTGCGGCTCGTCGGCAGCGGAGGTGGGGCGATGCGGTGGCGGGTGACCGCGCCATGCTGGAGTTGCCGCGGTCCACTGAGGTTTCATTGTTCAACAAAATTTAAAAAATGTGTTTCAAAAATAACCACATTTTATTTGGTTATTCCAGACATACAGTGTTTTCCAACCTATACACAATACAAAAAAAAACACTTTTGACATTTCATTTATGGGCAACGATATTTCCAAAATAAGCTCCAATATTTCATTTATATTTCAATCGTGTGCCAATCGATTTCAGGAACGTTTCACATGGATTCTGCACAAATTCGAACTATTTCAGTCGTGTTCTGATCCACTCCAGAAGCATCTCACGCGGCTGCCAAAAAATTTAACGTTTGAAAAGAACATTTAAAATATGTTGCATAGATAATCACAAAAAGACCGATTATGGAGTTTCTACCATTTCGGCCACTTTTCTTTGCTTCGAATTTTTCAAGCATAATTCATATATCCACACAATTTTCACCTTTACATTTTAAAAAAATCGAGACCGGTATAGTTGAAAGTTGTGTGAAATATATGTGTAATGTTTAAGATTGTAAATAGAACTTAGAAAATAATTGAAATCTATGTGAATGTTGACGTTCTCTTGAAACAATATAAAGTGACCAAAATAATCCAAAAATTTAGAATAAAATGTGATTATAATAGTTGAAGATTCATAAAAAAAGAAGTGCGTAAACCATTCCAAACTAATTTTTTGGTAATGTTCATTTTCTATAATAACAAAATTAAACTCGTTCCAAAATATATATATTCACTATCAGCAACAACGATAAAGAACGGGGAAGCATGTGAAAACTAGAGCCTGCTTGGCAGCCCACCAGCTCCGGAAATCCCCAGATTCGTGGAGTAGCTATTTCCTTGCTCCGTTGTTTTTAACTGCAGCTCCGGCTACTCCGGAAGCGGAGTTGTGTGAAGCGGAGGGACTCCAAACAGGCCCCTAATACAAAAGTACCAACCAGTAAGTGATTACAAAAATAACAACACATGATTTAGTTATTTCAATTGTATTTTCCAACTTATAAAATTGCATTATGAAAAAAATGAATTACCTCACTGAAATAGTTGGAAACAATATTCCAAAATAAACTCATGAATTCATTTATTCCAGTCATATAACAATCATTTTCAAATACATTTCACATGGATTTTGCACAAATTGGAGCTATTTCAATCATATTCTGATCCATTTCAGAAACATTTCATGCGGCTACCAATATTTATGTTTGACACTATAGTTAAAATATGTTACATGAATAGTCACACAAAGATCAATCACAAAGAGTTCACCCAAATTTCTATTGTTCGGTCACTTTTTTTTCTGATATTTTCCAAGCATAATTCATATATTCACACAATTTTCGCTTTTTCATTTTTTTTGAAATTAATGAAATTGTGGCTGGCTTAATTGAAAGTTGTGTGAAATATATGTGTATTGTTTAAGATGTTGAATAGACCGTAAAAACAACTGAAATTTATGTGAATATTATTTTTAGGGGGGGAGGGGGACAAGGCTCTAATTTTATATTCTTAACCTTACAAAAAAAATCTTATGTGATTCTCCCAAAGCTGGGGGTGGGGAGGCAACCCCCTCAAACTTGTACATAGCTCCGCCGCTGATGGAGCTTGTTTCATGCCAGCCAAGCCACCGAGGGAATGTCTTTAGTTGCCAGCAATCTTCAATCGGAGAGAGGACCAAGATGTTCATCAAGAAACCTCTAGAGATAGTTTGATCCATGGGACTAAATTATTATGAGTTTGTTTTAGCTACGCTGCACCTAGTGAAGAAAGAGAGAATTGATAGTATGATCCATGAGACATAATTACTAGGAGTTTGTTTCAACTACCGTTGCGCCTAGTGAAGAAATGGAAAAGGTATGGAGGTCGTTTCATGGCGTCTGTGCTGCACCACCAACCACCTATATCCTTAGGGTCTTGACCTTTGTGCTATGTTGTAACTATGGGTGAGGTGTTTTACTGTTTTCCTTATTCTTGCTTCTACATTTTGTACTGCCCCTTGGGCTAGTGATGAGTGGTTTTTGAATCCGTTTTTCATCATAAAACGGATCAAGGTTTTCGATCCGGTTTTCCACATAAACTAAATCGCGGTTTTCAGCCTGGTTTCCCACATAAACCGACTCAATTCCTTTTGAATTGAGATCAATATATAGGTGGGGAACCCCCCTTGGACGGATTCAAATATATATTACATGATGTTTCAAATTAGTCCCCTCAACTATGTTCTAGACCTCTTTGGCCCTTCCTAAGATTGCATTCAAGCCCCGCCATTGATAACATCCCCTACTTTTTTTGTTGTCTAGCAATCAGGCATATACAAATGATGTATGGTTATTCAAATAACTGAAAATAACTACTCCTAGGAACCATCCGATTTAACAACAGGTGTGAATGTCAATTTAAAAACATTTACACTTTCCCAGACAACGAAAGTTTATTATCTGTGGCTCTTCAGTAGTACACATGCTAGCAAGTGTGCAAGAAATACACATCCAATTGAAGATATTTTCGTGCTACTTAGAGCTTGCAAAAAACAAGAAGATACAACCAGTTGAAGATATTGTATATCGATTGGTGCTCTCCATTTTTTGGTGACATGTTTGAACAACGATGTATATTGATACATTTATTAGCATGATAATTATCATTAGCTATAATGTTGTACTCCCTCTGTTTTTATTTACTCTGCATATTAGTTTTGTTCGAAGTCAAACATCACAAAGTTTGAGCAAGTTTATAAAAACAATATGAACATCCATAATAACCAGTATATACGATGTGAAAATATATCCAATGATGCATGAATCTAATGGTGTTGTAAATGTTAATAATTTTTCTGTAACTTTACCAAAGTTACAAAGTTTAGTTCAAGACAAAGCTAATATTATGAAGAGTAAATAAAAACGAAGAGTGTGTCTGTTAATAGATGACTTTGGTAGCATGGTGTGACTATGACGTGTTGATTCATATGGTCATCTCTCCTTTTAAGTAGGAGAGATATAGATATGGAAGATAGAAAATTATGTATATTAGCTTTGTGCTAAGTCGAAACTCAACAATGAAGTCAAAAAGTCAATATACCGGCATAGGGTTTTCTAACGCTCGAGCCTCTCCGGTGGCTAGGGAAAACTCTCTTCTCCAATCTCCATCGGCGAACCTGTGGATTCTTCTCCTCTCTGCTTGCCGCTCCGATGGCCGCCGGCGGGGAGGGAAATCCCGCTGCGGCTAGTAGTTTTAGGGACAACATAGATTAGGGAAAATAGTCTGCTTGCCCCCCTCCCCAACTTTTCATATTTTCTAATCCCCTCCCCCCCCGCCCCGTCCTTGTCAAGCTCCGTCACTGCCCCCCCCCCCCCCCCCCGCCCCGTCCTTGTCAAGCTCCGTCACTGCCCCCCCCCCCCCCCCGGCCGCCCCGTCCTTGTCAAGCTCCGTCACTGGCTCCGCCCGCCCCGTCCTTGTCAAGCTCCGTCACTGGCTCCGATTGATGTATTTAATCGACGGAGCTCTGGCATATATGTATATTGTTTCCCTTATGGCGGTGAGTTAAGATTCCTCGTCGTGTCACAAGATTTGATGTCATGTACTTCAGATCTATGCAAGGGTTCAATAGTAGCTGTTGCAGCTCTAGGGCGTTAGTCTTTAAGGGCAGAGCCACGACGGCGGCTCGTCGTCGACAGTAGTGATCGTTTGGTGGTTTCGAAATCCCGATGTAATTTTTATTACGTTCGAGATGCTTTGTTATCTTGATGTATGTTTTTTTATGTTTGGGATGTTTGGTACTTTCGGTGATTTTTCTAACAAATATGATCCTTCTCTTAAAAAAAAAAGCTTTGCTTTGTCCTAAGTCAGTTTGACCAAGTTTATGAAAAACGACATAATAATCATTTATAATAACAAGTATATCTAACGTGAAAATATTTTCAATGATGCATGATTCTAATAGTATTAATTTGGTATTGTAGATATTAAGAGCCTTTTTTATAATTTCATCAAATTTACAAAGTTCGATCAAGGCAAAGGTAATACGAAGAGCAATAGAAACGAAGACGGTATATGTTAACGGATGGCTTTGATTGTCATGGAGGACCCTTGGCGCGAGGTGACCGGTTCACAAGATTTTACACGTCCTCATTCAAAGTTGGAAGCATACTGTACACGACAACGCACTCCACTCCACTCGTCACACACACAGAGGCCTCGTCACAGTCACAGGCTCACAGCATCTCCCCGCAGATGCGGCAAACACCATCTCCGATCGCCGGTTCACGCCCGGCCGGCCGGCTTTCGATCGGTCCGATTCGCCGCCGGGAGCTTATTCATTGGCCGCCGTCGAACCGCACCCGCAGGTTGCCCCTCCTGGACGGCTCCTTGGGGACCGGCATGCCCTCGCCGGGGACCACCACCTCCTGCCGCGGGCGGACCGCGGACCTGACGGGCACCGTGAGGCTGCGCCCGTCGAGCGCCGTCAGGTGCACGGCGCGACCAGGTCGTCGCCGTCCCGGGCGAAGACCGGGTGCGGCTTTTCGTCGACGACAAAGATCACGTCGGCGGGGACCGTGTTGGGCCGCTCGTTCCCCCGCTCCGGGAAGGTGATCCTCGTGCCCTTCTTCCACCCCGGCTTCACCTCGATCGTCACGATCTCGTCCGCCGGGACCGTGCCCCTGCGTGCAGAGTGCAGTGCAGTCACCACGGGCGGCATGGCAATGGCGTTCAGCAAGAAAGATGTACATAGAGGGTCTGAAGCAGAGAGAGGGACGGAGGCAGCAGAGCTCACCCGGTGCCGCTGGCGTCGGCGTCGGCGACTAGCCTGGTGATCTTCATCCTCCTGGTCGCCCCCGCGTAGAGCTCTTCCAGGGTGCACGGCAGCTTGTGCTCTATCGGCGCCGCCTTCACCGGCCTCCCGCCGCCGAGCACCGAGCCGAGTGTCGACGGGCTGGACCTGCGCGAGCCAAACACATCGTCGTCCTCGAATCCGGTGGAGTCGAGCAAATCGAAGAAATCGTCCCCGAATAACGACATGCCGCCGCCTGCCCCCGGTTGCCGCGCCGCCCTCCCGCCGTGCCGCCGACCGCGCTGCATGTATCCCGCCGGATTGTTCTCCCGTCGAGGACAAAGAGCTGGAGTGAAGGGGAGAGTGAGAGGCTGAGAGCTGAGAAAGCAAGCTGGACTACACACTCCCTCTCTCTCATCGGCGCTCTTATCATCCCCGCCCGCCGCTCATCTCGCCGCCGTCGTCGTTTATCCTCTCTCGCCGGCATGCGTGACACGTTGCGGCACATGGCCGGCGCGTGGACGCACGCATGCTGCATGCATGGGATACGTTGGCTGGCTCGCTTGCTTCTCTGGTTCTGCCGTTCGGCGGCACGAGTTTGTCCGGCATTGGCAGCCGTGTGCGGCATGGCGTGTTTGTATTCGTTGAGAGTATGGGTCTACCTCATTCAGATTTTATGACACTGATATGCGCCGGTCGACCGGCCAAGGCTTCCGCCGGTCAATGGAGAGCCGTTCGATCCGTACGCGCCTAACGGTCTGATCTGAAGGCTTTGTCTTCCCGCGGCCGTCCTACTCGCGCTCCTCGTCGGTCGCCCGTACTTGCCATCGGAGCACACGCGCTCGCGGGCCGCCTGTGTGCTCATCCTTGGACAGGTCAGTGCTATCGCCAACAGCCATGGCCGCATCCAATGCAACATGGAGCTTTCTTTTGTGGTAGTAGCATCTTGGAATTGCAGTTGCAGCTGTCGTGCCCCGGGTTGCAAGCAACATCATTTCGTCTTTGCACGCCGGAAAAAACAGGTTGCTGCCGAGCTTGACCCGTGGCGAGCGGTGCTCTTTGAAACATCATGCTCTAATGGCGTGGCTGGCGGCGGTGAGAGAGATGCGGTGTTGACTTTGAAGGAGAAAAAGAAAACGAGTGAATGGAGAGGGATGAGAACAAATAATGGGGTCCTGCACTCCTGCTCGCCAGCCATGATGGTGCTGTGAGGGGAACGACAAGGGTACGAAAGCAGAGCCAAGTGTGAAGAGAAGCAGAGTGGTCGAGAGTTGTGGGGTTCATGTGGAGTCGAGGTAGGCCAGCATGAGCCGATACGACATGGCGGCCATGAGCTCTTTGCGGCGTGTCCGGACCTTGTTATGTTCACCCACATCCACATGAGCTAGGTTATATCCAAGTGTCGTACAGCCCAACATTTTTGCTAGTTGACTTTTTAACCTGGACAGCGTGCGGGCGAAAAACGAAGAAAAAATGAGGCAAGAGAAGGGAGTCTTCGGTGTAAAGCCAAGGCATACTTTCGATATTCCAATTGCCAAGGCATACTTTTTGGATATTCCAATAATTTTGTCAATTTACCGCCGATAAGATAAATTAGCCGATAAATCGCCCGATATGCAGATGACGATTTATCCCTTATCAAGGGTTGACTAATAAATTTTCAATAAACCCTAAACCCAGCATAGCATATAGTTGAATGACGCCGAGTAAACTTCTCGTCCAATCAATCAATTACTAATCGAACTCCAGTCTGCAAGAGTTACAAAAGCTGGCAATGCACAGTTTGTACACCCAGTTTTTTGGACTATGATGAAATCACTTTATTACCTCTACCGGATCACTAATCCATACAAAACACCAGGAACAACAAAAAATAAGTCATCCAGCAGACGAACTTCGATCTCCAAAAGCTTACAAGAAATGTACTTGATCCAAGATACCTATCTATGCACCTCAAGTTCACATCGTATACACTTTTCTCATCTAATCCACAGGGCCAACTCGATCATCGCCGATGCTCCAAAAGCAGGCAGCATCTCACATCCCCTGCTCAGTTCAACACACACACACACAGACAAGGCTCCCTGGGCACGCCCTACTGCCCCAGGAGCCGCTTGACGCCGGACTTCTGGTCGGCGGTGAGCCTGGCGGGGAACTTGATGTCGAACTTGACCCGCAGGTTGCCCTTCCTGGACGGGTCCTTGGGGATCGGCATACCCTCTCCGCGGACCACCTCCTCGTACCCCGGGTGGATCACCGAGCTGATGGGCACCGTCAGGCTGCGCCCGTCCAGCGTCGTCAGGTGCACCGTGTAGCCCGTCAGGGCTTCAGCGAGGGGGATCTTCTGCGTCGCCACCAGGTCGTTGCCGTCCCGGGTGTACACCGAGTGCGGCTTCTCGTCGATGATGAAGACGAGGTCCGCCGCAATCGTGTTGGGCTGCTCGTTGCCCTTCTCCGGGAAGGTGATCTTCGTGCCCTTCTTCCACCCCGGCTTCACGTCGATCGTCAGGATCTCCTCCACCGGGATCGTCTTCCTGCACATAGACGCAGAAGAGTAAAGTTTAGTATCTAATTTAGCACACAAATTCAGCGTCTTCTTCTTCTTCTGAACACATGCACAGATAACTGACACTAAAAAATTCAGAATGACTGAGCAGCACTAAAACCTAAAGCTGGGTTAAGGTTCCTAAGAACTACCAGAATCAACAAGTCACAACTGCGTTATTTGATTGAATGAACAGAGATATTGTACCACTACTACCAATATAGCTTTAGAATAGACCGAGAACAATGGCTGTCGCTGCAATGTCCACTAAAACAAATCAAACAGACCCAAGTGATCAGCTACACAGTTCTCGGGTTTAATTCACATGTATACCTCACATTGACACCAAATAATTCAGAATGAAGCACGCTAATAACCAACAGCTGGCTTAAAATTCATAAGAACTGCCCATATCAACAACACATGACTGAATTATTAGATGGAACCAAAAAGGACATTGCACTGCTAACAATTGTATTGTAGTTTTAATAAACCAGGAACAGTGGCTGTCAACCAAGCAGATCTCAGGCATCATTTTCTGAAGACAAAAGATTGGTAGCAAGTGGTTCATTGTGGTGTCTACTAAAACAAATCAGGCAGATCCAAGTGGTCAACTGCACATTTCTCAGGCTTATTAATCTTCTCAGCACATGTATACCTCACTGACACTAAATAATTCTGAATGACCGAGCACGCTAAAATCTAAAAGTTGGCTTAATAATCCCTAAGAACTGTCCAAATCAATACTACAGCTGAAATGTTAGATGAAACCCCAAAAGGGCATTGCAATTAACAGGTACAATCTGGGCCAACTAAGACAATCTCCAATCTTAATCTATGAATCTTAATCAGCAGTAACAAATGACCATATTATGCATAAATCAGAGGGAGGGGAAGGATAGGAGAGGGCGCTCACCCGCTGGCATCGGCGATCTCCCTGGAGATCTTCATCTTCTTGGTGGTCCCCTTGTAGAGCTCCTCGAGGGAGCAGGGCAGCTTCCTCTCGATGGGCGCCGCCTTGACCGGCGCGCCGCCTCCGCCGCCGCCGAACATCCCGGGGTACCCTTGGCCGCCGCCGCCGCCGAACGTCTGGGTGAAGGTGTGGTGGTCGCCGCCGCCGAACATGGACGGGGAGAACCGGATGCCGCCGGACGGCATGCCGTGGCCGCCTCCCCCCATGCCCCCCATGCCGCCGCCCATGCCCCCCATGCCGCCGAAGGGGCTGGAGGAGCCGAAGAACTCGGCGAAGATGTCCTCGGCGTTGCGCGGGTTGAAGCGGAACGCGGTGGGCCCGTCGGCCCCCGTGGAGAAGAAGGTGGCGCCCCCCGGCCCGCCCGCGCCGCCGCCGGCCCCCGGCGGCGGCACCTGGCCCTTGAGTCCCTCCTCGCCGTACTGGTCGTAGACCGCGCGCTTCTGCGAGTCGCTCAGAACCTGCGCACAGCCACCGTGAGCATTGCTGCGGCGGGATCGATCGACGGACGGACGGAATCGAGGAATCTAAAAAAATCAAATCTTGAAGGAATGGATTACCTCGTATGCCTCGGAGATCTGCTTGAACTTGCTCTCGGCCTCCTTCTTGCTGGTGGGGTTCTTGTCGGGGTGCCACTTCATGGCGAGCTTGCGGTAGGCCTTCTTGAGGTCGTCGTCGCTCGCCGCCTTGTCCACCCCCAGGATCTTGTAGTAGTCCAGCCCCATGCCTCCTTTCTTGGATGGGCTCTCTTCTCTTCTCTCGTCGGTCGATCGAGATCGCTCGCGTCGCGTCGGAATCTGATCTGCGCTCGTCTCTCTGGTGTTGGTCTGGAGGGCGGTGGAGGCGGAGGAGGGAGAGAAAAGGGGGAGGGGAGAAGCGTCTGGAAAGGAGAGGAGAGGGAAGGGTGTAGGTGGGATTGGAAAGAGGGGAGGGGATGGGTGTGGAAGGTTCCAGAAGCTGCGCGAGGGGGCGCGGGCTCTCCCGACACGGGAGACCGCGCGGGCTCACGTGCGCTGGCTGCGCTGGTCGTCGTGGGCCCGAATCAATCGCGGCAAACAGCTGGGCCGTTACTTTGGACGTCGGTGCTCCTCCGTGCTCGGCCCAGTATGCGTTCGCAGGCACACGGCTACGAGGTGTTGCTCTGGCCTGTGGCTTCATATATATATATATATATATATATATATATATATATATATATATATATATATATATATATATATATATATATATATATATATATATATATAATAAAAACTTGTTCATGTCAATCTTATACAGCACATACTAGATATTAACATGAAATTTGAATGGAGAATCATTTTATTTAATACTATGCATGATACCGTTTTTGAGCATTAATGGACAAGCATAACTAGCGTGATACTAACAATTTGGCCGCCGCTGTTCTTTCTCATTTGCGGTTGCCCTTTCTTAATGGAAGACAAGATTCCTCTTGTGTACGAGGTGTGTAATACACCTTCCAATGCATGGGTGATAAGATGCTAAGTGCATTAAAAGGCTTAACAACTAAACTTTTCAATGCATAGATGCTTAGTTTTTCATTGCTAGGCTTTCTTCATTTAACTACGTATAGACTTAAATTTGTGTTTCTACCTAGGTATACACGCTTAGAATCGTTTTTTCCCGAGGTCACCATACTACTCGTTTCCGTGTGCCCTTGTGATTAGGCTGTTCAAGAGCCAACATCAAAACCGGTGCATGGCAATACCCAAGACCTTTGGCTCCTCCAATTAATAGCTGGCTTTGAAGGAGGCAGTCTGAGCTTGTCGTTCTGCCGCATCATGTATTCAGATCATCGAATACAAAAGTCATGGCAGCATCAGAGACCTCTCGTCCCTCCTCAACGTCATCATGTCACCACCAACAACAACAACACTAGCTCGCGAGGCTGTTGTTGGAGCATCGAAACCTACTTGAGAGAAGAACAACACAATTGCATCGAAACTTGCTTGAGAGAAGAACAACACGATTGCATCGAAACCTGCTTGAGAGAAGAACAACACAATTGTATCGAGCCGCTTGACAAGAATGTGAGGGACGGTCATGACAAGAGCAAAAGAAGAAGACGATGAAGAAGCATAAAGTGTGATGTGTATAAGAAGACGGTGTGCATTCCTTGGCACTGGGAATCAGCTCAGGATGTCATAGATGGGAGAGGAGGGGGGAGGGCTGAGGCCGAAGGTGCGGCTTGAACACCATGGGGTGATTTGATGCCGACAATGTCAGCAAGGAGATCGCTGCCTTCGTCGGCCACTGCCGATCGGTATGCTCTTCTATTTGATTTGTGCTATTGTGCTACTTCTGTGAGGGGAGAGGAAAGCCGCCGATGCTCGGCAATGTAGGAGGCATAGGTGGCGCAAGTCGCCAGAGTTGGGGGTGAGAGAGAGGGGATCGGGCCTGGGTAAGAAAGAATCAATGAGAGAGAGGGGGGGGGGGATCAGGCCTAGGGGTGCGTGGCTGGGAGAAAGAAGAGAGAGGAGGATTGCTACTGCTTTGTACACATTGCTTCGATTTATACTATTTATATTTATGATTATTGTTTGATGTTCTTTGGTAGTTATGTTTTTAGAGAACTAGTGGAGTTAACATATTCAGATGAAATTCATATGTAAAGTGAGGGGTGCGGGCCAATGCCCCCCTCCCACCCCGCGGGGCACGGATCAATATCAACCTAGGTGACCACTATTATAGATACCACTTCTAAGCCGCTGCGCAAGAAGATCCGTACGTCCACCACTAAGGTACCTTAATTACACTGCCTTTAATTTTCAAGAGCAGTAGCTAGTACCCGGGAAAAGGTGCGGGTATTTGATATGATACAGAAAAACGGGAATTTGAGATATCAAGTGGGTATGAGGAAGCAGACATAAGCAATTTGGGGATTACGGGCGCTGGTAACAACGTCCCGGCTTCCGCTGCGCTCCCCGGACTCCGTCCCCCCCCCCCCCACCGCCCTACTGCACTGCTGCTGCCGCTGCCGCTGGGCACTCCAGCACTTGTAAGGTAATTTTTTTCTATCAAGATTGAATTTTTCCAAATAATAATGCACTCCAGCACTTGTAAAGTTATTTGAAAATAAATACTCCGGTAACATCTGTATAAATAATATGGTAATATAGGCTCCCGGGCCTAATAACTTAGGTACAAACGCCACGATAACTTTGACCCATGAAAAGTTGTTGAAAACATACTCTGATAAATCTTTGTTTAAATAACATGATAATATAGGCTCTCGGTCATGATAACTTAGGTACAAACACCATGATAACTTTGACCCATGAAAAAAGTTGTTGAAAACATACTCCAGGCCTATATATATGAGTATATATAGGCGAAGGAAGTTGGCCAGGGGAGCCACGAGGGGCCCACGAGGGTGGGGGCGTGCCTCCCTGCCTCGTGGCCGCCTCGTTTCTTTCTTGACGTCCACTTCAAGTCTTCTGGATTGCGTTTGTTTCAAAAATAACTCTCCCGAAGGTTTCATTCCGTTTGGACTCCGTTTGATATTCCTTTTCAGCGAAACACCGAAATAGGCAAAAAAACAACAATTTGGGCTGGACCTTCGGTTAATAGGTTAGTTCCAAAAATAATATAAAAATGCTTAGTAAAGCACATTGAACATCTAAAATCGATAATATAATAGCATAGAACAATAAAAAATTATAGATACATTGGAGACGTATCAAATGCCTCCTTGGGATGTAGATGACATGGAAGCAGAGGAATGATGTGGTCTTTAATGGTGAGGTGCCTTCGGTTCCACGCATCGTCCAACGCATACAAGACGAAGGTAGACTTTGGGTAAAGGCGGGATTGTTCAAGGGTGACACAGAAGGATTCGAGGTGGAGCGAGGAGTGTGGGACACAAGCGAATAGTCCATTGTAGAAACTAGGGTAGTGCCGTATTAATTCCGCATGTGAATAAGCTTGTAACCGTGGATTTTGGGGCTCTTTCCCATCTCTTCTTTACTGAATGATACGCACACTCGTGCGTATTCAAGAAAAGAAACAGGACCTACGCCACAAGCACCATAGGCCCAGACTTTGAACGATGATCTGCCTGAGCAACATGCCCTGTTGCATGCACTGCCAGCCTCTAATCTCCCAGCAGGGCCTGGGATCTCTGAATAACACGGTAAATAATATAGTGAGTAGATACCAAAAAACATACCCACATACTCACACAAGAACGATTACACAGAAGGAAATATTGCAAGGAAGGTCATGATTCACACGAACTATGTCTTTCATCCAAGATAGCCTGACTATCATATTCACCTCCATTATGTGTTTGGATCTCTGAATTAGAATTGAATTTTAGAAACTAGATGTTGAGAACTTGAGTAAAGTAGAAGGAAGAAGAGAGTGTTAACATGCCACGCAGGCATGTTAACTCTCTCTTTTTTTTATTCGCAAAAAAAGAAGAGAGAGTTAACATGCCTGCGTGGCATTTTTTTTTTTTGCTAACTCAGTCTCACTTACGGGCCATACACACCAGCAACGCTACCAAAAGCTCCTATAACGTGATCAATTTTTTGGTAAATTTTTACGAGAAACCGGTGGTTTCATCATGAGAAAACGAATTTTGGTGGCTTTTGGTGATTTTTGCCGTAAAGATAGTGGTATTATGTGCTTAACTCGTCGTTGAGTCCTAGCTTGGCGAGGCCCTCGACCCTCGTGTATCTACCATTGCCCCATCTGCAAATTGATGATGCCCATGTAACTTGTGTTTTTTTTTTCCAAAAAAAGATAGTTAATTGCTGTGTTTGCAATATACACCATTTGTGCTAGCACCAATTTATTGATTACGGAAACTTGTGTTTGCGATATACTCCATATGTGCTAGCGTCAATTTATTGATTATTGAAACTCGGGGGTTTATAAAGGCTGCTACCATGTGCCATGTATCGTTTCTGCACGAATATACCTAGCCTTGCGTAGCTAAGGGACGACTGTCGGCCTGGCTGCACGCAACGCCGATATCATCTGACCTTGTTCATCAGTGACAAGTGGAGCATCCATGCATTTTGCAGGGTGCTACTAGCTTCCATCGCCGGTGAGGAATTATAGTATTTAAAAAAAGGAATAAGTATATTTTTCGTCCTCGAACTCTTCCGATAGTTTAGAAATCGTGCCTCAACTCTAAACCGGAGAGTTTTCGTCCCTCAACTATTAAAACCGGATAGTTTTCGTCCTTCGTGCCGCTTCAGGCGGTTTTAGTTCGGGATGAACAGTAAATTGGCGAACAGTAAAATCGAAAAAATAGAAAAAAAATAAAAAAACTGAAATTTTACAGCATCGAAGATACTTTGGTGCGCAAGACATGTGCAAAATTTTGTGGTGTTTCGACATTCAAGCAGCTCGTGGCAAACAAAAAACAATAAATATGTACATCAGTGAACAGTAAATTCAAAAAAATAGCAGAAAATCTCAAAACAGTATGATTTTTTTGGCATCAAAGTGGCTTGGGAGCGCAACATGCGTGCAAATTTACATGGTGTTTGGGCATTGTATGAACTCATGACAAAAAAAATATTGGCTCAGATTTTTTTTTTTGAAAAAGTGCGCTATTTTGTTTTTTTGGCTAGAGCTTCTTGTATGTCATTTGATCACGAATTTTTGCACGCATCTTGCGTATCTGGGCATCTTTGATGCCAAAAGTTTCATGTTTTTTTGATTTTTTTGCTATTTTTTTGAATTTACTAGTCACCGACGTACATATTTACAGTTTTTTGTTTGCCATGAGCTGCTCGAATGTCGAAACACCACAAAATTTTGCACGGGTCTTGCGAACCAAAGTATCTTCGATGCTGTAAAATTCTAGATTTTTTTGAATTTCTTTGCTATTTTTTTTTCTGATTTTACTGTTCACACTAAAACCGCCCGAAGCGGCACGTGGGACGAAAACTATCCGGTTTTGATAATTGAGGGAAGAAACTCTTCGGTTTAGAGTTGAGGAACGATTTCTAAATTCTCAGAAGAGTTCGAGGACGAAAAATATACTTATCCCTTAAAAAACCTTGGCTTTGTCTTGCATAACACTATCTCTGGACATCACAGAGATACTCAACAACCACGCTTCAAGGGTATTCACTTGAATAACCCTGGGCTGGCTATCAGGGGCGGGCCCACCTCAATTCAAGGGTATTCACTTGAATACCCATTATTTTTGTGAAAAGATTAGGTATATATAGTCTATATACTATGTTGTATAAGGAAGAACGATACCGATACATACAGAGCGTGCAAGTTAAGCTTTTCAGCCCAAAAGGTGAGACAGCCCATTGTATATTTCTCATCATCACCACCACATGGCCCATTGGCCCAAGTCACTCGCACACACATCCATCGCCGCGCAGAAAAACTTCCATCGATCAGAGCCAGGCACACGAACCGGCAGCGCCGCCCCTGTTCTCGAGTTCTCCACTCGCCGCACGCGACGCAAGCGCCCAAGCCACGAACCGCCTCTTGATCGGCACCGCACGGCGGCCAGGGTCCAGAGCTGTCGTCGCTTGATCGGCGATCGTATCAGGTACGCGCGGCGGCGGCTGCAGCGTGGATGTATGCGCCTGACGAATACATCCCTGAACCTGAATCCCTAATTCCCCGCACCTGTTGGTTCTGAACTTTCTAATCTCTGTTGTAGGTGGAGGGTAGCAAGATTGGTGGAATCGATCTAATTTTAAAGCCACAACTCGAATTCAATTATCGAAGGTATAATCACTAATTAGATGTACTAATCCTTTGACCCCGAAATTGGGCTCTCCTCTCATGCCTGTGTTCTAACTGAATTTACTTGTCACTGTCGAACTAAATTCAGGCAGCTAGGCAGGGGCTCGCTTTTGATCTCATATTGTCCAGCAGGCTGCCATATAGAAGTGCAAGACTAACTAAGTAAGTTAGTTTGACCACTTGTCTTTCTTGTTTTAATATAGTGAAATTAGAGACTAGTTTGCAGTCAATTAAGAATTGTTTAGACAAGAGAATTTATAATTTTCCATTCGAGTTTGTAATGAGAGAACGTTTATAAATTCTGAATTTGTTCCAGTGAGCGTTATGTATAACGATTAGTACTCTAAAACTTGAGCAATTTCACTTTTCAGGTGTAAAACATGAAGAGTAAGAACACTACTGATTTGAGAGCTTTCCTGGAAAGAGTTGCTGCAAAAAGAAAACAACCTGAACCAACGAGTGCTACCCCATCTTCCAATGAAAGTCAGATGCAATTGGTAATTTTCGAAGGGCAAAGTGGTAGTGAGACACACACAATACCACCTGAACCTGAGAGCGCTCCTCACACAGTGGCCCCAATAGCAGAAGTTGGTGATGAATCTATGGCCCTAGATGAATCTGATTCTAGTGATGAGGATAGTGATGATGACATTTATAACATCGAGCCTAATCCTGGGTTGAGGGCTCCTATCTCAAGCTATGATGTTAATGACCAAGATTCAGTTAGAAGGGCCTACATTGCATTGGGACGATGTAAACCAAAGATGCAGAAGAAAGATTTTCCGCAACATGAATGCGGAGGTAAGCGTCGCTTCCAACGGGTTTGGTTTGATGAGTATAAGTGGCTTGAGTATAGTGTGGATAAAGATGTTGCATATTGCTTTTTTTGCTATTTGTTCAAAGATTGTACTAAATTTGCTGGTGGAGATAGTTTTGTTAATGGAGGGTTCATAAATTGGAATATGAAAGCGAGATTTCATAAGCATGCTAGTGAGGTGAATAGTGCTCATTGTGAAGCCGAAGAGAAATATAGTTTGTTCATCAAACCTAAAGCATCAATCCGTGTGGCCATTTCCTCACAGACCACACAGTAAAAGGCTGAGTATCTAGCTCGATTAAAATGGTCACTTGAGTGCATAAAATTTATTTTGCATCTGTATATTTGGATGTCTATATATTCATATAGACAATGGTCTAAAAAGATTCCCTCATATATTTGTACGTTGTTGTTTTTTCCCGTTGCAACGAACGGGCATGTTTGCTAGTTATATAGATGGCTAGATGTGCTGCCATGCATTCCAAATCCAAAATAGCGGGCCGCCCGATCAGTGTCCGGTCATGGTTTTTTGACCCAGACGGACGCCTCAAACGTCTGGACTGACCGGCCAGCACCCCCCGTATCCAGCCCAAATATGGGGCGGATATGGGGTGCCCGGGCATGTTCGCCTGACTAGCCCGGCCCATCACCGACCCCACGGATGTCCCACAAAAAAATCCATTGGGCTCATCGCTCCGAAACTCTAGCTCACTCACTCTCCTCTCTCGCTCCGTCCTCTCCTCTCCCCTCACCGATTCCGATCGAATTGTGACGCCCCGAGACCGACGCTCCAGAAGCCTGCCAGTTTTTTCGTTGTCGCCGTGTGATTTGTTTGTTTTGTTGCAATCATCATTGCATCATTCGCATTGCATCGGCACTCCGTTGCCGTCATTTTTCAAGCTTGCATCCGTTCGTGGTTGCCGCTTCTTTCTTGTCTCTGCCAGACCGTTCTCTTCTCTCTTGTTACCGCTTTGTCTTCGTTGACCATTCTCAGTCCAAGCACACACTTGACCATGTCCGCCTAACCACTCTTTGCATAGTGCATCGATCCCTCGCATCCGCGTCCGAAACTTCGCGAACCCGACCCTGGCAATCGTGACCGATGGGTTCGGATCATCCCCATACAATCCCAAAATATCTTTGGTTTCTTCTTTGACTATCCCAGCTTAATTATTTTGGATCGTCCGATTACAATCAGAGGGGCCAAGATAGCCCTACCCTAACCTACTGCTATATATAATAGACCGAACCCTAAAATCTAGGTAGCCTGTCTCACCCGCCGCCGCCACCCACTCACCCGCCGCACGCAACTCTCTCTCTCTCTCTCTCTCTCTCTCTCCCTCCCTCCCTCCCTCCCTCCCTCCCTCTCTCTCTCTCTCTCTCTCTCTCTCTCTGCCGTACAGGTGACCACTGTGGCCGCCATTTGTCCTCGTCGCCGCCCTTCGAATCTTGCCAATCGGTGTGTACATTGGAAGGGAAACGCCACTTGTTCTTGTTTTCTCGGCCTAACCATACACCATGCATGTCCCTGTAAACAACAGCATAAGCACCTCTTTCTCCTTGTTTTGACACAGCCGCTTCAACCATTCAGCATCCGGTAAGTCTCCATGGAGTTAACATATTCACATGAAATTCATATGTAAACTGGGGGGTGGGGGCAAAGCCCCCCCCCCCCCCCCCCCCCAAGCGCGATGTATGGACCAATATTGACCTAGGTTACCACTATTATAGGTAGCCCTTCTTAAGCCGCCGTGCAAGAAGATCCAGCGTACCGGAGGTTGCGCAAGAAGATCTGTACATCCACCATTGAAGATCTGTACGTCCACCACTCGGTTGAACCCACAAATGGAAAAATGGTTTGGATTGGATTGGGTGTGAATGAAAATGGTTTTTTGGGACCTAGGTTCTCAAGTATGTTTTTTGGGTTTGGTGGGGTTTGTTAAGTTTGTTTATACTGTGTGGTTTGAATTTTTTTATGACACCAAAATTTGGGCTTAATCTATCTACTAAGGGCATCTCCAACGCTGGCCTGCAATTTGCACTGGCATCTGTCCGCAGACACTGATGCCGGAGACCGCCATCTACCGCTACCCGCATACATTTCAACAATTAATTGAACTAACAAGACGTCAAAATTCGTGCAAACACGACGAACGACATTTTCGATCCTCGGTGAGCCACATACCAGCGTGCCAAAAATGCAGTAACATGATATCTGGATAATGCTGCGGTTACATTTGATGGATTATCACGATCGTGTTTGCTCGGTCAGTTTTTGTCTACTTTGGTATATTTGTCCAACCCGCTATTGATTACTTTTGTGGCTAATTGTTCGAGCAGAGTGCAAAATATGCACAAAGCAACACATTTCAACAACCGCGCACAAATAGCGTTTAAACATCGTATAGCAATTACACTCAAAATTAAGTTGTTTTTTCTTTTTTGCGGGGTGTATATTTTGTTATTGTTTCCAGAACCTTAATTTGCTGCCAAATTCATTTTCAAAATCAATGTGCAGATACACTTTTACTACTATTGATCTAACATTAATAGTACACCGAACACATTGTGGGCATATTAATGACTTTGGGAGTGGCTATGCACGTGTGATGTGTATCATTTGAGGAGCTAGGAGACGAGAGAAGCAGGCCAGGTGCTTGCATGCATGCTGGATCAGTGTAAAAATGCTTTCTGCAGACTGCAGTTGCCCACGAGGTTCAGAGAATGAGCGTACTCTGGCATGCCTCTGCGCCTCTGCCCGTGTGGTTTCGTAGTACGTGATCATTGTTGCCCAATGGAGTGCGCGCGTAGGGAAAATATTAGGTGACGCCGGTCCTTATCTGCTACCATGCTACCAAGTTGCAAAATTCAAATTTAAACATGTCAAAAAAATCTGAAAAAAATCATGGATGTTCACAACACATATGTTGAAAACCCCTAAAAAAATCCAGACCGAAATTCGAAAAACACAAGGAAAAACAAAAAAGACAAATTTAAATGTGAATAGTGTCATTATTGCTTTTGTCTTCATTCGATACTATTTATGATGAATGTGTCTTTTTTGTTTCTCAATGTGTATGTCGAATTATGGTCTGAATTTTTAGGGATTGTCGACATATGTGCTGGGAACATCCATGATTTATTTTTTCAGAATTTTTTGACATGTTTAATTTGAATTTTGCAATTTTGTTGACATATGTGTCTCAACTTGGACGCCTGAAGTGCCTCCACGCCGGCCTCGTTGGCCGCCTGCCCGTCGGTGATGGCCTTGGCAAGCGCCAAGCTAGCTATTTTGTTGACCTACTGTACGTTCTACTTGCTCCAAGCTAGCTATTTCAAAATCAAGATTTTGTAATGGCAGTTCACTCTGGCTAGCTAGCAAGCGAGATGGCTTTGCTCAGTTTTCAGGTTTCCCCTTTCTTTTTTCCTTCTTTTTGTGTTTTTCATTCATTCAAGATACTAAAGTATAGCAGCACCACATTTTTCTTTTTCTCATAGTATCGCATCTTGGGTCTTATATGTGGAGTGGTGGAAATTTACATTTAAACTCATTTCAAATCCACCCGCTGCTGCTGGCCGGCCGGCGTGGGGGTGGGGTATGAATATGTTTGTCACCTCCACGTCTCGGCCCACACAAGCTTAGCTGGCGTTGATGTGGCAAAGCGGAAACGCCAGGCTTCTTGGTGTTTGGAGAAAGGAAAACGTTTAAATTCACCCGACTTATCTCTCCGTCGCGCAAACCTCCTACAGAGCCATCCGATCGACGTCCGATCGTGCGGCTGGAAGCCGTCGCGCTTGACGGTGTGCAGCCCGACCAGGTGCTTTGGTTCGAGCGACACCCATAGCAACGCGCTCGACATCGTTCCCCTCCCCCACCTCTCTCACTGTCGCACTCATTTCTTATCTCCCCCACCTCCTCCCACCAACACAGATCTACCGAACCTGTGATGCGACGGTCAGCTCGGCTGCGAGGCAAAGGAATGGCGGAGCCGGCGGGCGGAGGGGGAGCGGATACGCGTGATCTTCGGAGCAGTCCATGGCCGACGACGACCCAGAGCTCAGGTTTGTCCCTTGGATCCTAGGAGCGAGCCCTAGATTTCTACATAGGAAGGGGGGAGCGGGGGTAGATGTTTGTGCTCGTCGGAGCTGCACTGGGAGGGGTGATTTTGGGGGTGGGGTGGGGAGGGGGGGTGGGGGGAGGAGCAGCGGTTGCTGTTTGTGCTCGTCGGAGCTGCACGGGGAGGGGTGATTGTGGGAGTAGGGTGAGGATCGGTGGTTGTTGTTTGTGCTCGTCGGAGTTGCACGGGGAGGGGTGATTTTGTTTGGGGGGGGGGGGGGGGGACCGTGGGGTGGAGCTCGTGGTTGCCCGCGGCCGGTGGTGATTTTTTCAGGCGATTGAGTGCTCCTGGGCCATTTTCGACATCGGTAGATTTTGTGAAATGTTCCGTGTTCGTGCTGCAATAGCCAGCGCTATTGCAGCACTAGTCTGCAGAATGGCAATAACTAACACATAGACAGTTAAGCAAGATGTAGGCATAAACGGAGGCCGAAATAGCCACAGAAGCAATATTCAGATAGAGATAAGTGCCCTAATTTTTGGCGGTGCTAGTGTTGATTTGGAGACCAGACACACGCGCTTGCGTTAACCTAGCTTAGCTAACTAGTTTGCAGAGCATGAGCATGGTAGGTCCATAGGCGTCCTTGTGTTGTTTTTTCATTAGGCTGAATTTATTTCTGTAGTCTGAATTTTCATCCTTGCTTCAGATTGAAACGCAACTAAATTTTGTGTTGCAATAGTCATGTGTTTTTAGTTCAACAACAATCATTTTTCAGTTTGTTGTCAGATGTAGCGCATCACAACATTTTTCTCTTTGCTGATTTAGTTTGGTGAGAACTATGTTTTTTGTGAGATGAAGTGATGTGTTCAGATTTCCAGTCATTGTTATAAATAGGAAGTGTCCGTTTAGATGTAGTGCTTGTGCTTCAAATTGTGGGATGTAGTCTAGTTTTAAGTGCAGCACAACTTCAATTGTTATATCAGAGATAGCACAACAATGCAACAATGCCAATTGTGTTCATGATATTTCCTTGTTCTTTTTTTGCAGAGTGGATGATGACGAATCTACTGCTGATGGGTCATTCTCAACATGCTTCTCAGCCAAACGGTTGCATCAGGTTGCTGTTGAGCAGCTCAAAGAAAAGAAGGACGTTATAAGCAGATGCAGCTTTGGACCCCTCTTGAATATCAGCTCGTTCTCTGTGCTGCACGATCTGCTGGACTGGGTAGTCATGAAAATCTACACCGAAAAGGGGCTGTTTAGGTATGCAAAAAACAACCAGGTTCATCTATCTCTGTTTTCAATTTATGCTTTGTGTATTTCTTACCAATTGTTGCATCCATCTTTTTTTACAGTCACAAAAGGAAGTCAATTTTGTTTTCAAGTGACATGGTGCGCAAAATTTCAATGTTCCTTCTAGGTCAAGGCCAGTGGAGCTGTTGAGGAGGAATGAGCCACATGTGCTGCGTGAACCCTACCGAGTAGGGTCAAGGGCTCCAATGAAGCAGTGTATTCAAGTGCTCAAGAATGCGGAGGTTGATGATGTTGTTACAATAAACAGGTCATGGGTTTTATTATGCATCGCCCTTGTGCTATCTCCTGGGATTGGCAACATGGTACCCCTAGAGTATCTTGCGAGCTTGGTGGACATGGACAAGATCGATGATTTCGCATGGGATGAGCACTTCTTGGCCGATGCGTTGAAGGAGGTTAAGAAGTACCAACGGAAGATGGAGGCAGGGAGGAGTGGCTTTTGGATCGGCGGTTTTCTGCCAATGTTTGCGGTATGGCCACACCAGCTTTGCTGCTTTTGTTTTTTTCTCTTATGTTTTTATCAAGTCTCTTTTATCCAACAAGCTTGCTCACAAATATCCTTTTCATGATTTTTTGCAGATAATTTATATGGACTTTGTTGATGTGCCTCGATCATTGGTTTCTCAGCATAGGATTAACCACTCTATCCCAAGGGCATGCTTCGTATGCAACAATGATTTCAACTTGGTAGAAGAAATTGATAGTAACAATCTCAGCCCCGATAAGATTGAATTTGGGTAAGAGCTCATTTTTCCTTAACAAGTTCCATATATATCTTTTATTGTTTTCCGCTGCCCTATTTTTGATCTGCTCATTAATCTTTGGACTCTCTGTTATCCATAGCTTCACCGTTTGCCAGAGACGCCATATGTATCATTTGAGGGATGCAATGGAGCCAATCGCGAGAACAACAATGTGGAGGGAGCTAGTGGAGATGCAAACATTCCTGAGATACCAAGCATCCCTGCCACAGATGGGAGTGAGATTGGTGGCGATGTTTGCGGTTCTCTAGATGAGTGGCTGCAACCGCTGCCTTCAAGTCAAGACTTGGAAGTAAGCATGCACATTTTTTTGCTTTTCCCCTAATTTCTATCGGTAAATAATATGTTTCATTGTTTTTTGTTATATTCTTACATTTGTTGATGTAATGCTCCATATGTTTCATTTGTTTTCATTGTAAGCAGATTCCAGAGCACTTGATACCAATATAGGAGAAGCACAAGAAGTTGCACGCAGCAAAAGTGAAGAATGTTCTCTTGTCGTTCGGTTAGGTTATCCAGTCAGTGTTCTGTAAGCGTGTAGCATCTATCTTGATTGAAGCAAACTCCACCACATCAAGCACCAAGGAGCAGATCTTCGAGGACGTTACTTTTCATGCTCCAGCATGCAATGCAGGTAGTGCAGCCAACACGACAGCTGTAGATCAAACCAGCGTTCCCCCCTTACTAGCCCTGCTCCACACATGAGTGCTGTAGCACAACAAGCCAGGGATGCCAGGGAAGTTGCACGTGATCCCGACAGCAACCACAGTGGCAATTATCAGGACATTGGTTTGGATAAAAGGCAGAGTTGCGATACACTTGGGAAGGAAGATGTGCAGCTTGGTGAGGATAAGGGGGAACGGAAGGAGGTGGCTGAAGATGTTGTGGGAGATTTGAAAGTTTCAAGCGCTGATGACGAGGTTGAGAAAGCCGTCATTTTATCACAGGGTACGGTGGCTGTCTTGGAAGGACTTGCACTGGAATTTGATGACGGTCCTTCATGTAGTCTGTTCAAAGAGGGAACCGAAGATTATGATTGGTTCAACATGGATGCTGAGACCGCAAAGAAGGTTATGGAAACCATAAATAAAGTTGCTGCATCTCCTGATGTGCAACAACCGGTTTCAGCAGGGCCTACCTTCGACAACACACCTAAGCTTGCAAGGCAGAACAACAACTCAAAGCTCCCAATGCAATATGAAGCATCAGTTCCTTGTTTTGACACCGATCCAGAGCTTCATATGTCAAGTGACATCCGGGAACCCACTTACGACGCATCTCCAGTTGCATTCGCAGCTCCGCTTGTATCTACAGGTTTGCCCTTTGTTGGTCATCTTGTACTATCTTTCAAGCTTTTTTAGTGTTCATGTTTGTAGTTCATGCAACATTTTTAATGCTCCTTTTTCTTATTAATTTTCTTGCTCTTTGTGGCAGTGCAACAGGATCTACCAGAAGCAGAGTTTCATGAGCCAGGTGAGAAGACTGTCGAGGCAAGCAGCAACGGTCACAGCGGTCTTGTGAAGAAGGCAGTTAGGAAAAGAACGACACAGCCTCCTGATGGTGTTCCAAAGATGAAGAGGATCAAGATTGACCGGAAAGATGATGCTCTGTACTAGCAGTATGTGTTGAGTAGGTACAAAATACCAAGAGCAAAGAAAGATCAAGTAATGTGAGTCCTTTTTCTGTTTGTTCCTCTTATCCAAATATATGGCGGGTCAGTAACTTTTTATAGTACTAATCTACTGTTCCTTTTTCTTTTCTGTCAACATGTGTCCCTTTGTCCCATGTTGAAATGTTTTGCAGCCCTGATTTCATTGAAATAGAGGGTTTCCACACATCACTTTAGAACTTCCATGATTCATTAAAGCCACGAGCTGATCTTGACAGCGAGGTAATGACACTGTATCTGAAAACTTTCAACTTGGAGCAGTTGTACAACAAGAAGAAGCCGAAGAAGTTTGTGTTCTCAGTGTTTATGGGGGTTAGTCTTCCCTCGATCTTGTGGTTCTTTTTTGTCACTTTCTTTTGCAACATACATAAACTCATCTGGTTGTGCTATCGTGTTGCATTTTTACTCTTTTTTTCCAGAGTCAATTGGCTACGGATCCTGACTTGTTTGATCACAAGAATTGTGAAAGAGAGTTCAGAAGGGCATGTGAAAACAACCATATTTCAAAAAGTGATCTAGTAAGTTTTTTCTCTTGACTGCTATGACATTTTTCACCTTATTTTTTCTGAAGCATATTATGTAACACCTAGTTTCTTTTTTGTTGCATCCAGCTCTTCATTACTGTCGTTCAGAATAAGCATTGGGCGGTGGTTGTCGTGAACTTGTTGCACAAGCAATTCAATGTTTTCGACTCTGACAAGAACGCCATGGATGTTAATTTGCTCCAGAAGCCAACCAACAATGTGGTAATGATTTTTGCTTGCTTTATCATTTTGTTTCTTTCATCCTACTTCAAACCTGCATGATTGAAGAAAACAACCCCTCTTTTTTCAGTATTTTGAATTTGTTTTTATTGTGTTGCATCCAATCAGATTGCCAACATAAAGAAAGTTTCCAGCAATGAATCTTCATTTCATTTTGATCTTGATTGCTTTGTGAAGGTCACCCCAGATTACTCGAAGCAATCAACGTAGTAAGCATTTATTTCTAGTATTTTTTGTCCAAATTACAGATATTTGATTTTGTGGGTGGTTAGTGTTTATTGATCTTTGTTGTATCTTTCTATATTTTTTTAGTTATAATTGTGGCTTCTACACAATTCTTTATTTGGAAAACTTCGATGGTGTTGTCATGAAGCATTTCGATGAGGTGCAAATTTTTTATCCTTTTCTACAAATTGGAGCATAGTGTTGTTCTAGTTAGGAGTTTACCATTTTCTTTGTATCCATTTTTAATCCTCTGTTATTTTTTCATTTCCACTGTCGCGGGGTTGCATCCCAAACCTTCGGAAACGCATTGCAGCAGATCTTATCAAGCATCCCAGCAATACATTGGACCCCGCAGACCAGTTGAAGAAGTTGCTGGATCTTTGATTGAAGATTGAAGATCATTTTTCATCATCAACATCGAGGGGGGGTGGATGGAGTTCGTTCTTCCGGGGAGCTTTTGTGCCTGTCCTAAACTATTTTGTGGGTTGTAGTTCACAACTTTTGCTGTAAACAAGAATGTAGACTCAGTGTAATGGATGCATACCCTCTGGTTGTACTTATGTTTAGACACCCCCATTGGCATGGGTTCGACATGTTTTTATGTCCTATATGGATGTTGATGCAACACATATTAATGAAAATTTTCTTCTGTACCCTCACTTGCTTCTTTTAGTATTCCTTTTTCTTTTTTTGTCGAAGATGAATGCAACATGCGCTCATGTGTGATGAATATATGATCACTTTTTGGTATTATTTTTATATAGTTTTGAGTTTGTTGAAAACCAATGTCATAGGTTCTAACTTCTAACTAGGTTTTATATACATGTTCTCATTTTTTTCCCTTTTCTTCTTTTTGAAATGCTTCCAGGAAGCAGTCATACCCCTATAGCGAATCTATTTAGTTTCCAACTCGTCGCTTCTTCATGCAAGGAGCATTTTTTTCTACTCAAAATGCAAGTTTGTTGCATAAATATGTTCACTCACTAACTCTGTTCTTCCATTGAAGCATCAGGATAACTTTTCAACATTGACTCTGCTTTTTATTTTTTAGTTTCTCTTAGTGGACCATTAGTATAAGGAAGCACAAATATATAGACAAATTTAGTAAGACCTCATCATTTTTTTTCCAACACTGATATGTAGACACAATCAAAAAAAATCTTGTGAAATTAACACATCATAAGCACTTTAAATATAGGTAGCCTCAGTTGCCCAACACACAATTTAATCAGAAATTTTGTTCAAATAAGAGACTTCTTTTACACGTTTAAAGCAGGCTTTTTCTCATGTGGACAAAATCTAGCATGAAAAAACAGTTCATTTGAGATTGTATACATTTTGGAGGGACACCAAACACTCTAGGAAAGCATTTTCAGTAATTTTTCTTCTCTTAATTTGTTCTCAAAGCCTAAGCTCTGTTGCTCTACTGACACCAGCCTCCATTGACATCGCAGCCCTTAGGTAGGGACAATGCTTCACTGCATGATCAGGCTCGTTACAGTAGTTGCATTTCTAGACAGCCATCGCAGCCTTCAACAACTCACATGTTACAACACTGTGATCATCTTCTTTGCAATAAGAGCAGATATCTATTTTCTTCTTTGGTCCAGGTTTCCTTTTGGGCTTGGTTTCTTTCTTCTTCTCATCTCTTTTTGGCTTCTTCTTTTGAGCATCTTCTCGCTGCTCAAGTAAAGTCTTTCTTCTTTTAGACTTCTCCGTCGGTCGACCTTTCTTCGGCACACGTGCTGGGTTTTGAAGCATGGGTCCTTCCCCGGTATCGTGTGCTACATGTGGGGTAGCTGCTTGTTGCTGCTGTGTGGGGCAATCTGGTTGCTAATGTTTTGGCTGTTGTTGCTTTGGGTCAAGTGGTGTTTGTTGCTACTGCATTTGGGGATGTTTTTGCCGATGAGTTGGCCCTCTTTGATGCATTGTTGCTGGCTGCCCTTCACCTTGTGTTGTGCTCTCATGCTAGGTCGCCTGCTTCTATTGCGCTTCCCGCTGCTCCGGTAATTCCCCTATCCTTGCTGCAGCTATAATGGGCTCAAGCATATGAGCTGCATCATTTAGTATTTTGCAGGCAACATCATTGCTACAAGCTTGGGAGGCCAACCATGTGAATTTTCTGCACAACAAGTTGTACTTCAGTGTATTGTTTGAAGGGAGCACGAAATCAAGAAGATGGCCGCTACCACCCATTGGTTTTGTTGCTCGTTCTAACCACCTTTCTAGCAAGTAGCGCTGCGGTATAGCTTGGACATTCAGGTGGACCATTACTCTAATGATGTGTGCACATATGATTCCATTCATTTCAAAACAATTGCAGCTGCACTCAAATGTCTCTTCTGCTAGCACAACATTCACTGTAAATATCTTGGGGTCTTCATAGTAGTTTGAAAAGAGCTCAAATCTCATGCTTCCAATGTCAGGAGAAGGAACCTGGTTCATCACAAAACCTGTGGAGGCAGTCACTTCTGCTTGAAACTTGCCAAACACATTGCGGGTGTAGAAACCAACCGCCTGACGCTCAAATCTGTATCGTGAGTAAAGTGGGGTTGTGGTTGCTGCGCCAATGAAAGCTTGATTGTCCTCACGGTCCAGATTGTGGTTGTTGCACTCAAATGTCTCTTCTGCTAGCACAACATTCACTGTAAATATCTTGGGGTCTTCATAGTAGTTTGAAAAGAGCTCAAATCTCATGCTTCCAATGTCAGGAGAAAGAACCTGGTTCATCACAAAACCTGTGGAGGCAGTCACTTCTGCTTGAAACTTGCCAAACACGTTGCGGGTGTAGAAACCAACCGCCTGACACTCAAATCTGTACCGTGAGTAAAGTGGGGTTGTGGTTGCTGCGCCAATGAAAGCTTGATTGTCCTCACGGTCCAGCATACTCTCTTGCAACACCTCATACGGCTGCACAAACCTCCACACCGAGTCGTGAGGATTAACAAATGTCTTGAAGTAGGAGTTTAGTCCTTCTGACCTCCCCGTAGTGCTTGTAAAGGGGAAAAACACTTCTGGAAGAATGCTGGAGCCCAGGTGTGACGAGTCTTCCACATGTTGCATAGAGGCCTATTGTCAACAAAGTCAAAGCAATGTATCATATGCTGCCAATTCTCTTCAAATTCATCAACTGTGTCAGCATCATTGATGCACGTGTAGAAAGCTTTCTCAAAAACCTCATCCCTACTCATTATCATGCCCAACTTCTCACGCACTTTTCGTTGGACGTGCCATTTGCAGCATCTATGCATTGTGTTGGGCAGGACTTGAGATAGGGCAGTTTCCATGGCCTTGTCCTGGTCGGTCATAATGTTCAATGGGTGTTCATTGTTCATGGCAAGCAAAAAATGTTGGAACACCCACTTGAAAGTTTCAATCTGTTCGTTTGGCAGCAATGCACAACCCATCAACATCGTTTGCAAGTGGTTGTTCACTCCAACAATCGGAGCAAACCGCATGTTGTATCGATTTGTGCAAAATGTTGTATCAAAGAAGATACAATCTTTGCACTTGGGGTACAATGGCCTTGTCCTCCCATCCACCCAAAAGAGACCTGTGACAGAGTTGGTCTCCTCGTCAACCGTCTTTGCATAGTAGAACTGAGGGTTCTCAGCTTGCCGCCTTTCAAAGTACTGAATTGTGAAATCCATGTCTCGGAGGTTTAGGTTTTGTCGCAGATTGGACCGAAAGTTTGAAACATCCCTCTTGACATATGGCTAACTTTTAACTAAACAAATCCCAAGGAAAAAGCTACTAGATGGATCTACTTATATAGGAGCAAGGGGTGGCGGCTAAGGAGTGGGAGGATGTCCCAAGGCAGCCTAAAACTAACCCTAGGTCATACAAGGCCAATGGGCCCAAGTGGAGGTGATGTAACACCTTTGGACTTGTAGTTTGACTCGGATTCTGCTGCAGCATCAGATTGTTTCGTCCATAACTCAACGCTCTGGACGAATTTGAAGGTGAATCCAATTGGGTTGGAAAGTGAACGGAATCTAGTTTCCAACAAAAAAAGAATCACCCAATTCGGAGTCCGTATGAAAAAGTTGTTGGCGTTTTGAGTCAGGTATGTCTGTGCAGTCCGAATCTGAATCCAGAACGTGAGAGACTTGGACTCTATCTTCTCTTGGCCCAAAAGTGACGTGAGAGAACTTTTTGAACAGCACCTAAACTTCTCCTTTTCCCTTATCTTCATATATGGATTGTCCAAATGTCCCATACACCTGCAATTAGACAAAACAAACCCGTGGTCTCCACCACGCACCCTTCCAAGCATTCCCATGCACGATGAAGTTGAGAAGTTCACATCATGCATAGTCATTATGAGATCCTTATCTTCTTCCGGGATTTTCCAGTGTGAGCGGTAGTAGCGTACAAGCTCCGGCTGTGGCATTAGAGGGTGCGTATCCTCTGCAACAAAATGTGATACAGCCCATTTGTTGCCTCTGACCCCAACAATCACGTGAGCTTTGCAATCATGTCGCAATAGCCGATTCTTTTGACGCTTGTTGACAACATCCACTTCAAACCAATTCTGTGTGCTAGATGGTGCTCCTCCCATTGAGATCCCTTCAGAAGTAGTGCTACTGTCCCCTTTACTTTCTAGCTTCCCTGCATGCACACACCGGAAAACCTTCTTGTTAAGTGTCGGAGGACCTTTCTTTTTTGCTTTTTTAGAAGCACAAATGCGTGTGCCAAAGCCCATCTTGAATGCATATTCATTGTAAAATTCTTTGGCATCATCAATAGAGTCAAATTCCATGCCAACATAGGGCATAAGCGACTAAGATGAAATTCATCGTCCTTTTGATCATCATCATACATTGCAGTGGTTGAGTTGTGCCCGGCATCTGAATTCATTCCTCCATTTGTCGCAACATGTGGTTGTGCATAGCTCTCCTCACCTCCTGTCTTTTCACCAGCACCCTAAAAGTCCAACAAAAGTCAATACATCAGGGGTTTTAGCACTAGTACCATTTTGCTTCTATGCAACAGTATTGTAAATGCTCAATTATATCAGTTTTTTTATTTTTCTCTAGTATGAAACATACTAATACCATTTCAACAGAAGTCATTATCATTTTTGTTACTTTTTAAATTCTAAAACATTCTTCCAGTAAAACAAAGTAGAAGAAGGAAGAAGCAAGAAGCAATCATGCACAATTTTCAGTTCAACACTTCACAATGGAAACAATGGTTTCTGAATTTTTTAACAACAACAATCTCAATCTACTGTACCACTGTAAACATCAAGGCAATGAAATGCAACTTTTCTGAACTTCTTCATTTTTTGCAGAAGGAATTAAGTTAATGAAACTAAACTTTATGAACTTTTTGGTATTTTTTGCAGCAGCCTACAATTTTGTTTCTGATTTTTTTTTCAAATGCACCAAACAGTATACTGAACTTTCTGAAACTGGACCTTTCTGAAACTTCTTTTCTGAATTTTTTCCATCAACAGTATACTGAAGTTCCATTACTAACTGAAGCTCCATCAACAGTCAAATTACTAACTGAAGCTCCATTGCAACAAGAAATACAAGCATGTGCGCTAGGGGTTTTCTAAGAAACTTACCCAATTTGCAGAGGAATTTTTAGCGGATGGTGTTTTTTTGGGAAGAACACCGGCGGATTTAGGTAGTTTCTCGCCGCAGGTACTTGGTAGCTCGCCAGAGTTGGATCCATCCACCTGGATGCAACAGATCCATGAGAGGTTGGAGCTGAGAGGGAGGCGAGCATATCCCTGTAGATATGCTGCGCCATCGGGTCGATGCAGGGGGTCGGGGGAGACGCGCTGCGATGATTCGGGGCGACGGGGCACTGCCGGATCTGCTGCAGATGTTGAGTTCTCCGGCGGAGCGGCGCCGGAGGGTGGGCCACTAGGGGTGGGGGAGCGGCAGCCGTCGCCGCCCACGATCTGTGGGGGCCAGGTGAGGTGCAGTCTGTTTTTTGGCCTTGTCGCGTTGCGGCGCAAGCTTCGTTGCAATGGTTTGTCGGATGGCTGGGACTCGCTCGATCGGACGGTTACGTAGGTGACTTAAAACTGGCACAAATAAGGGGACTTATTTGTAGCGTCCATCCAACTACCGCCCTTCGTCTAATTTATGATGACCACCGTGTTGGGGAACGTTGCAGAAAATTAAAATTTTTCCTACGGCTTCACCAAGATCCATCTATGAGTTCATCTAAGCAACGAGTCATGGGAGAGAGCTTGCATCTACATACCACTTGTAGATCGCGTGCGGAAGCTTGCAAGGTGATGATGGAGTCGTACTCGAACGTGATTCAGATCACCGATGCCAAGTGCTGAACGGACAGCACCTCCGTGTTCAACACACGTACGGGACGAGCGACGTCTCCTCCTTCTTGATCCAGCAAGGGGGAAGGAGAGGTTGAGGAAGACAGCTCCACCGGCAGCACGACGGCGTGGTGATGGTGGAGAAGCAGTACTCCGACAGGGCTTCGCCGAGCACACAACGAAGGAGGAGAGGTGTTGGGGAGGGAGAAGGAGGCAACCAAAGGCCAAGGACTCAAGGTATGAAGTCCCTCCTCTCCCCCACTATATATAGGAGGGCCAAGGGGGGGGTGGCCGGCCCTAGGAGATCCAATCTCCTAGGGGGGCGGCGGCCAAGGGGGGTTTCCCTCCCCCCCAAGGCACCTAGGAGGTGCCTTCCCCTCCTAGGACTCTTGCCCCCTTGAACCCTAGGCGCATGGGCCTATGTGGGGCTGGTGCCCTTGGCCCATGCAGGCCAAGGCGCACCCCCTACAGCCCATGTGGCCCCCCGGGGCAGGTGGCCCCACCCGGTGGGCCCCCGGGACCCCTCCGGTGGTCCCGGTACAATACCGATAACCCCGAAACTTGTCCCGATGCCCGAAACAGGACTTCCCATATATAAATCTTTACCTCCGGACCATTCCGGAACTCCTCGTGACGTCCGGGATCTCATCCGGGACTCCGAACATCATTCGGTAGTCACATACTTGACTTCCTACTAACCCTAGCGTCACCGAACCTTAAGTGTGTAGACCCTACGGGTTCGGGAGACACGCAGACATGACCGAGACGACTCTCGGGCAATAACCAACAGCGGGGTCTGGATATCCATGTTGGCTCCCACATGCTCCTCGATGATTTCATCGGTTGAACCACGATGTCGAGGATTCGATCAAACCCTGTATACAATTCCCTTTGTCAATCGGTACGTTACTTGCCCGAGACTCGATCGTCGGTATCCCAATACCTTGTTCAGTCTCGTTACCCGGCAAGTCACTTTACTCGTACCGTAATGCATGATCCCGTGGCCAACACCTTGGTCACATTGAGCTCATTATGATGATGCATTACCGAGTGGGCCCAGAGATACCTCTCCGTTATACGGAGTGACAAATCCCAGTCTCGATCCGTGTCAACCCAACAGATACTTTCGGAGATACCTGTAATGCACCTTTATAGTCACCCAGTTACGTTGTGACGTTTGATACACCCAAGGCACTCCTACGGTAACCGGGAGTTACACGATCTCATGGTCGAAGGAATAGATACTTGACATTGGCAAAGCTTCTAGCAAACGAACTATACGATCTTTTATGCTATGCTTATGATTGGGTCTTGTCCATCACATCATTCTCCTAATGATGTGATCCCGTTATCAACGACATCCTATGTCCATAGTCAGGAAACCATGACTATCTATTGATCATAACGAGCTAGTCAACTAGAGGCTCACTAGGGACTCATTGGGTCTAAGTGTTCACACGTGTATTACGATTTCCGGATAATACAGTTATAGCATGAACAAAAGACAATTATCATGAACATTGAAATATAATAATCCTTTTATTATTGCCTCTAGGGCATATTTCCAACAGTCTCCCACTTGCACTAGAGTCACCAATCTAGTTACATTGTGATGAATCGAACACCCATAGAGTTCTGGTGTTGATCATGTTTTGCACGCGAGAGAGGTTTAGTCAACGGATCTGCGACATTCAGATCCGTGTGCACTTTGCAAATCTCTATGTCTCCATCTTGAACATTTTCACGGATGGAGTTGAAACGACGCTTGATGTGCCTGGTCTTCTTGTGAAACCTGGGCTCCTTGGCAAGGGCAATAGCTCCAGTGTTGTCACAGAAGAGTTTGATCGGCCCCGACGCATTGGGTATGACTCCTAGGTCGGTGATGAACTCCTTCATCCAAATCGCTTCATGCGCTGCCTCCGAGGCTGCCATGTACTCCGCTTCACATGTAGATCCCGCCACGACGCTCTGCTTGCAGCTGCACCAGCTTACTGCTCCACCATTCAACATATACACGTATCCGGTTTGTGACTTAGAGTCATCCAGATCTGAGTCGAAGCTAGCGTCGACGTAACCCTTTACAACGAGCTCTTCATCTCCTCCATAAACGAGAAACATGTCCTTTGTCCTTTTCAGGTACTTCAGGATATTCTTGACCGCTGTCCAGTGTTCCTTGCCGGGGTTACTTTGGTATCTTGCAACCAAACTTACGGCAAGGTTTACATCGGGTCTGGTACACAGCATGGCATACATAATAGATCCTATGGCTGAAGCATAGGGGATGACACTCATCTCTTCTTTATCTTTTGCCGTGGTCGGTGACTGAGCCAAGCTCAATCTCACACCTTGTAACATAGGCAAGAACCCCTTCTTGGACTGATCCATTTTGAACCTCTTCAAAATCTTATCAAGGTATGTGCTTTGTGAAAGACCTATGAGGCGTCTCGATCTATCTCTATAGATCTTGATGCCTAATATATAAGCAGCTTCTCCAAGGTCCTTCATTGAAAAACACTTGTTCAAGTAGGCCTTAATGCTGTCCAGGAGTTTCGTATCATTTCCTATCAAGAGTATGTCATCTACATATAATAGGAGAAATGCTACAGAGCTCCCACTCACTTTCTTGTAAACGCAGGCTTCTCCATAAGTCTGCGTAAACCCAAACGCTTTGATCATCTCATCAAAGCGAATGTTCCAACTCCGAGATGCTTGCACCAGTCCATAAATGGATCGCTGGAGCTTGCATACTTTGTTAGCGTTCTGAGGAACGACAAAACCTTCCGGCTGCATCATATACAGCTCTTCCTTAAGATGTCCATTAAGGAATGCCGTTTTGACGTCCATCTGCCATATCTCATAATCATAGTATGCGGCAATTGCTAACATGATTCGGACGGACTTAAGCTTCGCCACGGGAGAGAATGTCTCGTCGTAGTCAATCCCTTGAACTTGTCGATAACCCTTAGCGACAAGTCGAGCTTTATAGATGGTAACATTACCATCCGCGTCCGTCTTCTTCTTAAAAATCCATTTATTTTCTATCGCTCGCCGATCATCGGGCAAGTCTGTCAAAGTCCATACTTTGTTTTCATACATGGATCCTATCTCGGATTTCATGGCCTCAAGCC
The DNA here is from genome assembly GCA_963921465.1 of Triticum timopheevii. Taxonomy (NCBI): domain Eukaryota; kingdom Viridiplantae; phylum Streptophyta; class Magnoliopsida; order Poales; family Poaceae; genus Triticum; species Triticum timopheevii. The sequence goes on from OY997262.1 coordinate 452,787,603, forward strand.
ATTTGTTGGAAACCGGGCCCGCCATTGCTTCTTCATAGTTCGAAGGTTCATTGTTGTCCAGCAACATGATTTCCATGACAGGGTTGCCGTACCACTCTGGTGCAGAACGTGTCCTTGTGGACCTTCGAAATTCAGTAGCAACTAGATCTGAAGTACCTTGATCATCATCAACATTTTCCTCTTCAGTTGGTGTGGGCATTACAGGAATGGTTTCCTGCGCTGCACCACTTTCCCGTTCGAGAGGTAGTACTTCATCGAGTTCTACTTTCCTCCCACTTACTTCTTTCGAGAGAAACTCTTTCTCCAGAAAGCATCCGTTCTTGGCAACAAAGATCTTGCCTTCGGATCTTAAGTAGAAGGTATACCCGACAGTTTCCTTAGGGTATCCTATGAATACGCATTTTTCCGACTTGGGTTCGAGCTTTTCAGGTTGAAGTTTCTTGACATAAGCATCGCATCCCCAAACTTTTAGAAACGACAGCTTAGGTTTCTTCCCAAACCATAATTCATACGGTGTCGTCTCAACGGATTTAGACGGTGCCCTATTTAAAGTGAATGTAGCTGTCTCTAGAGCGTATCCCCAAAATGATAGCGGTAAATCGGTAAGAGACATCATAGACCGCACCATATCCAATAGAGTGCGATTACGACGTTCGGACACACCGTTTCGCTGAGGTGTTCCAGGCGGCGTGAGTTGTGAAACGATTCCACATTTTCTTAAGTGTGTACCAAATTCGTGACTTAAGTATTCGCCCCCACGATCTGATCGTAGGAACTTTATCTTACGGTCATGTTGATTCTCTACCTCACTCTGAAATTCCTTGAACTTTTCAAAGGTCTCAGACTTGTGTTTCATTAAGTAGACATACCCATATCTACTCAAGTCGTCAGTGAGAGTGAGAACATAACGATATCCTCCGCGAGCCTCAACGCTCATTGGACCGCACACATCGGTATGTATGATTTCCAACAAGTTGGTTGCTCGCTCCATTGTTCCGGAGAACGGAGTCTTGGTCATTTTGCCTAAGAGGCAAGGTTCGCATGTGTCAAATGATTCATAATCAAGAGACTCTAAAAGTCCATCAGCATGGAGCTTCTTCATGCGCTTGACACCAATGTGACCAAGGCGGCAGTGCCACAAGTATGTGGGACTATCGTTATCAACTTTACATCTTTTGGCATCCACACTATGAACATGTGTAATATTACGCTCGAGATTCATCAAGAATAAACCATTGACCATCGGAGCATGACCATAAAACATATCTCTCATATAAATCGAACAACCATTATTCTCAGACTTAAATGAGTAGCCATCTCGTATTAAACGAGATCCAGATACAATGTTCATGCTCAAACTTGGCACTAAATAACAATTATTGAGGTTTAAAACTAATCCCGTAGGTAAATGTAGAGGCAGCGTGCCGACGGCGATCACATCGACCCTGGAGCCATTCCCGACGCGCATCGTCACCTCGTCCTTCGCCAGTCTCCGTTTATTCCGCAGCTCCTGCTGTGAGTTACATATGTGAGCAACGGCACCGGTATCAAATACCCAGGAGTTACTTCGAGTACTGGTAAGGTACACATCAATTACATGTATATCAAATATACCTTTGGTGTTGCCGGCCTTCTTATCCGCTAAGTATTTGGGGCAGTTCCGCTTCCAGTGCCCCTTCCCCTTGCAATAAAAGCACTCAGTCTCAGGCTTGGGTCCATTCTTTGATTTCTTCCCGGCAACAGGCTTACCGGGCGCGGCAACATCTTTGCCGTCCTTCTTGAAGTTCTTCTTACCCTTGCCCTTCTTGAACTTGGTGGTCTTATTGACCATCAACACTTGATGTTCTTTCTTGATTTCAGCCTCTGCTGACTTCAGCATCGAGAACACTTCAGGAATGGTCTTTACCATCCCCTGCATGTTGTAGTTCATCACAAAGCTCTTGTAGCTTGGTGGGAGCGACTGGAGGATTCTGTCAATGACCGCCTCATCTGGGAGGTTAATGTTCAACTGGGTCATACGTGCGTGCAACCCAGACATCTTCAGGATGTGTTCACTGACAGAACTGTTCTCCTCCATCTTACAACTGTAGAACTTGTCGGAGACATCATATCTCTCGACCCGGGCATGAGCTTGGAAAACTAGTTTCAGCTCTTCGAACATCTCATATGCTCCGTGATGCTCAAAACGCTTTTGGAGCCCCGGTTCTAAGCTGTAAAGCATGCCGCACTGAACGAGGGAGTAATCATCAGCACGAGTTTGCCAAGCGTTCATAACGTCTTGGTTCTCTGGGACGGGAGCGGCACCTAGCGGTCCTTCTAGGACATATTGCTTCCTGGCAGCTATGAGGATGATCCTCAGGTTTCGGACCCAGTCCGTATAGTTGCTGCCATCATCTTTCAGCTTGGTTTTCTCTAGGAACGCGTTGAAGTTCATGTTGACATGAGCGTTGGCCTTTGATCTACAATACATATTTGCAAAGGTTTTAGACTAAGTTCATGATAATAAAGTTCTTAATCAAAATTATGAACTCCCACTTAGATTAGACATCCCTCTAGTCATCTAAGTGTTACACGATCCGAGTCGACTAGCCCGTGTCCGATCATCACGTGAGACGGACTAGTCATCGTCGGTGAACATCTTTATGTTGATCGTATCTTCCATACGACTCGTGTTCGACCTTTCGGTCTCCGTGTTCCGAGGCCATGTCTGCACATGCTAGGCTCGTCAAGTTAACCCTAAGTGTTTTCGCTGTGTAAAACTGTCTTACACCCGTTGTATGTGAACGTAAGGATCCATCACACCCGATCATCACGTGGTGCTTAGAAACGACGAACTGTAGCAACGGTGCACAGTTAGGGGAGAACACTTCTTGAAATTTTGTAAGGGATCATCTTATTTACTACCGTCGTCCTAAGTAAACAAGATGCATAAACATAATAAACATCACATGCAATTATATGGTTGTGACATGATATGGCCAATATCATCAAGCTCCATTGATCTCCATCTTCGGGGCTCCATGATCATCTTGTCACCGGCTTGACACCATGATCTCCATCATCATGATCTCCATCATCGTGTCTTCATGAAGTTGTCACGCCAACGACTACTTCTACTTCTATGACTAACGCGTTTAGTAATGAAGTAAAGTAGTTTACATGGCGTTCTTCAATGACACGCAGGTCATAAAAAAATAAAAATAAAGACAACTCCTATGGCTCCTGCCGGTTGTCATACTCATCGACATGCAAGTCGTGAATCCTATTACAAGAACATGATCTCATACATCACAATTCAACATTCATCACAACTTCTGGCCATATCACATCACATGATCAATCGCTGCAAAAACAAGTTAGACGTTCTCTAGTTGTTGTTGCATCTTTTACGTGGCTGCGATTGGGTTCTAGCAAGAACGTTTTCTTACCTACGAATCACCACAACGTGATTTTGTCAACTTCTATTTACCCTTCATAAGGGCCTTGTTCATCGATTCCGCTCCAACTAAAGTGGGAGAGACAGACACCCGCCAGCCACCTTATGCAACTAGTGCATGTCAGTCGGTGGAACCGGTCTCACGTAAGCGTACGTGTAAGGTTGGTCCGGGCCGCTTCATCCCACAATACCGTTGAGCAAGAAAAGACTAGTAGAGGCAAGTAAGATGACAAGATCAACGCCCACAACAAATTGTGTTCTACTCGTGCATTAGAGAACTACGCATAGACCTAGCTCATGATGCCACTGTTGGGGAACGTTGCAGAAAATTAAAATTTTTCCTACGGCTTCACCAAGATCCATCTATGAGTTCATCTAAGCAACGAGTCATGGGAGAGAGCTTGCATCTACATACCACTTGTAGATCGCGTGCGGAAGCTTGCAAGGTGATGATGGAGTCGTACTCGAACGTGATTCAGATCACCGATGCCAAGTGCTGAACGGACAGCACCTCCGTGTTCAACACACGTACGGGACGAGCGACGTCTCCTCCTTCTTGATCCAGCAAGGGGGAAGGAGAGGTTGAGGAAGACAGCTCCACCGGCAGCACGACGGCGTGGTGATGGTGGAGAAGCAGTACTCCGACAGGGCTTCGCCGAGCACACAACGAAGGAGGAGAGGTGTTGGGGAGGGAGAAGGAGGCAACCAAAGGCCAAGGACTCAAGGTATGAAGTCCCTCCTCTCCCCCACTATATATAGGAGGGCCAAGGGGGGGGTGGCCGGCCCTAGGAGATCCAATCTCCTAGGGGGGCGGCGGCCAAGGGGGGTTTCCCTCCCCCCCAAGGCACCTAGGAGGTGCCTTCCCCTCCTAGGACTCTTGCCCCCTTGAACCCTAGGCGCATGGGCCTATGTGGGGCTGGTGCCCTTGGCCCATGCAGGCCAAGGCGCACCCCCTACAGCCCATGTGGCCCCCCGGGGCAGGTGGCCCCACCCGGTGGGCCCCCGGGACCCCTCCGGTGGTCCCGGTACAATACCGATAACCCCGAAACTTGTCCCGATGCCCGAAACAGGACTTCCCATATATAAATCTTTACCTCCGGACCATTCCGGAACTCCTCGTGACGTCCGGGATCTCATCCGGGACTCCGAACATCATTCGGTAGTCACATACTTGACTTCCTACTAACCCTAGCGTCACCGAACCTTAAGTGTGTAGACCCTACGGGTTCGGGAGACACGCAGACATGACCGAGACGACTCTCGGGCAATAACCAACAGCGGGGTCTGGATATCCATGTTGGCTCCCACATGCTCCTCGATGATTTCATCGGTTGAACCACGATGTCGAGGATTCGATCAAACCCTGTATACAATTCCCTTTGTCAATCGGTACGTTACTTGCCCGAGACTCGATCGTCGGTATCCCAATACCTTGTTCAGTCTCGTTACCCGGCAAGTCACTTTACTCGTACCGTAATGCATGATCCCGTGGCCAACACCTTGGTCACATTGAGCTCATTATGATGATGCATTACCGAGTGGGCCCAGAGATACCTCTCCGTTATACGGAGTGACAAATCCCAGTCTCGATCCGTGTCAACCCAACAGATACTTTCGGAGATACCTGTAATGCACCTTTATAGTCACCCAGTTACGTTGTGACGTTTGATACACCCAAGGCACTCCTACGGTAACCGGGAGTTACACGATCTCATGGTCGAAGGAATAGATACTTGACATTGGCAAAGCTTCTAGCAAACGAACTATACGATCTTTTATGCTATGCTTATGATTGGGTCTTGTCCATCACATCATTCTCCTAATGATGTGATCCCGTTATCAACGACATCCTATGTCCATAGTCAGGAAACCATGACTATCTATTGATCATAACGAGCTAGTCAACTAGAGGCTCACTAGGGACTCATTGGGTCTAAGTGTTCACACGTGTATTACGATTTCCGGATAATACAGTTATAGCATGAACAAAAGACAATTATCATGAACATTGAAATATAATAATCCTTTTATTATTGCCTCTAGGGCATATTTCCAACACACCGACACCAGGCCCACTAGTCAGCCAGTGGAAGTGTCCTTTTCTAACCCACGGGTGCGCGCGCGGGGGGGGGGGGGGGGGGGGGCTCATCAACTTCCGTCCACATTTGGACCCCCACCACCCTCGTCATGCTTCCTTGCCGACGACAACCCAAGCCCTAGCCATGGGTCTCTTCGGCAGCAACTCCGGCAGCGGGAAGGGCAAGGGCACCCTAGGCCCTCATCCTCCCATGGGCCTTCTCTCCCACCTCCGCCGCTGGCACGTGACCGCTCAGGTCTGCGGTGTCTGCACATCCCGGTTCACCAAGCACAATGGCACTGGCAGTACAGGCAGCTGCTGCCTTACCCCAACATGACGCTAGCACCTTGATCCGCATCGGATCCCGGTGCTGGCGGTTCCGGGGACACAGCGGGCGCATGACGAGGAGGTGTGCAGGTGCCGGGCGCAGCTCACGCCGGCGCAGTGGCGGATGCCCGAGTACGCTGCTGACTCTCCCAACTAGGAGGCTTGGTTTTCTCTCGTACACGAGGATCAATGGCTGCAAGGCGTCCACGCCAACCAGGAGGTTCCTCCTACCTCTTGAGCACTGCGTTGGTTTTCCCTTGAAGAGGAAAGGGTGATGCACCAAAGTAGCGTAAGTATTTTCCTCAGTTTTGAGAACCAAAGTATCATTCCAGTAGGAGGCTACACGCAAGTCCCTCGTACCTACACAAACAAATAAGAACCTTGTAACCAACGCAATAAAGGGGTTGTCAATCCCTTCATGGCCACTTGCAAAAGTGAGATCTGATAGAGATAATAATAAGATAAATATTTTTGGTATTTTTATGATATAAATTGGAAAGTAAAGATTGCAAAATAAAGTAGATCAGAACATATATGATGGAAAATAGACCGGTTTCACTAGTGGCTTCTCTCAAGATAGCATAAGTATTACGGTGGGTGAACAAATTACTGTCGAGCAATTGATAGAAAAGTGCATAGTTATGAGAATATCTAGGAATGATCATGCATATAGGCATCACGTCCGCGACAAGTAAATCGAAATGATTCTGCATCTACTACTATTACTCCACACATCGACCGCTATCCAGCATGCATCTAGAGTATTAAGTTCATAATAACAGAGTAACGCATTAGGCAAGATGACATGATGTAGAGGGATAAACTCAATCAATATGATATAAACCCCATCTTTTTATCCTCGATGGCAACAATACAATACGTGCTTTGCTGCCTCTGCTGTCACTAGGAAAGGACACCTCAAGATTGAACCCAAAGCTAAGCACTTGTCCCGTTGCAAGAAAGATCAATCTAGTAGGCCAAACCAAACTAATAATTCGAAGAGACTTGCAAAGATAACCAATCATACATAAAAGAATTCAGAGGAGATTCAAATATTTCTCATAGATAAACTTGATTATAAACCCACAATTCATCGGATCTCGACAAACACACCACAAAAAGAGTTACATCGAATAGATCTCCAAGAAGATCGAGGAGAACTTTGTATTGAGATTCAAAGAGAGAGAAGAAGCCATCTAGCTAATAACTATGGACCCGAAGGTCTGTGGTAAACTACTCACACTTCATCGAAGAGGCTTTGGCGTTGATGTAGAAGCCCTCCGTGATTGATTCCCCCTCCGGCGGAGCGCCGGAAAAGGCCCCAAGATGGGATCTCACGGGTAAAGAAGGTTGCGGCGGTGGAAATAGGGTTTCATGGTGCTCCTGGATGTTTTCAGGGTATGTGGATATATATAGGCGAAGGAAGTCGGTCAGGGGAGCCACGAGGGTGGGGGGCGCGCCTCCCTGCCTCGTGGCTTCCTCGTTTGTTCCTTGACATCCACTCCAAGTCTCCTGAATTGCGTTTGTTCCAACAATAACTCTCCCGAAGGTTTCATTCCGTTTGGATTTCGTTTGATATTCCTTTTCTACGAAACACTGAAATTGAAAAAAAAACCAACAATTTGGGCTGGGCCTCCGCTTAATAGGTTAGTCCCAAAAATAATATAAAAGTGTATAGTAAAGCCCATTAAACATCGAGAACAGGTAATATAATAGCATGGAACAATAAAAAATTATAGATACGTTGGAGATGTATCAGTTCCACTGCCGCCCCCGAAGGTAGAGCCAGAGGAAGAGGAGGCGGAGGCGGAGTACCAAGCCGCCCTCGAGGAGGACCTGCAGCACGCGTTGGAGGCTAGCCGGATCGAGGAGGACGCGCATTGGGATGGGCTGGAGCAATCCCTTGCCTTGTCCGCGGCCGGGGACTCCGTCCAGGCACCCCTCTTCGTGCCGCCAACTCCGCCCAAGGCCGAGCCGGAGCCGGAGCCAACACCCACGCGCAAGTGGTCACCGCCGCCTCCCACTTGGCCGAAGGAGTCCTTCTCGTGGACCAACGAGCACCGCAAGTGGGTGAGTGCGCCTCCCTGCCACTACGCCGCCACGCCGGAAGAAGAGGCGGCCTACCTCCAGCCTCGCCGCTATGCCGCCGCCGCAACAGACGCCAAAGGAGGCTATCTTGGCGGCCTATGAAGCCGCGTTCGGTTGGGCTGGGCCTCCCCTCATCTTCATTGACCTCACAAGTGGCGAGGGCGAGGGCGACGACGGCAAGGGCAAGGGCAAGGCGGTCTAGGGCAGCATACGGGCGGGCGTTAATTTATGTAGTGTTTTAAATTTTTAATTTATGTTTAAGTGGACTTTGGCCGGTGTTTGACTGACCATCTTATGTTTAATTATGATTATGCCTCAATTTCTGCCACGTCGTCATAAATGGGTCGGCCTCCCATTGGGCGCCACTGACGACCTAGATGAAGGGGGGGGGGGAGGGGGAGATGTGGGGACTGGTACGCCATGGTGGAGAGGGATGGTGGCAGGGGCAACGTCGTGGCAGAGAGGAGTGGGAGGGTGAGAGAGCAAGGGGTGCGTGTGGTGCGAGGGTGTCTGAGGTGATACGACATGGTGGGTAAGCTAAAAAAACTGGATAGGTGAAAAATAATTTATTTTTTCTCGTGTTTGTTAATATATATAAAAAAATCGGGTACCCAGTTTTTTTGCAAATCAAAGCAGTTGTGTTAGTCTCGCTTTTGTTTTTAGATACTATACACTATATACTTATATAATGTAGTAATAAAATGTATTCCATTTTTGTTCGTCAGAGATAAGAAGTGAGTGGATTTGGATGATGTTTTAAAAGTGTCAACTGACAATAACATGTAAAACTTAACATGCGTTGTGACAAAATATTTCAAATGCCCGTTGGAATGCACGGGCATTCTACTAGTCAAATAATAGAGCCTCGGTGACACTAGGTATTAAGAGATGACCCAAACACTCCCCTCATATTAGATTGTGTCTTCATATATAGTACTAACCAACGATGATTGATGTCAATTCTGGCAAGAGAGATTCGAACGGTATATATATCATCGGGGAATCTCGAACACTGACTCACGAATAGTTCGTATCTGTTGCTCGGTCCGGACTTGATTCCCAATCTAATCGGTACTCCAACAGTGCGCGAACGGCCAGACGTTCATTTTTTGACGAACCGGAGGCAAACCAGAGGAAGTGGTTGCCACGCATTCATGCCCTCGAGACTGCTGCAGAGGGTCAGTGTCGCATTCATGCTGGCTTTAAGCAAATGTGACCCCTCAGACCCTCACTAGTGTCGGCATTGAAGTGGTTCGCTAGCCGGGAGCGCCGCCTACGCCGTGTCCAGGTCTCTGCGTCTATTCAATGCCCGAGCTACGGGACGGTACTAATATCTACCAGATTCAAGCAGACTGCCCGTCCATTCGCCAGGCGCAGGAAAGCACTTGTCACCGACGTATATCCCTTTGTCACACATATGATTTGCCACGTCAAAAATAGATTCAAAATTTGGTCGGTCTTTTTTCCACTGTCAAGAGCTATGTGTTGTGCGTTTTGTCATGATTTATAAAATGGTGTTTTACTGCATTTACGGACACGGTTGTGAGGGTTTTCTGCATTTACGGACACGATTTTGATGGTCTTCTTCATTTCACTCGATTCAGAATCAAAGAGGAACGTCTCAGTGATATTTGGTGCTATGTACTCCCTTACTCTGAAAGGGAACTACAATGGTAGGATACTGACGTTGTAGTACAGTTGCATACGAGAGTGTACTGATAATACCCAAGGCTCGGTTTAGGAATCTATCTGGTAGCATTCGTGGTGGAGTATATATCGATCTTACCATTTGAGGGTCGGAGAATCTAAACATCTAGCAGACCGTGAAAAACTCGTTTGCAACAAAAACTTGGTATATTGACTATACGATCATTAACTAAAATATGTCTATGGTTAGACTAATTGGCGGGCCCCAGGAATGGTTGAAGCGTTCATGTTGCTATTCCCGCATCAGGGGGAGTACGTTTGATGAAATAATTTCTTAGATGTATTACCCTATTCCCAGGGGTTGGCACCCATTTTGACGTAGTAATATAAGTAGAAGAAATAACATAGTATTTCCCGTTTCATGCGGATAGGCGATAGAGCAATTCTTGCTCATAAGTTCCTGTATGAGTACTGCTCACGTTGCTTTCTACCACATCGTTTTAAACGAAGGGGACACTAGCACAGCGCATCGCTGTTAATCGGCGTGCTACGCCACACAACGACCTGTACTTACCCATGCATGCATGCACGCAACGCATAGAACCTACTCACCTAAGCATGCTAGGGCAGGCAGCAATCTCTACTTCTCTACTACCTAAAAGAAACATAAGGATCCGTCTCCCCTCTTACATCCTCCACTTCGTCCGTCTCTCCCCCGCCCGTACGTCGTCCTTCCCTCCTCCCGCACTTGCCATGATTTTTGGCCCCCAATTAATGGCATTTATTCCTCCCAAAGAAATAGGGATTGAGATTCTCCTTTCCAGATCGGAGGCTCGGAGCAGCCGATCCCCTCGTCCACGCCCCGTTTTCTTTCCCGCGACGCCGCACTGATCTGCATCCGTACTCATCCTTCACCGCCACCGTTGAAGTCGCCTCGGACCTCTCTCTCTCTCTCTCTCCCTCCCTCTCTCTCTCTCCCTCCCTCTCTCTCTCTCTCTCTCCCTCCCTCTCTCTCTCTCTCTCGTCCAACCTCCATCCTCACTTTTCCTGCCATGAGCCGTGATCTCCCTGGTCCTGTCGCGGCGGCGGACGACAGACAACGTCTCGGAACGTCCTGCTCGAGCACGGCAACGGCGGCCTAGAAGCAGCCGTGCGACAAGGCGGCCTCAAGCAAGCGATTGGCAGAGGCGCTGGAGTGTGCGACGCGTTTCTTGTACTTCCATGTTGGTGGTGGCTTTGGTCACGTGAAGGTATTTTGTCCATCGATGGTGTATGTGTGTCAAGATTTCCAAATGCATGTCTGATTTTCTGCTCTGATTATCTGTAATACTACAACCCAGCATCAACATTCTTGGACGTCGGCCCATGTTCCACTTGATCTGTGTGGCACTATGCAGAAAGTCTGAGGCCAAGAAAACTCTACTGCTGCTGCACTGCTTATGCTGATTAGTCGTATAAAAAAGAGTCCTGAGCAGACAAGTATCCTTTTATTATGTATACATAAGTTCATTGCTACCAGTTTTACTTCTCTTTTCTGAACATATTGGTGTGTGTGTGTGTGTGTGTGTGTGTGTGTGTGTGTGTGTGTGTGTGTGTGTGTGTGTGTGTGTGATATGCTATCATAGGAGATATTTTATTGTTCCAGTCACATTCATATTATAGTTCATTCTTAGCAAATAGTAGCATCTACTTAATTAATCAGTACTAAGATCTGTTGGTTTTTTGGTAGTTTAAGCAGTATCTTGCACTTCTTATAAGGACTCTTTAGGAACTTCTAAATTTTTATTTTTTTCCTTAGTTGATGTGTGTTGTGTCTGGTTAAAATTGTATGACTAATAGCTTTCTTTATGTTTTCTGTTCAATTACAGCTTGTGGACATATAGGTCCTGAAAAAGGCAGTTTTGCTGTCTATTGTTGTTATAACTGTGTAAATTGGATGGTTAATGATAATAAGTATATAATTGTGCATGTGGCCATCTTCTAATGATTTTTTTACTCTGTTACTTTACTTATCTTGACATTTAGCATAGTTCAAACTGCGTGTTTGAATTTCCATAGCTAATTTATAGAGTCCAAAGAAAGAAGAAAAGTTCTACTTATAGAACATCCAAATCGGAAAGCTGCCGGGAAGAATGCTCATTCTGCTAGGAATGCTCATTCTGCTAGGAGCATATGTACAATAATAGCAGACCATTATCTGGAGATGATATGCAAAAAGCAGAGACGTGTGCCATGTTTATGCAGGAGAAGTATGGCAAGCTTGACACAAGTAAAGTATGTGAATCATCTGTCTTCGTGAACTCAAATGTGCCTCATTTGCCCAGAAACAACCTGTTGACCCAAGCCAATCAACTTCTATACAGAATGTTGTACCTCTGCCTAATAATCTAGAAATCATGGCCAGTCCAAAGCTAAACAAAGCTCCCAGAGAGGCCCCCACAGAGAAATTGGATTCCAAGTGGATTCGTTGACAGATACCACCAGGTATACCTTTGCTTTGTGCTTCCTCACTTGCTCAATTTCTTAGAATGTTGGATCTTTTCAAGTTCAATAAACTTCTTTGGACAAAAAGAACCAGTGAAATTGTAGTTAATGGAGTGTTTGGCGACTTAAGAACTTGATGTGCATTGTCTATTATTTGTAACAACACCCCAAATTTTGTGAATTGCGTAAACCATAGCTTAAATCAAGTTTGATCTAAAAAAAACAGATGCAGTATAGTATATGAATGGCTATATAGTATATGTAAGATAGCTGACAACTATTGGATTATGGCAATAATTGTAGGATTAGCCAAGTAGAAGCTCAAGTCGGCTGGTTATTTGACTGGGTTTTCTTATACATATTTGCAGGTTGCGGAACAACCATGCTTAAGATCATCTGTTGCCGCAATTAACGGGATGTTGATCATTCTTTATATTTTCTCATTATTTTGTGCGGATGTAGGTCATGGAAGGACGTCCTCGAGAGCAGCGTTTTGGCTCCCATCACCCGGGCTTAGATGAGCCCGGGAGTGAACAGTAAATGCATTTAAAATATCAAACACATTCAAAACAATTATGGTGAAAGATGCTTAGGCGCATGATATTCGTGCAAATTTTGGTGACATTTGGAAATTCGAGGAGCTTGTGGCAAAAAAAAAATCAGCTGTGAGAGAAACATCTTAAAAACAGTACGGATTTTTCTTTTTTGCCGCGCGCGTTTCGAATGTCCAAATATAACCAAAAATTGCACGAACATCACGCACATGCGCATCTTGTTTGCAATTTTTTGGGGATTTTTCTATTTTTTTTGCGATTTTACTTCACCAGGCTCATCCGAACCCGGTCTCCGAAGTGGATTACTGTTTTCTGGTTCTCTTTCTACTTCGCCCTTATATTATTCCCCTATCTTGCTCTCCAACAGTCTATTCTGTATTTTGTGTTGTAGGAAGCGCCTCAGCCTTCGCTATGATTTTGTTGCCGCTGGCTGCAATCTAATTTTGCAACCAGTTCATGCAAGTTATCATTTGCCCTTACTTCATATAGAGACATTACAAAGTATCCATTGAATCCAAAGTTTTTCCATTTTTTTGTGTCATAGTAGCTTTTCCATTGCAGATATTGAGGTGCTCGTCGAAGCATATCCTTTTTCTTTGTTATTTCATTGTACAATTATTTTCTTTAATCTGGGGTCACCGATCCAGGTTTATTCAAGATCCCACCAATCCAACTTCTCGTTTGATTAATATAGTTCATATCCAAGGAATTCGTGTTTATTTTTGATCATGTTATTTTTTTTTGACAGTGCTGATCACGGTATTTATCATGTCAGTAGTACCAATTCCCTTATTAGTGCATTTGATTAGTAGTGTCGGGCTATTTTCAAAAGGGTGTGTTTGGAGATGTCAATGAAAAGGAAGGAACAGATCATACAGTGGTCCCAGACTCCAAGTAGATGAATGGAGCCAGTCCTATGTTAGAAAATGGCATTTGCTTGATGCATTCAGATAATTATATGTACCCTGTGGAAACAAATAGGCTGGAATTGTTTTCAGGTGCACATTGGTCATAGTAGAGGTGGAAGTTAAATGTAATCCCCATGAAGTTGAATCATGACATTGATTATCATTTCTTAATACTCCATACTATTTCATATCCCGTTGCAACGCACGGGCATTCACCTAGTAATACTAAACATACAGAGAGTTACACGCAATTACACGCCGACTAGGATTCTTTCTTTCTAACTAACCACTCTCCCCTGATTTTCATGGGGGTGGGCCCCTTCTTTCCCTTAATCTCCAATCAAAACTCATCTGTTTGTAAAATCCGTGTAAACCTATGTATGTGTAGCATTACTCGGCGGGCAGACAACATGCATGCAGCGATGGCAGCCAGTGTAGCAAATCTGAGCGGCCAGACCCAACGCCAAGATGTATGGCGTTTCCTCCAAACGCCGAGAAGCCCCTTTGCCACATCAGCGCCAAGTAAGCTCGTGCGGGCCAGGGTCTAGACGGCATGGACCGCGGCGTCTCCTGTGTAACTGAAACGCCAGGGATATTGGCGTGACCAGCAAATGTCAGATTCAAAATTCTGTTGCAAACAAGGTCAATTCGGGATTTTATTAACATAAAAGGTTAAAACAGAAATTTTGTCCTCCAATAGAGTACACAACATGGATGTTCACAACGCATATGTCAAAAACCATGGATGTTCACAACACATATGTTGACAATCCCTAAAAAATTCAGACCAAAATTCAAAAAACATGAGAAACAAAAAAGATAAATTTAAATGTGAATAGTGTTATTATTGTTTTTGTCTCATTTGACACTATTTATGATGGATTTGTCTTTTTTGTTTCTCTATGTCTATGACAATTTTTGGTCTGAATTTTTAGGGGTTGTCGACATATGTGTTGGGAACATCCATGTTTTTTTTCAGAATTTTTTGACATCCTTAAATATAAATTTTATAAGTTGGTAATCATGGTAGCACATGTAAGGGTTGGTATCACCTAATACTTTCCTGCTACTAGCGTGTATTGGCCACATTTTTATGGGCAGAGTAACCATCGTTCCTTTTCAGTATATCTATGCGTACGACAATTTTGTAAATTCAGATTTTTTTCCCCCTCTCGTTAGGGTTATCTTCCTCCGGGAGCAATTTTTTCGCCACTATCGAGAAGAGAATCTCTTTCCCTACCTCTACTTTGACCCATTGGCCCTCGTTCCTGATCGAGGGGTGTGTTTTGTCATGCCCACTAGTCCCTAGCGAGGTTGGATGAGGCGGACGGGGTTAGGGTTCCATCTGGAAGGCCCGATCAGGTTTCAATCAGGTTAGGATTCAAGATGTTTTCAAACGCGAGGCTTTGGGGTCGGCTACGGCCGGTCCAGCGGACGTCGACGACGTGTACACTGATGAAGGAATTGGGGCTGGAAGAGGAGGACCTCGATGATATGGTGTTTGATGAGATTGAAGCATCGACGGAGGCGGCTCGGTGGTTCGCGCTTGCAAGGGTGCACTCCGCCAAAACCTACTCGCAAATCGCAATACTGGTTCTTTCGGAATATAAGAGCAGCTTGGGATCTTTCCCAAGAGGTGAAATTCAGGCCACTTGAGGAAAATATCAATACCGTTCAGTTCTCATGCTTAAGGGATTGGGAAAGAGTCACTCAGGATGGCCCATGGCACTTCAGGGGCGACCCTGTGATCCTCAAGCCATATGATGGTTTGGCAAAATCCTCAACTATTTAACTTGACACCATTGAGATCTGGTCTCAAATTCATGATGTACAACCCCTATATGATCATCTAGTAGACTAGTACCATCTCTTGCGGCCAAGGTGGGCAAAGTGCTTTTCAAGGAACACAATCACAGGACTTCACGGGTATTTTTCATCACGTCTGGATCAGGATCAATGTCACAAAGTCTTTTAATTGATAGTGGTAGGTGGTGATCCCACTAAATTCCACATAGCAATTATAGCATCCAACGGGTGACTACTTAGGGCATCTCCAGCCGTTGGCCCCCCAGGGGGCGTCTAAAAGCGCCGCCTGGGGGTGAGCCGGCGCAAAGAAAGGCCCTGGGGGCGAGTCGTCGCCCAGCCGTCGGCCCCCAGGGCCGCCCCCAGGCGAGTGTTTTTTAAAGAAAAGGCCGTTCGGCGAAGTTATGATAAAAGAGTAGTTAAATTTCGGCTAAACATGGCGAATTTCGGCCAAATTCGCGCATTTTCATTATATTAAGCTAATCTAAAAAAGAAAGGGGCTGAAGTCGTTGCCGCCATCGTCGTCGTCGGCCTTCTCCTCCTTGACGCGGACCCCCCGGCTGGACCCGACGTCGCCATGGTGGACTGGCGGCGGCGCGTCGTCGTCGTCGTCGCTGTCGCATAGGACGACGACCCCGTCTTCGTCGCGGCCGCGTCGGCGCTCCTCGAAGCGGCGCAGGGCGGCGCGCTGGCGCTCCTTCGCCTTCTCTCGGCGCGCCTTCTCCATCGCAATGGAGTCCTGGCGCGCCCATTCTAGGGCCGCGTCGTCGTCGGCGAACTCCGCCTTCACCGGCACCAGCCCCGGCTCCGTCTTCACCGGCGCCAGCCCCGGCTCCGTCTTTGGCTTGACGAAGCGCGGAGGAGCCGACGAGGAGGAGGCACGCAGGCCGCCCTCGTTGATGACGATGCCGGCGCTGCGAGTGCGCCGGCCGAGCGGCGACTCCGCCGCGGGCTCGGCCTTGACGCCGAGGAGGGCCGGAGTGCCGGAGGAGTGCGACGAGGATCGGGAGGAGGAAGAGGAGGAGGAGGACCCGAACTGCCTTGGCGCCCATGGCCCGACGCGTCGGTGCTGCGTCGGGGGGTACACCAACGGCGGGTCGTTGCCGCCCTCGAGTGTGCGGCCGGGGACGCCCCACCAGAGGCGGCGCCCCTCGCTGTTCTGCCGCCCGCCGACCACTGGCGCGCCGTTGGTGGACGCCAATCGCTGCTGCTGGCGGCGCTCGAAATACGCCGCCCAGGCCGCGTGGTTGTCGGCGGCGTACTGGGGGAGGGAGCGTTGGGCGTCGGTGAGGGACGCGCACGCGATCTCGACCTCCTCGGCGAAGTACCCCGGCTTCGCCACGGCGTCGGGCAACGGGGGAATGGGCACTCCCCCGGCGCTGAGTCTCCACCCCGATGGCCCGACGCGCATGTCCGGCGGCGCCGGGATGTTCACCTGGAACAGGAGCCAGGACTCCAGTTCGCGGAGCGAACGGCGGCCGAAGCCGTTGGCCGCCGCCTCGTCTCCGGGGAAACGTTCTGCCATGACAACGGCGCTCGGGAGAGGCAGGGAGAGGGAGGGGCTGGACGGCGGCGAGGGGGCGGGCGGGCTGTGGGTACAGGAGAGTGGAGTGGATGCCGCCGGCTTTTATAGCCGGACCGCGCCCGTGTGTACGCGTGCGAGGGAGGGGAGGCATCGGCGCGCCGTCCCGTGAAGCGCCGCCCGTGAAGGAATCAATGGCAAGGCTGACCGGCGGCAGCCTTGCCATTGATTCCCCGCGGGAACCGAGGCCGTTGGAGGGAGACGAGGCGCCGAGTCGCTGACGCGGCTGGCCCGCGGCTTCTTCGCGCCAAAACAACTCGCCCCGGCGCCCCCGGGCGCCCCCCAGCGCGCCGGGTTCGGGCTGGGTCCGCCGGCGCTGTTTTCGGCCCAAGCCGGCGAGAATCGGGCTCCTAGGGGCGCGACTGGGCCGTTTTTTCGGCGCCGGCGCGAAAAAATCGCCGGGGGAGGCCTTCTTGGGGGCGCGGCTGGAGATGCCCTTAGAAATTTTTCTCCAGTGTCAGAGACAAATCTATAACAAATAGTGACACCGACATAAAAATTGCGGAGAAGAACAATGGTGGATTGCTTAAGATTAGATCTATTTTGAGCATAGCAAATCCTATACCAAGCATCTTTTAAACTTTCTCCTCCCCCTTTTTTAAAATTAAGCACTTTATTTTCATGGGTGCAAGCAACAAGCAAAGAACTAGCCATAGTAAAAAGCAGAGAAAACACACAATATTTTTTTTGGTATTTTTGATTTTTTTAACAAAAATGGATAAAGGAAAATAAAAAGTAGGACAAGTAAATGGTAAATGTGTGAAGGAACCTGCGTTTGTTTGATGAAGTTTTCCGGGCAACGGCGCCAGAAATTCTCTGCTAATTGTGATAGGCGTTAGGATTTTCCGAAGAGGAAGAGTGATGTAATATAGCAGCAGAAAGTATTTCCCTTAGTTAAGAACTAAGATTTATCGAACCAATAGTAGACTCACGCAAACAAATATAAGCGGCACATGCGCGCGCACGCGCGCGCGCACACACACACAAACATATTTGCACCCAACATTGGCAAGAGGGCTGTCAATCCTATTATACTCGTTAATTGCAAGGATTAATTCTGGTAATGATACATAGATAAATTGCAATGAATAAATTGCATTAATGTATTTAGGGTATTAGTAATATGATGTGAATGGACCCGGGGGGCCATACCTTTCACTAGAGGCATCTCTCTCTCCTGAGCGTAGTAACGGTGGTAAACAAATTATTGTTAGGCCACAAATAGAAAAGCACTTAGTTATGTTGTTATTAATGGCATGATCGATACATAGGCATTACATCCGTGACAAGTAGACAAAATGATTTTGCATCTACTACTATTATTCCACCCCTCGACCGTTATACATCATGCATCTTAAAGTATTAAGTTCATAACAAACAAAGTAATGTTTGGAGCATGATGACATAATGTAGACAAAGTAAGACCAAATAATATGTTCGAACCCCGTCATTTTATCCTTAGTAGCAACAATAAAATTACATGCATCGATATCTCTTCTATCACTGGGTGAGGACTCACCACTAAGCACCTCTCCGACTGAAGATAAATCAATCTAATTGGCCAAACTAGACAGATAGATGGGGGAGAAATACAAAGATATATAAATCACACATAATAAAGTTCAGAAAAGACTCGGTTACTTTCAATGAATAATCTGACCATAAACCGACAATTTATTAGATTCCAACATTGTATCGAATCAATCTTCGGATGGAACATTGTATTTAAGATAAAAAAGAGAGATCCATCTAGCTACTGCTATGAACCCGTAGGACCTGTGAGGAACTACTCACACATCATCATGGAGGCAGCAAGGGTGATGAAGATGGCCTCTATGATGGATTTCCCCTCTAGCAGGGTACCGAAAAAGGCCTCCAGATGGGACCGTGGAAGAATAGAGGCTTGCGGTGGCGGAAGAACTGTTTCCAGTCTCGCTCTGGGTTTTCTGAATACTTGGGAATTTATTGGCCATGAATTAGGTCAACCAGAGCAGTAGGGGGCACAAGAGGGCAGGGCGCGCCCCTGCCTTGTCGTAATCTCGTTTATCATGTAGTCTCTCCCCGAACCTTCCAGGGTCTCTTCTGGTACTGGAAAAATTGTCAAAAAAGATTGTCGTGTTTGGACTATGTTTGATAGGGATTTTTTATAAAACAAAAAACAAGCAGAAAACATCAACTCACACTTGGCACTGAGCTAATAGGTTAGTTCCCAAAAATGATATAAAATGGTGTATAAAACATACAAGATTGATTATATAATAGGATGAAACAATAAAAAAATTATAAATACGCCGGAGACATATCAATTGCATCCATCAAAAGAGGGAAAATCAAGTTTTGGCACAGACCAACTAGCAGAATTGTTGTGCTGTGTGCGTGAATCAAACTCACGGACTGTGGCAACCGGATCAATGACGGAGAGACACAGTTCGGACCGGGGCGTACCCTTGGCCGGAGAGGGGGCATCTAAGGTTGTGAGTACCCCATATGCATATCCTCTGGTGTCATTGATCTCGCCATGACCAACGGGCCCGTGGTGTTCCGGTTCGCCATGGTCGATGTGGGCCGCCAGATTCACCACCGTATCACGCACCGAGATCGATCGGGCCCATGGTGTTCCTCTTCGCCATGGTCGGTGTGGGCCGCCGGATTCACCACTGCGCTGGGCACAGGGATCGGTCGGGAATGTGGTGTACCAGTTTGCCATGGTCATTATGGGCCACCGGATTCACCACCGTGCCACGCACCAGGATCGGTCGGCCCCGCGGTGTCCAGGCTCACCATGTTCGGTGTGGATCGCCGGATTCACCACCGTGTCGTGCACCGGGATCAAATCTGGGGATGCCGCGAGTACTGGATGGAGCGCGATGCGCCCTACTTGTGAACGTAGGTTGTCGACTTGGTTCTGGATGTCAAGCTTGTTATATTCTCGATACCCATACAATAATCCTCGGCCACACACTTATAGGTTGTCGCCTCAATTCTGTGGCGTGTTGGGCCTTGGTTTTGAATCACTCACATGTCCGTCCCACCTTGGTCCCGTCCTTAGGGCATCTCTAGCCGCGCCCTCAGGAAGGCCTCCCCAGGCGATTTTTTCGCGCCGGCGCCGAAAAAACTGCCCAGTCGCGCCCCCAGGAGCCCGATTTTCGCCGGCTTGGGCCGAAAGCAGCGCCGGCGGAGCCAGCCCGAACCCGGCGTGCTGGGGGACGTCCGGGGGCGCCGGGGCGAGCTGTTTTGGCGCGAAAAAGACGCGGGCCAGCCGCGTCAGCGTCTCGGCGCCTCGTCTCCCCCCAACGGCCTCGGTTCCCGCGGGGAATCAATGGCAAGGCTGCCGCCGGTCAGCCTTGCCATAGATTCCTCACGGGCGGCGCTTCACGGGACGGCGCGCCGACGCTTCCCCTCCCTCGCACGCGTACACACGGGCGCGGCCCGGCTATAAAAGCCGGCGGCCCTAGAATGGGCTCGCCAGGACTCCATTGCGATGGAGAAGGCGCGCCAGGAGAAGGTGAAGGAGCGCCAGCGCGCCGCCCTGCGCCGCTTCGAGGAGCGCCGACGCGGCCGCGATGAAGACGGGGTCGTCGTCCTATGCGACAACGATGACGACGACGACGACGCGCCGCCGCTAGTCCGCCATGGCGACGCCGGGTCCAGCAGGGGCGCCCGCGTCAAGGAGGAGAAGGCCGCCGCCGACGATGGCGGCGACGACTTCAGCCCCTTTCTTTTTTAGATTAGGTTAATGTACTGAAAATGCGCGAATTTCACCGAAATTTGTCATGTTTAGCCGAAATTTGCCATGTTTAGCCGAAATTTGTCATGTTTAGCCGAAATTTAGCCCTTCTTTTTTTTAATACGCGCCTGGGGGCGGCCCTGGGGCCCGACGGCTAGGGACCGACTCGCCCCCAGGGCCATTTTTTGCGCCGGCTCACCCCCAAGCGGCGCTTTTAGACGCCCCCTGGGGGGCCAACGGCTGGAGATGCCCTTATGGCGCGCTGCTCCCATGCACCACAGGCCTGACAAAAGTGCCGAGAGAGGAATTGGAAGAACCTTTAGTTGAGGAAGGAGAACTGGTGAATTTATCAAACAGATGGAATTCCCAGTGCACATATGAAAGCAATATCTTGTTAACTTCATCTTATGTGTGGCATCACAGACCATCTTACATCCAACGATACCTGTACCCGCACACTTTCTCTCCTAGTCCCGGCTCCGGCTCCGACGGGCCCAACGGCATTCACTTTCTCCCATCCCTCTCCTAGTTAAGGCAAGTGAAATTCTCGCCTCTTCCGGCCGCCCACCACCACCTTCTCCTCCACCTCCACCTCCATAGAGCTCTGCTGCCGTCTCTGCTCTTCTGTCCCCTGCTGCGTTGCCTCTCCTCAGATCGGCATTGGCGAGCAACCTCACTCCCTTCCTAGATCTGCTTCCATGGTTTTGTAATCTTTCCTTTTTTCCATCTGTGCATCTCCTCCACCTCCACCTCGAGAGAGCTCCGCCACCGCTTTCCATCTTTCAATTTTCCATCCTCTCCTCCACCTCCACCTCGAGAAAGCTCCGCCGCCACTTCCCCTGCTGCGTCCAGGTGAGTAACCTCACTCCCTTCCTCGATCTGCTTCCATGGTCTTGTAAGCTTTCCTTTGCATCTAGTATCTATGTATCTCTATGTAGGTAGTAGTACTATACATGTTGCAGATCGATGTGTACACTGGAAGGGAAGCGAAACCCCACTTGTTCTTGTTTTCTCGGAGTTAACATATTCACATGAAATTCATATATAAACTTGGGGGTGGGGGCAAAGCCCCCCTCCCCCCTGCATCAACCATCTTTCAATATTGACCTAGGTTACCACTATTACAGATAGCTCTTCTAAGCCGTCATGCAAGAAGATCTGTACGTCCACCACTAAGGTACCTTAATCATACCACTATTAATTTTCAAGAGCAATAGCTAGTACCCGGGAATGGTGCGGGTTTATTTGGGTTCCTCGGTGCGGATCTTTAGATGGTTTCAATTGGGGAGTGAAACACAAATTGGACTGGAGCCGTGTGGGTTGAGGTAAATGTTGGGGGGTGGCAAAAAATTGTTCCTGATTTTTTCATTTTGTTCAGAAGTTCCAAGAAATATGTTCTTGTTTTTAAAATTTTGTACGCAAAATGCTATTTTTGAGAAAAACGTGAAGGTTCTATGAAACAGCGAATACTTTTAGAAATTGTGAATAAAATTTGAAAAAACTCAACAATCCAAAAAATGCAAACAATTTCTGGAAACAGGAACATTTTGTAAAATGTCCCAAAAATATAAAACGTGAAAGTTTTTTTGAAAACTCGAATATTTTTCAAATTTTAAAACAAATTTTGGATAGTCGGACATTTTCTAAAACTGGGAACATTTTTTGAAACACCTGAATAAAACTTTAACACACGAACAGTTTTTAAAACTTGCGTACATTTTTTGAAACTCCTGAACAAAAATTGAAACATAAACTTTTTGGAATTTGCGAACATTTCTTTAAATTGAAACATTTATGGAAACTCGTAGCAAAATTTGAAAACATGAACGTTTTTTTGAATGAAATTTTGAAATGGGAAGATTATGAAACTCCCAAACATAATTCGAAATGTGAACATTTTGTAATGCTATTTACTTTTTTTAAAAGGGAACATATTTAATTATATGGAAACATTTTTAGAAAATAAAGAACATTTTTTGAATTTGTGAACAAAAAACAATAACAAGAACATTATTGAACTTCTGAACATTTTTAGAATTTTAGAAAAGAATTTGAAATTCTTAAGGACAAAAAGAAATACAAAGAGGAGAAAAGGAAATTGAAAAATAAAAAACAGAAAAACGAATAAAGAAAAAGAAAAAAACAAAGAAAAGCCAAACAGAAAAAACTAGTGAAAACCCGGTTTAAGAACCTTCTGGAAGGCTCCCAAAACCGTTCAGGAACCTTCCCAAAACCGGACGCTGGAGCGCCTGCGCTATCTCGTAATTGGGCCGGTCCATCTTGATCACTAGTCGCTCGCCTCTGTGCGAAAGCTGGACATCTCGACGCAACGAGCGTCCGTTAGGAAATTCTGTGAACGAGGGCGCGCGTTGAGATTTGTTCCGTTCGTGGGTAGAGATGGGCCAGGTAATTTCCATTTTTGGCCCTTTTTTATTTGGTTTTACAATTTTATTGTTAAACTGTTTTATGTATCCTATAAAACGTCTCACAAATCGTCTCTACCTATTTACACATGTAAAAAATAATAAATGTGATAACCCAATAGGTTAAGATTTGTGAAGTTCTATACATCATCCCAAGAAGCGTGTCTACATAATATGTGCTTTCTAGTATAGGGACAAATATAAAAGCGTCTTAGAAAAAGCACGTCTACTGACATGTTTTGTTGTAGTGCTCCTACGACGATGTAACCGGATGGATTACTAATTGCAGCATATAAATTTTGTTTGATTGACATAATTAGCACATAACCAGGCATGAATGTCCCTTCATTATCAGGGTTTATTCTCTTCATCTATTTTTGCGCTCACGAGCAAAACCAGCATATACTGTTTTATTAGAATGTGCCCACAATATTTTTTTCAGTTATAGGCTATAGCCAACCAACATATTGTCTTTTATTGGCATGTGCAAGTTACCTCCGGCAATAATTTGTGGAGTACTGCTTTCTGCACATAATTCTCGAGACAACTTCCTTATTTTCAGACAATCTTTTTATTTCCAGACAACTTAGGGACATATAAACACTGATGTGATTTAGTATAAAATTTCAAGGTGGGATTGTTCCTATCATAATTGCAAGCTAGCTGAGTTGACTTTATACCTCGGCACAACAGGGAAGGTTCATAGTTCAATCCCCTCGTGCCCTTAATTTTTTACTGCTTGTTGGTGTGACAGAAAAAGAAATGCATGGTAGGCCCAGCTGGGGATAAATGAATAAAAATAGGAAACTACGTGTGGAATGGATGGAACAAAATCTATGTGTATATTTTTGCTTTTCTTGGGCAGCTGTGTGGGAGCTACCATATGATGCTAGCTGCGTCAAGTAGCGCATGGAATGCACAACAGATCGCGTTTGGGCCAGCTACTGGCAGGCACCAAAATGATCTATTTTTACGGGTTGAACGATCGAACACATGACCTTAAGGACTCGACCACGTGTTGCTGGCCATGGCAACAAACACCTACTGCTAACCAATGGCAAGCGAGAAAAATTTAAGAACGTACTGCAACATTGGATTTAAAACTTTTTTTGAATTTTTTAAAAAATATGAATTGCCGAATATTCATGGAAAAGTGAACATTTTTTGAAATTACGAACAATGTTTTTATTATTCCATCCATTCAAAAAAACCTGAACAAAATTTGAAACGACATCGTTTTCTGAAGACATGAACTTTTATGAAAACATAATTGTTTTTAAGTTGTGGCCGACTTTTGAAAATGGAACATGTTTTGAATGTTCAGAACAATTTTATCAATTTGTTTTAAACGCGAACATTATTTTCAATTTGTGAACATTTTACTAAAACAAGCAAATTTTTTGAATTTGGAATATTTTTTAAAATGCATTTTTTTGAAAACCACAAACAATTTTGGAAAACACAAACTTTTTTTGAAAAAAAAATTGGAATATGTCCTGAGTTGAATAAAAACAGAACGAGAAGAAAAATATATTTTGCCAAACATTTTTAAAAACGGGAAGACAATATTGTATTTTTGGACATTTTTTCGTAAATTTGACAGAAAATAAAATTCTGAATTTTTTTGAAAAGTTTTAATGAAGAAATAAGGTAAAAATAAAAAATTGGAAGGAAAAATGAAACTGGCCGGCACAGTTTTGGGTGCCCTGTGCGAAGCTCTGACTGTCTGCCGCATTGGGCGACAAATGAAAAATTTGCGGCTTCATGAGCAGGCAAATAAGTGGGCTCGCTTGGCTGGGCCACAGAGTGTGCGACCCATGTACGAAAATCTGGATTGCTAAAATGAAAAAAAGACGGGCGCACAAAAATTTAGTACCACAACCACCTTACATGGAAAAATAAATTTCGAGGGTGAACGGATGAAAAAAATCGAAAAAACACACCTTAATTTCTTAGTAGGTATAGATATAGATAATAGTAGAACCATTTCTTGTTGCCACACATTGAAGGAACCAACCGGAAATAACAACTCATTATACAAACAAGAATTGGAAGCGCGCGTCCCTACCCGGCTGCGCCCCAACTTCCTCTCAAGAGGCCCGCGATGGCGGCCCCAACCATTAGTCAAACACAATAACATGCGGGGAAGGAGGGCCTGCTCGGCCTCTCCACGTCGATAGATTTTACCATGTCGGAGATAAAAAAGAAACGAAACGAATAGGAGCGAAAAAGCACATCGAGCCCCACACCTCCACCTTTCTTTCTTCTGCACGAATGCGACCTTCGTTCGTAGGGAAGTATTCTTGGTGGAGTGCAGTACATCCCTCGCCCACACTTAGAGCATCTCCACTCGCCCCCCAACAGCCCCCCCGGATGCTTTTTTTATCTTTGGCGCTAAAAAACGGCCCAGTCGCGTCCCTAGAAGCCCAAATTTCGCCGGTTAGGACCGAAATTGGCGCCTACGGGCCCAGGCCGAACCCAGTGCGCTGGGGCCGACCGGGGGTGCCGGGCGACAGAAAAAACGCGCCAAAACCTTCCCGCGCCGGATTCCGCCCCGTGGGCCCATCGAGTCAGCGGCTGCATCGTCATCCTCAACCCATCGCCTAGGCTCCCGCGCGAATCAATGCTAAGGCTGCCACCGGTCAGCATTCCATTGATCACGGGCGGCGTAGTGAAGGCGAGATGCTACGCGTCCCGCCACGCGCCGCTATAATAACCACCCATAATCGCCGCTAGCGGCTCACCCGCCTCCCACAGCTCTCTCGCCGCCGACCACCTTCTTTCCCTCGGCGCCCTTTGCTCGCCCTCTCTCCTCCTTCCCAGATGGCCGAGCGTTTCCCCGGCGGCAGAGCGGCGGCCAACGGCTTCGGCCGCCGCCATCTGCATGAGTGGGAGGCGCACCTCCTCCGCGAGACAGACTACCTGGCGCTGCCTGACATGCGTGTGCCGGGCTCTTGGAGGCTCAGCGCCGCCAGAGGAACCGCGACAGCAACGCCCTGTGGACAGCATACTTCGGGCGCTGCCATGCCGACCAGCTCGCGTCCACGAACTGCGCTCCGGCACCACGGGGGCGCGACAACTCCGAGGACCGCCGTTAGTGGTGGGGCGTCCCCGGGTGCACTCTCCACACCATCCTCAAGCACATCGAGGGCGACAACTCTCCGCGGATGGAGTACCCGGCGCCTTCCTTTTCGCGCCGGAGCGGCAACTTGTGGCTTCCGAGGCGCATGGCGGGCGCGTCCTCCTCTTCCTCCGGCTCCCACTCCCACTCCTCCGGCACACCGACGCCGCTTGCCTCGTCAAGGCCGAGCCCCAAGAGACGCCAAAGCGCCGACGCAGTGGTAGCCTCGTCATAAACGAGGGCCGCTGCCTCCAACCTTCTCCTCCTCCTCGCGGCCATCTCCGCCTGGTCAGGTCGAAGAAGGAGCCGGTGACGCCGCCCGCCATCGTCAAGCAGGAGCACATCGCCATGGCTGCAGACCTCGAGACCGTCCTGGAATGGGCGTGGGACGACTATGTGCGGGGACCTCAAGCAGGAGATGGAGCGCCGGCGCCGCACCCTTGAGGAGATCGCCACCCGGCGCCACGGCCACGACGAAGACGGTGTCGTCGTCCTCGAGGAGGCGCCGACGGCATCCAACCCCGTCTGCCTCGGCGACCTAGGAAAGGGATGTAACAAGGACGGCAACGTGCAGGACGGCGACGGCGACGATGGCACCTTCTACAAGCTCCTCGGCATGTAGAAGGCTAGGAACGGTGGTGCCGTAGTTTTTAGGGTTTTAATTATGTCTTTTAAATTATGTACAAATATGAATGAATACTGCCTGAATTTCGTCGAAATTTCCCGTGGGCTTGTGCCATTTTCTTCAAATTTTAGCTGAACCATATTTCAAAAAACGGCGTATAGGGGGTGGCACCGGCGGTCCTCCCTGAGAGTCGCTATTTCACTCCCGAGGAGATGCTCTTACTCGGTCGAATGGTCGATAGGCGAGGCAGCACCGGCGGTGCATGAATGGAGGGCAAGAGGCAAGGGACGAGTTGGCATGGACGGGTCTGGCAGATATGGCTCTGGTCACACATGAAGACGAGACGGCGGCGGTGAGGACGTCATGCACCCTTCTCTGAGTTTCTCCCACTGCTCCTCCTCCTCCATCGGGCTGATTCACCCAGTGCGCACCCACGCCGCCGACGGGACTCTGTGCGGGATCCCCCCATGCGGTTGTGCGGCGCCTTCCATGCCTGCATCGCCTTGTCTCTGGTCTACTCGCAGCAGGGCCAGGGAGCAGCGTCTATTTGATCGAAGAGGAGCATCGGTGTGGGATCTGCTGCGGCCAGGTATGCCCCCACCCTCCCCTTCCTTTGGATCCACCCTCGCTTCCTTTGGATCCAAACCCACTTCCCCTCTCTGTTTCTGAATTTTGCACTGAAATTGTGATGTGAGGCTCAAAAAGATACAATGGTTAAACATTATATGTGGGTTTGTTACAGTACATTGTGCCATCCAGCACACAGGTTGGTCTGAACCGAGTATAATTGTTGTTTCTCTCTTCTAGATCCATGGAAAAACGAATATCAAGTCTAGGGAAGAAGAGCGGAAATAAGAAGATATCTTTCCTGAAAACCTTGGTAATAATCTTTATCTTTACCTAATAATAAAAAGAATTGGGTTTCTGTCGTCCGTCATATAAATTGCCTCTGAAGTTGTCCCAATTTACCCACCATGCCACCGGTAAGTAAAGAAAACGATTCGTTTTTTTTTAAAAAAAATCACCGTCTAATTTAGTTGTTATAGGATAGTCAATACAATTATACAACACTTGCTGGAAGCCAGCGCAGTGGCTAAAGCCAAAGCCGCCCGCACGGGAGACCAGAGTTCGATCCCTGGTCGTGCATTCCCTTTTTCTTCCCTTTTTTCTTTTGCTTTTTTCCTTTCTCATTTTTTTTCTGTTTTTCTTTCTTTAAATTACTCTGGGATTTCCAGAAAAAAAATCAAAAAAGTTGCGAGTACTGAGAAAATATATAGATACATCATAAAATGTTTGTGAATTCAAAAAACATTTGAGAAATCATAAAAAATTCGTGATTTAAAAACAAAACTGTTCGCATATTTTAAAAAATCGTGATTTAAAAAACAATAAAATAAAAATTCATGATTTATAAAATATGATCGTGTATTCAAAACATATTTGGGAATTTGAAAATAATGTCCATGAAATTTTAGAAAATGTTCACAAAAATTAAAACTGATTCTTAAGTAACGAACAAAACAAGCCATCGCTTAGGCAGAGGTTTTATTAGGGGTTCTGTAGAGGTTTTATTAGGGGATCATAAAATGTTCATGATTGAAAAATTATTCGCATATTATAAAAAAACATGATTTAAAAAACAATGAAATAAAAAATGTTCATGATTTCTAAAAATATAATCGTGTATTCAACACATATTCGGGAATTTTAAAACAATGTCCCGAGCCCAAAAAAGTTGACACATCTTGCCATGGGTTACTTTTTGTAAACTATATGAAAATGACAAAATGTCTGTTTTGCCTCCGTACACAACTATTCTCGTACCAAAGTTCTACTGGTTCTGGAGAACATCGGTACGCTAGGTCAATGTGAGACACATCATGCATTAGTCTAACTAAGGCAGGGGTCCAACAATGTAGTTTGCTCAACCAAAAAATTATTTCGTTATGGCACCTTAGGAAATTAAGTCGTGATGAGACCATCACATTTTCATCATAACATCACTTGGACATAGTTTGTGAAATGACATATTGAAAATCCTTATATCATCCTGGCATTTGATTTAGATCTTTTTATCTCTATTATATCTATATAATCTGATTGTTTTTCTCACGGTGCAACGCACGGGCATATTTGCTAGTAAAGAAATAAGGTGATTTTATTTCTTTGGTACGTTCGCGTGAACTAATCGCTTTTTTTTCGAAACGGAGGCAAAGATTGTTTCATCTATTAATTAAGCAGAAGAGAATTGCCCAGTTAATTACAGAAAACCGGGCAAAAACCAGAACAACAAGGGCCAAGCCCACTCCCATAGACTGAAACACACAGGGCGAAGCCCACCCTAATCGACGACAAGTCGACCTGCGGCTAGACAACGCAGCTCCGACTTTGATGGAGAACTCAGAAGAACAAAACCAGGCACGGCTGGTGCCACAGAAGATCGCCGAATGGGCCACCTACAGCCAGTTATCGTACACCACAGGGCCCGCCGCTGCAGCTTCGACTCCACAGCAACAAGCAAACCGAGGCAAAACCGTGGACACGCCGGAGAAGAGCCAACTACCGGAACCATTGTCGCGTCGCCGACATCGCTCCCACCATCATCGTTGTCACAAAAGTCTGGCGCCACAGTGATTCTCTCTGGGCCGCCCCGACATCCACCGCTCCGTCGCGCCCAGCGCAATCAACCGGCACCGCCTTCCGGGGCCGCCACCCCGACATACCACCGCTCCCTCGAGCAGCAACGCCGCACAACCCAGCTGCCTACAGCCCACGCTGCTCAGGGCAACCACTCGCAGACCACGAATGTCGCACCACATCTGGGGTCGCCGCCCCGACGTTTAGTCAGACTGCCTCCTCTGAGGTGCATCGACCGAGCCGACATCCCTACCGCCCAAGCGAAACAAGAACACCACCCAACCAATGTCGAGCCAGAGCCCCACCTCAAAGAGCTGCCACTCGCATGGCTCCTGAGATCGCCATCTCGACGGACAATCAGAAACCACCCAGAGCCGCCGCCCCGACGTCCACTGTCCCCGACGACAAAGAGATCCATGCAAATTGCAAAATACTGACTCTCCAAGGAGATGCCTCAAAGAAGGATACGACGTAGCCGCCGTCAACGCCCGCTTCGACCACCGAAGCTAGGGATTTCTCCCCGAGAGTCATGAAATGGAGCTCCACGACAACGCCTTCAAGAAGGGGAGCGACACCATGGCGCCACCATTGCCGGCACCGACCCAAAGTCAGGGCTAGACTTTCGCCGGGAGCTCCATCACACCTCCGAATCCGAGCAGATCCGAAGCACTGCACTGCACACCATCCACATGGTCGACGTGCACCGGCTCTCTGTGACCTGCCAGTCGTAGCACCTCCAGCTTCGTCGGCAGAACCACCATCACAACCCGCCGGCAAGATCCGGCGGCGTCAGGCCCGGGGCCGCCGCCCCGACATCCCTCAAGCCCCTCGAACGAAGCAGGCCTCCTAGCACCACACAAAGCCGCCGCCGCCGGAGCAGCAGAGCCCAAGAGCGCCGTCAGGCCAGATCCGTCGCCTCCAAGGCTCCAACACGCACACACGCCCACACCGCACCTCCCTGCCAGGCAACGCCGCCAATCGACACAACCACCCAGCGCCAGCACACTGCGACCCCGCCCCGAGCCAGATCCATGCCAGATCCGCGCCTCGCGCCACACATGGCCACGCCATGACTGACCGACGCCGCCCGGTGCAAGAGAGCACCGGCGCCGCCCCTAGCAACCACCCTGAGCCGCCCACGACCCGACATGCCCCGCCGAGCCGCGCGCCACCACAGGACCGGCCGTCCCGTGCCGCCCGGACGCCTCGTGGGGAGGTAAGGGCCTCGCCGCCGCCGATGCGCGCACGGGCTTTGCCCGGCGGCGTCCGCTGGCGGCGGCGGGGAGAGGCGAGGTGGGGACTGCCGGCGGCAGAGAGCTAGGTCGCGCCCGGGCCGCTCGCGGGAGCGGCACGGGGCTCTGGCGGATGCACTAAATATAGATAGATAACTAATCGCTTCTGAACTAAGCATGAAGTTGTCTCACGCTATTTCTGTAGAGCTTTGTTGCATCTGTTTTTTGTGCATCCCGCGTGTTTGATGAAATGCAGACATGCAAGCCGTTTGAGCGAGTACCACCATAATTTATCAATTCAAGTTGGTTCATACACATCACATGTGATTCTCATGCTGACCAGTTCATTAGATTATGAATTTGGTCTATGTTATTGCTGATCTTAGATACTTAGGCCCTGTTCGGAGTCACGCTCCTAAAAATACGAGGAGCTGGAGGATCTCTTTTCCAGCTCCGTACCTTTTGACTCCAGCTCCGGAAGCGGAGTGGTGGAGTGGCGGGTCTCCAAACAGGGTCTTACTCCCTCCGTTCGGAATTACTTGTCTCGAAAATGGATGTATCTAGAACTAAAATATGTCCAGATACATCCATTTTTGAACAATTCCGAACGGAGGGAGTACTTTCTAAGTTTATCTCAAAACTAAAACATGTCCACAGACCTAACTCGTCGCTGCAGTCAAATCCAACTGCTGATGGTCTGGGGCTGCCCGCCTGGGGCTCGAGAGAAGGCGTAGTGGCGGTCCTCCCCCTCTCTCGAGCCCTCACCGTGATGAAGCTGTGGGACGAGGGGGAACACACATGGTGTCATTCGCGCGCTCTCCTGGTCGTGGCCTGAGGTTAGTTTTCTGCCTTCTGTAAATTTATTTGTGTTTCTACATTGTCTAAAAATTGTGCTTCGGGAGTTGTAATCACTAGATTGTTTTTCTAGGTGCTTGCTGATAAAGTTTATGATGGTATGGCTGCTGATGTGTGGTCCTGTGGCATAATCCTGTTTGTCCTTATGGTTGGGTATTTACCCTTTGATGACCCCAATTTAATGACTTTGTATAAATTGGTAAGTTGCTGCAACAGACATACCATGCTTGTCATGTTAAGTTGGTTTCCAGAGCTAATTTTTTTGGCCACCATGGTTTTCTACCGGTGTGAGAAATCTTACCGAGCACATTCTTGATCCCAATCCTCACACTGTAAGTGCCAGTTGACTGTTATGATGACAAGTGAACACTGCAGCAGCTGAATGATTTGCCTGTTTCTCTTTCAGGTTAGAGAACAAGAATTCGATGTGAATTTTTGGATCAAATCCCTGAATTCTCTTATTTTGATTGAAACTGAAACACTACGCCAGGTTCTGGTTGCTTTAGGTTTTGGTTCAGATCATCATATGTTGAATCGAAATATTTTCAACAAGGTACTTAATGGGACACCTCATTATTCTAGATCCTTTAACACTAGTCTGTGGGTGTGCGTGCCTTTTAGGTTACAACTACCAGCATTTGTTTATATGATATAGCAATAGATTTCCCTACAAATAATTCTATTATGTTTCAAAGTTACATACATCCTTTTGTTCACATATAGGAGAAAAATCAAATGGTTAAATATGGGTCAGGTCTTCGTACACTGAAAGGTGAATTGTTTGCATATTGTCTATAGAAACGAAGTGGTAGGTAAAATGTAGTTGATATGTATGCATTGGCTCTAGTGTACAGAGGAACTGCAAATAACATGGCTATCCATCAGATGTTGCATTTTTCTTTATCGGACATCGGTGATGATGTTCATAGGACTGCAGTTATGGGTTTTAGATTTGTTCTATACAACCAACCTGAGCAGGTCTGTAGCATTGAAATGCCTTCATGCTTAAATAGATGCTCTCTATTCAATTTTATTTCAAGGAACAACATCTATTTTAGATATTATCTTATTACTTATTACTTATAGATATTATCAGGTCATCCAAACTCGCACAACAGGGCCGCCTCCTCCTCCCAACCCTAGCCGCCGCCTCCTACCAACCCTAGCCGCCCCTCCTCCTCACCCCCTCCCCTCCTCCCTCCCTCGCCGCTGCCGGAGGCAACCGCCGGGCAAGCCCGGGGGCGCCAAGGATGGTGGCGGCGGGGCCTCGGTTGCCCTGCTCCTGTGTGGGGAACCCCGGGTCTGGAGCGGCGGCTCCATTGGCAAGGCACGGCCGGCTAACAGCCGTGCGGGTGGTGGATCCGGTGTCCCGGCCGCGCGGGCGGCAGGATCCGGTGGTCGTTGGCGGCCGGCGGCGGCTCCTGCGGCAGTCGGTGTGCGCGATCTGGCGCGTCCCTTCCTCCCCTGTTCGGCGTGCGGGCCAGCCTGGTCGGGCCGCGCTTCCTCTTGGTCGCCGGTTCTATACAGGAGGTGCTGCTGGTGGCGGAGATCTAGTTCGGGCGTAATCCCTGGCCGGCCATGACCGGCCGCGCCGACGGCGACGCCTGAGGGCGCCGTTTCCCTCTTTGGAGGCGTCGGTATGGATTGGTCTCCTCACTTCACCTTCCCCTAGGTTTCCTGGGCGAAAGCCCTAACTCTGTTGGCGGCGGTGGCGCTCACGGAGCCGTTCCCTTCTTGAAGGCGCCGCTTTGGGAACCTTGGGTTGGGTGGTGCTTGTGGGTGGTGGGCGACGGCGGTGGTGCGGTCCTTTCCTAGCATGGATTTATGTCCGTTGCTTGGAGATGGAGTCACGTAGGTGGAGGTCGTCGGCTGGCTCGTGGTGGCGTTAATGGCGGAGGACCTGCCAAGGCTCGTGTAGATGGAGGTCGTCCTTTGGCGTCGTGGTGGCGTCGATGGCGGAGGACCTGCCAAGGTTGTCACCTCAATCTGCTTTGAAGATGGACCAGTGGGAGATGGCGGCGAAGACACATGTCACTACTAGGGAAAACCTTATACACAGAATATTACCAGTAGCGCGTGTTAAAATGAGGCGCTACTGCTAGTTAGCAGTAGCGCGTTGGCACGAACGGCGCTACTGTTATCCACTTAGCAGTAGCGCGGCAGGAACAAAACGCGCTACTACTATAATTGCCACACCATTCCCGACATGCTAGGAATAGTAGTAGCGCCCTTCTACAAACCGTGCTACTACTACAAAATTAGTAGAAGCGCACTTTTAGGGTAGGGCGCTACTGCTAAGTTTGAACGCACCACAGGACGGGCCCATCTTAGCAGTAGCGAGTTTGTGAGGGCGCCCTACTGCTACGGATTTTAGCAGCAGCGCCTCCCCACGCTACTGTTAAAGATATTTTCACCTAACCCCCGCGCGGGCTTCCCTCTCCTCTACTTCCTCTCCCAATTCCCCACTCTCTCTTCTCCCCCTCGTTGCCTCTGCCGGAGCCCCTGCCCTTGCCCTCGCCGGAGGCCCTGCCCTCGCTCTCCGCCGGAGTCTGCCCTCGACATCGTCGCGCGCCTGTGCCTCCTCCTCCTCGACCTCGACCTTGCCGGAGCCCCTGCCCTCGCTCTCCGCCGCCGTCTCCCTCGACCCGCCTCGCCATCTTCTCCCCCGACCCCGCCTCGCCGCCGTCTCCCTCGACCCCGCCTCGCCGCGCCTCGGTGCCGCCGTCTCCCCCGACCCCATCTCTCTCCCCGCCCTCTGTAAGCACTCTCTCCCTCCCTCTTCTCTGCTCTCTGTTAGTATGAACCCTAGCTATTTAGTGCTAGTTAGTATGAACCCTAGGCTATTTTTAGTGCTAGCTAGTTAATTACAATTAGTATTAACCCTATTTAATTAGGTAGTACGAACCCTAGTTAAAAAATGGATACTTATATGGTAATTAGGGCAGTAGTTCCTAGGTACTAATTAGTTAGTAAGAACTAGGTACTAATTAGGTACTAGTTTATTTTTATTTATAGTAAGTTTATTTTTAGTAAGAACTAGTTGAATTAATAGAACTAGTTAGTAAGAACTTGTTGTTATTTTTTTAGTTAAAGCAATTTTTCCCGCATCGACGTGGACGATGCCTATCCCGCATCCTCGTCATCGAGTCGGCGGAGGACACCTGCGTCACTAGATGGGCCATGTCCGGGACTGGGCTCCGCCGGGGTGGTACTGGGAGGCGCTACCTACCGGGGGGTGCAAGTTGGTGAGGAGCCAGCTTGTCGTTGACCCGAACTTTCTTTGGTGGCGGTCGCGTGGGCCAGTGACGGTCCAGAGGCTCGAGGACCCCACGGAGGTGGTGCGTCACCGTGTCAGTGAGGAGGACGCGCACGTTCGTCTCTACTTGTTTGTGTTGGAGCACAGGTTCTTCAATACCTGGCAGGTCCTCCAGGGATCTCACTGGAGCTATGATCCTGTGATAGTGCATTCAGGATTAGCGACGAATTCTTAATAGTGAAAGACTGGACCAAATTTGTGATGGAGGAGCGCAGACAAGTACTAGGGGGCAGCAATCAGACAGGTTCATCTGCATGCTCCAACTTGATAAAGGAGGAGAGCTACACATGTTTTATGTTATTTTATCTGAGAGAGAGCAACAGGAGTGATTAGCTAGCTATAAATGAGTTTGAAGATGATGATGTGCTACACTATGACTATGATGATTAAATAGCTAGTGTTGGTGGTAATGACTATGATGATTATTATTAGCTAGTGTTAGTGGTAATTAAATAAATACTGTTGGTGGTAATAACTATGATGCTGATTAAATAGCTTGTCCTGGCGGATTAGATTCAAGTGGAGGCAACATGTGGTGCACATCGAAAGTACTACTAGTCCAAACTAGATCAAGTTTGGATTAGTAGTATACTTTTGACATGCACCACATATTGTCTTCATTTGAACCTAATCCACCTTCATTTGACACACTGTTATGGACATAATGATATAAACCTCATAATTGGTATTGTACCAAAATTTGTATAATGGCGGATAAATACACTAAAAAAAAGAATACTAGTAGCGATGGACAGTGAACATGCTGCAACTAGCTAGATTAGCAGCAGCGTGGGTGTGAACAAGCGCTGCCGCTATGTCTCTTAGCAGTAGCGCGTGTCACACGCGCTACTGCTAAGTAATAGCTATAGCATCTTATTAGTAGCGCGGCAGCACACGCTACTAGTGGGCTTTAAACCCGCGCTACTACTAGGGTTTTCCCTAGTAGTGTGTGAGTGCGTCAGACCGGTTTGAGCCCCGGACCCGGCAGATGGCTCGGTCAGGGCCTCCGGCTTTAGATGTTAGGTTTAGGTGAGAGGTATGGGTATGTGGCCCAGCTTGCACCCCTTCATCATTTGGATAGGAGGAGCGGCAGATGCTGCCAAGATGGCGGATTCAGGCATATTGTTATTATACTTTGTGAGGTCTTCAAAAATAATTAATAAAATGGCCGTATGCATCTCTCAGATGCAGAGGCCGAGGGTATCCTCCTTTTCGAAAAAAAAACTTATAGATATTATCTAAAATAGGTTTACTCTGCCAATGAATGGCTTGTGGTTGTCATCAATACTATGCTTCACATGTCAGTTTTGTGGCCAAATGATCTAAATCAGATTTACCCAGTTCTAGAATAGAAAAAAAATCTGGTGTTTACATTCCTTGGATTTGCTCGAATGATTGTACCTATATCTTGCCTTTAGAATTTTCTTCAAACCCACTCGGTTTATTTTCAACTCCAATTTAATTAATTGTTTGCACACCAAGAACAAAGTTTTACGGTCTTCATATTCCTGATTTAGTAGTATGTTTGATTTGTAGTTTCTTCGTATACATAATAAATTAGGGGCAGATAGCCGCTTTGCTGAAAATATTAAAGTTTCAGCGCATGGCCGGACCTTACCCGTGGCTGTACTTTTTAACTATCTTGGATATGCTGTACTTTTTAATAGCTATTTTTTGGTTCTTACTCTACGATATATATACATCTTGGATTTGATTTTTTCTTGGCGCAACCATTTATTTTTGTCCAATGTCAGAAGGAAAATATACAATGGAAATCATTTGTGTGGTACATGCAAAATGGACCAAGCAAATTTCCAAATCACATTGGATTTTTTTCTTAGTCACCATCAATACAAAGTAAGTATGATCAATATCATAATCTGTGCAAAACATATCTGATAAATTACTTGGTTGAAATGTGGCATAAGAAATGATTGTGTTACATGCAATGCATGCAGTTATAACTGATTTCTACAGATTGATTTTCCGTCATAGCTGGTTTGGTGCTGACACACGTATACACCTTTTATGTTAAGTTTTTAATCTAAACCATTGTAATTGGGACCCATGATATAAATAACATAGCGAACTGTTTAGTCCATGTGGGCAAATGTGATCGATTCTACTTTCAGTGCTCTCTCGCCCCTCGGGCATTGACCCTATTCATCTTATCTTGCAGCAGGGGTTGTGCCATCCCCCTCAACCCGTTGTCCTGCCAAGACACGGCGTGTGGCCAAAGCGGTTACCGCAAGGGGTATCCGTCTCCGTAATCGCATAATTGAATGTGTTTCATTTTCTAGAACATCCGTGGCTTCGGCCATGCTGGGAGACGGACCCAGCTGAAGGAATACATTCGCGAAGAAGGTATCGATGTCGTGGGATTACAGGAAACCATCAAGGTGGACTTCCACCACCAATATTTTTTGGCCATCGACCCTTTGGAGCGTTTTGCGTGGAATTGAGTTCCCGCTGCGGGCCACACTGGGTTTTGTTGCTTGGTGTCAACCAAGTTTGTTGCGAAGTGCTGGCGTGGGATGTGGGCAGGTTCTACATCTCTGCACACGTTCTCCACCGCGCGACCCTGTGCGAGTGGGAGGTCATAGTGGTCTATGGCCCAGCCGACCACTCTTGCTCTCTGGAGTTCCTGGGGAACTCCAAGCGAAGGTTGCGGACTTGGCTGCGCGAAACCTGCCACTTCTGGTAGGTGGCGATTTTAACTTAATCCGCTCGGGAGCGGACAAGAATAATGGGATTATTAACTGGACAAGGGTGTCCATGTTCAACAATGCGATTGCAGCAATGGCCCTTAGGGAAGTGGCTCGAGTGGGGGCTCGATATACATGGACCAATAAGCAGTTAACGCCGGTTCGGTCGGTGCTTGACCGTGTTTTCATGTCCCCAGAGTGGGAAGTTCTTTTCCCCCCTTGCTCCCTTCAAGCCGAAACTAGGATAGGATCGGATCATATCCCTCTGATCCTTTCCTTAGGGGAGGACAGGTTGAGACGGAATCCCCGTTTTTTCTTTGAAACTGTATGGCTCGAGTCCCCGGGCTTCGATCAAATCTTTCGAACCAAATGGGTGGCATGTGGTGCCCGGCTCGGGCCGCGATGTGGGCCTATGGACTTCTGGATTGCCGCAGGGGCGGGCATGCGTGCGGCTCTCAAAGGTTGGGGGGGCCAATCAGGGTCACGAGGATAAATTGCTCCGAGCACGCATGACCGCAGAGTTGGCTCGGATGGACGCGCTAGCGGACACGCAGGTTTTCTCGGAGCAGGATTGGGCTCAGCGTTACGCGCTGGAAGCCCAGGTCGAGGCACTCCTTAGGGCAGATGAGGAATATTGGCGTGGGCGTGGTGGCATCAAGTGGACGCTGAAGGGACACGCGGACACCAAGTACTTTCACACCTACGCCAATGGTCGTCGAAGTAAGTGCACCATCTTGAGGCTGCAATCTGAGCAGGGGCTCCTTTTGCGGCAAGAGGATATTGTTCGCCACATCTATGACTTCTACATCCAGCTGATGGGCTCCAGGGGGAGCCGCGTGCTAGGCTGCGGGTAGACATTTGGGATCCCGTGCTGCGGGTCTTGGACCAAGAGAACGAGGGCCTGGGGCTGGCCTTCCTCCCTTAGGAGATTGATGTGGCGGCTCTCGGGATGAAATCGGACATAGCCCCGAGCCCTGATGGATGGCCGGTGGCGATGTTTAAGCGTTTCTTGCCAGTGCTTAAGGGGCCTATTTTCGACGTATGTAATGGTTTCATGCGGGGTTTCGTTGACATCTCTCGCCTGAACTTTGGGGTCCTTTCTTTGATTCCCAAAGTTCAGGGTGCGAAATGCATTAGACAGTTTAGGCCCATAGCGCTCATTAATGTTCCGTTTAAAATTTGCTCTAAGGCTTGCTCCACGCGTATCTCTCCGGTTGCTCATCGTATCATTAGTAG
This sequence comes from Triticum timopheevii, assembly GCA_963921465.1. Classification (NCBI taxonomy): domain Eukaryota; kingdom Viridiplantae; phylum Streptophyta; class Magnoliopsida; order Poales; family Poaceae; genus Triticum; species Triticum timopheevii. The sequence goes on from OY997262.1 coordinate 452,826,386, forward strand.
GAGTCAATCGACCTTTATCCAAGGTCGCAAATTCTAGAGGGGCCGCTCGCCCTTCAGGAAATCGTTCACACGCTCAAACGATCTCGCCAGCCAGCCATCTTGCTGAAGCTTGACTTCAAGAAGGCATATGATCGTGTGAACTGGGACTTTCTCCGACAAGTTTTCCTAGATAGGGGTTTCACGTTGGTGTGGGTTCACCGCATGATGCAACTGGTCTCGGGGGGCCAAACTGCAATTGCGGTGAACAGAGGAGTAGGGAACTTCTTCCGCAACAAGCGGGGGCTTCGTCAAGGGGACCCTGCCTCCCCACTGTTGTTTAATTTCATGGCGGATGCCCTGGGTGCCATGTTAGATAAAGCCCGCGCGATGGCCACTTCAGGGGAGTGGTCGGCAACCTGATCCTGGGGGGAGTGTCGCACCTGCAGTACGCGGACGACACTCTTCTCCTCTTCGAACCGGACACGCACAGTATCGCATCGGTTAAAGCCATCCTCCTGAACTTTAGCTTATGTCCGGTCTGAAAATTAACTTCCACAAGTGTGAAGTGGTGTCCATGGGGATGGACGCGACCGAGAGTCTTCGTGTAGCCAACTTGTTTAACCGCAGGCTTGGGAAACTACCGTTCACTTACCTAGGCCTCCCGACTGCAGAAAAAAGTGTTCAATTTCGGATTGGGAACCTCTCTGCAATAAGGTGGCGGATAGAGTTTGCCCATGGAGAGGGAGATTTATGTCTTCAGGGGCAAGACTAATCTTAACTAACTCCAGCCTATCGTCCCTTCCTATGTTCGTCATGGGGTTGTTCCTGTTGGCTGATGGGCTGCACACCAAACTTGATACCCCTAGGTCCCGCTTCTTTTGGGAAGGGGCTGGGCCAAAGAAAAAATACCATATGGTAAAATGGCAGGCCATATGCCGGCCCAAAGCTCAAGGGGGCCTTGTGATCATCAACTCTAAGTTGATGAATATTGCACTCATGTGCAAATGGATTTGGAAGCTGTCTCATGGCGAGACTGGCCTCTGGGTGGACCTTCTTCGTGCCAAATACTTCTCGAGTGGAAGTTTTTTTGAGGCCGAGAATCACGGTTCATTGTTCTGGAACTCCATCCAAACCGTAAAACCGTACTTTGCCAGAGGGGTGAAATTTACGGTTAATAACAACCGCTCCACGCGCTTCTGGCTTGACCTGTGGATCGGCCCCCAACCTATTTGGTCAGAGTTCCGCGATCTTTATTCCATTGCGCTAGATCCCCAACTATTGGTTGCCACGGCCTTTAGCTCATCCCCGCCGGCAATCTACTTTCGACGGGAGCTCTCGGGCCCTGAGGCGGATAGTTGGGATCGCCTGCGGGGCCTGATAGCCAACGTCCACCTGTCTACTGCCGCGGACACGGTGTCATGGAGGTTAACAGGCTCTGGTAAGTTTTCTGTTAGCTCTCTCTATAGAGAGTTGGCTCGTGGTCCTGTCCTTCAGGCTGCCTCAGGGCTCTGGAAGGCAATTGTGCCAAGATTGCCTTCCTATCTCCATCAACGTGGCTAAACGTAATGGTCCGGCCAGTGGACAATGCGCTCTTTGCGGTGTCCCGAAAGACGCGGATCACATTTTCTTCCGGTGCCCCCTGGCGCGCTTCGCCTGGAGCGCGGTCCGCGAGGCCGCGGGCGTGGATTGGGATCCACGATCCTGCTCCGAGCTTGTGTCGTCACTGTCTTCGGTCCAGGGCTCCTCCCGCCGCATAATGTGGACTTGTGCAGCCGCAATGTTGTGGGCCTTATGGCGTATCCGTAACAAGCTTACTATTGAGGGTGTGTTCCCATCTCACCCAGCTGACGTAATTTACAAATGTATCATCTTCTTACAGCAGTGGGCGCCGCTAGGAAGGCATCAGGACACTGATCTCCATCGCCAGGCACTCGACCATCTCCGCCTCGTCTACTCTGCGTCTAGAGCCCCGTCGTCTGCTACCTAGGGATGTGTAGCTCCTTTTGGATGTGTTCCACTTGAGCCTGCGTGCTCTTTTGTTGGCTGACAATGCCTTGTACCGCACTTTACCTGTTGGGCTGGCTGTCATTGTGATGGTGGGTCCCGAGACTTGGTTTTATGTTTCTGTACGCTGCCTATGTTGTGGGCTTTATTAATTTAAAGCCGGACCCTACTGGCGTCTTCGTTCTAAAAAATAATAAAAAATCTATGTACATTGTATATGCTTTCACTCCATCCTTCTGATGACTATATTTTCATTAAGAATATTTATTTTATATATTCAAGAATTTGCCTTATTTCTTGCCATTGTCATTCAGAAATTTCAACGATCGTAACTAGAACATTAATCATCTGCCGGAAAAAAGATAGAACATACATCATGATTCTCTACCAAAAAAAATGCAAGAATGGAAATATAAATTATTTCTGGTCTCAGTTGTTTATGCATCATTTATTATGGCTAAGAGCATCTCCAAAAGCCACGCTACGCGCGGCGAGCTAAAAAGCGTTTGCAGCACGCGATTAGCGAGTTTTTGCGCGGTGCGGAGCGCTTGCTCCAGCGGCTGCTGCAAAGTTTAGCGCGCACGAGCCGCTCCAACAGCCGTTGCAAAAGAACTGCGCGTGTGCTCTCGCACAAACAACATATGCACTTCAAACACAACCAACAAGATCAAAGGCAAACAAAATAAATCAACAATAAATAGTTCAATTTCATTATTACAACTCAAACAAATAGTTTATCTTTCAATACAAGAAATAGTTCAACAATACAATATCAAACGCACAAATCATGATGCTCTTTGTCGGCCATTCCATGCCCACCACTTCTCAATGAGATCCTTCTGAACATCATCATGCGTTTCGGCACGTCGAATGGCATGATAGGAGGCAACAAAACGGGCCACCCTGGCAGCCGTCCGCCGCACTCGCACGGGATGTCCCAAGAGCTCATACTGAGAGTAGTCTAAATCTTGACCATGCTCATTCTCGATGATCATGTTGTGCATGATCACACAAGCGTGCATGATGTACCAAAGCATCTTTTGATCCCAAAGTCTAGCCGGTCCTCTCACAATAGCAAATTGGGCTTGCAAAATCCCAAAAACTCTCTCCATATCTTTTCTAGCCGCCGCCTGAGCATTGTGGAAATCCACTACAAGATATATGTCAACTTGTGACCTTGACTATTGGTCACTGAAAGGTCATTGTTTTTCATTTGCGACCTTTTTGTGACCAAAAACAGAAGCTCAAAAGCTGGCGATCGTAAACTGAAATTAACGAACTTCTCTATGAGAAGGTCGTAGTCGTTTACGACCAAAACAGAAGGTCGTTGAACTCATGACCTTTTGTTTTGGTCACTGGTTGTCTACCCAGGCCACGTCGGATCCGACGTGGCAAAACTATGACCAATTGAAAAGGTTATTGATAAGATTCAGGCCGGTCCAATTCGCTGTTCTACATGGCTTAGCCCAATAATTTAGCCTTTTTATATTTTTTTCCTATTAATTTCAGCATGGGCCATCCCCCACAATTCGGCCTTTTTGTTAGGTTCCATACTAGGGGGCCTCGGCCTTTTTTGCAGTACATTTCTTTTTTTATTTTCTAAGGTTTTTTTTTGTTTTGCTTTTTAAACAGTTCAATGCTTGTTGGGTTGTGGCATTTTCCAGCCCAATTATTTGTCCAATAGTAGATCTCAGATTTTAAAAGAAATGTTTGGAAAAAATTGTTCATATTCAAATCAAGAAAACTCCATGTCAGAATTCAAATCATCCATCATATCACATCACATAACACATCTCCCAGGTTTACATAACACAAAAAAATCATCTCAGAAATACATTTACACAGGAATATAGCAGGAACGGAGGGAATATCTGCTACTATCCTAACATGTACGTATATGCATGTGTGCTTGCTTGACCGGCGCATGCATCACTGTAGCAGCCAAGCAAGTAGGCATCGTTGACGTCTACTCACAGCTTTCCTCGCACCAGAAAAAGAGTCAAAACAAAAAATATTAGACAATAATATGACACCAGACCACAGATAAGAGAAAAGATAAATGTTGGGAGTACATCAGAAGTCCTAGAAATTCACATCTCCGAAGGAGCAGAAGCAGGGATAAGAGAGCATGCATGCTTGCCTAGATCCTGCATGTCTTCTTCCAACTTCGACCTAGAGCTCACGTCGAAACATGAATGAAGGCAATTGTCGGTGTCAAAACCGGCGGATCTCGGGTAGGGGGTCCCGAACTGTGCGTCTAGACGGATGGTAACAGGAGACAAGGGACACAATGTTTTTACCCAGGTTCGGGCCCTCTCGATGGAGGTAAAACCCTACTCCTGCTTGATTAATATTGATGATATGGGTAGTACAAGAGTAGATCTACCACGAGATCAGAGAGGCTAAACCCTAGAAGCTAGCCTATGGTATGATTGTGGTTCGTCCTACGGACTAAAACCCTTCGGTTTATATAGACACCGAATAGGGTTAGGGTTACATAGAGTCGGTTACAATGGTAGGAGATCTACATATCTGTATCGCCAAGCTTGCCTTCCACGCCAAGGAAAGTCCTATCCGGACACGGGACGAAGTCTTCAATCTTCTATCTTCATAGTCCAGGAGTCCGGCCAAAGATGATAGTTCGGCTATCCGGACACCCCCTAGTCCAGGACTCCCTCAGTAGCCCCTAAACTAGGCTTCAATGACGACGAGTCCGGCGCGCATATTGTCTTCGGCATTGCAAGGCGGGTTCCTCTTCCGAATACTTCATAGAAGATTTTGAACACAAGGATAGTGTCCGGCTCTGCAAAACAAGTTCCACATACCACCGTAGAGAGAATAATTTTTACACAGATCTGCTGACGTATTCCGCGGCGTGACATCACACCACGGCCAGGACTTTATTCGAACCATTTTTTTACTGTCCCACCTCAGCGCGTTCAGCGAGGTGGTTTCCTTGGCACGTCTTATCAAAGAGGAGATCGTGCCCCCTTATTCCGGGATTCTCATCAATACGGGCGTGGGTAACCCAACCGCGCCATTGATTATGGCGCTTGGGAGATAAGCGAGTTTTACCAGGCTGGTGGGGGGGACGCATAGCTTCGTCCGTCCATATAAGGGGATAAGGATCCACCTTTTCACCTAGCCTTCTTCCTCCTTTGCTTATCCATTTCCGCGCACTCGAGCTCCAGCGCCCAAGTCTCCACATCCCTCCTCGACCTTCTCCAACCATGTCCGGAGCGGGAGGCAAGTGGATGATCTCCTCCGTCACGGAGGGTCAAGTAAAAAGACTGCGGAAGGCCGGATACTTGTCCGGCGACATCGCGCATCGGCTGCCCGACGTGGGGCAGCTCATCCCCACCCCCAGGCCCCATGAGAGGGTCGTGTTTCTCGCCCACTTCCTCCGCGGACTGGGTTTTCCACTTCATCCATTCGTCCGGGGGCTCATGTTCTACTATGGCCTAGATTTCCATGATCTGGCCTCGAATTTCATCCTCAACATCTTGGCGTTCATCGTCGTGTGCGAGGCCTTCCTCTGCATATAGCCCCACTTCGGCCTATGGCTGAAGACCTTCAACGTCAAGCCGAAGGTAGTGGGCGGCCGCCAAGCGGAGTGCGGAGGCGCCATGGTTGGCAAGATGGCCAACGTCTTATGGCTCGAGGTCTCCTTTGTGGAGACCGTGAAGGGGTGGCAATCGGGGTGGTTCTACATCACCGAGCCGCGCGACCCTAAACGGGCGGCGGCCCCTGAATTTCGGTCTGGTATTCCTACGCGGCTCACTTCTTGGAAGGAGACTGGTCTGGCGTGCGGTAATTCGGAAGAGCTGACCGGACTCCAAACCTGCATGCAAACCCTGGTGAACAATAATCTCAGGCTTGTCAACGTGATCCAGGTTATGCTCATCCGCTGAATCCTCCCATGCCAACAACGGGCCTTCAAATTGTGGGAGTTTGATCCGGAGCGTCATCAGACTCTGAAAAGGCTCTTTGACACTACGTATGAAGATGCCTGGAAGGCGCTGTTCAAGGGCGCCGAAGCTCCCTCGTCCGCTACCGAAGATCGCGGATTCCGCTCGAAGCGCCAGGCTTCCGAGGTAGGCTATTTTGCCCTTTTAGGGGACTCTTGTTTTTCATAGTTTGACTCTATGCGGGATCTGAACTCCCTTGCCTTTGACAGGACTGGCAAAACACGCCCGGGCAGGTTAACTGTCCGGCTCCTTTGCCAGAAGACCCAGTAGACGCTCGCTTGGTGGGGCTGCTGGTTCCGGCACCATACGTGGTGCCGGAGAAGAAGGCCAAGAAGAAGGCCACGGGGACTCGAAGGAGTGCCCGGCGCCCGGTGCCGTCGGAATCATCGTCCGACGACTCTGAGGCGGAATCCTCTCGTGAAAACAAGGAGGAGGAGAAAGAAGTCTCTCCCCCAGCGGGGGGAGAGAAGAAAAGGAAGGCCGCCCCCACTGGGGAGGCCGGAGGGTCCAAGAAAGGGAGGACCCTTCCTCCGGACTTCTCCGCCAACGCCGGCGACGACGAGGAGGAGTGGCCACCAAGGGCCAAGCCCCTGGCGAGATCGTAAGTGTCCGGATTCCGGAATAACCCATGGCTTTTTCATTTGCCGCATAGTGTCTTCTAATGCCGAATACAATTATGCAGCCCGCCCAAGGATGAGTTGGCCGCTTCGTCGAGCGGGTCCCTGGATTCGTCGGACGTGGAGAGCACTTCACTTCCGGCCGCCTCCTCTCCTCGCGCCGATAACGACGCCGAGGTGGGGCCCCCAGGGGGGCCCGGCTAGGAGGAGGTGGCGTAGGAGGTGCCGCAAGGCAACCTCCCGAACTCCGGGCGCGAGGGGGATGAAACCCCCAAGGGCTCTAAGTCCTACCAAGGTCCGGAATCCATACCAGAACCTTCAGTGGTTCCGAAGTCCGGCAAACGGCCCCTTCGTAAGAAGGGTAAGACGCCGGTGACCTCCGTCCAACCGGAGGCGCCGGATAGCTTGCTGGAGGCGCTTAACAGCGCCTCCATCGACGAGGAGCACCGCACTATTATGAGTGGGGTGAACCAGAAAGTGCAGTCCGCCAAGAGCGGACTGACTGAAGCCTGCAACAGCCTTCTAACAGGCTTTGAGGTAAGTTTTTAAGATATGTAAGAAGATTACCGCATAGACAGTAGCCCCTGATGCTTAGTTCGGTGTTCGGAATGAAAAGCCGAACTGAGGATCTAAAAAGATATACGCAGGAGTCTAACATAAATGTGTCAATATGGGAATGCAGGCTGCGCTGCTGACCTTTGCCGCACTGACTGCGGAGGTCAATGTGTTAAAAGAAAGCCTCGAGCGGTCCGAGAGCGAGCTCGGCCTTGCCAAGAAGCAGCTCGAGGACAAGGAAGGTAAGTAATACCTTAAGGGATTATATATATAAAAAGTGTGGTTGCAAAAAATAACAGGGATAACGTGGTTATTGCAGGGGCCACGAACGAGGTGGCGACCCTGAAGGAGGCGGTTTCTGCGGCCGAAAACAAAGCGGCCGCGGAGCGCACCGAGCGCGAGAAGTAGGAGGCGCGGGTGGCGGAGGTGCGGCAAGAGCTCCAGGCTCTCGTGGAAAAACACGAGAGTTTGGAGCGTGACTCGAAGACTCGAGAGTCCGAGCTTGCCTCGGCTCTTGAGAGTGCCAAAGCCGCTAAGGCCGAAGCCCAGAAAGCCCTCCAGGAGATTGAGGCGATAAAGAAGATCGCGGCGGGTAAGGCATTCTTTATGCAGAGCAAGAATGTAAAAGTCAATTATCTATTAATTACCTGAATCTGTAGCTCTCCAGGAGCCTTCGCAGATCTGCCCCGCAGTGTGTCCGATGCCGCCGCGTTCTACCGAGCCGAAGAAGGGAGCTCGACGGAGAAGGTGTTCTGGTCTCAGTATGCTGAGGCCGGACACCCGGTGCCCTTGAGCAACCAGCTGAAGCAGCTGGTCGAGCTCCACAAGGTCGCCGAACAGGCCATGAAGGGCCTTATAGCTCGGCTGTGGCCAAAGGAAGCCATGCCTGGGAGCTACTTCGGGCTAGTGCGGCGGTTGGTGGACGCCTGTCCATGGATCGACGTCATCAAGTGCCCCATCTGCATTGAAGGTGCCCGTAGGGCCCTTGCCCGCACTAAGGTGCACTGGGGCAAGCTGGACGCAGAGAAGCTTGTGACGGACGGACCACCGCCGGGCAAGGATTATCGCAAGCCCGAAATGTATTATGAGGGCGTCCTGAAGGGTGCCTGCCTTATAGCGGGTTAATGCTCCAAAGATGTAATATTTGAGTAGACTCGCATTTGTTATCCTGTACGCTGAAAACTTGTTCATATGCGCTAAGCAATGCTTTTGGATTTAAAATATTACCTTTTGTGCGGCCGTTTATCAAATTTGATAGATGGCAAGTCGTTGGCTTCAGCCCCCATGCCACGAGTGCTAGGGTGTTCGGGATAAACATGAGCACTCTTGTTCCCATTCTTGGGTCCTTCGAGGGAGGCGCTCAACACAACGAACCAGGCAACCAGACTATAATGCTTGAACACTCTCACTTAGCCATAGAATTCTATAATTTTAAATTTCGGCGAAGCCCCTAGTATTCGGAAGACCGAATTCGGGGCGCTATCCACGCCTAGGCCGGACAATGCCGACTCCTCGCTCTAAGCGGCATAAGTCTTTAGGGACTCGAAAAACCTCTCGAACAGCGACCAGCTCTCGCCCTACCATGACGACCAGTTTTAGCTTTCTCCACTGAGGTGCTCAACCCAGCTCAATCGGGGCACAATCGCAGTGGTTCTCCCAGCGCTACCTTAGCCGATATAACAGAACGTAAGGTACCAAAACATGGGAGCCGGGCAAACCCAACTATTGACCCAAGACATGATTCGGAGCCGATGCATATAATGCTATAAGTTCGGGGTGCCGCACTTGTGAAAGTGTTCAGACTTATCACACCGTATTGTGGGGTACAGAAGCCCCTGGTGTATTGGCCGTACCAGAGTGTACGGTTGCACGATGTCATAATTGAACATATATAAGAAGAAAGAATGCAATAATAGGCAAGAGCTATATATTGTTTATTCAAAGGAAACTGCAATGAAGGCAGAACGATACAAATAGTGCGATAAGCAAGGTACGGGACTTTTGACATGTCCCCCTTCCAGGGGTAAGTTTGCGGTGTTGTATGTAAAACAGGTATACTGCTCGTAATAGAGACCACCTGGACACTCGACGTAGCTTTCTGCTTCCCTGGCTGTTGCATCGTGTGCTCGGCGCTAATGCCGGACAGGGCTTCTGGAGAACAGAGTCCTGAAAGTAAAAAAGAAGAAAAAGAAAAAGGAATGACACAAGCGAGAGCCCCTAGTGCGGTCAAGCCGCATACTGGGCATGCCGTGGTCGTGCCCCTTCCCCTATGCCCATGGTATTTTCAGAGCGTAATTATGTACGCGTAGTGCTGGTTTCGTGAGTTCGCGAGGACTGGGGTTGGGGCCGCATTGCTACGCGTGCTCGGAACGTGCCAGGCGGTCTTGTTGTGGGTTACTCCGGGCGCGCTTGGCGGTGTTCGGATGTTTAATAGCCGGACTCGAGAATTGCCTTGAGAGGCGGCTTTGCACTTCTGCCGCGAGGGCCGCCGTATGCTCCTCCGTTCGGAGCGAGCGCTCGGTGTTTCTATTGACCGTGATTACTCCTCGAGGGCCTGGCATCTTGAGCTTGAGGTACGCGTAGTGTGGCACCGCATTGAACTTTGCGAATGCGGTTCGTCCGAGCAGTGCATGATTGCCGCTGCGGAACGGGACAATGTCGAAGATTAACTCCTCGCTTCTGAAATTATCTGAAGATCCGAAGACCACCTCAAGTGTAACTGAGCCTGTACAGTTGGCCTCTACACCTGGTATGAAGCCTTTAAAGGTCATCTTTGTGGGTTTAATCCTCGAAGGGTCTATGCCCATTTTGCGCACTGTGTCCTGATAAAGCAGGTTCAGGCTGTTGCCGCCATCCATCAGGACTCTGGTGAGGTGAAATCCGTCGATGATTGGGTCGAGAACCAATGCGGCGAAACCGCCGTGATGGATGCTAGTGGGGTGGTCCCTTCGATCAAAAGTGATCGGGCAGGAAGACCACGGGTTGAACTTTGGGGCGACTGGCTCCATCGCATATACGTCCCTTAGTGCACGCTTCCGCTTCCTTTTGGGTATGTGGGTTGCGTATATCATGTTGACCGTCCGCACTTGTGGGGGGAAGCCCTTCTGTCCTCTATTGTTCGGCGGCCGGGGCTCATCCTCGTCATCGCTATGCAGCCCCTTGTCATTGTTTTCGGCATTTAACTTGCCTGCCTGCTTGAACACCCAACAATCCCTGTTGGTGTGGTTGGCTGGTTTTTCGGGGGTGCCGTGTATCTGGCACGAGCGATCGAGTATTCGGTCCAAGTTGGACGGGCCCTGGGTATTTCTTTTGAATGGCTTTTTCCGCTGATCGGGTTTAGAGCCTCTGAATCCGGCGTTTACTGCCGTATCTTCAGCATTATCACCGTTAATGCGGCGTTTATGCTTGTTGCGACGCGACCTGCCATTGTTGTCCTTGGTATTCGAACTACCAGGGTTTTTGGCCAAGTTGTTACTACGAGCCAGCCAGCTGTCCTCTCCCGCGCAAAAGCGGGTCATGAGTGTGGTGAGGGCTGCCATGGATTCCGGCTTTTCCTGTCCTAGGTGCCGGGCTAGCCACTCGTCGTGGATGTTGTGTTTGAAGGCTGCTAGTGCCTCTGCATCCGGACAGTCGACGATTTAATTTTTCTTTGTTAGGAACCGTGTCCAGAATTGTCTGGCCGATTCTTCTGGCCGCTGGATTATATGGCTAAGGTCATCGGCGTCTGGTGGTCGCACATATGTGCCCTGGAAGTTATCGAGGAATGCGGCTTCCAGGTCCTCCCAACAACCGATTGACTCTGCTGGCAAGATGTTGAGCCAATGCCGAGCTGGTCCTTTAAGCTTGAGTGGGAGGTACTTGATGGCATGTAGATCATCACCGCGGGCCATGTGGATATGAAGGAGATAGTCCTCGATCCAAACCGCAGGATCTGTGGTGCCATCGTATGATTCGATGTTTACGGGTTTGCAACCCTCAGGGATTTGATGATCCATCACTTCATCTGTGAAGCATAGTGGGTGTGCGGCGCCTCTGTATTGGGCTATATCGCGATGTAGCTCATATGAGCTTTGTCTACTGTGTTCGGCCCGGCCGGGGTTGCTGTATCCGGCGTGACGGTAATCATCCCGCGTCGTGGGGCGCCCACGCGATCTGTAGATCGATCTTGTTTGCCTTGCCTTGTTCTCCAATATATCTCGCAGGTCAAGCGCGTTTTCCCGTGCTTTAGTACTTTTTGAGCGACGCCAGGGTGTAGCTTGAGTGGAGGGCCGAAAGGCCTCTCTGTCGCGGCCACGAGGTGGCCGGTCTGCCATATCATGCGCTGGTGATGTGGATGCTTCCTCCTCTGATCAAGGCAGCGGCCTGCATTTGGGGTAGCTTTTGGAGGGGCGTTCGAGTTCGTACTCTTCGGCTGCAAGGACTTCAGTCCATCTGTCGGCTAGCAGGTCTTGGTCAGCTCTAAGCTGTTGCTGCTTTTTCTTGAGGCTGCTTGTCGTGGCCATAAGCCTGCGTTTGAAACGCTCTTGCTCGATGGGATCCTCCGGCATGACGAATTCGTCGTCGTCGAGGCTTGCCTCGTCTTCGGAGGGAGGCGCATAATTATCGTCCTCTACCTCTCTTTCTGCCGCACTATCGTGCGGGCTGGCTTCTCCCTCCTCCTGTGCTGAATCCTACTGGAGGGGGTCGTCTTCGGCACTATCGGGGGTGTTATTATCTCCTGTGCCGGAATCACCGTTTTTGCTGTGGCGGGATTTAGAGCGGCGCCGCTGACGTCGGCGCTTAGGCTGTTTCTTGGAGGGGTCATCCTCCGCTGTTCCATCGCCATTGCCATCTTTTGGGATGTCCACCATGTATATGTCGTATGACGAGGTGGCTTTCCAATGCCCTGTAGGCGCTAGATCTTGATTGTCTCCGGCATCGTCGTCCATACCGTCGATGTCTTCGGAGTCGAAGTCGATCATGTCGTTTAAATCATCGACAGTGGCTACAAAGTGGGTGGTGGGTGGGCATTGAATTTCTTCGTCGTCCGAATCCCAACCTTCCTGACCATAGTTCGGCCAGAGCTCTCCTGATAAAGAGAGAGACTTTAGTGAGTTCAGGATATCGCCGAAGGGCGAGCGCTGAAAGATGTCCGCGGCGGTGAACTCCATAACCGGCGCCCAATCGGATTCGACTGGCAAGGGCGCGGAAGGTTCGGAGTCCGGAGAGCAGTCCGGCACCTTGGAGTCACGTGCTTCGCAAAGGACAGGGATGGTGTTCGGCTCGATCGCCGAAGAGATCTCAGCCCTCGAGGTGGTGTCCAACCGCCCATCCTCGATTGGCGAAGTCGGCTCCGAACTGAAGGTCGGAGTGGACTCTGATGCGGCCTCCAGGGCACTGTTCGGCGGCAGAGCTAGATCATGCCCATCGAGACAGTGTGGCGCGCTCGGCTGTGGCTCGAATTCATCGAAGATCAAGTCTCCGCGGATGTCGGCCGTGTAGTTTAAACTTCCAAATCTGACCTGATGGCCAGGGGCAAAGCTTTCGATCTGCTCCAGATGGCCTAACGAATTGGCCCGCAGTGCGAAGCTGCCGAATACGAAGATCTGTCCGGGGGGGAAAGTCTCACCCTGGACCGCGTCATTGTTGATGGTTGAAGGAGCCATCGAACCTAAAGGTGACGACACAAAGGAACTCTCAATGAAAGCACCAATGTCGGTGTCAAAACCGGCGGATCTCGGGTAGGGGGTCCCAAACTGTGCGTCTAGGCGGATGGTAACAGGAGACAAGGGACACAATGTTTTTACCCAGGTTCGGGCCCTCTCGATTGAGGTAAAACCCTACTCCTGCTTGATTAGTATTGATGATATGGGTAGTACAAGAGTAGATCTACCACGAGATCAGAGAGGCTAAACCCTAGAAGCTAGCCTATGGTATGATTGTGGTTCGTCCTACGGACTAAAACCCTTCGGTTTATATAGACACCAAAAAGGGTTAGGGTTACACAGAGTAGGTTACAATGGTAGGAGATCTACATATCCGTATCGCCAAGCTTGCCTTCCACGCCAAGGAAAGTCCTATCCGGACACGGGACGAAGTCTTCAATCTTCTATCTTCATAGTCCAGGAGTCCGGCCAAAGATGATAGTTCGGCTATCCGGACACCCCCTAGTCCAGGACTCCCTCAGCAATCATCTGCATGTTGTAAAACAAAATGGTTATGAACTCAGCAGTACATGCCAAAACACCACATTAAACTTGTACATCAGTACATACCAAAATACAACATTAACTCGTTCAGGAGTGCATACCAAAATACTACAGTAAACTTGTATAGCATTACTACCGAAATACTCTGCATTAAACTTGTACAATAGTACATACTAATTTGAGCATTCTATACTTGTGTAGTTAGATCTAATCTACTAGTCTACAAGGTTGGGGGAATAATCAGATAGTTGTATTAGATATCTCCTTCAGGTTTTCTGAAAGATTCAGTATAAATGAACTGAATGTTTCTTTGTTTTCAGACCAGCTGAACATATTCAACTTGTCAAGAAAAATGAAGAAATGTGAAGGTGAAACTATGTAACCGCAAATTTAAACTACTTAACTCATTTTGCACGAACACGAGGAACATATTAACTAATTTTTTAAAAGAGTCCTGCTGGTCAGTATACTGACCCCTTGGGCCTTGTGTGAAGTGGAGAGCATATACCACATGGTTCATTGCAAGCACAACAAGTAAGCAAGCACATCATCCATCCAGACTAGTATAATGGAGATGTTAGCAAGCCACAAAAGCAACCAAAGCAATTGCAGGAAAGCGAATTACATCAACTTAAAAGATGTTCTACAACTCCAATTCCATTCCTTCTCTTCTTCCGTCCAACAGATTATCAACAAAGTGAATTGAACTATCAAAGACATAATGCTCCTACAGTTAAGCAGCCATGTTAAACTAAACCCGCAATTTAGTTGCCCACTCAACTGGCAAGTGACTAAGCTCGACACATCACTTACAGATAAACACTCAAGAGTATGATTAGAAGGGGAGAAACAAACCGGGCAGGACGGCGCAGGAGGGGAAGAGCTCCTGCAGCATGCCCTCGCGCTCCTCGAGGAACTGCTCCAGGGTGAGCAGGCTAGCGAGGCCGCACTCGTCGATGAAGATGTGCGCCGACTCGGTGGCCTTTTCGCCCATCATATTGGCCTTGAGGGACCAGCTGAACACCTTGTCATACCTCGCGAGATCTTCTCCTGCACCTCCGTGTAGAACCCCTCCGTGTCTGCGCCCACCACACCAAGCCATAGAATCAGGCAAGACATTGGAAACAATAGGGCACAAGAAACAATAGGAAGAGGTGGGGAGCGGGTACCGAGGAGGAGGCCGTCCATATGCTTGTGAGCAGGAAAATAATGGTACATTCACAACTTCAGTTCAGGTAAATATCACCACATGTTTCAGTATACAGGCAGCAATAGTATCATCGAGCACAGAAAAACAACAGCTTGACCCATATAAGTCATAGCTCTGAAGAGAGAAAGAAAGAACGGGTTCAGCTAGCTATGTATTCATAGTTGAGAGCTAAGCAATTTGTTTGTTTATGTTGTAACTGACAGACCTAGTACAAGAAACAAGCAAATGAAACAGTATTGACTAATTCGATGGCAATACAAGCTAATCTACTTAGCTAGTAGGTGACCATCCAATCCATGATGCAGCAGCAGGTGCAAATATGATATGATGTGAAGAAGAAGCTAGCTGGAGAGGTTGGGGATGTAACCAAAATTACAAACCATTGTCGTACCTCACATCACCACTGTTTTATCGTTTTATAGGCAACTGGAAACTATGCAGAGCAGACCGACAGTAAAAGAATTATCAAGCAGGGCAAAACAGCAGCGTGGCCATCAACTCATAGCCCTGAAGAAAGAAAGAACCAATAGTGTCAGCTACTTATTTATTCAGAATTGGGAGTTGAGCAATCATTAGAAAACTAAAGATACTGCTCAGCTAACTGAAAGTGAGAATGATTCGATTCTATGCAAACAATCTGATTTTATTTGTTTATATATTAGTAAAAACAAGTCTATCAGGTAAGATCAAGAACACTAATGCTAACACAGACATATCTTCCTTTATGTGAACAAGTGTGCTTCCTTCATTAATTGGTATAGTAATTGTTTCATGCTAATACAAGCACATGCCCTGGCCTATCAAAGTCTGAATCTAATTAAATCGCACCATGGACGTGTCAGTATACTACATGGCGTGTCAAAAATGTCCCAAAGGCTAGTACGGTAGCAAAAATGAACTCTTCCCTCCAAGCAAATAAATCGTCAGTCAGTTTGGTGTAAGCTGCCCATGTGTACAGAAACAAGAACATATGGATCAATATGCATTAGCAGCAGCAGAAATTGACCCTAGCTAATAATCTTTCACATACCCAGTAACATAATAATATGTGCATTCGACAATAGTAACAGTCCAAAAAATATGATCCACAAAAAAGAAAAGAGCAATCTGTCAAAAAAATCACATCGGGATGGGAACAGGGGAAGAGGAACTGGAAGATGGACCTTAGGAAGAGCTCCAGGGTCGAGCTCGTGCAAGGCCACTTGGTTCTCCAACACCCACGTCCTGCAGCAAGGGAAACCACATCCATCCCGCGGCTGCTGCTCGTCCATGGCTGGCCGTCCTACATCCATCCGGCTGTAATTCACAGGTCAGAATGGCTGCCCCTTGACTCTTACAGAATCTAGATTCAGATTTATATACTAGATAATACATATCCCCACTGAAGAACGATGTGTTTATAATGATAAATGCAGGTGTTAGTCGTATAGTAATAGTAGCGATATACTTATGATGACAAGTGCAGATGTCAGTCGTTTGTTAATAGTAGTGAAGTGATTATATATTTATATGCCAGTTCAACATCTATGAGGCAAGTACTATGTTTATATGCAGCAGAATCTTAACTGAACAATGTGTAGATGCAGAGTTGTTCTGCAATTGTTTAGTAGCAGCAGACAGAGACTGACTATATAACATACTGGCAATAGTGTTGACTTAACCAGGTATAATATTTTTTCCCTGTAAACCAACCAAGTATAGTATGACACCAATAAAGATGGAACAAGATCAATTGACAGTTACTTTCCTATTCTTAAACTTCTCATTATGGATTATGCATCATTGGACTCAACCTACATCCCTGAGTGAAAACACATAAACCAAGATCTTCAACAACAATGGTATCACCATCTTATCCTAAGATATTGTATTTCAGTAGAGGTGTATATGTTTATTAACGTGACTTGGCACACCATATATGCAAATCAACCAGAATTTTACCACTCCATGTGTGAAAAACAATCGGAGTTCTATCAGCTCAAAACGGCATATTACCTGATTCTTTTCACAGATCTCTGCACTTGAAAACCAAGTCTCATCAACTACTACATCAGGAGTTCTTGGCTTCCCATTGTAGGCAACAACAGCCATTGATGACGTGATGATGACTCTCTTGATAGAGGCTTTCTTGCAGGAACGGAGAACATTGAGTGTTCCATTGACTGCTGGGTCAAGTAACTCAGCCTGCAAGATAGTAAAGACACGCATAAGTATACAGAACAAACGTCCGGTGAAGCTGTTGTATCATAAACAGTTTTAGCTGTTGAAAACTGCGCACATGCATGCATAAGGAATAAACAAATGTTGTATGTAATTCTGCATAGAATGGTCATGATATATATACTAACCTTGGGGTCCTTGACGTTGTGATAAAAGAGAGAAGCCGTGTGGAACACACAATCAGAACCGGCGATGGCAGCATCGAAAGAGCCTTCTTCCAATAAGCTTGCTTTGAACAAGTGCAGCCTATCCTTGGCTCCATCCAGGGCTTGCAGGTGCAATGTTTTCTTGGGGTCGGCTGAAAGAAGGAACCGTCAGTTCAGTTAGCGCCGCACATGCATGTTTTATTGAAAAGAAAACATTCCAACGGCCAATTTATGTTGATTCTGAACTCCAACAATCTAAAAGATTTATTACAATGAAAAAAAATGTCACAGCAACACACTAGCAACAGTATTATGGGAAATCAGTTCTGTAGTTTAAAATTCACAGGTCAGAATGGCTGCCCCTTGACTCTTACAGAATCTAGATTCAGATTTATATACTAGATAATACAGCACTCACTCACAACATGCTAACAAATTCAGTCAGTCAGGGAGGGAGTGAACACAGCTTCTTCTTATTATTATTATTCCTTGTACTATTAGTTTCAATTTGACAAAACCTAGTCCACCAGCCACTAAATGACTGAATCCCTGGAGGCCGCGGGGACCAACCAAGAACCAACTGGACCTATAACCAAGCGATAATCATGGATCGACCACCTAGAGAAGGCGGGATTGCGAAGGCAGGGGAGGGGTGGAAGGGGGTCTTGACCGGTGTCCCTGACGGTGACGCGGACGGTGTAGCCGTGGTGGAGGAGGAGCTTGACGAGCCAGGAGGCGATGTAGCCCGAGGCGCCTGTGACGCACACCACCTTCCCCATCCCCGAGCTCATCTCGCCCTGCTCTTCCGGCGGCGGTTGGGTATGGCTGGAGACTCGGAAGGAGAGGATGGGTAGGTAGGACTATGGGTGGACCCAGCCGCAGAGCCGGACCCGGCGCCCGGCGTCGCCCGCCCCGAGCTCGCCACAGAGCGCGTCTCTCCGGGACCACTGCAGAGGCTGCATCCTCTCCAGCTTCGCCTCGGCCGCGGGGAGCGCCGCCGCCTCCTCCGGTAGGGTCGCCGCGTCGGTGGCGGCCGCTAGGGTTCGGGGCGTGGGCGTGGAGAGTGAGGGGGCTGAGGCGGAGCCTGAGAGCAGGAGCAGGCGGCGGAGGTGCGAGGCGGGAGGCCTGCGGTTGAGTGGTCTTAGGCGGGAGAGGAGGGAGAGCGGCGAGGCACGAAGGAGGGAGGACGCCGTTGGAGGCCACCAGCGGAATAGCGAAACAGATCTGGATCGGGGAGGCGGTGAAAGAAACCATAACGCTTGGTCTCTGGAGGCCGCTCGCGCCGGATCTCGTTGGAGAGGAGGGAAGAGCGGAGCATATGGGTCATTTTGGTGTGCTGGTCGCCGGGATCGGGCGCCGCAGGCGGCGGCGGCAAGGGTGGGCGCCGCTAGGGTTCACGCAAGAGAAAGGGAGATGGGTTGGGTGGGGTTCGGGGGAGAGAACGAGGGAGGGAGATGGGTTGGGTGGGGTTCACTGCGGTAGGATGGATGGACGGAAGGATGGACAGATGGATGGATGGATGGATGGACGGATCTTTGCCACGTCAGCGATCTGTGCCACAACTGATTCCACCAATCAGATTTAAGCTTATGTAATTTTGTTTTTTCCTTTTGTTTCTTTTATATTTTTACCTTCTTATTCAAGGTAAACATTCAATATATTACCCTCTTATAGTTTGTCAAAATGAACCAATATTATGCACATGTGTTTATCTTGGGATGACAAACAATGTTGATTTGGAGGGGGTTTCATTTTCTTTGCACACAAAAATCATTTCCCTTGCTATGGCCACATCAATGGCATAGTTTCTTCAAATGATCTCATATTGTGCACAAGGATGCATCTTGGAATGGCAAACAATGCTGCCTAAGGAAGTTTTTATTTTCTTTGGATGAAAAAATCATTTTTCATTTTTTGAATGCCCAAAATGAGTTTTTTTGTGAAGGACCTACCATATATTTGTTGCAAAATGGGACCAAATCAATTTTATAAAATACTAGGCCATATTTAATGCACAATTGACCAAATGGTTGGGTTTAAAAAAAATGATCCACCTCTCGTGAAAAAGACAAATTTCCGCCGATTCAGTTGGAAGCGGGTCAAATTTGAACTGTAGCTACCTCGTAGTTTGCTCTTTATTTTTAAAAAAAATCATTTCTAGGTAGATAAGTATCTATTTAATCAGAGAACCACCAAAAAAATTACAAGATTCAACCACTAGCTAGGAACGGTTATTCCCGCCGTTTTGACCGCATTTTGAAACGGGCATAAAAAATTCAAAAAATTCAAAAAATTCAAAAAATTGGAAAACCTTCTCAATGTGTCATTATATGTGGCCAAGTTACCAGCAAAAATTATAAACTTGTAATACGGCGATTATTTTTAAAAAGTGTTCTCAGAAACGAGCTATCAAGTGTGAAGATGCATGGCTTCCAACCCAAATGCTCAATCTTATGGCCACATTCATGACACAGTTTGTTCAAATGATCTTATATTGTGCATAAGGGTGCATATTGAAATGACAAACAATGTTGCCTAAGGAAGTTTTAATTTTCTTTGGACGAAAAATTTATTTTCCATTTTTTCGAGTGCCCAAAATGAGTTTTTTTGTGAAGGACCTACCATATATTTGTTGCAAAATTGTACCAAATCAATTTTCTAAAATACTAGGACATATTTAATGCATAATTGACCAAATGGTTGGGTGTAAAAAGTTTTGATCCACCTCTCTTGAAAAAGACAAATTTCCGCCGATTCAGCTGGAAGTGGGTCAAATTTGAACTGTAGCTACCTCGTAGTTTGCTCTTTATTTTTTTCAAAAATCATTTCTAGGTAGATAAGTATCTATTTAATCAGAGAAACACCAAAAAAATTCCAAGATTCAACCACTAGCTAGGAACGGTTATTCCCGCCGTTTTGACCGCATTTTAAAACGGGCATAAAAAAAATCAAAAAATTGGAAAACCTTCGCATTGTGTCATTATATGTGCCCAAGTTACCAGCAAAATTTATAAACTTGTAATACGGCGATTAGTTTTTAAAAGTGTTCTCAGAAACGAGCTATCAAGTGTGAAGATGCATGGCTTCCAACCCAAATGCTCAATCTTATGGCCACATTCATGACATTGTTTATTCAAATGATCTTATATTGTGCATAGGGGTGCATCTTGGAATGACAAACAATGTTTCCTAAGGAAGTTTTTATTTTCTTTGGACGAAAAATTTATTTTCCATTTTCTGAGTGCCCAAAATGAATATTTTTTGTGAAGGACCTACCATATATTTGTTGCAAAATTGGACCAAATCAATTTTTTTAAATACTAGGACATATTTAGTGCATAATTGACAAAATGGTTGGCTGTAAAATGTTTTGATCCACCTCTGGTGAAAAAGACAAATTTCCGCCGATTCAGTTGGAAGCGGGTCAAATTTGAACTGCAGCTGCCTCATAGTTTGCTATTTATTTTTTCCAAAAATCATTTCTACTTACATAAGTACCTATTTAATCAGAAATACATGGTTTGGTGGCGATACGTCGAGGTTTGGACGGTGGCTGAGGGCCCCAACTCTAGAGCGCGTAAACTCGCATGCCCGCCGCGTGACCGTGGCGTTGCCATGCGTTCTGGGCTGCCTAGGCATATCTAGTGGGTTGGGAACTCCCCAGGAACGTACTAGGAAGAAAATTACAACATAAGATTCTCACGAGGAGACCGTTCTATGCTCAAACATGAATTGGCAGCCAAGTGTTTGATTAGCGGTACTGGAAATTCACATGGCTAATGGGCGTGAGTTTTGGCTGAGGATGATCAGTTATTAAGAAGACTATCTTCACAAATTTTTAGCTCAAAAGGAGGAGCCTAGGTGGTACTTGCTTTGCAAAGTACCATAGTGGACATAAATACGAATGTTGAAGCTGGTCTAAAAATAATGAATGGATTGAGCTGGCATTTGGTGGAGGATGGTTATTTGGGCATAGGGAAGCACTGTAGAAAATGGATACCATTTGGACATGCCAAAGTGGTACTTCCTTCACAATGCTCTTCTCTGGACAGAAACATCAGAAAATTAGTGAGAGAAATTGGCTAAATGAAATGAGCTCAAATTTGGTGTAGGTGAGTTACATAGGCATATAGAATATGTGGAAAAAATTCAACTCATTAGGATATGCATAGCTAGTACTTCTTTCACAAAGGTTCTAGGTGGACAAAAACTTTGGAAATTTGCCAAGGAAGATTTACTGGGCAAATGGAGCTGAATTTTGTCATGAGGCAATGATTTGGATAGGAAAGAGTGCCCCAAAATTTTGAGGGCAACCAAGAATATATAAATAGCACTTCCTTCACAATGCTCTTCTCTGGACAGAAACTTCGAAAAATTAGTGAGGGAAATTGGCTAAATGAACTGATCTCAAATTTGGTGTAGGTAAGTTACATAGGCATATATAATATGTGGAAAAAATTCAACTCACTATGATATGCATAGCTAGTACTTCTTTCACAAAGGTTCTAGATGGACAAAAACTTTGGAAATTTTTCGAGGAAGATTTACTGGGCAAAAGGAGCTGAATTTTGTCATGAGGCAATGATTTGGATAGGAAATAGTGCCCAAAAATTTTGTGGGCAATCAAGAATATATAAGTAGCACTTCCTTCACAAAGTGTTGTTCTGAACAGAATAGAAAAATGAATATTGTTGAATTATTTTTGAACTAGGAAAGGAAGGTTTTTTACATATTTGACGAAGATATGACGCAAAGAATTTATGAGATTTTTTTGGGAATTTTGGAAATGACAGAAATATAGGTTGCTTCACAACCTAGGACAAAAATTGACACATGGATATGACAAATAGGCAAAACTGATGAGGTGATGCCTAGTCATTGCAACCCACCATAATTTACAAGGTTATGACCATCTATATTGGTCATGATCAGCTAGAAATAAGGCAGCGGACCAGTGCTATCTACTTTATGACCATTTCGTGTAAGGAAATTACGACCTTTCTAACCAAAATGGTCGTTATTGTTCAGCGTTTGGAGCCCCCCGAACAACTTTTAACCAATTGGTCTCAAATGGTCATAGATCTATGACCAATTCTTCCAGGGTCACTGACAGAAGGTCACTAGTTGACATATTTCTTGTAGTGATCAAGATTTTTCTTACCTTCCGGTTTTTTCAACGGCTTCACAAATGTTTGCCACTTTGGGTAGATCCATCCGCTAGATAGTAGCCATAGTTGTATGTATGGCCATTTGCTACAAACTGCACCGGTGGCAGTTCACCATTTGCAATCTTATTCATCAGTGGTGACCGATTAACAATGTTGATGTCATTCAAAGATCCAGGCATTCCAAAAAAAGCATGCCAAATCCAAGTCTCTTGATCGACCACCCTTCAAGGATTATAGTGGAACCCTTTTTTTGGCCATGGAATTGCCCATGCCATGCCTTAGGACAATTCTTCCAACTTCAATGCATACAATCTATTGAGCCAAGAATACCTGGGAAGCCGCGAGCTTTGTTCATCTCCAATAGCCTTGCAGCATCTTCAGCATTGGGAGATCTCAAATACTCCTGGCCAAACACAATTCCGACAGCGAAGCGCTTGACACACATGATGGCTTGACTCTCACCCATGGCCAAGTGGTCATCAAATAGATCAGCGGGAATACCGTATGCCAACATACGCAAAGCGGCTGTCACCTTCTGAAAGGTGCTATGCCCGAGCACTCCGGCGGCATTCCTCCTTTGCTGAAAAACCAGTCATGGCTCGCTAGTTTCTCTGCAATGCGTTTGAACAACTCGGTGCTCATCCTAAACTGGCGCCGGAAGTACGACTCGGGGTACACGGGATTATCCGCAAAATAGTGCCTGATCAATCTGTTGTGGGCATCGATCCTATCGCTCCAAATTTTCTGCTTATCCATAACCGAACCACCGTGCTTTGGTTTTTTTATTGACGTGCATAGCTAGGATCGTTGCAAGATCCTCCTCTTCAATATCAAATTCTTCTTCGGAAGAATCATATGACGAACTCATATACAATGTTCAATTTAAACTAGGCTATAAAAAAACTACAAACAACATGCACCAAATTCATGTAAAAAATATGAAGTTGAAGCAATATATACCTTGCAAGCGTTTTGTCAAACACCTTGTGGGAGCCGAGCGGCAGTGGGCGGTCGAGCGTTGTTCGTTGGAGGAATGGTGCGTGTGAGGGGCGGCGGCGCCCGGGAGGAGAAGGAGGAAGCGGCGGCGGCGTGGAGATAGGCCGGGAAAACGCCAGAATGGTCGCCGAAACAAATGGGGTGGTATTGCAAATACGGCAGCCAACAACTCCTATATGGAAAAGTTCTGTAGGAATATGGTGCGGTGGGAGACAGGCCGATAGGTGGCAGGCTTCTTTTTCTATTAGAATTCAAATCGGGATTGATTACAACTCTTTTTCCTTTGATAAACCTTGATCGGTTGTTTGCATGACATGACAGAATTGGCCGTGCAACACAATCTATGCATATGCATAATATTTATATATAACGTTATATCTTCAAATCTCAGCCGTTTATATTAAAAAAGTTAATGGTTCGAATAATTTAATCTGTGTGGACGAATGTGATGGCTTGTTTTACTTCTGCTTTAATAATATATACTCCCTTCTTATATTATTGGACGGAGGAAGTAATAGATAGATAGATGCCCTTAGACTAAAATTGTTTGTTGAATTACTAGCATTTGTTATTTCAAATAGTTTCTTCTGCAATATGAGCACAAAAGTGACTAACGAATATCATAATTAGTAGTAACAAATTAGTAGAACATACATACATACATCAATGCATCCATCGAAATTGAAATTACCAAGCAGTAGCTACAAATTCAAACATACATCAATCCATTAGCAGTACCATCTACTCATCAATCCATGCATCTATCCATCCAACTATCCATCCATCTATTCACCTACATATTAGATAAGAAACATAGAAGAGAGTTGAGGAGGCAAAGGAGAGATGAAACAGAGAGAAGAGCACGGGAGGGCGAAAACAGACATTGAGGCCACCATTGGGTGGCGGAGCTCCCGTCCGGCGGCGTTGTGAGGAGCGGGGCAGGCATAGCTCCCCCCGGCGGCATTGTGAGGAACAGGGCAAGCGGAGCTCCCGTCCGGCAGCGTCAAGGTGGGGGTGTCGTGAGAAAACGGGCGGCCCCCAAGGGAGAACCGGTGTAGAGCCGGGGCAGCGGGCTGGCGGAGCTCCCATCCGGCAGAACGACGGTGAGCGCTCGAACCCTAATTGTGGGGGGTCGAGTAGGGACTGCCCTGTTCGGTCGTGCGACTTGCTTAACGAGTCAGACGTGGGGAATGCCACCATGGGCAATTCGGCTATAAATTACCTCTCAAATAGGTGCATTCTCTTATCTGAAATGTTTTCTTTTGAGGGACTCAACAAAATCCGAGATTCTGGGAAAATGCAACGTTTTCAGGGATTTTGGATTGCACAAGGATTTTGGAGAACCCTACTGATATTATTGAAGCTCAATCGAGTTCTTTAGCTTAGTTGCTTTTCCAAACCTAGATTCTCTATAATCTGCTCAAAAGAATTGGGCTAGAGTTAGAGGGTTCAGCGTCACTTCCTCACCGGCTCGCCTCTGCTGATCCATTAGGCCACTACCTACCATGGCGAAAGGTGGAGTTGGACAACTATGGAGATCGACGTTAAAGACTTGATTGTAATTTACCTTTTTACATTGGGGTCGTTTTTGCATCTTGTGCTTGCACATGTGTTTCTGCTGCATGCTTTCGTCTTGGGCTTGAGGCTTCTGAGTGTGCAGTGCCAGTGTGCACCAAGCCGAGTATCTTTTCAACCGTAAATCAGATTACTATTTTCAAAAAGTACGCCTAAACTTGCATCAATCATATCTTTTCAGCTGTAAATCGGATTAAATAATGTTATATACCATGTAAATTACACAGGAAAATGTGTAGTTTCCATATATGATATTATTTTAATCATTTCTAAAATATAATGTTTAGGGTGTAACCTTAATTAAATGTCTGAATCAATTGAGCGGTACACTCTATCTGAAAAAGAAAAGAAACATCAGGGTCGAACCCACAAATGGGAAAATGGTTTGGATTGGATTGGGTGTGAATGAAAGTGATTTTTTGCGGCCATGTTCTGAAGTATGGTTTTTGGGTTTGGTGGGGTTTGGCAAATTTGTTTATACTGTGTGGTTTGAAAAAAAATTATGACGCCAAACTTTGGGCTGAATCTATCTACCAAGGGCATCTCCAATGCTGACCTGCAATTTGGTGGATTATCATGATCCTATTTGCTCGGTCTGTTTTTGTCTACATTGGTATTTGTCCAACCCGCTTTTGATTACTTTTGTGGCTAATTGCTCGAGCATAGTGTAAAATGTGCACAAAGCAACACATTTCACAGATAGCGTCGAAACATCGTATAACAGTTAAGCTCAAAATTAGGTTATTTATTCATTTCAAAATTAATGTGCAGGGCAATGTGTTCGGGAGTGAATGACCCAGCAGGCTGGCTATGCTTTTGAGGAGATAGGAGACGAGAGAAACAGGTCAGGTGCTTGCCTGCCTGGCCTGCATGCTGTTTCAATGTAAAAATGGTTTGTGCAGACTGCAGTTGCCCACGAGCTAGCACTAGCAGCAGGGAGGGACAGCTGGTTCAGAGAATGACCCTCTGCCCGGCCGTGTGGTTTTACCAGTACGTGATGATAATCAAAAATGACCCTCTGCTCCCTTCCCTCCCCTCCCCTCCCATCCCCACTCTCTCTCTCAGCCTCGCAGTCGCAGGTAGGGCACGCCCCAACGCTCACGCCGCCGGCCTTCCTGCCTCCGGCCACTGCACGCCCCCGGCTCGCGGCGAACCTCCGCACCTCCCCTTCCGCTCTGCTGCCATCGGGCGCTGATTGCACCTCCCCTTTCGCCAAGGTAATTTTTTCTATCGAGATTGAACTGATTTTTTTTTTACCTAGATTGAACTTTTTCTTTTGAGGGGGGAGGCACGCATCTAAAAGTGTGGCGAAAGGTTGATCTCTCGGATCTCCTCATCCACCTCCTACTCCTGCGCCTCCACCTCGTCGTACTCCGGTGCCTTGTGGTCTGTCTGAACTATCCGGAGGCAGGCCGGCTGCATATTTGCTTGCTTCGTGATTACAGTGTAACAAGTGCACTGAACCAACAATCATGCCTGCTAAGATAAAACATATTCTTTCCTGCCCTGAACAAGCATCAATCACTTGAGTGAGTCCGATTGAATCTGAATAGAGTGGAATCCTAGTTGGTTTGCTAGCATGCATGAGGCCATATATATTTCATTGCTAGACATTCCGCTGTGTGTGTGTGTGTGTGCATCCTGAACATGGGGAACTAGTGTACAACAACTGGCATTGCACATCTACATCTAGCCACCGGTACTGTCTGATTGTGATGTGTTTGTTGTCGCCTCATCCACCATATATAGGAACCAACAAGCCGTTGCAATCCCTTCCTTCAGACCAACCGTGAGATTAGGTGACTGGGTGTCCGGCATTCGCAGCAAGTGTTCCAGGACCATGGAATCGGATCTGTCTTGCGTGGCTGAGTCCGCAATTATCTGGTAGACACCCAATTGTCGCGACATTTCATCCACACTCGAACAGCAGGTGTAGAATATCCTCTGGCCCTTGCCAACATATACAGCTCCTCGTTCCGGCTGCTGCTCCTGTGCAGCTGATAGCTACTTTAATTTGGTGCACTAGTGTGATGTACTTCGGTTTGGTTCATAAGGCTGGCATCCTCAGATCTTGCTGGATCTGGGTGTGCCAACTGAAAAATATATGTTTACAAAAATGTTGTTGACGCCATCAGTTTGGGGGACCTGTAGCTAGCAATAGTACACAGTGCAACTTCTAGATGCTTACAAAAATTCAGATGTTTCAAAAAACAAGTGTCTTGACTGTGAAATGTACCTTTTACTACATAGTATGTTTTTGTCATTGCACGATCTGCACATATATATTTTGCTACACACCCGTACATTTTTTATGAACATAAGGCTCGAGTAGGTTCATTTTGAAGCACAGTGCCAAGAGTTTGAAAAATATATGTGAACCGAGAGTTTGAAAAATAGTACTCCCTCCATTCCATAATGTAGTGCCTATAGATTTTTACACAAGTCAGACATTACAAACTTTGACCATGTTTATAGAGAAAAGTAGGTACATCTAGAATACCAAATGCACATTATTTACATCGTGAGTTATATTTTCAGAATGTACATTTTGGTATTGTAGATGTAGACAATTTTCTCTATACGCTTGGTCAAAGTTGGCAAAGTTTGATTTTCACAAAAATCTATAGGCACTACATTGTGGAATGGAGGGAGTAGTATATATGAACCAAGAGTATATAAATGTTTGAAAGAGCCATGGAAAGATGTTTGCATTTTGCTACATATTCATCTACTTTGATAAGCTTTAACCACCAGATTTGAATCCTTATAGGTTTTGTTTGCATTTTGTCTCACAGGTTTGACGACGATCTCGTGTGTTGCTGCACCACTTTGGAAATGCGCTTCAACGTACTCGTACCTCTCCATGCATGATTTTTGGTTTTTTGTTAATGTTATAAGGTTTGCTGATTGTGTATTGTATTTTTCACTTGCAGGTTGGTCACATTGGGCCGGGGGGCTACCTCATCATTGCCGTCCTCGGTATCATCCTCGTCGCCGCCTGCATCTACGGTGTCCTCCTTTGCGTCCGGTTCTTCCACGGTCCTCCTCCACCGAACATGCTCGGTGCCCCGCCGGTCGTCGGCATCGTCATCGGTGAGGGCCAAGCGGGAGGTGCACCGGCGATTGCAGGGGAGCCCTAGGTAATTAACTTGTCGGGTTCTGAGCTCTTTGCATTCAGAATTATGCATGTTTCTTAGGATGTTTGTGTGCAACTTTTCAAAAAATCTATACGCGTGGAATGGAGGGAGTATTTAACATCTTTTCAGAGAGTATGGGTTTGTTGCTACATTGAAGTAATTATGGACATCTCAAATTTAGCGCCTTATTTTGACTGATGTATCTCTCGGTCAATCCTCATATTGCAGCTTTGTTAATAACTCTCCTGAAAACATTGGCAACACTCACATGTGGTCTATAATATTTGATGATCTTGCTTGATAACTTGCCGGTTGGCAGAAAATATAGCATGTTAGTACCATTCATGTATCTGCTTTCACAGACCATCTAACACGTTTTCTTATTTTATTTTTACAGGATGCTAAGGGCTGCAAGAAATAAAACAGTATGTTGCATTTTACCTACAGGTACGGAAACGTGTACCTTATTTCTGCAAAGATGTGCTCTGTTTTTTTGTTCCATGAGTGCTTTGCCTTCTCTATAGAAGCTGACTGGTTACATTTATGTTTAGTACACCGGCATATAGTCTCTCGAATACTGCACTCATGTATACTTACCCGCCCATGTTTAAAATCGCGTGTTTTAGTTCTGATTGCAGCCATATAGGTATCATGTATAAGACTTTTGTTCTGGTTAAATCAACTTGGATGATCAATCGAATTTCCAGTGATGATGCTCTAGTTGATCATGCTTAACCACTATTACTTTCCTGACAGTAGTTGTGCATGTAGTACATGTTTTCAGTTCAGCAACCTGTTTTTTTAGTTAAGAGCTCAAAATTCAAGACTGACATGTCATATGAATGCTCCCAGCTTCGCAAAAGCCTTGATCATTCCACGTTTGAGAGTTGTGGGAATTCTTTTCTACTTCAAAATCTCTGGATAAAAGTTGAAGAATTAATATGATAGTTGATTGGAAAGATATATCTTGCAGTTCATTTTTTTTCATGCGCACAATGGGATAAATTGGTGTGGCACGAAACTTTACAGTTTAGTGCTTCTGTTATTAGAATTGTGAGACTTGCTTTGTTACCGCAGTTAGATTTGCTGATTGTTTACTACAATAATAGCCAGAATGGTTTGTAGTGAGCTTATCTACAGTTGTAATTATTCGACTTATGCTCCTTAAATCGTTGTTCTGCGGTGATAAGTGAATCCTGTAGAGTAGTAATGAAAACGTGGCAATGAGACAGATTATTCATATTTATATTCCTAATTAGTCATGGTCTCTTTAATATGATAGACACCGAATGAACAACCAAGCTCTACATGGAGAAAGCAAAGAAAAGATGAATTTTGAGTGCTTCACAACTTGCAATTTGTTTTTGAGTTCTCTGTTTGAAGTACTTCTGTTGTGCATGCTGGGCGGAACACATGTTGCTGTTCCTTCATGAGTTGATGCTGAACTATTTTTCAGCACCTATAGTATGTAGTCTATAGTTATTCCTACGTCTTCTATAGTTTTTCTTATGTTTGCCGACAATCTGATAACTCTGTTGCTTCAACATGTTCGATGTTGCTGGATGCTATCAGCAGTTTACTTCGAATCCCCCACATGGACCATGAACAAAAGCAGCAACCACCTTTATATATGCCACTCATATACCCATGATACGAAAGAAAGTTTCACTAGATTTGATAAGCTAGGATGTTCTAATGGAGTTATCTGAAGTTCTGAACCACTAATCTTTTATCCTCTACTGAGACCAGATGTAGCTAAAAACTTACTACTCCCTCTGTCCGAAAATACTTGTCGGAGGAATGAACGTATCTAGACTTATTTTAGTGTTAGATACATCCATTTTTAGTCATTTCTATGACAAGTATTTCCGGACGGAGGGAGTAATATATATGCTGTTTGAGCACTAATCATGCACAAGCTGTTTGACTGATCTCACTGGTTGCTCCGCAGGTATCTGTTGCTGAGATGCACAAATGGAGCCTGTGATGTGCCCTGGCCCTGCTGGTGAACTCGTAGGAAAGTAACATCCTAGTCAACTGTAACTTAGGATTAGTCTTAATTATCAGCTGTGAACTGCCGTCTGTCATCTGATCTCTCTAGGCAATGTTCCAACTGTCATGAAGAGGAAATAACTTCCTTTGGTTAACGCATTAGCGCCGGACCTATCACTGAATCTTGCATTTCATTTGCCTGCATTGTCATGTACTCCTAGGGCGTGTTTGGTTGCCGTGCGCTACAGTACCCGCATTGCATATACTTCTTCGCCCAACCTGGCTATGCAAATGCAGCCTCAAATGCACCATCTGCATGTTGTTTGGTTGCCTGCATGGCCTCTTGCCTGCATGGGCAAAACCACAGTACCTGGTGTTTGGTTGCCTGCATATTAGTGGACAAACCTAAGGCATGGTGTTTGGTTGTATGCAACGCCTGGTGCGTGGTAACCTCTTTGGCTAGTTGGTGAGGTTATCACCACACTTCGGCATCACACATCATAAGCACAACAGAGTATAAACAGAGCATCAACTAGCATAATTCAGATATAAGCAGTACCACACTTCATAACAGTTCAACGCATAAACCATAAACATGTTCAAAGCAAACTCGAAAGTACGCTCGAAAGAGGTGGCCCGGCCCTACTCCTTGGCGGCGAAGGCTTCGTCGTGCTTCCCGCACTTGTTGACGACCTCAATGCCATCGTCGTCGAATATGATGACCTTGAGGGTGTCGGGAGTGAGGAGCTTGAAGGTCACCATGTAGCCGATCTTGATATGATGAACGGCTGCGTAGGTGGCCCAACCCTGATCCAGGGTCACCCTGCCGTTCATCAGCTTGACCCTCACCTTCCAGGAGCAGCCGGTGTTGTTCCTGAGCTTGAACTCCGTCGGCACCGCGATGAAGTGCTTGGTGAAGTCCAGGGGCATGTGGATGCACTCAAGCTTCGGTGCAAGGATGATCTTGCAGAAGTGAGTTGGGTCATCCTCCTGATGGTAGTGGCCGTAGTTGCGGCGCTTGTTGCTGGGGGCTCCTCCATGCCCTCGTCGTCGCCACCCTCAGGCGTCTTTGGGTCTTCATCGACGGTGGGTGGCAGCACAACCTCGTCGGGCATTGGGTGAAGGGGCTGCTTTCCCTTGTTGTCAACGGCCGGGAGCACCTCCGTGCCCATCTCATTGCTCTCCTCGATCTGCACACAATTCATGGACTCACGCACTGCACAGAGTTCATGGCTAATCGAAGAGCTTGTAGTTAAAACGACATGACTGTCACTCTTCTCCTCCTCTCCACCCTCCTATATTTACTCACCCTGCCCACCACTACTTACCCACCCCCTCTCTTCTCTCACTGTCAACCTTCCTCCTCCCCATCGCCATGAGCTCTAGCTCCAGCTCCAACGCCAATCCCTTCCCTTGGGGTATTGGCTGGAGGGCCTTCTTCCTTGGGTGGTCGGCTGGTGACCGCACCAAGTTCGAGAACACCATGGAGGTGTGCTCGAACTTCGGCTCCATGCCGGACATGCAGAACGAATCTAATGCAGTGCTCATGAAGGCCAGTAAAGAAGAGCTGAAGACGTTGATTCCTGACCCAGCGAAGGGCGCGATGGCAGTTGACATCATTCGATGGGCCATGAATCAGGCCGTCTCCAATGACGCTAAACAGAGGAAGAAGTGGTGCAAGTACAAGACCTACTGGGCTCCTAATGACCGCCGTGCTGCAGTGTACTAGGAGACGGCTATCCGCCGCCGGCGGTCATCGGCGGGGAGCCTAAGGAGGAGGAAGAAGAAGCGGTGCACATGCCAGCTAGAGCGCCAGAGCCAGGCCGTCCTACCTGACAGATCGACCTCGACTCCGCCGAGGACGACGAGGACGACCCGCCGGCCCGACGGCGATGAAGAAGAAGATGAAGGCCAGCGGCTCGACCAGCCGCTCCGCATGCCGGTGACGGCCGCCGTAGTCAGCCGGTGTCCGTTGTGTACCCCCTATCCCCCTATTCCCCAATCCCCCAATCCACCTTCTGCATTCCAATCTTGCATGTATGAACTCGTATGAACTGCTATCAACTAGTATGAACTACCCCTATGCTTATCTACCTCTATTCCCCATTCCCCTCCGTCGTGGATCGAATCTATCGCCGTCGATCGAATCAAGCGTGCATGTCGAAGAGAGAGATGTGCTTACCACCATTGACGGAGTCCGATGGTTTTATTCCTCTGCTCCAATCCACCGCCGTCGGTGATGGAGTCCGGTGGTCTTCTTCCTCTGCTCTGATCTGCCGCCACCGGTGAGAGTTGGGAGAGTGGGGAAGAGTGGGGAGAGGGAACGGTGAGGGGCGGTGAGGCTAATAACTGTCGGCGCTTCGGGAAGCAACGCGGCTTCTCGAGCGTGGCCACGCGCGTGCAGCAGCGGCCGCCCACGTGCACCGCTCGAGCCTGGCCCTGGAGAAACTGCCGATTCGTGCGTTTCCAGTGAGCCAGGCCCAGAGGTGCTTTAAGAAGCGTGCGATGCAGGCCCAAGGTATGCGAGCTACCAAACAGGCTGAATACTTCCCGCACGGGCCTGGTCGAGGCCTATGTAGGCAACCAAACACGCCCCTACTATTTTGTGTGTGCATATATTTTTTGGTCAGCATCGCTTGCTCATTCCCACAAAATCTTTGATTATTCCATGACATTTGCTCATTTTTTTTAATGAAAAAGGCTCACAAAATCTCTGATTATGCCATGACATTTGCTCATTCTTTTTAATGAAAAAGGCTTTCGCCCCGCTTTATAGATAAAGCAAATGCTCATTCTTTTTATGTGTGTTTCGATTTGTGTTTCAAAACTAGCATTGCTCCCGGGATGCTGGTCAGGATGACCCTCTGCTGTGACCTCCAGCTTGAGTGCCTCTGAGGCATACTCGTCTGGCGCGCACAACTAGTAGATAAGGTAGGTTTGAAGCAAATGCGACGTTCGGTAATTTAAAAAGCCCCACTTTGGGCTTTTCAAATGTTACGTGCGGTAATTTGTAAAGCCCCACTTTGGGAATTATAAAGAGATTTTACCAATACTTTGTGAACTGGTCTTTTTCTTTTCGTTTTTTCTCCTTTTTCCTGTTACGTGTCTTATTTCCTTTTCATGTTTTTTTTTTCAAAAAATGTTCACGTTGTCAAAATTTTGTTCAAAATTTCAAAAATTGTTTGTTATTTTGAAATTTTGTTCAGAAATTAAAATATTCAACATTTTTGAAAGTTGTAAGGGAATTTTAAAAAAATGTGTCTTTAAAAATTGTTCAGAATGTCAAAACGCGAACAATTTTGACAACAAAAAGTGTTCTTGATCTGCCCAAACATTTTCTGAATTTGGGAACAACTTTTTTGAAAATGGGAACATTTTTTAAATTCCCAAAAAACTTGGACCAAAAATTGAAACCAAGTATGTTTTTTAAAATTTACCAAATTTTTTGAAACACAGAAATTTCTTAAATCTATGATCGAAAATTTGAAAACGGGAACATTTTATGAAATTCCAAAACATTCTCGAAATTTGTGAACAATATTTGAAAACGATGGCATTTTCTGGTATTTCATAAAAAGGTACGCATATTTGAAAAATTGTTCCCTTTTCCAAAACAAGTTCAAATTTTAAAAAACATTTCTTACTTTTGAAAATGTTTGTGTTTTCAGCAAACATTCAAAAAATGAAAAAAAAATGCATTAGCTAGAATAGCACCTCGGTTGGTTCGCTACAGGGTCTGGCCCGGTTACATTGTCTGTCCGATTTGCTATAGTACAATCATAACAGTTTATAAACATTCGGGTTCCATTTGCTGGTTCTAGCCTTCTAGGGGCTATCAACTCGCTCAAAAATGCCTTAGGTCATTTTCTCCTGCGCTACAGTAAACACTCACTATTGGGCCGGCTCATGGCAGACTGCAAACGTGACATGTCTTTATTTTTTAGAAAGCGGGCCACGCATTTAAAAAAAATAATATCCTATCATTTATTATGAAGGGATATGGAGAGATCTCCACCATTGATGTGTTTAGGGGGTTGTACCGAAGCAGAAGTGATAAATTCTACTACTATTTGAGATCACTAGTGGATGGGGCGCGCCCTTGGCGCGCCTCCTGTGCGGTCCTTTGCGCACTTGCCTTGGCGATGACGTTGTGAACGTGCATATGCGTGCTAGAGTAACTCAGTTGTTAAAATATGAATAGAGTTAAACAAGCTTTACAGAAAAATGTTCAATCATCAGGCATAGCAAGGTTAGGTCCATATTATCAGATAGGTGATAGTTTTACAAGGTTGATAATAGAGCACATCATTGAATTGAAATTAAAGCCTAACATGCTCCAAAAGACATGTGATCTCCAAAAAAGAAGTAGAGTCATTGTAGAACTTGCCTCAGGTCGCACATCATATCGAACCCCAGCCTGAGACACTGCGCCATCTTCTCCGCCGCCGTTTGAGGCACGGCCATCGCTCGCTGTCCCTGCGGAATCAAAGAGCTGAGATTGGGCTGGCAGGCTGTCTTCACACTTCATGGGTAAAAAAGGGATAAAATGTCAAATTCACAAATCTGATATAGGTAATCAAGAAGAAATAACATGCATACTAAATTTAGTGATAGTTTATAGAAGCGACAAGCTACCACTATGCAGATTTATGGGCAATGCCCTCTATATATCTAGACTGTCACTCCAGGCTACAGATTATGTTGTGATATGTTTCACATGTTACTGTTTCTCATCTAGCTAAAAAGAAAGATAAATATACAATTTCACACGGAGCATCCTACTGTGTCAGGTGCAATCAATATTTCTGCAAGTAGTTGAAGATACAACACCATATGAGAGTAGAGAATGCAATCAATATGCTAACTGTATATGAGTACATAAAAGTTTATAGACATTGAATTTAGCAACCACATATGAATCTGTTAGGTGCAAGATGCTACGTATTATTAGTTAAATTTCAGTGGTATCTAAGATAAACTCATACGTGGAGCTGCAGCAGGATTCAGTATGTTTAGCAGTGGCCAGTCCATCAAGTAGCCAAGCTTATAGATAATCCCCTCTTGTAAGATATGTAAATAAGCACCGGCAAATGATGTTGGTACAACTGCATAACTGCAGTTACCCTAAGACAAAAGGACACATCTTGAAAGGAATAACATCTGCACAATTGGTCTGCTGCCGTGTTATGTGCTAAACAGTACCTGCACGTCGATGATGACCATGTGTATGAGCTTGAAAGGACCGCTCTCTAAACCGCTGCGAAAATGCGTAAGCCGAGACACCCGGACACATAGCATTTGATTTTGTCTTCCACAACATAGATCAGCAAGGGTGATAGAAGCCATCTGACAAAAGATACAGTGGATAGCAGCTATCCGCTTAGGTAAACATGCAGGGGAATAAAACAATAAATGAAAAATGTACCGACTTTAAAAGATAAAACCATGATTGTATGAAAATTGTACTGATCCTAAAAGATATAAATCATGTCTCCTATGAAATATGTTAGTCCCTGGCACAAACAGACCATTATTCTGGAAGGAAAAAAATAATTATCTTATTAAGTTCTTGAATTTGCATCTATCTTTCCTATAAGTATAGTGTTAGCTGAGGCAATCATTTTCCTTACACGAACTTTGCTAAGGCAAGGCAATTATTCCCTTCTAATTCATAAGTTCCCATTCAAACATTTATGTAAGAACCACATCTCATATCTTCAAACCACACACTTCCTGAAGTTGCAATTATAGAAGCACTTGCAGCAGAAGTGGATATTGGCAAGCATGGCAAAGCAGACATATAATTTAAATAAGCATTTCCATATCTATTAAAATAGTGCTTCTCATCACATAGCAGGAATAAATTGTCCATGTCTTTGTTTTATATTTCTGTTAGGAGTATATAGTATGTTTCAACAATTCTTAGAACCTAGCTAGCCTTCTTATTTACTGCTCCTCTGTAAACAAATGTAAGCCTTCCAATATTTTTCAAACCAAGACAAAATAAACAAGCCTTCCAATATTTTTCGACAAAAAGCCTTCCAATATGGGGACTGTTATTTCCTAACTGCAAGTATTTAGCGCTATTGACAGAACTGACAGTCTCCTTAGTCACAGAAATCAGCACATATGTAAACAATAGATCTCACTACAGAAATAGGATGAAGCATAGGCAGGCAATATCTGATAAACAAAATTAAGCAAGGCAACAAAC
This sequence comes from Triticum timopheevii, assembly GCA_963921465.1. Taxonomy (NCBI): domain Eukaryota; kingdom Viridiplantae; phylum Streptophyta; class Magnoliopsida; order Poales; family Poaceae; genus Triticum; species Triticum timopheevii. The sequence goes on from OY997262.1 coordinate 452,862,355, forward strand.
GCCTCACCTGGAAAGAGGACAGTAGGCCTAGCCTCTCAGGAACAATTCAAGATAAATGAGGGTAAACAAAAAAGGGGATTAAAGAAAGGAACAACCGTGGACGTAGCTACGGCAGGAACGCGACCACGAGAACAAATCAGACGCAGGCATGTGCGTGTACATGACTTCAAGGAACTTGAGACAGACAGTAACAATCCTGTGATAAAATTGGACAGAAAATCAATGGGAAAACAAAAACCTAGCACAAAAGAGAACACCTCTGGGCAGCGGAATGGATCACCTGTCCGTCGTCGGAGTGGCTACGTTGGGGAGCACCGGCGCCGGCGGCAGTGTCACCCTGGGCCTCCTCGCTGACGAAGGGCGCTCATTTTGGTTTTGTATGTGTCACCCTGTTCAGATTATCCCCTGTTTTGTATGTGTGTCGGTGCTGTTGGTTCTCTGATGCAATGAATCTGATTGTGATTTGGTTTCTACAGTGTTTTGGTTTAGATAGTCTTGTCATTTGAGCTTTTGCATCGGCTAAGACATGATTTTTGCAAGACAATTAACTGATGCACTTCTAGGCACAATATATTTGTAAATCTCTGGTTGTAAGAAGGCTGCCAACATATTGCCTTACTCGGTAAGTCACCCATAAGTTCAGACTTTCTGCTAAGAAAAAAAAAGCAGTTTCCAAATGTCTCTCTCTGTTTCTCATTTGGTTACTAACAAAAGGGGTTGAGCCATACTTCAGACCTCTTACACTGGAATTACTACAAACGTGACTGACAAACGTAAAATAGTTCCATATCAAATCTTCAGCTTTGACCATGCCATATTTCTGAACTTAGGTAGCCCAGTTCATTATGGCTGGAACTCTGAAGATTCTTGGATGAATGCCAAACCTGAAAAATCCTATATGTCCCTGCCTCACCATCTAACTAATTGAGATACATAATAGCCGTCGTGGCCAAGTTCACATAAACTCCTACAGATTAGTAATTCACGAATAACAGAACAATTGTAGTGCAACTTAAAACAGCCGTTACAAACTCATTGATTGATGGGCATTTGAGGAGACACATGTATTCTGTATTCTCCTAGCACCGGCTTATGCCACCCCCTTATCTACCTTGGCAGCCGATCTGGTCGCCCGTGTCCCATGTGCAGTGGTGAGCCAAGCAACATGGATGCAGTCTCATTTTGTGGACGGCTTCTTTTACTTGCTTTATTATTTCTGATGCTCACTTAATGATTAACCTCTTTTTCAGGTTGAAGGTCTTTATCATGGCATATTCAAAGTTATATTGGACACATACATAGTTCCTGATGGAATAATTTTTATTTTTAGTCTACGTGGATTTTCATTTGTGTTACACTTTTATCCGTTAGTTCACTTCTCAATAATGGTATTTTATTTGTTTTTGAGACTTGCAGGTTAGTGGTTGTTGGCTTTGCTGCATTTTAAGTTCAGTTAAACTCTACAAGTTTCTATATATGTGGCAACATTTTTTTGTCTCCTATAGTTATTTTGTTCTAGATGATAGTTAATGAATTACTTGCACTTGATGATACTCCAAAAATAAGATATAGTTGTTCAGCTCAGGGAACAAGATAATCACACATACATGGGTCCAACATCCAAATTTATTCCTTTTACATTCGTCTATAGCACTGCTGATTCCGATGCACTCTTTTCATATATATAATAGGCAAGTGTTATCGTTGAAAGACTTTTTCATTTCAAATTCTTTGTATTAACGCCATTGTTGCCATTTGATGCAAGCAATGCTTTTGTATGCACATCATTTGAAAGATACCCCACAAAAATGGAAATATTTTCGTGAATAGTCAAGTCACTATTATTTCCTTATACGGTTTATTAATCCACATTACAAATATTATCAAAAACTATCACCCAGTAACGCACGGGGAATCATCTAATATATATAATATCCTCTATAACACTAAGCTCCGTAGTTTTAAAAAGCCCACATCTCCACTACTATTAAACAAACGAGTTGAGGCAGAAACATTAGATCTCAACCACATATCCATCATTCATCAATGGACCAGATTGTCCCAATGTTGTATCACATCAAAATCACATATTTACTAATTAATATTAACCATCTCCATAATATCTTAATTAGGAATTATTGCACCTTAATCAAATCATCACATCACAGATAATTGTCAAAACACTAAAATAGGAATCATTTCATCTTAATTACACCTTCATTAGGAAATAAATGATGACACCATATATCATGTAATTGGGAAAACACATTAGCCAAATAAAACGCCGCCGCACACCTTCCACTCCTTCCACCACGTACCTCCTCCTCCAAAACTGCCCGCGCTCAGCTAGAAAAACTTTCACACTGTATCCTCATGCTCACGCCACCAGGGCCGAACCTGCGCATGCCCGACTCTCTCCCATCGCATGCCACCCCGACTCAACCTTTTGTGGGAGAATACTAGAGCGATAGAATGCAACAACATCCCTCAAAAGTTTCAATATATACCCTTTGCATCACAAGTTTGTATATTAATGACTCTTCTCCGTACAGGAAATCTCCTCCGCTCAATAAAACAAAGTAAATCATTATTCATGTGCCAAAATCAAATAATTACTTCATTATTATGATCTATTGATTTTTTTATTAATTAGTACATCGCTAACTCTTATTATTTATCTTTGTTGAATGTTTGCGTATTAACTAGGATGAACATGTTTTTTCTTTGTAAGGGATACGTGCATTGCACGTGCATGTTAACTAGTTCAATCTAGGTCTTCAATTGGAATTGGGTCACCTAATTTTGACCGGGTCAACAATTTCTCAAAGCTTTCCCGTTCAATTCTTTGATACAATACACTGTTTGCTTCCTAATTTTTAAGGCCCCGCAGTCAATTGAGGTATTCAATTTGGAATTGGATTATCCGATTTTGACCGGGTCAACAATTTCTCAAGCTCTCACATTCAATTCTTTATTCACTATGTTTTCCTAACTTTGAAGTTTTTTCATTCAATTGAGGTATTCAATTTCGGATTTGATACGATTTTGACCGGATTAATGATTTTTCAAATCAATCAGCAGCCACCGGCACCGGCCTATAAAAACATATCAATCCCACCACCCTCCCACCACCTAGAAAAAAGAAGCGTAACCATGTAATATTGTAGCACCAATATAGTACATGCAATCATCGACACCAATTTTCTCACATAAATATAGGTTGGTAAGTGGATAACACAGAATAACACCATGAAAGTCCCACCAAATCATCGAATTATAAACAAAAATAAAACACAAACACACTTATGACTTTATGGTTTCATTTGAGCAAATGGAACCGGAGAAAGCCTCCATGTTTTCCTAAATACAGAAGACACTCTATCATCTCCCCAACCCACCAAACTAAATATTATATCATTTCCAAAATATTCCATAAAAAGATTTCCATCAGTTCAAAAATATAAGGGGTATTAGTTTTTTAGAAAGTCAAATTTCTTTAATGTTGACCAATTTCACATAAAAAATGTCGACATCCACAATATTAAACAACAAGAGTATGGAAATTCATTACATGGAATCTAAAAATACTGATTTGATATTATGGATGTTGATATAATTCTCTACGAATTTGATCAAACTTAAAATGTTTTAATTTTCAAAAAAGTAATACACCTTATATTAAATATTGTGATCATTTTTTAAGAAACTCAACAACACTAACGGTGCAGCAAAGCGCGTTCCAACCCTTCTAGTAAGTTACTAACTCCCTGGGAATGGAGCTTCCGGGTGCATCCGGGAAGTTTTTGTATTTGCGGCCCCCACATGTCAAGGAGTAGATAGGTTTTGGGCTCCGGTTGGTCCTATTCGCACAGGAATGTGGCGCTCCTACACTAATCTATAAGCAACTCTTTAAACTCATGAAGATTTTTACAATTCATAAATATTTCTGAAATTTGGGGAACTTCTTTTGAAATATGGGAACTTTTTAAAATTCACGGGCATTTTTTTAAATTCACAAACATTTTATAAATACACAAATATTTTTAAATCAATGAATAGTTTTTTCTACATCGGTAAAAAAAATTGATGCATGAACTTATTTTATTTTATAAATAGTTTTTTAAAATTCATGAGCAATTTTTGTTTTACCAAAATATTTTAAATACTCTCTTTGCTTTTTTCTAGTTTTCCTTCCTCTCTTATTTTTTTCCTTTGCTTCTCCGGGTGGGCCGAAGTCCAATACGGCGACTGACCAGCTAGCCGAAGCGAGTGTCCTTGGGCATGCATGTTTGTTCGTCTTTCGGCTTGGTGCGCTTTGAATAGAAACTCCTGCACGCGTGGGTTATTTCAAAGTCGGGGATGGGCAAACTTGTTTTCTACTTCGTGTGTTTGTGAGGTGATGGTGCCAAATTGCTGGTTCTGGGCCGAGCGGTAGGGGCATTGATTTCCCTGTATGGTTCGCGGTGGAAGACTCATGTTGTGCTAGCGCTGGGGAGATCTAGAGGCTAATTGGTTTGATGCCAACATTTGGCATTGCCAACAATTGGTAATTTCAAAAGTTGCCAAAAATTGGCTACTTCTTGTGAGGTTGGCAAGTTAAATTGGTAACCAAACAAACACTAGCCAATATTTGGCATTTGCCAAATGTTGGCATGCCAATTTTTGGCATCAAAACAATCATCCTCCTAGAACGGAAAGATCTAGCATTGTCGAAGAGCCGATGTAGCTAGGGGTTGCGACACAACTAGGTTGAGCGATTGGAATCCTTTTGGGGACGAAACCAGTGCAAGGAGATTGACTCTGAGAGGTAGAGACAAGAGTGAATTGGGTTGTGTGGGGTACGTAAATGGACCTACGGCCATGCCTACACCTGCTAGCAAAGTAGTGAAGTTAGAGAAAAGGGAGGTCCATTCCAGCGTATATCGTCTGGTGGTTAATTCGATTTATGTAGACCAGCGACACACACGAACACAACAACTAGTGATGGAAACACTAAACCAAACACTATAAACCAAATAAACCAGGAATATATGTCAGCTGAGTTCAGCTCGTTTCTTAGATTTTCAGTGTAAATTGCTCACCTCTAACCGCAAATAGCTCGAAAAAGAGAGTAATAACTCATGATCGAGGAACGTTGCGGCAAAGCATGCATCATCCTTTAGTTATGTATATAATGGATCAAAGCTGGCCAAACGGGCCGGGCCAACCAGGCTGGCCCGCGAGCACGCCGGCACGGGCCGCCATTGTCCAGGCACGACACGGGCTAAACGGGTCGTGCCCAGCACGCAACACACCTTGGGCCATGCCTGGGCCTGGAGACTAGGCACACGCCATCACGACACGGCCCGTTTTTTTTTGAAATATATAAATATATATGTCCTATATAAATACCTCATATTCCTCAAAAAATATAAATACCTAATACTCTAATATGTTCAACATTTTTGTAGTGCTTGGATCCGAGTAGTTGTACTGTTGTAGTGTAGTCTTTGTTTTTTTAATCTTTTTGTAATTCTAGAGCATGTTTTGTATTTTTTTACTTCTTTGAGATGGAAAGTTTTAATGATGTGAGCGCTAATAAAACTCTAGATTCATCTCAAATAATACTCCACATGATTTTTAAAATTTTCAACATTTCTTTTGGCCTTTTCCCCTGTTTTCCTTAGGTATTTCACGGAAAAAACGTGCCGTAGGCCGGTCCATTTACCTCCCGTGTTGTGCTTGGGCTGCTGCCTGCAGCATGTGGGCCGACCCAGCCCAGCCCGGCTATTAATCGTGCCGTGCTAGGCACGTTTATGGCAGGCCGGCCCGTTTGGCCAACTCTGTAATGGATGCATTGCAAGAATCACATCGGCATCTAGCATGTGAAATTCGCAAGCACAACTCAACACATTAATGTTGGTTGCAAAGCTACAACATTTGCTTTTGGAAACTAAACAACAAGGAAAATGAAGGTGCCCATGTATCTTAAGCAATAGTGAAACTACATAAGTACGTCAGCATGTGACGCTAACAGAATTTGCACAAAACAATTACTTGGTTTATTGACGTCCCAGGCTAAATATCAAATATCGTCCCGGTATACTTGTGCGTTAGTTAACTGCGAAGCTTAACACAAATTTTATGGACATTTGCAAGCTGCCAAACTAAAAAAAACAAATGATTTCCATGTGTATGGCAAGATAGTACTCCCTAATTTCTACTAAAGAAATATATACATGCATTTGTACTAGTCCTCGTATTAGGTTAATGAAAATATACACAAATTGTTTTGTACTAATATTGCCATACATACATTTTAGGCTTCATGGTTAATAGTTACTCATGTCGAACAACTCATTTGGGAATAATCCTACAACCCAAGCACCAGGAGCAAAAATATGCACACATGAAGATTTTGGAAAAGATTATGTCATTTCTCTCTTTTTTATGGAGAACCTAAGGAATTTGATTATTTTCATCGACGTACAATAGATATTATGGACATCAATGAAGATAAAAATGAGAAGTTGCATAGGATTCTTGTATATTACAATTATAGAAAATTCAATGTATTCAAACTCAAAGCATAATAATCGCCACCCATGAGAATATTCCAATGCCGAAAGGACAAATAACCACATTTATTTATTTTCAATAGACAGCAAATAAGAGAGGTGGATCAATGCCATATGTATCTTTTGTACCATGTTATCACCTTGTTAGAAGTTTGAACGTTTTAAGAACTTTGTTGTCTGACATAATAATCTAACTACTTCCTGTAAGTAATGTAACAATACATTGTAGTTAACATATATAAACTCAATTCTCCACAAGTTCATAATCCTTGTTTCAGTAGGAGTTAATGAATAGTCAAACCAAAAACTAAAAAGAGTTGATTAACATCAGAAATTGAAAGACATCCATACAACCTCTTGTGTGGATGTGGACACCAAGATAGGAGTATTTCTCTGCTGACACTAATATAAAGCAAAACGAAGGCATGTGGGAAAACCAAAGTCAAACCTTGAGGTATCACAGATCTTGAGCAGCATCAACACAGACCAGAGCAACAACAAAAAAACTTTCAGTCTATGAATTGCCCCTGCACAAAATTGCCCAAGCAGAGCAAACAACAGAGGTTGTAGAGCATAGACACACAGAACAGAGCAGCATCAACATACAACAGTACAAAATTGCTCTAAAATTGCACACAACATAGCAACATCAACACACAGTACACAAAGGCAAGCAATATCAGCATGATAGCCGCTGCAGCTCGTGCATCACCACCGCGTCGGCCACCACACCACCGCTCTAGCCCATGTTGGCCACCATGAAAGTTTTCAATAACAGACCAATACTGCAATGAGGTGTCAGCTTATCAATCAGTACGGCAAGAGCAATCCATACCAGAATGCAAGACATCTCCTAGTGGATGAGACCTGGAACTTCTTGCCATTGGAGTGTACGTCTTGGCAATCTTCTCGTTGAAGGCCTCGCCGATGCATATCATCTTGAGCTTCTGTTTCGTTAGTTGCTTGCACTATATAATTACCTGGCATTCCAAGGTTCATCGTAAATTCAAAATATGTAACAAATCTAACATATCAGCAAGGTTCGTCAGTTGTTCCGTCAATTATCCATACGTGTACTCGGTGCTCGGTACATCCGTGGTATAACAGCAACACGACGACCCATCCCTTTCTGTCGTTTTTAAGCCATAATATGCGATTTGAGTTGAGATTTTTTGCCAAGATGAGTTGCCTGGCAACTATATTGGCCCCTTACGTTTTCGCATGTTTGGCTGACAGTTTAACTGAAGCACCTCTGTGATTGTTACTTCTAGGTTTAACCTGGTTAAGTACCTTAGGTGGGTGAACCCGAAAACTAGTGGTCGCGAGGTACAAAATTGGTCGGAACGGTGGAAGTGAAAATTTCTCACCTTTTGATGCAAAGGCAAAAATGTAAGATTTAAACTTACTCTCCGAGCACATTGCAGCTTTGAACAACGTTCCCCAATAAATATACCAAGAAACTGGCACATGGTCATAGTAAAAACGACACCTCGGAAGAAGGGACCGATGGAGGAACCATTTTTTCTTCTGACTATGTGTTTGTGTTAAACAGCAACACCATACCCCTTGTTGTAGTACTTGCGTTTTGACCTAATGACCGGATTGCCCTGTTCCATAGTGGATCATCCGAGGAATTGGGTTGATGTCACGAATACTCTTCATCCCCTTGCCGAAGAGGAGAAGTCGATGGTTGGTTAACGAAAGTATTTAGACTACATAGGCGAGTAGAAAATGACAAACTTTAAAAGTAAATTAAATATTGATTTTTTGGGGGAGGGGCTTTGCGGGCGTTCGGACCACTGCCACGCCCGCGTCTGACTAACTTAATCTTGATTCTCCACTGAGGGAAATACTTTATGCTATTATACTACATTATCCTTCCACATCGAGAAAATCCAAAGGCCTATCACAAGTAGCACGTAGCCTGCCAAAAACCCCTCTCACGCCTGTGCACTTTCCCGCCCAAGTAGATTAGTGCCACTTCAGAGCACCAGTGCCACATTCATGCTGGCTCAGAGCAACATGGCCTCTCGCCGCACTTTGACATTGAAACGGTGTGCCGGTCAAGAGCACCGCCCTCGCCACTTCCCGGTGCATGCGGCTGCCCCACGTTCAAACGACAGCCCGTCCATCCGCATGCCTACATTAAACATGTGTGTGGTTGCCGAGGAATGGTGAGTCGGCGTCACCCGTCCACCCGTCTACCGCCCACCATTAATCACGTCCGCGGGTGCCCTGCCATCTGCCTACAAAATAAACCGCACGCCATAGCTGCATCCATCATCCTTCGCTGCTCCGTTCATCCTCTCTGCACCATTCGCCAGGGCCTCCTTGGGCTCCAAAGCCTTCAGGGACAGCCTCTCGTTCGAGCAGAAACAGGAGATCGCCGCCATTGCTACCGGCTGGCAGGTCGATAGACGGACGGGCTCACCAGAGGCTGGCGCTACAGAAATCCCTCAGTGAAGGACACGGGCAAGGATGAGCCGGCGCCACTCTCCTCGCTGGGTCATGCTGGCATCACCATGGGCGAGCCCCGTGCTCACCACACGAACATGGTGATGGAGGAGCGGGAGGCCACGTTCCAGCAGGCGCAGGTCGACCATACCTACAACATCTGCCTCCTCGACGAGCACCAGCGCACGGAGGAGCTACTCGCCGCTGGCATTGCCATCGCGTCGGATATGGATGTGGCCGAGAAGGAGGCGTTAGCCGAATCCTACCGCACCGCCCACAAAATCCGCCACGACTACTGACGGTACCGCTAGCATCGGGCCGAGCTAGAAGCCGCCTTCAAGGAGTTCGACGAGGTGGCGGACGAAGTCTACGACAAGAGCGAGGACGGACGATATCCCACAATGTCACATCAAATTTGTTCATTTTCATTAAAAATTCGTTTGAAATGTAACGGAACACATGCAAACAATGTCTCCCGCATCCGTGTTCGCGGACTGGTCTCTTGTCCGCAGACAAGTGCGGTGTCCGTTTTGGGGTCGGCGTTGGAGATGCCCTTGCAATTTTCAGGAATTCGATGTTTCAGAAATTTTCAATCAAACATAGTAGTAAGAAATTTGAATGTGTTTGAACAAACAAGTGGAAAAGTCACCAGGCTCCAAAATCCCCAATCTCCTCCGACCATTCCAGATTCCACCGCTCCCCCCACCCCCACCCCCAACACACACAGCCAGAGTGCCAGACCTAGCGACCACACCATGGCGGCAGCAGCGCCGCCGTCGATCCCGGACGAGCTCTTCGAAGAGATCCTCCTCCGCCTCCCGCCGGACGACCCGGCCTGCCTCCCCCGCGCCTCCCTCGTCTGCAAGGCTTGGGCTTTCGCTGTCTCCCGCCCCGGATTCCGCCGCCGCCTCCAGGAGCTCCACCGGGCGCCCCCCGTGCTCGGCTTCCTCCACGGCTGCGACGACGACCGCATCCCCCACTTCACCCCCACCACCGCGTCGCCCTTCTCCCTCGCCGCTCCGGACTCTCGCTCCTGGCGGGCCCTTGACTGCCGCCACGGCCGCGCCCTCTTCTTCTCCAAGGGCGATCCACATGAGCTCCTCCTCGTCGGAGACTGGCGCCTGGGGGGAGCCGACCTTCATGTACGGCAACTTCTCCATGGACTTTCTGAGCTTCACGTACTACTATTCCAGCGTGCTCGTTGGAAGTTCTCTGCTCTACTTCATGTCTTTTTTTTTCGCGAATACGCAAAGCTTACGTATCATTCATTGATAGAAGAAGTTGAAGCGAATACAATGGGGTACAACTCATGACACGAAGCAAGAGGCATGAACATGGTTGCCGAAGCAAAGAGACATGAGAAGCTCGACCCAAACAAAGAAAAACACAGCTAAACTCGCCAACCTGGGAAGCAACCCAAGCAACAACTAGACGACCAACATCTCCACATCTAGCACCAAGGACACCGCGAGCAAACAAGACAACGCCTTCACGAAGGAGAACGACACCAAGACGCCGTTGTCGTTCGATCCGAAAAACCGGACCTAGGGTTTCCCCTGATGCTCGAAGAAGGGCATGGATAACGGCCATGACAGCGCCTTCAAGAAGGTGACGGCACCCGCGGGTGTCGCCGCTGCCAGCATAAGATGCAGGGATTTCGCCCTGGCCATGTACCGAGCAATCCCAAGCCGCCGGAGTACGAGTCGGAGAAGAGGAAGTCAGGCATACGCCGGAACTGCATCCGCCGGAAGGGGAGCCACGCTCGACGCCGAGGAGGCACCGGGCGCTGCCGGACATGCGAGCTCCAAAGGAGGGTGAGGTTGCATGGTTGAGCGGAACATGAGGGTGCGACGGTGGCCAAGCCCCGGACGACCCAAGATCTGGAAAAGAGCGCAGATCAAGGCCACCAGGACCGGAGCAGCAGGGACGCCGACAGACCCAAGGAGCTGGAAGGGGACGCAGCTCACGAAGGGTGCCGGAATCAAAGATGCACCGGGTGAATGGCCAACCAAGGACGCCAGCAGGGTTGTGGTGGTGCGGAGACGCCGAGGATCCATCAAGCCTAAGGTGCCGGAAAGAGCGCAGCGCCTGAGGCAGGTCGGATCCAAAGCTGCGCCGGCTGGCCATGGACACAGGAGGGGGCGCGGGTCCATGACCGTCAGGCCGAAGCCGGCCCTGCTGGGTGGTGGTGGTGGTGTAGAAGACTCGCGCTCAGCCAAAGCTCCCGGCCGGCGAGCTGCAGGAAACAACTGCCGTGGGACACAACCAAACACCTCCATGACAGGAAGCTCGAATACGGGGTGGGGGAGGGGGGCGGTGGAGAGGTGAGACGCGGCAAGGAGGGCGCGCCCGGCCGCCGCGGCAGGCCGGCCGGAGAGCACCGGCCGGACAAGAAGCCCCCAGATCGCATCTGGGGAGGTACGGGACCGCACCGCGCCCAGGGAGCCGCATCCGGTGAAGGCCACCCGCGCCTCCCAGCGAGTCGGAGAGGAGGCAACAGGGGGTGGCCGGCCCTGCCGTCGGGGGAGGCCGCCGGCGCCGCCGCGGACCAGATCTGGGGGTGGGGCAGGCTGAGGGGCGGGGCGGGGGCGATGGAGCAGGAAAAAGAGGGCCCCGCCGCCGCCATCATAGGGCCCGGCGCGGCTTCGCCGGCCAGCCCTCCGGCGACGGCGACGCGCGGGCAGGCAGAAGGTGGCTGCCGGGCTGGCGGCGGCTGGATTTTCCCCCGTGACGCCTGGCTCGGGCGACGCGGGGGTCTTGTTCCTGGCTCTCTGCAATGAACGGACGGTCACGTCCACCCTCTACTTCATGTCTGGCAATGGGTACATGCTAGAGTATGACCTCGCAAGGCATGTTGTGGATGTGCTCGACCCGCCAAACTACGACCCGGTGTACGACGGCCGATATAACATCATGCTGGTGGAGGATGGTGGGCTGGGAGTTAGCCAGGAGATGAATGCACATCTCAAATTGTGGACAAGGCAGGTGAATGATGGTGCTGATGCACGATGGGTGTTGAGCTGAGCCATTTACTTGGAAAATTTGCTCCCAATTGACGCTCTCGTGGATGCAAGTTCAGTGTATGTGTTGGGCTTTGCCGAGGGAGCAAATGTCATTTTTGTGACCACGGTTGGTGGCATCTTCACGATCAAACTGCAATCGGAGCAGGCGAGGAAGGTGTGCGATGGTCATGGCTTCTGTAATTTGATTCCAATTGTCGGCTTCTACACTCCTGTGCCCCGAGCTGAGCACAAGGATCCATCATTGGAGCCTAGTGAGGATGCAGGTGCTGAGGAGGGAGGAGGGGAGGAGGAGAAAATAGTAGATCAGGCACATCAATTATTATTTGACAATTGGTCCAACATTATCAAGGAGGGGGGCCTTGTGAACACCTTTGATTATGTCAGCCATGCCCTCGAGAACAGGTTAGGTTGCTCTTCCCAAAAATACATTGGCCCCGCTGAAGCAAATAACATGCAATTAGTTCAGTGCTCTTTCAGATCTTTTGTTATCTGAATATGTCCGAAGTTGCTTTGTGCCTTTGATTTTCTACGGTAATGTGGTTGCCCAGCTATGAGTGTGTTGCTGTTTGAGTTGTTGCTCGATAGAGCCTAGTATGTCCTGTTATGATGTGTGCATTGTGATTGGCATCGTATCAAAGTGCAATTACCATGTTATCCTATTTGAGAAATGTACTAGCTAGTTGCAAATATCCCATCACTCTCCAGTTTATTTGTAAAGTATACGTAGTTTATAATCTTTGAAAACACTAGCCAGTTGTTAGAAAATGCAGTCAACAGAACAAGTTAGCACCGTGTTTCATCAAACAGTTTGACAGTAATTTTAGTTGTGCTGTTCAATCATTGATCACAGTATGTTATAACCTTTGCAATTATAGACTGATCCTTTATTGTCAGGATTCCACCAAACAGAGAAGTTGCTCCGGAGTGTACAGACATGGGTGTGGCGCTATACGAACCTCGAGATGTGACCGATTCTTTGGGTGATGTTCCCAAGACTGCATGAATGAAGAATTGGTGAAGAGTTCAGCTAAATCAGCAAAGATGAAGCTGGGAACCCATGAGGTGGATGGTAGAAATGTTGGATGCGACCTTCAGAGAAAGGTGATTCTGAATTAAGTGTTATATACCATACTTTCTCAGTACTGTATGGTGAAATGTTGCAGAAAACATATAGACCTGCTTCACTGCTAGCTTGTTCACTTTGTATGCGCAATCGACTATATATCATTCATTTCATGGTTAATAATGTGCCTGTATTTGGTATGACTTGCTCCATGGCGCATACCCCGCTTCGTCTTTGCCACTGTGTCGTCCTTCCGCCTCGCCCCTCCAGACCACCAGTTCTGGCGGGCCCTCGACTGCCGCCACGGCCGCGCCCTCTTCCTCTCACACGGCCTGGATGCTCAGGTACTCCTCCTGTGGGAGCCAATCACGGGTGCCCACCAGTGCTGGTGCCTGCGTCGTTTGGTAGCAACTTCCCAACCGCAGCCGTGTTGTGCACAGCGGACTGCTTCGGGTGTCCTTTTTGCGTGGTCTTCATCTTTGCCATCAAGCAAGACACTGAGTCATGGGGTCCCGTGGACTATATCACTTTATATATACTTGTCAGAGACTGGCGCCTGGGGTGAGCTGACCTCGATGTACGAGGTACGGCAACTTCTGCATGGAATTTACATATTGTTCCAGTGTGCTCGTTAGGAGGTCTCTGCTCTACTTCATGTCCTATAGTGGGTTGATCTTGTAGCATGACTTGGCAAGGCATTTCCCTGATTGTGATCGTCACACCAGGCTTTGAGTTCGGCTACGCGCATAAGTTTAGCCTCATGCTGGCTGAGGACAGTGGACTGAGACTCGGCGAAGCAATGGATCCACATCCAAATTTTGGTCAAGGGAGGTGTGTGATGGCATGTTACTGATGCAAAATGGGTACTCAGTCGGGTCATCTACTTGAAACTTTTGCTCCCAAATGGTGCTCTTGTGGATGCAGCAAGTTCAGTGCATGTGTTGGGCTATGCCGAGGGAGCAAATGCCGTTTTTGTGACCATGGTTGCTGGGCTCTTCATAATTGAGGTAATCCGAGCGGGTGAAGAAGGTGTGCGATGATCATGGTTTCTGTAATTTGATTCCAGTTGTCTGCTTCTACACACATGTGCCCCGAGTTGAGCGCACAAGGATCATCCGTCAGATCGTAGTGAGGATGCAGGTGGTGAGGAGGGAGGAGAGGAGAAAACAGTAGATCAAGCACAACAGTGATCAACAATGGATGCAATGTTACCAGGGAGGGGTACTCCGTCAACCCCTTCGAATGCGTCAGCCACGTCCTTGAGAACAGGTTAGGATTCTCTTCCTAAAAGCCACTATGCCCGCTGAGGTGTGCCAATGTATGGATTCTGCGGAAAATAACATGCAATTAACGAGGTGTTCTTTTAGATCTCATGCATGTTGTTTGAAGACGTCCCAATTTGCTCCGAGCCTTAGACTTCTGTAATTTGGAAGATGAGTATTGGTATGGTTTAAGATGTTGTGTGGTAATGTGATTGCTCAGCTATGAGTGTTGCTGTTTGAGGTGTTAGTCCGTAGCAATACTTGGAATTAGAGTCTAGTATCATGTTCATTGCGGTTAGCATCGTATCAGAATACAGTAACCATGATGTCCTATTTGAGGAACACTAGCTAGTTGTTAGGACATGCAGTTCACAGTGCGAAGGTAGCGCCTTGTGTCATCAAATTAGTTGACATGATAATTTTCTTCCTTGTGTTATAACCTTAACAATTATTGACTTTGTCACGGTTCCGCCATATGGAAAGGTTGCTCTGGAGTCTACCAGCACGGTCTCGGTCTATGGACATGGATGCGGCTGGCTATCTGAAGCTCAAGAAGAAGCCGTGAAGAGTTCAGGTACAGCCAGCAAATGATATGCTGCGAACTGAAAAGACTGCAGGTAGTACCAATGATGATGCTCCACCTTCAGAGAAAGTTGATTCCGAATATTGTACCGTGCCTCATTGCCCCTTTCCCCCGACCAGTTGCGGTGAAATATGCGATTTAGCTAATGTTTGCATCATTCTCTAGCGCTATATACATGCATGAACTATGAAATGAAGTCCCCCCCTGTCCTGGTTACAGTGAGTGAACCGAGCCAAGAGAACAAGGCCAAAGGCAAGCACAATCGCTGCTGCCTAGCTTCACAAACTATATTTACTAACTTTCAGAAAATCATTCATAACTTCCGAAGGAAGTTTAAGCAATAAGGCAAACAAACAAGGCAACATAATACCGTGCCGACACAATACAAAGATTTGCTACTGAAAATCACTGGCATCGTTCAGGACCAAACATTTGACACATAAAAAGATTAGGTTTGAAAGGTTTCTAAAACACAACAGTGGTTATTCTAAGCTGATTGGGGATTACATGGTCGTGGTAACTAGACAGAAGCGATGACGGTGCCAAATTTACATCTTCACACCGCCTGTGCACGGACCCTGAGTTAAAAATTGCAACACGATGCACAACGATTAGAGTCGTCCCCCACAGCATTGCATTCTCTAGCTAGAAACCAGCAATAGAATGTACACTGCACTTGAACAAACTCACGGGGACATGATTCAGATACTTAAACTGTCATACACGAAATTTGTACCTTCCAAAGAGTATGACGGAAAACAGCCGGATTTTCAAGCTTTGTATACATGAATGGTGCAAAAATGGAGACGATGTTGCTCTTAACGCACACAGATACTCAAAGTCTATACTGACTACAACAGTAATCAATCATAGGCTAGTATTTTTTGGATATTTAATATATACAGGCACTCAGATACTCAAAGTCCACACTAATCACTGAAACAATTCCTTATTTAACACCATCTTAAATTTCATTTCCTTATTTGACACTGAAAACCTTTTTCTTCCCTATCTAACAACAAGTCTAAATTTTATGCCTTTTATAACACTTTTTTTTTTTGAAATGAAAGGTAGAGTGCTTTCTACCTTATGTATTTCAAAACAGGCCGTAGCCCGGGGAGCATAGGTCCATTACATGAAGCTTATGTTTTGCACCAGGGCACATAGGCCATAAGCTGCCCAAGGACAGAACAGAAAGGTGGAGGGAGGGAAAGGGGAGGAGAAGGAGAAGAAGGAGAACAAGTACAGGCGC